>CM067370.1:108600655-109318155 GCA_034401795.1 Chaetoderma sp. LZ-2023a | reverse complement strand
AAACTGTCAGCAGAATAGAAAGCGTTAAGACTGCGCATCTATCAAACTGGCCAAAGTGAAGACCGCACCAAACCATGCCAGGAGCACAATAACATTCTGCGCCACATTAGTGAACGCTTAAAGGATCTTGCTATTCAACAAGCAGACGCCCTAGCAGATAAAATCACTGCTACGGATGACTGTCACAATATGTTTCGGGCATCCCGAGACTTGAGAGTTACTGACTACACACCACCACTCACTGCACATAACGCTGAAGGACACTTTATCGGGAATGACCAGGGAAAAGCCGAGGCGAGTCGAGAATGGTTCAAGGAACAGTTCACTGACAACCATGATGAGCCTTTTCTCCCGTTCTCAGGAGACCCTAGGCCATTACTAACACCAATTAAAACAGCAAGAAATTGAAAAGGCACTTAAATCCCTGAAAATTGGACGTGCATCTGGACCTGATGGCATGAGCAATGAACTATTCAAATATGCATGTGACATTATCTCAAACCCGATCACACACCACTTAAATTAAAACACTTGTTCATGCCACCATAACATCCCGGTTGGACTATGGCAATGCATTACTGACTGGCATAACATCAGCCCAGTTGGAGCGTCTGCAGAGAGCCCAGAACACAGCAGCTCGGTTGATCACCCGCACGAGAATGCATGACCACATCACGCTTGTTCTCCACGAACTACACTGGCTGCCAGTTAGAGAACGGATCAGCTATAAGGTCGGACTCTTAGTGTTCAAATGCCTTCATGATCTTGCACCACCGTACCTAAATTCACTGATCGTACGAAGAACATCAGCAAGGTCCCTTCGATCAAATTCACAATTACTATGTGTCGTACCACGTTCGAATTTAACCATCGGTGAACGCGCCTTCTCGAGAGCAGGACCAAAATTTTGGAACAATCTACCATCTGACATTCAAAATTGTAACAAAATTGAGGCATTTAAATCTATGTTAAAAACTCACGTTTTCACAAGAGCATATTTTTAAATTTTATAAAGCGCCATTGAGCGGTTTAGTACGGAATCGGCGCTATAGAAATTTACATACATACATACATACCATAAATTCAGCTTTTATGCACCACCTTCCCATCGACGCTGTAGGCCAAGGCACCCTTATTGCACTACCAAAGCTCAAGAAGCCACACACCCCAAGCCATCTGCGGCCCATTGTGCTCCTGTACAGCATACGGAACATCCTATCCAATGTTACTCTATGCCGCCTCCGAGACAAGATCGATGACTTCACCGGATCATGTCAAAGTGGCTTCAAACGTGGACGCAGCTGCGCAGACATTGTATGGGCTCAATGCATGCTTTTGTCGGCACTCATGTCCAAATACTGGGACAAAATGGGCATTGACATGTCGCGAGCCTTCGACACAATTAAGCGCTCAAATATCCTAGATGTACTACGCCAAGACAATTGCAATGAAGATGAGCTACGACTAGTGAGACTACTGCTTGCAGACACCAAGCTGAGAGTACGAGTCAAGTCAGTGACGTCTGTAGAGTTTGAGACATCAATTGGCTCTCCGGTGCTTTTCACCTGTTACCTTGCTGCCGCAATGAACTCTGTGTGGGAAAGTTCCACAAGACCAGCCGCCTTGGTGTCAATACTGGGTATGCCGCTAGAGATGGAATATGCCGACGATGTGGACTTCATAGACGAGGAAAATAAACCCCTTGACAAACTTCTCCCAATCGCTGCACGCAAACTAAAAATTTAGAATCTCTTTATGAATGAATCCAAAACAGAGTTCACCCACATATACCTATCTACAAAGCATGAAACTAAAGAAAATGACGACCCATTTCGTGGCGCCGAACCATGGAGGAAAAGTAAACTCACTACTTTGCAGTACTGCTGACATTGCTGCACGCTGCGTCATGGGGAACATAGCTTCCCAGTCTTTCTGGAGGCTATGGATTCTTAGATCAAAGATGCTCTTGATAAAAAGGCTACGTGTATACAATGCAACCTGCGTAGCCTTGATGCTGTATAGCTGTAACAGCTGGGCAGCTCCAAAGGCAGTTCTAGACAACTCGATGCCTGCCACCGCAAACACCTATGCACCATCGCTGTCTGTAAAAAGTCGCCCGCAAAGATGGTCCATGTTTGGCCATGTGCTAAGGATGCCAGAGGAGACACCAGCACAGAGAGCCTTGGAATTCGCCCTACTCGGAGCTAACAAATACAAAGCCAGGAGAGGAAGTCATTACATAAATCTGCTAAGCGTGCTACGAGGGGACCTCAACAAAGCAGGACTCGGTACACTCAAGTTACAAATGGACCTGAGGAAGCTAAGGAATTTGGCTGAGGACAAGGAACAGTGGGCAAAAGCGAAGAAGGACTGGCTGCATCTGTAGGATGTTTCTACTACTACAGCCGCAATATACAGCAATTGTAGAGTCGAATAAAGTGTCAGATTACATTGTGTACAATACAATTTTAATTCTTACAAAAATATATAAATTTGCCTCTGTTCAATTTCTCTTCAAACTACCAAAGGCGAATTGTGTTCCTTTTGGAGGCTACATATGTAGCTGATCGTATGCGTCAGCTAGTCAGCGAATACCCGGTCATGCGCAATTGCGATTTACTGAACTCGCATCACCGACGGTCGTCTCAACTAACCACATAGAGAGGGTATACGTACGAGCCATCTAGCCAATATATTCATATCTATGGGCATAGCCCTTCTACACTTGTTAGATTTCTATGTCCAGTATCGACGACTATAGTAATATACCATGATTATATGCTTCCCGCGTGCTGACACTAATCTGGAATTCCACCTAATCATACCTTAGCTTATAAACATGCACTAGTTTCTACGTAAGTGACGGAGTAATGTATATAATAGTTCTAGCTAACACGAAAGCATGCCAAAAGGAGTAAGTCCAAAAACACGCACTTATGAGTGCACTTATGAATGCATGCGTGTATGTATGCATGGGTGCGTGTGTGAGTGCGTGAGCGGCGAAACATTCACGAACAACTTGAAACACGGATGTACAACACGTGCATCCTTGGTAGATGCACAAATGGATGCAGGAGGTGGGAGGAAGGTATGAAGGGGAAGGTGTACGTGCGTCCATGCGTGCGTGCCCACGTATAAGCGGAACATACGTGGACAAAGCGAAACAAGGATGCATGGACATGTGCATGAAGGGATGCTATAAGACAGCGACTCTCAAGGCGGATGGTGTTAATAAAACCACCCTTCCGGCAAAGAACCATCACATTCTCTTCACAAAGGCTGTGTGCCACTTGAAGTTAATAAGCTGCATTGAGTGACCATATGTTTTAGTGATCACATCTTCGTGGCCCATGCGGTGGTCGCTATAGGCATGTGTGAGCGCATAACTACACCAACATCATCATCGCCATACATATACAAATACACAATGTTCACATTTGAACTGTTTATAGATAGACAGAGTATACAAAGAAACATAATTTCAATAGTTAATTTATTTCAGTAGAAAGTTTTTTAATTCCCTGCAATTAATTTCAGGGAAATATCTGGGGTAATTTCATGAAGGGAACCAAATAAATCGTGTCTTTTTTCATTTGCCCTTTTCGGACATTCAAAAAGTAATGATAAGATGTTTCTGGGCTTTGACAGTAAGAGCAGATCAGGTTCAAGTTGTTGATATCTGTAGGCTTACAGATCATTATTTATAGTCGGTTGCAGTTATTTCTTAACTTGCAAGTTATGATATTTGTGCGCTTTTTAGTAAATGAATGATATGTAGTGAATTGGTCCTGTACCTATTGATAAGTTTTTGCAAGATTTGTTTTGAAAACCGAAACTTGGGGAGCTGATTTTAGTGCTATATTTAGTTTGTTCCACAATTGATAGCACTGGGTATGAAAGAATTTTTAAATATTTCACGATGGTGGTTCTGTGGAATAAAATATTCGGATTTTCTAAGGTTATAGTCTGTGACATCACCTAATCTTCTCGAAATGATATCTGTTATATAATCGGCGCAATCCCCTTGTGTGATTTTATAGAATAATATTAAGTTGCTTTGGTTTACCATGCTCGTGTACCGGAATTATGCCAGTCTTTTTATAAAGGATTTCAAAATGTGTATACTTAGGTCAACCAGTTATTATTCTCATGGCTTCATTTTGAATCACTTTAAGTCTTCCCGACGAGAGCAACCATCCTAAACCTCACTGCTATATTTGAGCACATGGTGCAACTGTCAAGTGTAGATTTCGCATAAAGTGTTCCTGCTTATAGTATACTTCATTAAGTTCATTTGTGTAATAGTAGCTAAGATCATTGCAGCTTTCTTTGATATTTGATCTATATGAGCAGTCCATTTTTAACTCGTTTGAAATGGTTACGCCAAGATACATACCAGATTATACTGCTGATAATAGTGTATTATTCGTAAAAGAATATCCTGGGATATGAAGGTATGTGAATTTGGTATTGTTAGATTCACTAGTTTTGTAGCATTGAAGAAGACATTGATTGGATCATGCAAAGATTAAATTTATGTCGCTATTTTGTTTTATCTCTCTTTCGATGGATGATGCACTATAGCAGCATAATTCAGTGTCGTGGGCATTTCGGTATTCTGTGAGATATATTTTATATAAATTACCAATAAGTGCGAACCGTGGGAACGCCTGCTTCGATTTGTCTCATTGGAGATTTTTCTTGATTAACTGAGATGCACTGCTTTCGTGAACACAGGTAGCTGTTGAACCATGTAAGAATGTTTTACTCCAGCCCATGCTCCTCTAATTTAAACAACAGTCCTATATGTCATACTCTTTCAAATGCCTTCAAAATATCGCAAAGTACAATGATTGAAGATGATAGAATGTGACACCACTCAATAAGTTGAAATGCAATCGAATACACTGGGCAAGAAGCCAGATGGGTATTTGTACAGGAGATTGTGTCCAATATGGTGATTATACACATTTTTGAAATTTATTCTCTCCATAGATATCCAGACAGTCCTTAGTAACGAAATTGGGCGATAATTTGCTGGCAACTGGCATTGATGTGACTGATAAAAGCCGTAATGGGAAAATATTTTTCGTGTCGACAACTTTAAGGGTGACTTATAGACGTCTGGCGAATTAATTTTTTCATGAGATGTTGCTACTATACGGGCAGAATGTCCATTTAGAAAGGAGCCGATGGATGCAACTATTGGAATTGAACGAGGTGAACATAACCTCACGCCTAAACAAACTAAGGTAAGAAATGATCATTTAAAGTGGAATGCCTTAGTGCCTTCTAATTACCAGATACTATAATCAACTCTACGTATTTGACCATATCGTCTCTCAATTCGGCAATGTCACTATCAGATGCTAATTCATCTCCTTCACTGCTGATGGCATCACCATTGGATTTGTCTGCACGCTCTTTCTCCATCTTCTTACGATCACTTTCTAGAATATCCGCCAAAATAGAATCCCGCGGTATATCATCCTCACATCACCTGCGTTCCAGTCTGTGCCCACGCCATACAGTCCTGTAATTATTCCCAGCTGATGAAGTGATGTCTGACTTTGACACATAAACTGTCGTCCAAATAGCTATCCGACAGTCACGATAGCTTACCTATAGTTCTCTAAATATGTTCTTGCGAAGGCAAACTCCTCGTAGAGGTACGGTGCAGAAGTTATGGTTGGCACTCTTCACTTAGCGTGCACCTATATGAAAATGACAGGGACAAGATGATTAGATGAGTGGTTCCGGATTCTCTGGTGGTCTACTGTAATATGGCCTGGCATCCATCAGATCTATCAGAGCAGACTCGGACTAGTTTTTTTTTATAGGAACAACATCGCATGACCGATAAGTTACCATATATACCATGGTATAATAAGCAGTGTCACACCACATGAGAGGTATATTCGAATCAGTGATAAAATCACTTTCGTGTGATGTGAAATGACCGGAAAACGACTCGACATATAAGATATTCAGTTGAACTTATTGAAATATCCGCCATTCCGGCTTTCCAATTGATTACTTTTATAAGGCCGTCCAACTAACTGTATTTTCAAAATGCAGATATTAGATTGCGATAGCAATAGCGTAACCAGGTCTAAGCTAAATCCTTCCAAAAATAACGAAAGTGACCCAACATTGTTGATGACGCGCAGACAGTCAGGCTGCCAAGCATATAGATTCCGGAGTGATGGGGGAGGTTGCTCAAAACTGTTCCTTCTGCAGCTACAAGTCAGCTGAGCTAAAATAGTATGTTTAATGTCTATGTAAAGTTGTCAATTTATAATTGCGGCACATTTCCATGAATATTACTGTTTAGGGTTTCAATGTGTGAGGACAATGATTTTAATTTCAATATCTTGCGCAGAAACAAAGAATGAGCTAAGCACAAAATGATGTAGTTGGAAAAAAACGACGTTCTTACCAAGGTGACAGATTTTTTTTATCAAGGTCATAGTGACCTTGTTCTTTAACATTTTGACCTCCAACGCCATTGTGTAATGCCCTGTAGGAAACGGGTGTCCCCTCTGTCCTTGTGCCATTGCCGCTCGGCACGTAGAAGCAGGTGTCGATGTTTCCAAGTTTGGGTTCTGTATGGTTAAGCAAGCTAAGCTGAGAAAAATGCAAATGTTACTGTAGAATAAGAAATTGTGTTAATCAAGGTTATTGTGACCTTGATCTTTGACCTTTTGACACTACGGTCATTGTGTCATTCCATCTTAAATAAATATACAGGTAATCTGTTGAATATTTTGAAACTAATTTGACTGCATGGTGTTGCTGCCTATGACCATGGTGATGTTGCCTATGACAATGGCGTTGTTGCCTATGGTGATGGTGTTGCTGCCTATGACAGCCTATGACGGCAACAGTTCCCAGTCAAATTAGTTTCAAAATACTCAGCAGACAGTTTATTAAAGTGTAAATTCATCAAAGAATACAATTCGTACACCTGACGGACTTTTCGGTGTTCATAACTGGGCGTATTAGTGATCGAATCTGTATTGGCAGTAATACTTAATATAGCCAATTTAAATCTAGAGTTGCTAGATTTACCGATCGATCATAAATTTCTTTTAGAATGTGTCACATGGGAATAGAGAGGGGCATTGACCAAGCGTATACAAATAAATACAAAATAAGTGTCTATTAGAAAAGTATTTTCTGTATAATACATGTAATTGTGAAATCGAGTACAAAGATAAATCTTTGCATTGTACACGTGTAAATCGAGAAGTAAATGTTGTTATTTGCATTTTTAACAAAGTATCGTACACATTTTAATATTAAACGTAAAGTGTATTATAACTATTATATACAGTGTATTACAATTCACTATACAGAATAGTATGTATCGGTTTATTCATTGTTAAATTAAAATTTAATTTCTACATCTTTGGATTCATTATTAATTAAGCTGGTTTTCTTTAGGCGTTTCTATTGTTGCTGTAGAAGCGATACTTTTAGAGGAGGTGAATGGTGGTGATGACTTTTTTATAGTCGTTTATTTACATTTATTCGCTAATTTGATAGATACACAAGAAAATAAGGTTTTTCAAATCTACACTTTGAAAACATAGAGACAAATGACGTATATATTAGTTTTATGTGCTCTTGTAATAAAATCTCAATTAAAAATATCATTAAATGAATAACAAAGGAATTACATGGCCGAAAATTATTGATAGGCCCCTATTATTCACTTTTAAAATGTTAATTTTGAAGATTTTAATTAACGAGATAGGCCCAGCCATATAAAAAAATTCATTTGCACATGTCATCACTGAGTACATAAATCGGAGGTTTTATCCATCCCTCACGACGGACATGCTCAAAGAGGACCACAGAATCGTGTCCCTTCGACAACAACAACAACAACAACAACAACAACAACAACAACAACAACAACAACAACAACAACAACAACGGACCTTTCTATTTAATATATCCATCATATTACGTCATAATCAATTACGTGTAGGATGACGCCATAATCATGACGTAATGAATGACTTGATTTAATCGCTTAATCCCCCCCCCCCCGACATGGTGTACGAATTGTACAGCTTTGCTATTTAATAAACATGCTGGTGAATATTTTGAAACAAATTAGTTTCAAAATACTCAGCAGCTTACCTATATAGGGTTTTTTTAAATTGATAGTCAGGGAGTTGAGAGATGGATCGATCCCAACACGAGCGCGGTGTGGATGGAGCTTATTTAGAGATGGGCGGGGCATAGTTATAACTGGAAAGGTTCATTGCCAAAGCCTCGATTTCACGGCTACTATACAGGTAAGTTGTCGAATACGCTACGACGGATCCCAATTAAATTACTTTTAACCCTTACTGGTGTAAGAACATCTTCCACCAAATTTGTTGAAAAATTAGCACCAGTTCATCTTTTAATTTAATTTGAAAAATAAATTAAATTTTAACATCAGAGTGCTAAGGGTTAAAATATCCAACAGAATATCTACTAAATTATAAATGAGTTTTCCGAATTCTGCCTTTCTGGTTCAAAGGGTTAAAATCAGTCTTAACACTCAAGTTGGCCAAAAACGACTTCTACAGTTGTCTTGGTAAGTGTACATTTGCAGACCAAGAGGTTATTTTTGAAAATTTCCCATTGGAATGACTGGCTCGATTATTGAGCCGGTCATTCAAGTGGTGAGTTTTCTAAAATAGTCTTTTCTTCGTCTGCAAATGGGCATTTTTCTTGAACAAATTTGAGGGTTAAATGGTTGAAGCCAAATATCGTGGAGTAGTTCAGGGAATATGATGTTGAAGAACATTCTGATCCATTGCATGGGACATGACAATGGACCCTTCCGAGCTTATCCATCCATCATATGACGTCATAATCAACTACGTGGCGTGTAGGATGACGTCATAATCATGACGTCATGGATGACTCGATATAGTCCGTCTTTAACGCTTAACAGTCCGACACGTTGTAAGAATTGTATGTCTTTTACCATTTATTTTGAAACTAATTTGACTGAGCGCTGTTGCTGCCATAGGCAGAAACTGCACCAAGTCAAATTAGTTTCAAAATATTGAATAGCTTACCTGTATAGTTTTATGGAAATTGACAGTCATGGAGTTCAGTCATCGATCGAACCCAACACGAGTGAGGTGCGTGGGTGGAACGTAGCCAGAGATGGGCGGGGCATAGCTAAGACTGGATATGGCCATTGTTATCTCGTCTTGCTTTTTAACGTTATCGTTGCTATCACTGAAAAGCGGCGCGATGTAATATGCCATTTTTGTCCTATCCTTAAAGCACACGTGCCTGCAAATACCTACATGAATGGTAATAATGTATCAATTTGATTCTCACAGGCTGGTTATAAAGGGTACCATATAACTGACCCTAGTGTACTAGTAACCCGTTGGATGGCCATCCAGCTTAAACACACACCTAATACACAAATCGCTAATAACGAATGGTGTGTTAGTGAACGTTGGTTGTCGTATGAAAGGCAATAAAATTCTTCGAGACAGGTGGTCTTTAGCTAGCAGTCACCTTCCAAACCCGGAAAAGCAGCAGGTCTCTTGACCAACATGGCCAATAATCTGAGATAACCTCCGAGCAATTATTTTGAAAACCTTCAACCGTCAATTGGCGATTCCGGAAAGAGAATGCGTCCAACTTAATGCCTACATTTTCGAGACGAATGGTTAGATTGCCAATGGTATTAAACTTGGCTTATGTCGTAACACCGGTGACGTTCGTTGATGGAACTTTCATGGCATCGGGCAGTACAGAGAACTTGAAGAAAGCATTCGCCCACGTGTTAGTAGCGAGATTCAGGACGAGAATACAGAAGATATTCAACATGACGCCAGTCTTCACCTGCAATGATTACAGAAACAACAGTTTTAATGCATATTTAGGCACAAACATATACAGTAAGCTCAGAATTAACGTAACCCGCTTCCAAGATCCAATGTACTGTTGAATATTTTAATCATAATTCATGAATCCATTTCCTCACTCAATCATATGACGTCATAATCAACTACGCGACGTGTATGCTGACGTCATAATCATGACGTCATGAATAATTCGATTAAGCCCGTCTTTAATGCTTAATAGTCCGACACGTTGGACGAATTGTAGGTTTTTGCTATTTAAGAAACATGCTGTTGAATATTTTGAAACTAATTTGACTAGGCGCTTTTGCCGCCATATGCAACAGCACCAACTCAAATTAGTTTCAAAAATATTCAACAGCTTACCGTACCTGTATAGTTTTCTGGAAATTGATAGTTAGGAAGTTCAGAGATCGATCGATCCCAACACGAGAGAGGTGTTGGTGGATCGTAGATAGAGATGGGCCGGGCATAGCAAAAACTGGAAAGGTCCATTGGATTGGAAGATGTTGTCTGTAACATACGAACATCACAGACTGTTGATGGGATACACGTGCCACGCATGCACGAACATAGGCGCTCACAGACGACCACGCGCATCTCACGCTTGGAGACGCAAACACACCATATGCGTGGGTTGTTTTAAAACATAACAGCTAAAAAAAGTAAGCCCCTATGGCTAATATTTTCGAAAATATATATCTGCTTGCAATGAAATTTGTCACAAATCATCAGATTGACTATGGCACCAATCAGTGCAAATGATTTTTTCATACGTCGTGCTATCCCTGAATGCGTATGCGTTAAGTGCAAAATTGTCACATTTCAGAAAACCAGAATAAAGAATACTAATTTTATCCAGTAACAATAAAATCATAACGGTTAGAGTGTAGATTGCCGAATGTATCCAGTAACAATGGCGTAGCGCTCATATTCGATTGCGCATTTGGACCCCACGCCACCCCCATCCCACCCAGACCACCCCCACCTGCCACCATATCTCTTCATGGTGTTAATCTCGCATGATGTTGATGATCCAATGTTGCGGAATGTTACCACATAGCGCATTTCAACAAAATCAGTGGCTTTACTCACTCTCTGCTCTGTGGCATAGTGCATGCTTAGAATGATCTCATGGATGTCCAATTGGGCTTAGGTTAGGAGAATGATTTGATGGACCAGAAACTTATCGACAACATTGGATTGCACCCTATGTAGGCGTGCATTGCATCAATTAACACAAAACTGCTGGCAGCAGCATATCTTACCTAATGTGGGGCAAGTACCTGAACAGAATAATGGTTGGTATTGAGGTTTCCGTCGAGGGGGCCCGGTCAGTCTTTACTCTACCACCACGAGAAGTGTACACCTCATCGGTGGATGGCTAAAAGAACTCGCAGACTTATGAACTCATAATAAATGGCGTTTTCTAAGATATAATGTCAGACAAATTCGCAATAGTGTTTGTGCAATTTGTGAAATGGGACAAATTTGCAATTAGCGCATGCACATCCAGGCTTAGCACAACCTATGGCATAATCATGTTCATTGATTGGCGCCATAGTCAAACTGATGACCTTCTGAGAAAATATTAACCCATATTTCAGGGGAACATACTTAGGCCTATTCTGAGATGTTTAGTTCATTGTACTAATTTCACATCTGGATTGGGTACAAGTTCTATATAGTAACTTATCCTGGCACCCACGTCATAATTCACCTTTCCAGAGCACCCATCCATCATCTGACCTCGTATGACGTCATAATCAGCTCAGCGCGTGTATGATGACGTCACAATTATTACGTCACAAAGGGTTCCATATAGACCGTCTTCAAATCTCAGAGTCCGACACGTTGTATAAATTGTATGTCTTTGTAATTCTTTGCTATTTAATAAACATGCTGTTGAATCTTTTGCAACTAGTTTGACTGGGCGCTGTTGCTGCCTTAGGCAGCAACAGCAGCCTTTCAAATTAGTTTCAAAATATTCAACAGCTTACCTTTGTAGTTTTTTGGAAATTGATAGTCAGGGTGTTCAGAGATCGATCGATCGCAACCCGAGCCAGGTGTGGGTGGAGCTTAGCTAGTGATGGGCGGGGCATAGCTAAAAATGGAAAGGTCCATTATTAATTCACCTGTCCAGAGTATGCATCCATCATCTGACCTCGTATGACGTCATAATCAGCTCAGCGCGTGTATAATGACGTCACAATCACTACGCCACAAAGGGTTCCATATAGACAGTCATCAAATCTCAGATTCCGACGCGTTGTATGAATTGTATGTCTTTGTAATTCTTTACTATTTAATAAACATGCTGTTGAATATTTTGAAACTAATTTGACTGGGCG
Organism: Chaetoderma sp. LZ-2023a; assembly: GCA_034401795.1. Lineage (NCBI taxonomy): Eukaryota > Metazoa > Mollusca > Caudofoveata > Chaetodermatida > Chaetodermatidae > Chaetoderma > Chaetoderma sp. LZ-2023a. The sequence goes on along the minus strand of CM067370.1, from coordinate 109,305,911 downwards.
TTGTTGCTGCCTTAGGCAGCAACAGCACCCAGCCAAATTAGTTTCAAAATGTTCAACAGCTTACCTGCGTGTTTTTTGGGTCAGGGTGTTCAGAGGTCGATCGATCGAGGTGTGGGTGGAGCTTAACTAGTGATGGGCGTGACATAGCTAAAAATGGAAAGGGCCCTTGTTCAGTCATCAAAAACAAAGAGGTACTCTTTTTAGACGGTTGCGGATATCGTCTACATTGTCAATGAGCCTTTCCACTATATCCATCCATCATATCACGTTATAATCAACTACATGACGTATAGAATGACATCACAGTCAATGACATCATTATGACGTCATTGATGACGTAGATAGGTACGTCACGAATGCGTAGTTGAAGACGGACTATGTGTTTTTGTACGAATTGTATGTCTTTACTATTTAATAAATATCCTGTTGAATATTTTGAAACTAATTTGATTGGGCGCTGTTGAAAATATTCAACAGCTTAACTGTATAGTTTTCAGGAAATTGATAGTCAGGGCATTCGAGGATGATCAAGCCCAACACGGCGAAGTGTGGGTGGAACTTATCTATGGATGGGTGGGGCATGGCTAAAACTGGAAAGGTCAATTATCTAGTCACATGTCAATAGAGAGATGCATTTCTAGCTATACCACTCCCATTTATAGTTAAGCTCCGCCCATGTTTTAGGCGGGTTAGCATCGATTTATATAATTTGCAACCTGAATTCTCAGAATCCCAATTTCAAGGTATCTATACATGTAAGCTGTTGAGTATTTTGAAACTAATTTGACTGGGTGCTGTTGCTGTCTAAGGCAGAAACAGTACCCCAGTAAAATTAGTTTCAAAATATTCAACCGAATGCTTATTGAATAGTAAATCCATCAAAGATACACATCTCATACACATAACAGGCTTTTCGAGCTTCACGACGGAGTTATACTATGGCGTAACTATGCCATTATGTTTGTGACGACAGATTACAAGTTTCCTATTTGATTATGACGTCATATACGTGTGCGAAAGTCGGGATCCATATCTAAATCTACATGTTCACACCAGAATAGTCGCCATTACTTACCATGTCCAGTACGGATACTCTCCCATGTGCATACACTATCGCATTTGGAGGTGTGGCCACTGGAAGCATAAAGGCGAAAGACGTCGCAAGGGCGGCTGGGAACATGAGGTATAGCGGGTTCACACCCAGGTTGAGGCCCTGTTGAAGAGAAGGGTTTGATTAATATTAAGTACCAGTTGTGACGCCTATTATCACATCACTGCACTACGTTATCATGTAGCCTATGCTCAATCCACAAATTAGTTCCAAAATAGTGGCACATATCGTTAGTACGTCACAAAAACACTTCTACATAACATTACATACTATATCACTCAGAGGGAACGATGTTGGCGCGTCACAGACGAAATGAAACCAATGTTCAAATGAAAATTATTGCGACATATATACCCTGATAACTCAGTATTTGCCCAATACTGGTCCAGTAGCGTGCGTTATCAGGGTAAAGAAACGTATCTGTAAATGAATGGGACATCATGACCTATCTCTAAAAATGCAAAATGTGTTGAGTATCCCTTTACGACATCGATCACCTTAACGAAACCAACTTGCAGTTTCGACTTTGTTTTATACAAGATCATACAATTCAGATCAGAAATAAGTTAATACGTTAGCAAAATAAAACAAAACGTACTGTTGAATATTTTGAACTTAATTTGATTGGGAGCCATTGCTGCCATAGGCAGCAATGGCTTCCAATCTAATTAAGCCAAAATATTAAGCGGAACATTTCTTACATCGTGTTCAAAATTGTACTTACTAACATGTTTCTGTTTTTGTTTTGGAAACATGTTAACTAGTGCTAAATGAAAAGTGAACGTGGTACTAAAGGACTTACGACTTGTAGAAGTATTGGCATAATGATTGTAGCTATCGCTGTATTACTGGTGACTTCTGTGACTGCAGCGGCTATGAACGTGAGTATAAGATTCATCACCCATGGGTCCATACCCTGCAAGGCCGACAGCTGCGTTCCGATCCATACAGACAAACCTGAGGACTGGAGAGGACGAGGAGAAGTGTAATGGACCGTTCCGGTTTTAGCTATGCCCCGCCCATCTCTAGCTAAGCTCCACCCACACCTCGCTCGTGTTCGGATCGATCAATCTCTGAACTCCCTGACTATCTATTTCAAGAAAACTATACAGGTAAGCTGTTGAATATTTTGAAACTAATTTGACTGGGTGCTGTTACTGCCTAAGGCAGCAACAGCGCCCAGTTAAACTAGTTTCAAAATATGCAACAGCATGTTTATTAAATAGCAACGAATTACAAAGATATACAATTCATATGACGTGTAGGACCATTTGAGATTTGGTGACGGTCTATATGGAACCCTTTGTGGCGTAATGATTATGACGTCATCATACATGCGCTGAGCTGATTATGACGTCATACGAGGTCTGATGATGAATGGATACGCTGGAAAAGTGAATTAGGTCAAGTCATATCAAAGGTTTTAAAATGTGCTCATCTGCCTTAAATTGCTTCTTTTTCAGAATAAAAACAGACTAACTTACACGTGGACACATCATCACGTGTGGAAGAACACTAGTTTGCTTGCGAGAGCTCGTCAAAATAAATAAGGTTAGTATTAAATGGCACTCGCATTGAATCCTCTTATTATGTATAAAGAGAGATATTGTTGAACGATTCTAGAAAAGTGTATCTCTTTTAAAAGTCAAATTTCAATTTCAAAAGAGTATAATTTTATCGGCAAATGATAGTTGACTAAGATCGAATCAACGGTATTTCACTAGACATGCCTTGGAACATACAAGTGGCTCTCAAGAACTATATATACTACAATGTATAGTGATACAATGCATAGTGATGATATTTTGAATTTTTTAAATGCACTTACTTTAGAGCCAGCTGCAAGAGCGAATCCTCCACCCAGCAACCAGATGATCATCCAGGGGACACCATGTTGTACCGTGTTCCAGTCTAGAATAGGCATCACCCGGGGCTTGCTTGTGTCTGTACAAAACAGTATAACAGACTCTTCATATGTTGTGTGTTTGAAATGTACTTCACCGAACCTATTTCTAAAGGGAATATCTACTAATTGGGAAGGTTCATTAGTGGGTATTGGGTTCGCTTGGTTGAACAAGTACTTATACTGATAAGTATTCGTTACATCTCAGGTGTGCGAACTATATATACCGTAGCTATAACTAATCGATTATTTGCCAGTCAAACGCGCAATCCGCGGACTAGACTATGCAATCACACACACACACCCACACCCACACCCACACCCACACCCACACCCACCCACCCACCCACCCGCCCACCCACCCACCTCCACCCCACACACCCCTTTCGGGTGAGAAGCATGGACCAATTGTCACACATACAATGAAATAAAATGATAATATCACGAAAGTATTTTAAAACTGAGCTTTAACGAATATATCTGTACTAGGTACTCACCGCCTGCCTTTCGCCAGCAGAATACATTGGGTAATTTAGCTGGAAAGATGAAGAGTAAGATGATAATGAGAACAGCAGGAACCGCATCACGGACCATCCTGGAAAACATAACGAGAAAGTTCCCAGTACACTTATATACCTACTCACCGCTCGGAACAAACCACGCCATTACTAATATTTATTAAGATTAATATGTAACTTTGCATAACGAGTGGAAGTGTTCTCTATCCTCTGCATGATTGGTGATAAGAGTAAAATACAATTTTGTACATGGCGTCAGAAATGTTTTGTTGAATATTTTGAACATAATTGGATTGCAAGACATTGCTGCCTTAGATTATATTCAAAAAATTCAACAGTACGTTTGTTTTATTTTGTTTTGGAAACATGTTAAATAACTTCTGAGCTGTACAATCTCATCTTGTCTTCCTTCATCTCTTGTTTCTCTTGTTCTTCGCCATGTTTCTCTTGGACGACCCGGTTGCGTGCACGAACGAACACGACCATCCCCGCCATATCCATTGTCGCTGCTCAGTCTGCGCGAATATAGAACTTATTAGACCCACCAAGTTTCTTTTGAAGATCTTTTCGTTTGAGCTCTTCTCTCCCCATATTCTACGCGATATACCTTCAATCTCTTGTTTTTAGACGATTGCTTCCAGCGTGCTGAGTCCCATATCCGTTTTCTTCTGGCAATGAGAGTGCAGAAGGTCAATAGAAGGTCTTCAATGCCAATGGCTTGACCTTCCAAATACACTTTTAGCATGGCGAAGGTGTGATTGGCCTTTTAATTTGACAGCGGCTGAGGGTCTATCCGTTGTATCTATGCTTACAATGTATGTAGGCTAAACGCGTGTAACTTGTCAACTTTTTCTGTGAACGTAGTAGTAGTAGTAGTAGTAGTAGTAGTGGTGGTGGTGGTGGTGGTGGTGGTGGTAGTGGTAGTGGTAGTGGTAGTAGTAGTAGTAGTAGTAGTAGTAGTAGTAGTAGTAGTAGTAGTAGTAGTAGTAGTAGTAGTAGTATGGTAGTGGTGGTGGTGGTGGTAGTGGTAGTGGTAGTGGTAGTGATAGTGATAGTGATAGTAGTAGTAGTAGTAGTAGTAGTAGTAGTAGTAGTAGTAGTAGTAGTAGTAGTAGTAGTAGTAGTAGTAGTAGCAGTAGTAGTAGTAGTGACAGCGATAGTAGCAGTAGCAGTAGTAGTAGCAGCAGCAGCAGCAGCAGCAGCAGTAGTAGTAGTAGTAGTAGTAGTAGTAGTAGTAGTAGTAGTAGTAGTAGTGACAGCGATGGTAGCAGTAGCAGTAGTAGTAGTAGCAGCAGCAGCAGCAGCAGCAGCAGCAGCAGCAGCAGCAGCAGCAGCAGCAGCAGTAGTAGTAGTAGTAGTAGTAGTAGTGACAGCGACAGTAGCAGTAGCAGTAGTAGTAGCAGCAGCAGCAGCAGCAGCAGCAACAGCAGCAGCAGCAGCAGCAGCAGCAGCAGCAGCAGCAGCAGCAACAGCAGCAGTAGTAGTAGTAGTAGGAGTAGCAGCAGCAGCAGCAGCAGCAGCAGCAGCAGCAGCAGCAGCAGCAGCAGCAGTAGTAGTAGTAGTATCTGGCGAGTGACTTACCCTCCTGGAAACAATACTTCGGCCCAGCCTGTTATGAACTGTGGCCTTCGGAAGAACCATAGTAGGGCTAGTGCAATGAAATGTACCAAAATAACCCATTCTGCGAATCTGAAAAACAGAAAAATATTTACTTTATTTCTATGTGGAGGGTGGATGAAGTGTCACTTTTACATTACTGTCAATTTATCAAATAATAATAATATGAAAAGGAGAAATAGGTGTTGCTATTTACACCAAATGCGACTGTTCTGAGATAAAAGTTGAATCTTATATTTTGAAGGAGTCTGCTAATACAAGAGATTAACATTGTACGGCCCTGATCTTATCACACCATTCAGTCACTTCTTCATTAGCATAATCTCAAGCGATCTCCAATTACCAGGTTTTCGCATGGACTGATACATTCGACGTCGTCTAGAAGATTAATGTTTCAGAAGTCTTGCTCTGTCTCTCTGCTAATTATTTAGAGTTGTTTCATCAGTGCATAAGTATTATACTAAATCATCGTTATATTCTTTCTCATAGCTCTGACAGCAAAGATTGTTTCAAATATAGCATATGACATAATTACTGATAATTAGCTAGCAATTTCTGAAAGAGGTATTCATACTCACGACATACTGCCCAGCTTGTCATATTCTGATCGGATGATGCCTCTAATCGCCAGATCCTGTTGTTTCGTAACCATACGACCACACCTATAGAGAAAACATTATCAAATGGTTATCGGGCAGTTGTTAATACTAAGTTTTGAACTCACCCACGCACGCACGCACGCGCGCAAGCATGCATATGCCAAACTCACAATCAATTCCATTTAATTCAATCATGCACCAGTCACCAGTATATACACCAGCGTAGGTATGCAATGTTTAGTATGTCTCGGCATATCACTATATTTCCCAGGTGACTAACAGATTAAGATCGTATATTTTAGTCATTGACCTCACACTTGTTGTTAATCAGCCACAATGTGAATGGGACTTACGTCACATGTAGGCTGATATCGCAATCTAAATGCGTAATGAATGACGTAGCTAAGTCCCTCATGAACTTTTAAATGTCAGTCATACGTACAAATTGTACGGCTTTACTACTTAATGTGTCACCACAAACACATCCGCACCATCACTGAACACAAATGGTCAGACAGCATAATTTCCAACGATGCACTATACAGGATGTGTAAAAGTCGCCCAGCAACGATGGCCCATGTTTGGCCATGTGCTAAGGATGCCAGAAGGAACACCAACCAGCACAGACAGCAAATGTAAAGCCAGAAGTTGACGGTATTGCATAAATCTGTTAAGCCTGCTGCGAAGTGACCTCAAGAAAACAAGACTCGGTACACTCAGATCAAGAATGGACCTCAGAAAGCTAAAGACTTCGTCTGGGGACACAGTGATCAAATGCCAGCTGCATGGTGTCTGTACTACTACAGCCGCAGAATACAGTAATCATACATACGTACATTATGTTGAATGTTTTGAAACTAATGTGACTGGGCGCTGTTTATGGAAGCAACAGCACTATATCAGATTGGTTTTAAAATATTCAACAGCTTACATGTACAGTTTTCTGGAAATTGAGATTCAGAGAGTTCAGGGTTCGATCGATCCCAGCACGAACAGAGTGTTGGTGGAGCTTAGCTAGAAATGGGCGGAGCATAGCTAAACATAGATTCATCAATTTCTGTCCGGGCTAATGGGACTACAACATCTGGAGTTATTTCATGGTTAGGCGATGGCATTATATTTGGCCTTTTTAAGTGTATGTGTGTATTGCTCATTAGACGTTTCTCTAAACCAGTAGACCCCGCCCCATAGGTAACACGCGGGTGCTCACCTGCAGCGTAGGAAGAACAGTTGCAGCCATCCCCATGTTACAAACAGACACAGTATTGAGGTGGGAAGACCAAAGATCATCCATGTGGCAAAGCTGACGGGATTCTCCAATCCATAACTTGAATACAAACTGAAAACAGGAACACCATAACATAATACAATGCTATAACATTATATACAAATCACATTAAGAATACAAAGTAATGTTCATTCATATATAAATATCGGTCAGGAAGAGAATTAACATGCTTGTTTGTGAATTTTCAATACCTATATAGCAGAGTGATGTACAGGCTAATGTACTATACGTTAACCCTTTCACGACGAGGCCGGCCAAAACTAGCCTCTGTAGTGGTCTTGATGAATGCCAGTTTGCAGGCCAAGAGAGGACTATTTTTCTCAAATTTACCTCTGCAATGACCGGCTTGATAACCGAGCTAGTCATTTCAGTGGGAAATTAAAAAATCTCCCGGCATGCAAATGGACATTCAATAAGGAACTATGTAGATTTTCTTGAAAATATTTGGTCATTAAAAGGTTAAATGAATACACCTTTCACATGAAATTATTTTCAAACTAATGAACATATTTTTATAGAACACAATCAGATTTCAATATTAGGAGCCCAGTGATGTAGAAATGATCGATTCATGGTGTATTAGATTTACGGATCGTGTACTAGGCATAATTAACTTACTCATCAGCGGCGCCAAGAAGCACCACATTTGGACCTGTGCCGATGACGGTGGCAATACCTCCCACATTAGCGGCGTAACATATACACAGACTCATGGCTTTACACAGATTACGGTAACCTTGTTCGTTACTGAACGGAGATTTATTATCGTCCTCATCGATTGTCACCTGATACAACTCTCTGAAACATAAAATTTAGAAATCGGGGTTAGCAGTTGCAATTTGAATTCAGTCTTTCGATCTATCTTCAGTCCAATTTTTTAATTTCTGATAGTGCATGCACGGTTGCTGTTAATCGTAACCTTACCCTGTGTTCATGTTATATTATACTAATTTTGAGAATGGTGCTGTTAAAATCTGTTAGCAACAGCTTTCAACAAGACAATTCGCATTTCTCACCAGCAAGAAGTCATCACGATAAGAGATTGAACGCATAGAAGGTTCAAAACCGTGCATACCTTCCAAAACCCACCAGACAGTATTGTTATAATCACATAATATAATTTGAAAGTTCCACTCCTACATGCTGATTATTTTGAAAACAATTCGATTGCAAGTTGTCGCAGTTTCACCTGAGAAACTCTCATCGCACAATCCAGATATCATAGGCACAACCTGGGATAGATGCTAACTCCGAGCACAAATGAGGAATCGATAGGCACAGATAGCAATGTCACAATAAGGACCCCATGTATCTTAAAAGCAACCAGACACTGCAGAGTGAGACAGACATTGAACTCAAAGATATAGAACTAAAATATCTCAACCCAAATTACATCACGCGGTTTGGTATTTCGGTATGGAAAGTTAGAATCCACATATAATTTTCAGACAAAACGACAAGCATCGGCCACCTCTGACAGGTGATGTATCAACAAGCTATGTAGGCCTATGGAGCTAAACTACACGATATATTATCCAAGGGATGTGTTATCTTGAAAAACAAATTACAAATAATACCAGTATTATCTTCCTGAGTGGTCATCTCTCCAAACACTCCGAAGTGAACCTCAACGGAGACCAAGTAAAGGACTTCTAGAACAGCTCGGTATTCTATCGTGAACTAACACAATCATATTGCAACGTGTCTCCCTTGAAAGTTAAAGACCAAATATCATGTCACCTGGAAAAGCTGAATTGGGAGCAAGTTTGTTAGTGTCACAATCATGAATCTTAGCAGAGTAGCGCTACCTCAATGGCGCTGCAGACAAACGTGTCAAGGTCCATTGTACCATAAATACTCTACACATTCTATATCTATGGCAATGTGCATGGCAATGTAAAAGAAAATATTTGGCAAAAGAGCATACTGGAATGGATGAATCCGATCTGTCAATCAAGTTTATGACGTCATAATCACTTGCATCACATGTATACTGACATCACAATCATAATTGACAGAAATAATCCGTTTTACGAATTGTATGTCTTTACTATTTAATAAACATTCTGTTTAATATTTTGAAACTAACTTTACTAACAGTCCCCAGTTAAATTAGTTTCGAAATATTCCACAGGTTAGCTGTAAATTTACCATGAAATCGGGATTCTGTGAATTTAGAATATAAATCGATCACAACACACACAAATCACGGGCGGCGCTTAGCTAGAGATGGGGGGGGGGGGGGGGGGGGGGGGGTAGCTAAAAGCGGATTCATCGATTGGTTCCATGTACAATACTTACGAGCTTGACGTGTGGTTGTTTGACTTTTGCTCGTCAGATGGTTCAACGTATTTTGCGCTTGGTTCGTATTCTGGTGGCGCATCATCTGTTACTACCGACTCCATCTCAATAGTTTCTGTCGATGGGGCCGCTGAGAGAAAATAATACAGCGAATATTACCCAGTGATACAGAGAATTTTAGTAATGAACAAACGAGCGGTTGAAGTTCCCATGATAATGCGGGTTAGTGGTCCGGTACTGGGCCAATACCAGGCCATATTGGGCCCGGTGTTGGGCCAGTGCCGACCAAGTAATCTGTGTTATCATGGTCTATTATTTTCTTTGACGTATCGTCATGTGTGTAGTGGCAGATATTATTCATATCATTAACTAATATTAACTTAATATTATGAATAGCCGATAGGTTAGCTTCGGTAGTCTAAATAGACTTCGTAACACACAGCTCTATATAATCAAGGGAACGAATTACGAAACAAGCTATGCCATTTACACCCAGTTACATCCCTTGAATTACTTAAATATTAAAATATATTTAAAACTGTTAATTCTTTAAATGATATTTAAATATTTCCATGCTCTTATGCAATTAATTACGATATTTTATTGATTTTTAATTTATATATGAACTATCCAGACAGGAAAGACACTCTGATCAACTGTCACGGAGGGCGAACACATATTATAATGACGTCACAATAGTCAGTAGACAAAAGCGGATGATATATATGGTCAGTATACAATTATGTTACGACTACTACAGGGATCCGATATGTCACGCAAGAATCTTAGATCATGATCAATTACGTCACTAATTAGCTGACGTGACAATAAAAATAACGAATAGCTCCGTTACGAAAATTGAAGTCCGTCACTAGTGAATGAATTGTGTCTTTGATGAATTTACAATTTCATAAACATTCTGTTGAATATTTTGAGACTGATTTGACTGAGAGGGGTTGATGCCATAACAGCAGCCCCTGCCCACCCCGAGCCCACCCAACCCAACCAACCCCGAGTCAAATTAGTTTCAAAATATTCAACAGTTTACACGAATATTCACCATGAAATTCGGATTATGGGGATTTGGGGTTCCAAGCATCAACCTCCGTTTCCTCGATCACTACACGCGTAAAGATGCGCGGAAACTGATGACATTGGCCTTGTATTATGGGCAAAAGACCCGTATTTTACAATTAATGAATTGAGCTACTTTTAGCTATGCCCCGCCCATCTCTAGCTGAGCTCCGTCCATACGTTAAGCTATATGGGATCGATTTATGTACTTTGAACCCTGATTTTCCCATTTTCAAGGTAACTCTACAAGTGAGATGTTGAATATTTTAAAAATAATTTGACTGGGTGCCGTTGTTGCCATAGGCAGCAAACGCGCCCGGTTAAATTAGTTTCAAAATATTCAACAGAATCACTAGTAAATAATAAAGACATACAATTCGTACAATTGACGAACGATTAAAGGTGCATGACGGACTTAGCCACGTCATTAATTACACATTTTATTGCAACCTCAGCTTATATGTGACGTAACTGATTATGACGTCATATACTTGATCAACAGATTGGATTCGTCTATTGGGCCAGCACTATACTCCAGCTTCTCGCTATTATGTTGATAACTCACGTTTAACAGTGCTGTCTTTGAGCTGATCCAAGATGGCGTCTACAATAGGTATCATCATGGAAGTGGTGGCGGTGTTACTGATCCACATGGACAGAAACCACGTGGGCACCATCATACCCAGCATCAACCTGAAAATTATTATAACACGCACATTTACAACACTAGTAAAGAGATAGACACGGGGTTTTTTCGAGTGCGCGGGACGTAATTGCCCATATATGGAGTAGTAAAAAGTGGCGTTTTCTGGTGAGCGTCCTTGTACAAACACGCCCGCAAGAACACGCCCCTTTTGCCACTCCATAGATGGGCAATTCACCTTTCCAGAGTATCCATCGATGATCTGACGTTATAATACGTCATACTCAGCTAAGCGGCGTATATGATGACGTCGTAATCATTGCGTCATAAATGATTCTATTAGGTCCGTCTTTAACACTTAATAGTCCGACACGTTGTACGAATTGCATGTCTCTGCTATTTAATAAACATGCTGAAACTAATTTGACTGGGCGCTGTTCCTGTCATAGGCATCAACAGCACCCAGTCGAATTAGTTTCAAAATATTAAACAACTTACTTGTACAGTTTTCTGGAAATTGATAGTCAGGAAGTTCAGAGATCGGTCGATCCCAAAACGAGCGAGGTGTGTGTGGGGGGAGGGGGGGGGGGGGGGTGGTGGGGGGGGGGGGAGCTTAGCTAGAGATGGGCGGGGCATAGCTAAAATGGAAAGGTCAATTCAGCCACGCCCACTCGAAAACCACGTACGTTTGGAGCGAGTCTATTTCTCTCGCGTACTACGTATATATAGTGTCAACTATTCACCCTTTGAACAAGAAAGGACAAGATAAGAACAATTGTGTACAATCTAATGAATGATATCTTGAATATTTTAGCGTTTATTTGACTGAAAGGTGTTGGAGCTGTTGATGCTATAATGCTGACTATAGCAGCAACATATTCCTGTTTGCGTAATTTAAAAAATGTATATGATACAACACTTTTTAATAGCCTAAGTTAAATATAACATAGCATAAAAATTTCTCTTCTGACGTAATACCGATATTGCTAACAGTGTACAATACAAACGGTGCGAAAACAATAGAGGATATATTTCTATTTATGGCCCACTAATTTCTAGCTCTGAACCATCCCTTTCTAGGTATGCCCCGCCCCTTTCTAGGTATGCCCCGCCCAATTCTAGCTTTAGCCACCTATTTCTAGCTCGCCCCACGTTTTGCGCAGGTTGGGATCGGTGTATATAGGCCTACATTCATCCCTGGATTAAAAGAATCCCAATTTCAAGGTATCTAAAAAAGTTAGCTGTTAAATATTTTGAAACTAATTGGGATGGCTATGGTAGCAACATCTCCCAGTTAAATTAGTTTCAAATATTTAGCAGAATCTTTATTAAATTGTAAATTTATCAAAGACATAAAATTAGTAAACTTGACGGACCTTTCTAACTGCAATACAGAGTGTAATATGTCATCATGGCTATGACGTCAGCCTATGTGTGACGTGATTGATTATGCCATCATATACTTGTGTGATCGATTAGATCCCTCCATTGGTCACAATAGCCAGCTAGGTTTGCTTAACCAATGTGACTCGTTATTGGTTGTGCCCTTTGCACCCAACGAGTGTGATATGATTCTATGTGGTTTTTCGACTATCTGTGTGGGGAACTACCATCTTTTGGTCGTCAAATGCAGATAGATCCTTGAACACTGTGCCCGGTCATTTACGTACCATCTTGGCTCTGATCCAAAGAGCATGAGAACTCTTAGAGCGATGCGGCGGTGAAGGTTCCATCGCTCCACAGCGCAGGCGATGATCAAACCACAGATGAAGAGCACTGTAGAGTCCTGTAAGTGAGAGAGCAAGAAAGATAAGATGAAGGATATAATTAGGTTTTTATTTCAATGTGTAATATCCAATTCGGGTATTTTTCAGAAGATTAAGCAAAAATGGCCGATATGACCGGCACTTACAGTCCAGATCAGAAATAGGTTAGAATGTCTCCAAAAGAAAAACCAGAAGCATGTTAGTTAGAACAATTTTATACACAATGTAAAAATGGTCTGTAGAATATTTTGGATGTAATTCACCTTTCCAGTCCATCATATGACGTCATAATCAACTAAGTGACGTGTAGGCTGACGTCATAATCATGGCGTCATTAATGATTCCAAATAGTCCGTCTTTAACGCTTAATATCTGACACGTTGTACGAATTATAGTAGGTCTTTGCTATTTAATAAACATGATGTTGAATGTTTTGAAACTAATTTGGTTGAGCGCTGTTGCTGCGATAGGCAGCAACAGCACCCAGTCGAATTAGTTTCAAAATATTCAACAGCTTACCTGCACAATTTTCTGGAAATTGATAGTCAGAGAGCTCAGGGACCGATCGATCCCAACACGAGCTAGGTGTATGTGAAGCTTAGTTAGTGATGGGTGGGGAATAGCTAAAACTGGAACGGTCCGTTGGATTGGAAGCCATTGCGTTCCAGAGATGCGCATTGTAGAACCGATTTGGCAGTAACTATGCCGAACGAGCTACAGAACCGCACATAAATAAGCCAGAATGTATCCAAAAGAAAAAATGTTTTGAACATACTTGGATTGGAAGACATTGCTGCCTTAGGCGCAGAGAGAGAGAGAGAGAGAGAGAGAGAGAGAGAGAGAGAGAGAGAGAGAGAGAGAGAGAGAGAGAGAGAGAGAGAGAGAGAGAGAGAGAGGCCTTAGGCAGCAATGTCATCCAATCCAATTATGTTCAAAATATTGAACAGTACCTTTTATTTTATATTGAAAACATGTTACATTATTTTTTATCTGTAGGCTTACTGTAGAATATAAATAGATGCAGCAAAATGAATTGAGTGGTGTTTGTCAAAGATGTAATCACGTGTATTATTCCACATTAACAAGACCCAGTTTCCACGCGTATGTATCTATCCCTATGCTCATACCTTAATGTACTGTGATGCGACGTCACGGACGGAGAGGATACCCATTGCGGGCAGAAGCAGCAGTGGAATAAATCCTGTCACCGCTACCGGAACCACTTCCGTACTCCAGTAGACGGCCATCAGAAGCAACACGTAACCACATTTTCCCACCTGTAAAGACAAATAATGATGATCTCATCAGCTGACTATATACTTATATCGTCACGGCAATTCAGTATAGGCCTAACTAAACTATTGTTTTGTGTGTTTATCAACTGACATGCACCGACTGTTTTCGCTATCACATTTGACGATCTGTAAGATATGATATGATATGATATGATATAAATATATATATAAATTTAAAACGCAAAAATTCCTTATATACCCCTGTCTTAGTATATGTACACCGGCGATGTGCATGCGTATACCTGCTTGACATGAAGTTACTTATTACTGCCTCAAGTTTCCATCCGGTTTCTTGATGACAACGTTCCCATTAAGAGGTCTGGTCAACGGTTCAACCAGGTTTTGATGGATATGGCTTTAGAGCAGCGTGCAAACAGGGACAGTAAGCCCAAAGGAGGGATTAGTGGCATCAGCAAACATCCAAAAACCATCCAGCAGCTGGATCCATACAGCACACTAGAGGGCTCCAGCTACAACAACTATCCAAAAGAATGGTGGGACTGCATGATTACAGTCACAAGATGAACGCAAGCACGCGTACTTTGGTTTAAAACGCAGAATGCGCTATGAAAGGGATGTTCAGAAGATTATCAGTACAGTGAGCACTCAGGAAGCCAATGCCTTATGAAAACACCAGCCACAAACGCTGTGCAACAAAGTAACTTGTGTTGCAGCTCCAACGAATGTGGCACAAGACTAGACTTTATCATCGGTCCTTGCCAAAGAAGCGACGATGGCATTCATTGAGGAAAGACTTAACAAATAAACCACATCACTCTACGATTCACTACATAAAATGAAAATTCAAGACATTCTATTCTGTGGCAGAAATGAAGAGAAAAATCAACAACATGCGGATAGCGCACTAGTCAGCAATATTGTTTGACAAGATCTACCAGAATCCATCCTTTTGCGACAACTAGGAACAGCTATCGAAGTTTCATATGCGTCCCTCAGTGCAACTTTAAAGATCGCGTACCAGACCAATGACCAGATATACCAGGATAAGATGTTAATGACCTAAGATATAGACTATTCTGCCACAGGCAGCCCCAAAACGAAAGAGTTCCTCCTATAGGTGAGAGACGCATAAAGAGAGCAAACTTTCAGTACAGTTGGAAATATTTTTTAGTTGTCAACCCTTTAACCCGTATATCAGCCAAAAACGGCTTCCACAGTGGTCTTGAGAAATGGAAATTTGCAGACCAAGAGAAAACTATTTTTGAAAATTTATCACTGGAATGACTGGCTCGATAACCGAGCCAGTCATTCCAGTGCTAAATTGTCAAATATAGTCTTCTCTTGGTCTGCAAATTTACATATACTTTGAAAAAATGAAATTTTCTTGAAGTTAAGGCTTAAAGGGTTAAACCAACTCTTCCTCCGCTAGTAGGACATGGCTGAGAGGAATTTTATGGATGTACGCGGCCACAACACGTGACATTGGATCCAGTACCACTGACACTCTTGGAGGTAGTCACTTGTAGCTGGAAACTCTCTCCCGCGGAGAGGCTTGCCTGCACCGCAACTGATGTACGTGAAGGAGAAAATGCTTGTCCGAATTCACCATTCCAGAGTAGCCATCTATCATATGACGTCATATGACGTCATAATAATCCAAGCTGCGTGTAGGATGACGTCTTAATCATTACGTCATGAATGATTCTATTTGGCCCGTCTTTAACTCTTAATAGTCCGACACGTCGTACGAATTGTGTGTCTCTACTATTTAATAAACATGCTGTTGAATATTTTGAAACTAGTTTAACTGGGCGCTGTTGCTGCCTTAGGCAGTAACAGCGTCCCGTCAAATTAGTTTCAAAATATTCAACAGCTTACCTGTATAGTTTTCTTGAAATAGATAGTCAGGGAGTCCAGAGATCGATCGATCCCAACACGAGCGAGGTGTGGGTGGAGCTTAGCTACAAATGGGCGGGGCATAGCTAAAATGGACAGGTCCGTTGTCATAAGTCTATAGAGATGCAGAGACGACTCAAACTCTGAAACCATGATAATGACTAATAATATGAACATGATTCACGGGGCGCACATTCCATGATTCGCTAAAATTCATTAGAACTCATTAAACCTTAGATAGTTTGCTCACATCTATCTCTATCGTGCCAACAATAACACCGAAATAACACATGAAGATTGCTTAGATAGACTGTAATAAATATCCTGATATAGTAAGGCAGTCATGTATCTCATGTAAAGTTGCTGCAACTATGAAATAAGAATTACCAATACATAAATGGCAGCCGTCTGCTTTATTCATGTAGATAAATAGTGGCACAAGTCTCAAAATGAAAGCTGGGTAGTGTACCTTTCAGATGGCAGCAATAAATGTTGGCCGGGTGGGGTGGGATGTGTGCAACTATCTCGATTTGTAAGCCATGCTGAGGCACTGACACCCAAACGAACACATTAGCGGACGTTGTAATCAAATATAGCGTGGCTCTGTCACGTGAGCAAAGCTAAAATATTCCATCACGAAACTGTATGAATTGTATGTCTTTGGTGAATTTACAATTTAATAATCTTTCTGTTGAATATGTTGAATCTAATTTGAGTGACGGCTGATGCTGCCATGTGCAGCAGCCCTCATTCAAATTAGTTTCAAAATATCCAACAACTTCCCTGTATGGTTACTTAAAATTTTGATTCTGTGAATTCAGATTTCAAAGGTTCAAATAGATTCGCCGCTGAAGCTATGGTGACACAACATGATGGGGAAGATGATGAGTAAATATATGTGCGGATATAGCGGGTGGGATGGGGGAATTGCGTCGGTGAAGTTTTTACCGCCTCTGTGTATCATTTATACATGTATACGTGTCACCCAGACTTGGTTAGTAAGCAGTTTTATATGGGTGGTTTACTTTCTTTGATGATTAGTTTATTTAGTCAAGTGTGAAACATTGAAAGATAAGTCCGGTTTGCCTAGTTCACAGACATACAACATGGCATATATGCCTATGATAAGCGAATACATCGCACAAAATCTATGTATGCCTGAAAATATTAACCCTTACCACTTTGCCGTCGAAATTTCAAATCTTCAAATTAAATTAAAGGATTAAGTGCTGTTAATTTTCCAACGAATGTGGAGGAAGATGTTGCTGTAGTAGACAACAACATCGTCCATCAAAATTATTGAAAAAATGTGCAATGGTTACTTTAATATTAACAGAGTAAAATAAAATATTAGCATCAGAGTGACAATAGTTAACTGTCAGTACGCCATATCACGCCCATAACAGGGGCTGATCGAAAGAGACGAATGGCGTGCGCACCCACCCCACACTCCCCACCCCATATGCACCCCGGTGGAGGGTGTGTGTGGGGGGGGGGCGTCAGCCTGAACCCCCCCCCCCCCCATCTGGGTTTGCTACCTCTGTTCCCAATGTTTAAGAGGTGCCCTTTTCATGAACCTAAAGACAGTGACATAGATGCGCGGGAGAGCCTTGGCTCCCCAAAAATATTGACAATAATTTTTTCGTCTACTGTGTATGATCATTTATTACGTTTAAGTTACGTAATTGCTTCGCTGAACATCTATTTTTCAAAATTGTTCAAGTGAGGGTACACAGGCTAATCCCTTGGGCGTATTGGCAGAGAATATTTATAGTTGATAATGGGTGGATTATTTCATACAAAGCATATTTAGTTCAGCGCACACACCTGTTTGCAAACAAGAATTCTGCCTACAACTTTATATATACAATATGTATATATTTCATGTTATATATAATGATGTTCTAAAACTATTATATAGATGTTTTCCATGCTTCTGTGGCCTATATAATATAATAATTTACAGAATTCCGCGTGCGGACATATCTTGGTGGCTGTTTTAAGGTTCGAGATTTTAAGCATTGTCGAATCCTAATTAGATAGAAATTCAAACCTCTCTGTGTCTCTAGCTGAAATACGTCATTTGTTTACAATCACACGTTTCATGACCATACATGCCGTATTTCCACACAGACATAAATGAAATGATATGAAAAATTGCACAATTTATACAGTTTTATTTTCGATCCACAATCTTTCTTATAAATTTGATTGGCTCAATGTTTGAAAACAATGGCGCATTGCCAATGTATTTTGTACAGCAAAACCAGGCCTATAAAGATATGCATCGCAGTTCATATTGAAGAAGAAGCTGCTGGGCTTATTGAAATAATCCATCTGTTTGTCTGCCCGTCCCGATATCTTCTCCAAAACCATTGGTTGGAATTCAACTGGGTATTGCGAGATGGCATTTATATTGAGCTCGCCCCTTCAGGGGTGGGGTGCAGGTGTCGTGTTAAAAGATTCCTTGGAAATTTGGTTATTTGCGATGGCGTGGTATTGACTGTGCTTCCTAGTTTACTTTGTCCTCTTGTTTGCACTGGTGGGTGTCGCGGGGAGATGAAGCTTTATGTACGTTGCCAGATGGAATGATTGGAGGGTTGCTATGCCATGATTCTGCAGGGGGTTTGTCTCAGCACCAATCCATCTTTTTCTTGATATTGAGTTCGATTTGAATTGTTGTATGCTCTGAATGCTGGTTGGTTCGTAGCCATTCTGTGTCCGAATCGCCTGACCCTTTGCATTTCTATATGATGATGGATTTGTGCTGTCCCAACCATTTCCCTGATTGTTTCATTTCTAATCCTGCCTCTTCTGGTCTTATTTACTGCCCTTCTCTAACATCTCATTTCAGAGGTGGTGAACTTTCTTTTGAGTTATTGTATTAGAGCCTCTGTCTGACACTGGTATGTTATGGCAAGTGTAAATATGGTATTTATCAGCTGCACCTCAGCCTCAATACGAATATGTGTGAGTGAATGGCGTGTGCGTTGTGGATTTTTGTTTCAATCTCCCTCTAATTTCTTCCATCTTCTGTGAAGCTGCTTCCCTGATATTTGTAGTCAGTCACTTGTTTGAGTTGTATTACATTAATGTTGATAGTCAGCTTTCCAGGATTTCGACTTAATAGTTATAAATGTATGTGGCTATGGCTTGTTAACATATAGATTTTCTAAATTTAGACAGCTATTTCTCGGGAGAAACTGAGCAAAAACTTGATAATTTTACAGGAAACCGTCTGTCAATATTTATGTTTGGAAATACAGGACTGGAGATAGCGAATCCATGTTTAAAAAAAACCACTTTGGTGTGTGTGGGCGTGGGGTGGGGGAAGGGCACGATAAATACCCACCTGCTTGGTCCCCACTATTAGATAAACCTCTTGATTTTAACATGGCAATTATGCCATCTGGACCAGTTCCCAACTGTGCACCCCTGCCTAAAGAAATTTCTGGATCTTCCCTGCACACGCCATATATCGCGCATGTTTTAGACTGAATAATGTGCATGTCTACTTGCTACACTATTAAAAATAATGGGCTAATTATCTTAAATGTTGTCGCTGTTCATTTTATTAACCCACGCTACTGGATAGAAAGATTTAGATTAAGAAAATGCGTTCCTTCTACTGTGGCACTAGCCCTATTTTTAAAAACATTTAAAAAGAAATTGTTACAAAGTAATAAAATCCTATTTCATTGAGCACGCTATTCTGTCGGGTGGTTACGAGATTATTTTTTTGAGAAAGAAATGGATAGGGTCT
Source organism: Chaetoderma sp. LZ-2023a (assembly GCA_034401795.1). Taxonomy (NCBI): domain Eukaryota; kingdom Metazoa; phylum Mollusca; class Caudofoveata; order Chaetodermatida; family Chaetodermatidae; genus Chaetoderma; species Chaetoderma sp. LZ-2023a. The sequence goes on along the minus strand of CM067370.1, from coordinate 109,286,176 downwards.
TATGGAGCTGGCAGAAATAGGCCACATGCCTACGTATATTATGCTTGTTTACACGGCGAGAACGAACTTTATAAAGACTCGCGCAGGCCATTGACACTTCAAACTTGACAACCCGGGGCGATGATGCACGGCGACACATTTATATATGACGCAGCCAAAGCTCAGACAAATATGGTTCATGCGCGTTTGGGATCAAAGATTAGTCATCACCTATGATAAGCGAAGTTGTGTGGGAGTCGTAATTAGGCTCATAATGAAGTGGTGTAAAAAGCGATGAAATGACATTTTAAAGATGAAGCATCAGATTTTGCGCAATAATACGGGCGTCTTGATAATAATCATCGATGTACGTCCAGACGCAGCTTTCATAAATGTTTGTAGGTTACGTCATGTTGTACTGTACTTGCGCGAGTGCGTGCGTGCGCACGTGTTTGCGCGTGTCCGGAGCGATAAATCTGGTTCTACTGGGAAAGGATCTGCACCAAACTAAATAGCGGTTGCTTGGCCCGCAGATGTGAATCGATTTTGGTATCGAAAGGTTATTAAGTTCAATCTAATAGACATGGAAAAAAAAAATTTGACGCGATGTCTCAAGTTCTACTCAAATCATCTTGACCACACTTGGGTCGCTGCTTGCCCTGAGATGTGCATTGATTGAGAGGGATCAAAGGTCAACTAAATGCCTGGATGGCGAGAATCGGAATGGAAGGATCCATTTCTAGCTATACCTCGACCATTTCTAGTTATACCACGTCCATTTCTAGATACATTTCTAGTTATATTACGTCCATTTTTAGATACATTCCTAGTTATACCACGTCCATTTCTAGATACATTTCTAGTTATACCACGTCCATTTCTAGATACATTCCTAGTTATAACACGTCCATTTCTAGATACATTTCTAGTTATACCACGTCCATTTTTAGATACATTCCCAGTTATATTACATCCATTTCTAGATACATTCCTAGTTATACCACGTCCATTTTTAGATACATTCCCAGTTATACCCCGTCCATTTCTAGATACATTCCTAGTTATACCACGTCCATTTCTAGATACATTTCTAGTTATACCACGTCCATTTCTAGATACATTTCTAGTTATACCACGTCCATTTCTAGATACATTTCTAGTTATACCACGTCCATTTCTAGATACATTCCCAGTTATATTACGTCCATTTCTAGATACATTCCTAGTTATACCACGTCCATTTCTAGATACATTCCCAGTTATATTACATCCATTTCTAGATACATTCCTAGTTATACCACGTCCTTTTCTAGATACATTCCCAGTTATACCACGCCCATTTCTACATACCTTTCTAGTTATACCACGTCCATTTCTAGATACATTTCTAGTTATACCACGTCCATTTCTAGATACATTTCTAGTTATACCACGTCCATTTCTAGATACATTTATAGTTATACCACGCCCATTCTAGATACATTTCTAGTTGTACCACGTCCATTTCTAGATACATTCCCAGTTATACAACGTTCATTTCTAGATACATTCCCAGTTATATTACGTCCATTTCTAGATACATTTCTAGTTATACCACGTCCATTTCTAGATATATTACCAGTTATACCACGTCCATTTCTAGATACATTCCCAGTTATACCACGTCCATTTCTAGATACATTCCCAGTTATACCACGTCCATTTCTAGATACATTTCTAGTTATACCACGTTCATTTCTAGATACATTTATAGTTATACCACGTCCATTTCTAGATACATTTCTAGTTATACCACGTCTATTTCTAGATACATTCCCAGTTATATTACGTCCATTTCTAGATACATTCCCAGTTATATTACATCCATTTCTAGATACATTCCTAGTTATACCACGTACGTTTCTAGATACATTCCCAGTTATACCACGCATATTTCTAGTTATTCCACGTTTCTAGTTATACCACGTCCATTTCTAGATACATTCCTAGTTATACCACGTGCGTTTCTAGATATACCACGCATATTTCTAGTTATTCCACGTTTCTAGCTATACCCCGTCCATTTCTAGCTAAGCTCCGCCCACGTTCTGCGCATGCCGTGGTCGATTTATATAGGTTAAACCCTCATGAATTCCCAGAATCCCAATTTTAAGGCAAGTTCTTGTTTTTTTTACACTAATTTGACTGGGTGCTGTTGCTGCCTAATGCAGAATGTTTTTAATTGTAAATTTATCAAAGACATACCATTCGTACACTCGACAAAGTTATAATACGTTATTATGATTGCGACGCCATCCTACATTTTGATTCAGTATGACGTCATATACATGAGTGGCGGAACGGATTCCTTTGAACATGCTTCGGACAGTTTGTTCTTCCGGTGTTCTTGTTTTGGTTTAAGCTTTAAAACGTGAATTTTTTTGCTGTTAAAATGGTAGCAATGTAACATAAGCCTATTTGCCTATATCTTATCAATGCATCTCCAACTTTCGAAAAATTACGGTTCATTTCTTTTAAATCAGGAGGTTGTTTACATATAGAAAGATTGATAATGTACATCATAATATTAAGAGTATTTACCCCCTCTTGTGTCAACTTAACCCACTAATGGCCAACTGGTAAAAACGGCGCCTTCAGTAGTCTTGAGGAATAATCAGTAACCAAGCCAGTCATTCCAGTGGTAAATTTTCAAAAATAGTCTTCTCTTGGACTGCAAACGGACACTGGCTAAGCAAAATTTTTATTTTTATTTTTTACCATTATGATTTATCCATTTGATGGCCAACTGGGATAAAAAAAAAAATACGGCGGTGTTTGGTGAAAGATATTTGTTGTACCTTTCAGTGGTAAAATTAGAAAAATTAGTCTTCTCTTGACCTGCAAAAGGAATTATTTTCTTGCAGAGTATTGACGATTAACGGGTTAATGGATATGAATAGCATCTTAAGAGCGTTGAGGCGTTGTTGACACAACAGACCGACCGACCGACCGACCGACCGACCGGCTGGCAGGCAGGCAGGCAGGCAGGCAGGCAGGCAGGCAGGCAGGCAGGCAACATGCGGGCGGGCGGGCGGACGGACGGATATATAGATAGATAGATAGATATAGTACATTTATATTGCGCTGAACTCCATGCGATTGAGATGAGTAGGCCTATATACCGAATACAGAAACAGCCGAGAAAACAGATACTGGAGTCGAGATGTTGGAGTTAATTAAAACGTTCAGTGTGGATGATGAGTGTTCGCGTTTATACTTACGCTTGAGGTGTCCACAATTAATAAAGGCAGCAAAATAATTGGGGTCAAAATGAAGAGAGCGATTTTACGGAAGGCCCATAACTCTTTCCAATGAGATATCATTTCGAAATAATTGTGTCAGTCTTAATTCCGCCAGGAAATACCGATGTCTTTTAAATTGTCTACGGCTACGGTAAAAGATCCAATTTTAGTCCTTTTCCAACTGATACAATTACGTTAAATCTAACTATTTCCATTTATACATGCTTTTTATAAGGCTGGCTTATCAAACATTTTTGAATGAAAAGTCAGTTTCAGATCCGTAATTATTAGACGTGGGAGTAGGGCCAGGCATGGTTTTCAATCAGACGTAATATTGCAACCCATGGCATATAGGCCTACCGCATCCTTATCGAGAGCAAAAAAGAGATAGTTGGTTGATTTTCTGAGTCACCCTTCCCACACCCATATCATGTTTTCCTCATTGAGATCCAACAATAAAAACGACGACGTCGTCCATCCGGAAGTCCGCAAGATTAGAGACTAGTGATTATATTATAAGATACTGGTGCACTCAACCGTATCTATAGCGTCTCTATTAGTCAAGCTTAGTGCAAGTTGTTTTTTCTTTGCAGCAACCCCTGCCTGTTGTACAAACTGTACACATGTTGCCCTAATATGTTATTGTGATATAGTTTGAGTAGAATAAGGAAAACTGAAAACTGACTCGACATATCGCTGGATTTTTAGGGGCCACAAAATGGAGTTTCTTTAAACTCAATGGTCGGCATCAGATCGATGGACATAGCCGCCACCATATGGGCGCAATACTCATTTCCATTCTGATTCCATCAGCCCAGATAACAATTCTTTAGTGAATAGTTTCTGATAAGTAGTAGTAGTAGTAGTAGTAGTAGTAGTAGTAGTAGTAGTAGTAGTAGTAGTAGTAGTAGTAGTAGTAGTAGTAGTAGTAGTAGTAGTAGTAGTAGTAGTAGTAGTATTAGTAGTAGTAGTAGTAGTAGTAGTAGTAGTAGTAGTAGTAGTAGTAGTAGTAGTAGTAGTAGTAGTAGTAGTAGTAGTAGTAGTAGTAGTAGTAGTAGTAGTAGTAGTAGTAGTAGTAGTAGTAGTAGTAGTAGTAGTAGTAGTAGTAGTAGTAGTAGTAGTAGTAGTAGTAATAGTAGTAGTAGTAGTCAATATTGTCAACGCACTGGCTCAGAATCTTCAATAATTGAAAAAATTCAAAAATTTTGGTTTATCTTACTGCCTGAGATTTGTTATTTTGTTTGAGGAAAGCCATATGGCATTAATGTTAACCCTTTACTGGTTAAATTTGTTCAGTAAAATCTAAATATGCGCTTACTTATTTAATGTACATTTGCAGGCACAGACAAGGTCATTCCCGAGAATATACCACTGGAACGACTGTCTCGTTTCCGAGCCAGTCATTACAGTGGTAAATTTTCAAAAATACTCCAATCCCCGCCGGCAAATGGACATTGCCCAAGATCACTAAATTGACCGTTTTTGGCTGACCATCATGCAAGGGTTAATGTTGAATGATTGAGATGGATATTATGGGTAGCTATTTGAGTTTTGCTTTTACCAAAGATGTCACGTAGATTCGGATTTTTCTTGAACGCAATTACTGGACGCTTGTTAAAGGGTTGTTTCAGTTTCTCCTGTAGGTTTTGATACTCATCTTTCAAAATTTTGGAAATTTCAACGTTTTTCCGATTATAGGTCAGAATGAATGGAATTTTGTCACGTTGATCAGATAAGCATAGGTCCGAGTTTATTCCCCTTGGCCACTGTGTTTCGAGTTCTTTAATCCAAAACGATTCTCGAAGTTTTCTTTGTTTATCAGTTTCTTCTGCCGTATCTGAAAGGGGTGGCTGTTCAATCGGCATAATTTCAAAGTCACGAAGGACTAAATGGTCAGGAAGATTAAAATGTTCGGAAACATGTGTGTCTTCCTCTAGCCTAATATCTGAGAGGTGTCGAGTTGCCCGCCATCTTAATGGACATTTGGTTTCGCCGACATACTGTTTTTGGCACAATTTGCATGAAATTAGATAAATAACATTTTCAGAGTCACAATCTAGATTAGACTGAAGTTGGAACTTGCTTTTGTTCTGAAAGCTCGTGAAAGTATTCTGGTTTGGGAGAAATTCATCTAACTTGCACCTTTTCTTTCCGCATTTGCGAGATTCGCCTACACCTATAATAGGACGATTGTGAGAAATGTTGGTAGGCCGACGATTTGAGGCATTATCTGGAATGGTTTCCAAGCCGTCTAATGTTTCAGATTTGATTTTGCGCAAGAATCGTGAGGAGTAACCTCGTGGTTTGAGGGCTTTGAATAGGGTAGAGCACGCTTCTTCAAAGTTTTTCCTATCACTCGAATTCCTGTGAAAACGGATTATTTGTGATTTAACTATTCCTTTAAAAGTATGTGGTGGATGGAAAGATTTTCTGTGCAATAGCTGATGCGAATCGGTTGGTTTGAAATACACTTTGTAGTCTAAGTAGCCAGTTGTTTCATACATTAGACCTTTATATACAGTTACATCCAGGAAATCTACGGACATCTCGTCAATGGTTGCTTTTAATTTGATATTCGGATCGTGATTGTTCAGAATTTCATCAAGGTACCTGCGATAAATGAGGGGATGTTTTGGACACTTTTCTAACGCTTCCTCCTCCCACTCTGCTACGTAAATATTGGCAAAACATGGGCTAAAGCGCTTGCCCATCGCGCAGCCGCAAATTTGTTGGTAAATTTCGCCATCGAATTCAAAATCATTGCCTTTCAGACTCAGCTCTAATAGAGCTATTACTTCTCTGTCTGGCCTGTTGGTGTCTGGGTAGTTCACGAATGCTCTACGGATAGAATTTATACCCTTCTCGATGTCAATGTTTGTATACATAGCATCGATGTCAAGCGTGACCAAGAATGAATTTGGAGGTATCCAGGTCTCAGAGACCTGTGATAAGAAGTCTTCTGTGTTTTTCAAGAAGCTGGGGTGTCTATTTGCTATTGGCTGTAGATGGTCATCGATGTATTCACTGATTCTGTAGGATTCTGAGCCACAATCAGAGATTATAGGTCGCCCGGGCGGTGACATTGGGTCCAACCACGAATCTATAGGTTTATGAATTTTTGGCAAAAGATAGAAAGTCCGTGGTTTTGACTCAAGTTTAGCAAAGAGATACTTATGTTGCTTTTCGGTGATCTTCTTGCTATCGAGCAATTTTTGAAGAATCTCATTAAATTTGCTGCAATTATTTTGCCAAAGTGGTTTGCTTAGTTTCTGGTAATGCTTTGGGTTACTAAGTTGTCGTTGTGCTTCACGTTTATAGTTATCTTTAAGCATTATTACAGTCGTCGACCCTTTATCTGCAGGTTTGATGACAATTTCGCTGTTTTTAGACAATTCAATTAAGGCCTGGCGTTCCTCATAGGGTAAATTTGGTTGATCATTAGGGAATGTAGAATTTTTAACACGTTCTGAAAAGAGTTCTATGCTTTCACCGATCGCTGGGTCCAGGACTTTTACGTTTGGTGCCCAGCCAGTTTTTTCAATGAATGGTGGAATGTTACTATTAGAGTTACGAAAGAAGTCTGCTAACTTAATACGGTGACTAAATTCAGATGTTTCCATACAGCCATTATCTAAAAGAGCATCCAAACCTGTTTTAGGTTTTGGTGTTGCGACAAATGTGAGACCAAAATTGAGCAGTGACTGCTCTGCCTCACCTAATGTAGTAGTAGTAGTAGTAGTAGTAGTAGTAGTAGTAGTAGTAGTAGTAGTAGTAGTAGTAGTAGTAGTAGTAGTAGTAGTAGAACTAGTAGTAGTAGTAGTAGTAGTAGTAGTAGTAGTAGTAGTAGTAGTAGTAGTAGTAGTAGTAGTAGTAGTAGTAGTAGTAGTAGTAGTAGTAGTAGTAGTAGTAGTAGTAGTAGTAGTAGTAGTAGTAGTAGTAGTAGTAGTAGTAGTAGTAGTAGTAGTAGTAGTAGTAGTAGTAGTAGTAGTAGTAGTATTTACTGTTTGTATGCTTGTATGTTGTATGATTTGTACGTCAGTCTTTTGTATATTTTTGGATATGAAAGGTTTTCCGCACGATCCATTGATCGTGTTATCAATAAAAGAAATAAATAAATTTAAAAAAAAGAAAAAAAAAAGTAGTAGTAGTAGTAGTAGTAGTAGTAGTAGTAGTAGTAGTAGTAGTAGTAGTAGTAGTAGTAGTAGTAGTAGTAGTGAGTCACTCGAGTGCGTGGAGGTGGGTATTACATCTTGTGAACATACCTGCCTTAGGCATAAAAAACAGACAAAAAAATTGTACTCACAATATTTATCCGCATATAGACATACTTGATGAATTTTAATGAATTTAATCTCCCACGCGGAGCCTGGGTTATCTGATTGAACGGTAGATGACACACCTTGACGGATCAGAACAGGACAGGTGTGCGTGGTATAATTAAATATCCATATAATCGTCGTTTAAATAAGATATCGTTTCTGTGTATGTATTGTAATGCGTGGGATCAGTACTCGAAAATACGATTAGATACGTGAATATGCCTACGTTATGTGTATTTATCACTGAAAAAATGAAACGAAATATAGGCTATGGCGGATACGGTTTACCACCAATCTTATTTCATTTTAGATAAATTGGCAACAAACCACAAGCGACATTCTTATGTAAGTTCTGTTGACTTAATATTCTGAAGCTAATTCTGCTGTGAGCTGTTGCTACAAATTCCAGTCGAATTAGTTTCAAAATATTAAACACCTTTCCCGGGCAGTTGTCATGTAATTGAGACAATGAGATTTCAAAAGTTAACACATTTGAGGAAATATGCTATAACATTCATGCTAATAGATAACACGTATCAGGCACGCAAAGGACGCCATAACTTGCTAATTGATGAAAAACTGATTGTTACTCAAAGAAAGTTTCTTTTCTCTAGCACCAGAACACGCTCACTCACTCGCTCGCTCGCCCGCCCACCCACCCACCCACCCACCCACCCACCCACCCACCCCCTCCCTCGCTCGCTCGCTCGCTCTCACTCACCCACCCACCCACCCACCCACCCACCCACCCACCCACCCACTCACTCACTCACTCACTCACTCACTCACTCATCACCATCATCACCCCATATTTTGGTTGAATGTTGATACTGATATATGTATTACTTCTCTCAGTGCCTGGTACTCTGTGAAAGCAGTCGAGGTGTTGAATACAGCTGTCGTGTTTGGTCGCCATAGCCAAGTAGGCTCTACAACGATCTTACCCCTGAAATCTCAGCAACCCTCCATGACTTCCATGCATCTTAGCAGGTGCCACGTATGAACAATCCCATCGAAATGGTAAAATAAATATTGGAATGTACCAGCTGTTGTGAATGGTTTTGCTCAGTTGCTTAAAAGGAAAGAACAGTTACCACAAGCATCAACGTTCCAGAAAGGGGTTTCTGTGCCAACTAAACATGCCAAGAGGTGAGAATGTCAAGGTTATTCTCGTTATTAGGCCGCCAGGTTGGTGTTGAAAGTATCGCATTCTGAGCGGCTATCACCACTACAAGTTGCATTAACACTTTTTACACTCATGTCAGCCTAAAACGGCTTCTGCAATGGTCTTAAGAAATGTCCATTTGCGGACCAAGAAAAGACTATTTTAAATTTTACCACTGGAATGACTGGCTAGATAATCGAGCCAGTCATTTTAGTGGTAAAATTAAAAAAAATTGGTTTCTCTTGGTCTGCAAATGGACATTTTCTATGAAAGTTAAATGGTTAAAGCAGTACCTTCTCAGCACTCATTACTATTCCTAACTTTGTGAGTTGACTGATGTAGCAAAGACAAATCTCACAATAATTAAGCAATACGGTTGTGGAAAAAGCTAGAGTAGGCCTATACCGTGACGATACGTGACATAAATCAATATCTGAGCATTGGACCTCAATCTGAAGGTGATTCTAAACAGGTACAATATGAATGCCATGATATCCCGTGTTACTGGGCCAGTACATAATCAATACGATCTGGTATTCGCCATGTACCGACCCAGAAACCTGTGCTATCAGGATGGGACGCGCCAAATGTGGTGATTCTATCTTCTTGCAATCTGGAGCTATTGCAAAAAATAAGCGTTGCTATATTCCCTTAGTGACTACCAATATCACTTTAACATATATATCCATTCCCTTATATAACTTACAAGAAGCAATTGCCATATAAGTAAATGTACGATTTTAAAATGTGTTTGCAGTGAAGCAAACGTGATGTGCGCGAAGCTATACAAATATAGAACTTACGAGCGTGATAACTCAGAATTGAGAACTCACGAATATAGACAATGATGGCAGCATTGATATGGGTGGCTATGGAGACGAATCGTGCCTAGTCCAATGCTCTAATACATATAGCATACCCTACAAAGATGTTCAAATATTTCATTATTTTATTGCCATTGTATGCGACTGACATCAAAACTGACTTAAATATACATTGACTTATAATGGAGGAATCCAGTTTTATCTATGCCCCGCCCATCTCTAGCTAAGCTTCATTCACGCTTTGTCCGTGCTTGGATCAACCGATCTTACACTCTCTGAATCTCAATTTCCAGAAAACTACAGGTCATCTGTTGAATATTTTGAAACTAATTTGACTGGCTGCTCTTGCTGCCTATGAATGTTTATTAAATATCAAAGACTATGAGAATGGCATATTCGTACAATAGCGTTTAGTCCGTCATCAATTAAGGGGACTTGACTACGACATCCATTACGTAATTGATTATGACGTCATACTACAAGTCACGCAGTTGATTATGACGTCATATGATAGATGGATAAACTGGAATCACCATTATGTCCATAGAATGTCACTCCACAGCAAATGTACGAATAAGACTGTAATCTTGCACTAACAGTAGATGATAGCACAGGTTGATATCGGAGTTCTATTTTTTTTTTAATTTGTATGTTGCCATGGTTAAAAAGAACGCGCATAAGTCCCATATATAATATTCTATATAGTTATGCTCATTATTAACATTATGTTTCTATTCTATTAGCTGTATAACTGGTGACGTTTATCTTGTCTACTATATTATAATAGCCAAGCTTAGTGCATTAGCAGTGCGCCTAGGTAGACTGTTTCCATAGGATTATAAACGTGTTGAAGCGAGAAGGGATGGCATTGGAACTTTAATCCCCACATACCGTTGAAGTAGCCAGGAATACTTCATTGTGGGGTAAATTCTTAAGTTGGGGTGCAATATTTCGTGAGACATGCCGGTATATACTTGATAGTAGTTGGAGTTGGGGACAAGACTGATAGCTGGCAAATATCCCCGCCACCAGCACCAGGCCTACGTGGTTGACTCATATAACAGCAGAATTCAAACGATTCCAGCTCACGGATACACTATAAACATAGAGAGGAAATTAAAAGAAGAAACACAGCTTTCAAAATCAGTAAAAGCTGATTAAAACACCAGCCTAAAGTTCGGTTATGTTATCAAGGTACCCCGCTTACCGCGATTACATATCCGAACGACCCTGAGTATCATCGGATAATGGTATCACGTGGTACAAATTCGACTCGATTACGCCTGTTTCAAGCGGTGAGAGTAAGTGTGCGCATGCGTACATAGGTAAAACAACCACCTGATACTTCCGATCGGAGTACCTCTATAACAAAACCGAATTGAATCAAAGTCTAATAACTAAAATATAAGGGGCACAATGTCACCTGAAAAACGGTCGCCTGATAATAATAGGAAGAGGATATTGTCACGGCACAATTATATAATCAGATCCATGTTGTCTCAACAGCATAGAAATTGTCAGGTTTGTCGTGCGCAAAATGTCAGGAAGTTCATCAAACACAAAGCGCCTGGAGCTTCATCACGTACAAAAGGAATGACTTTAATGGTGCAGCCGCGTTGAAAGTGGTGATAAAATAGATAACAGAAACACTAACGACACAACTCTAATCCGTGTTCACTCGAAAATCCTCGCTTGACATAAGCTTCTTAAAAATCCTAATCCATGCAACGCGGATAGCGGACGCCGCTGGGTGATGGAGGAACTGTCCAGTCAGATTGCACAGATTTCAGACTAGAGAGAAGCTAGCATTTTACTTGTATTTAGAAACGAATGGGAATAAATACCAGCCAAATATCTCTCTAACACGTTGATCTGCATGTCCATACAGATAGTAGTAATGGAACATACAATCTATAGACTTAGTCTAATGAAAGATGCTCGTCGGCATGACATTATATGACCTTGTATGCCCTCCAACGCGGCTTGCGAACAAGAGATCATGGGGAACAGCATGATCTCACCAGCAACAGGGGAATAGTATGATCTCACCAGCAACATGTACATATTAACCCTTACAACTCTGATGTCAAAATTTTAAACTTTCAAATTAAATTAAGTGATGAACTGGTGTTCATTTTAAAACAAATTTGGTGGAAGATGGTGCTGTCGTAGACCACCAAAATTGTTAAATAATATACACCAGTTTCTTTGCCACTGACACAATAAAAAGATGGAATGTTGTTATCAGAGTGGTACGGGTTAAAGTCTTCCGAATGCCAAACAGATCTGTAGTTAGGCTACTCGTCTTCCCTAACGCAGTTGACAACGTTCGCTATGCAAGGCTCGCTGAAAAACTAATGTGATATGTCTGTTATGTCATCAGTTGCAAGAGTTGATAGACAAATCGGATCCTTCCATTAGCAGGTTAATACAGGATGTCCCATCCTAGCATTTCAATCTAAACATAGAGCCGTGGCTTCGCGCTATACCGAGCTATCTCTCTCCCGGTAGCGCAGGAGATCTCACGAGAACACGAATGCCTAGCATTTGTGAGACATGTGACAATTTTGATACGTTAATACCCCAACACGACTCTCCCACCCATCCCCATACAAGCTCCAACCCACCCCAATTCCCACCCAAACAGCTTTCTGAGCACGTTTCCGCTGTGGATATTATTATCAAGCGGATATATTCATAATAGTCACGTAGGGGGGAGGGGGGGGGGGGGGGGTGGAGGATGGGGAACTAATGTCCATCACACTTCCTGCTCCTCTGCCTGGCACGGAATTACACTGATTCACGTCTTATTATAAAATTAAATCATTAATTATTATTATTATTATTATTATTATTATTATTATTATTATTATTATTATTATTATTATTATTATTATTATTATTATTATTATTATCTATCTTCGTGGAAATGCATGGATAGAATAATCAAACAGTTTTCCACTATGCTCCCTTCACTGAGATTTGAGATGCGCTACACTATAAAGCATGCTCTGTTGAATCTTTTGAGAATACGTTGATCGAGAGCCTGTGTTGGGTTTTATACATTTCCCATATTGGTTGCATATTTATGTGCGATGAGATAACGTCCAAGCTATTAGATAAACACTTTCTCACCAGAACTATTACAAAGCTGCAAAGGATGGATAATCTTCGCTTACCATATTATTTTATAATTTTGAATGATAACGGTTACTTTTTATAGATATCTTCAATCTACGTGAACATAGAGGACCTCTGACGTCGTGCGGGTTGCGGATGGTGTGGCGTTCAGCTGCGCTCTGGAGTTGTGTACAGATGTTACTTTATCACCTTTTAAATTGTCGTTTCTGGAGTATATCCTACAGATAAGCGCTAAACTACGCAAAATTTCCTTCGAGGGCATGCTCCTGTAGCTTACCCCTCTTGCGTCAACAGCGCCTCAAAGCGCTCAAAATACTACTTGATATATCAATTAAACATTTTGATGGTCAATAGTTTTCAAGAAATTTTAATATTAGAAGACTATTTTGTTGTAAATCTATCTCTGAAATTTTGGACCGGCTTGACCATTAAAGGGGTAGAGTCGCTGCTATAGTGGTAAAGAACATTCAAGCTTTGGCTTACGCAATATCCATTTACAAGTCAAGAGAAGAGTATTTTTGACAATTTACCACTGAAATTACTGGCTCGGTTACCGAGCCAGTCATTACAGTGGTTAATCTTTAAAAATACTCTTCTCCTGACCTGCTAATAGACAAATCTCAAGACGACTGGAGAGTTGTTTTGGTCAGTTTGACCATTAAAAGGTTAAGTTGACACAAGATGGGTTAACATAAAATGATTTGCATTTTTTTGACAGCTGTTTAAGTCGTAAACTATAGCCTATCGCACTTGTTAAATAGAGCAGATGCATGTCTTGTAGCTGTTTCCGGGTATTCGGAAAGAGAACAGCCACTTGTCATTCATTAAAAGCAGATTGAATCCAGAGTTAGGGTATTGCTAACAGTGTATTTATTATTTCTTTCTTCACGTCAATTTTTTCAAAATTCAGGATTTAAATATGTGCTTTCATTTCAAGCATCGGTATTTGCATACTTGCACCTGACCATCTACATTTGAAAATAGCAGATAAAAATGACTATTTAATCATCGCGATATATCAAACGTGGGATATTTTGTTCTATTAGTTTTGTCACCAGTTTACAGGAGGGGCGTGTGTTATGATTTCATTATTCGTCTATCGCATTTATCAATGTATCAGCAGATTGTATGAAATCTTGTTTTGTTTTGTTTTTCATATTGTTTAATTTGCTTTGCTGTGTCATGTATTTGAACCTGTCGTTTTGTCGTTGCGTTCGTTGTAACTTTTTAGTTGCGAATCGCAACTAGTATAAGTCGGTCGTCGCTCTGTCGTCAGTCGGTCTGTCAAATGTGTTTACATTTCTTATAAAGTTGTCTATGTCACAACAATAGCGCGTCATACTTATTTCTAATATAAGTGGTTTTTCTCATCATGGAGAGGGAATTTTGATAATAGAAACATGTGTTGTCATTGGTCTAAAGTTTGATACATTAATAGTTGACCCATTGCTTGTGGGTGAGAAGATGACACATTCACGTGGTCCAGTTGCTTTGGGGAAGCTAACGTCAACAAGGTTCGAGCTGACAACCGCATGCAGGCAGTAGCAGTAGCCTGATCACGTCTAGTTTTCTTCAACCAGTTACCAAATAACCGCTGTGTTCGATACGCGCGAGTACAGTCACATCCAATTCAGTTCACCCTCTCAATGTGGAACATTCGCTGTCTAGCCAGTTCATCGAGAAGAGAATCCCTGGAAAGAGACTGCAATTACTACAAAATTGATATCACATCCATCCAAAAAACAAAACTATCCACACACTTAGAAGACCTCTTGCAGCCAGGCCATAAACTAATTCTACTCGTACAGAAAGAATTACGTAGGCCTCGGTTTAGAAGCAAGACTGATGGAACATGTCCTCTATTTTGCATATATCAGTGGACGTATTGCAATTATTTACCTACGAATGAGAAATGACACCACATCAAAATGCTATATTGTGAATGCATATAGTCGAATCGCTGAGAAATTACATATGGATGCTTCAAAACGCGATTGTTTATATGATGAATTGCGCACAACTATCAATATTCCAGCAAGATGGCAACTCTTCCTATGTGGTGACTTGGAAAGCTAAGTAAAACAGACAAACAAACTTGGTTTGAGTCGTGTATTGCTTCATAGGGAATTGGAAACGGCAACAATAATGGAGATGCATTAACAGCCTTCATCTGCACTCGTGGTTTATATGCAACAATCACGGCATTTAAGGAAACCGTGCCATCATCGGACAACATGAAACGGACACATAGCCAACAAGTAAACTAAAACCGCAGAAAACTATCTTTATTCAAATTGGCTAGGTACTGTGCGAGACTCTCGACCCTACGGTCGTACAGGCCTTAATTCTGACCACAACCAGTGGTTACTCGATTACAAGTTGATCAAATATGCCTCATCTACAAGCGATCGTCAAACCAAAAATTCAAGGGCAGCCATGATCTCTCAAATCTAATTAATGACGTCCAGGCATCATATATATGAAAACAGTAATTGAGCGGGCCATGGTTGACCTCAACTGTAAACCAAACAAAGTCCTATGTAAAGTCCTAAAATGTGTGGACACGCCAGCGGATAAAACATCCAGGAGTCAGGAATACTAACCAAAGGAAATCCTATGTTGGTGATCCACTTGGTACAAAGATGTCCAAACAGCAAAAAACACTACGGACTGCGCATTTATCAGAACATTCGCAACGAATACCAAACTGAACTACGACATAATCGCAATAAGATCCTGCACAAATTTGAAAGAACTTGCCATCAAAAGAGCAGCTGACGCGGTAAACAAGATCACGTCCATCAATGAGCGTCGAAAAATGTTCCAAGCAAGCAAAGCATTACAAATCAGCACTCCACAACAACTACTTATTGTACATAACTATGATGGACGCCTAATCTTCTCTGACCAGGGAATGGCTAAATCAAGGAATGGTTCAACGATCAGTTCACTGACACAGAAAACAAACCTCTATAGACGTTTGAGGGCCAGCCACGGCCCCTGTAAAGGCCAATAACAGACGCATATGCGGGTCTGACAGCATTAATAATGAACTTCTTAAATATGCAGATAATAACATCTCGACACAAATCACGCACGTCGTCAACTCCTTTGAACAACACATCCATATCGTTGCTGTGATAAAAGGTACACTCATCGCATTCCCAAAGCCTAAGAAACCATCCACACCTCTATCAAACCTGAGACCAACAGTGATTTTCAACAGCATCTGAAAAATCCTATCAAATGTGACATTTTATCGGATCGGAGATATGACTGGCACATTTTACCAAATGATACCACATCGGCATCCATCACACAGATCATCAACTCTGTCTTTGAACAACACCTCGCTACAGATGCAATGGGAAAAGGCACACACGCCACACTGCCTAAAATCACATGGACCTTTCTCCAACCTCAAGTAAATCGTGTTCTAGAATGACACTAACAAATTATGTCAATGTGTGGCCTTATCCCATATCAAAGATAAAATTGACAAATTTACTGGAAACTAGCATCGTAGTTTTAAGAGAGCGCATGGCTGCGCAGACAACGTCTGAGGCACAACACATGTTGACGCCAGTAGTACTATCAAAGCATCTGGACTTCTAGAAGATGGGAATCGACATTCCACCTGCATTTGATGCCATAAAGAAACCATGGATCCTTCAATTTGTCCATCAGGCTGGCTGAGAGGATGACGAACTACGCCTGGTGAGATTGGCAAACACAATACCAAATGTTCGCGTCAAATCAATGCTTTCTGCACAGTTTGAAACATCAATATGATCACCACAGGATGATAGTGTATCACCAGTGCTCTTCACTTGCTACCTCACCGCAGCACTATCATATGTTCGAGAACACTGCACAAAAGGAAACCTACCAATCTCAATGATAACAATGCCATTAGAGATGGGGTAGGCAGATGATGTTGTCTTTATCGACGAAATGTTCTCTTGACATACATTACTTCCAATAGCTGAAGAACGGCTCAAGGCTGCAAACCTCTTCACGAATGAAGACAAAACAGAATTCGCTCATGTATACCTATCCGGCACCACAGAAATGAATGATAACAGTATGCACCATGGATGAAGAGCAGAATCTTCGGTTCCCTCCTCTACAGCTCTACCGACATTGGAACCCGCTGTGCAACAGGAAATATAGCCTTTTAGTGATTTCGGAAGTGGATTCGTGGCTCTAAAATCCCCATGAAAGTAAGTCAAGATGCAACTACATGAAGCTGCATGTGCAGCTTCAAAACACTCTTGAATACACGTTATGCATGTCACCGCAAACATCTGCGAACCATTACAAATCACCAATGGCTGCACAGTATAATATCAAATGCAGCATCTCTACAAACTGTGTAACGCAGAACCACTATCTGTGAGGGTAACGCAAGAGTGATGGTCTATGTTCGGACATGTTTATCGAATGTCATAAAATATGCTTTCTCAAATAGTACTAGGATTTGCAGTTATGGGTGCCGACAGGTATTAGGCACGCAAATGACATCACAATATCAACTTGCTAGGTGTTCCGTGATCAGATCTCGGAGACGAAAAAGAACCTAAAAGGAGCTTAGAACACTCGCAGTGGACAAAACGCGATGGAGAAAGTCGAAGAAAACTGATTGCAACTGCAGAACACAGTCATTCATCATCATTGACCACACTTGTTGTTTTTGTGTACAAATGCTCACTGACTTAGTTGCATATATAAAATACACCATTAAACCTAGATGTGTTAAACCAAACGGACAATAATTATGGTGGATTTTAAAATTATAATTAGCTGCATAAAATGTTATAAACATATAGACTAGTCCATAAATGAATAGAAAATTCACCTTTCCACATTACCAATCCATCATATGACGTCCTAATCAACTAACTACCTGACATATAGAATGACATCACAATCAATGACGTCATTATGACATCATGAATGGCGTAGATCAGTACGTCACGAACGCATAGTTGAAGACGGACTATGCGTTGTTGTATGAATGTTATGTCTTTACTGTTTAATAAATATTCTGTTGAATATTTTGAAACTAATTTGAGGGGCGCTGTTGCTGCCATAGTCTCACCTATTTCCGGGATTCACGATCAACGAGATCCTGGTTAAATGGTAATACATTGGACCTTTCCAAGTTTATCCATCCATCATATGATGTCATAATCATCTACGTGACGCTGTTGATGCCATTCGCAGCAACAGAACAATGTCAAATTAGTTACAAAGTATTCAACAACTTAACTGTATAGTTTTCAGGAAATTGATAGTCAGGGTATTCGGGGATCGATCAATCCCAACACGGCGAAGTGTGGTGGAACTTAGCTAGTGATGGGCGGGGCATAGCTAAAACTGGAAAGGTCAATTGGTTTAACTTTCTTATGATGTATCACTTCCATAAGTGTATCTCCTTGGTTCTTCATACTGTCCTAAACGACTTAATGAGCGTTGTATTTGGGCTTCGCGTTTATCAGCTGGAAGTGTTCTGAGCAATGCGTTTAGCTGTTTACCTGGCATGCGGAAAGCGGGTTGCTGAAACGGAACGCGGAATATACTCCAGATCACTCTTTACTATTTTCCTTCATCCATTTACCAGCACGCGGTAAGCGGTATACGGAATGCGGAATGGCGGGATGCGGAAAAACCAATCGCTCGGCGTAGCAATTTTCCCAACGGAAAAGATTCCGTTCCGGGATAGAGCACATGTAACCTAGCAACGAAAGGGTAATCCAAGTAGTTAAAGCTGATGCATCGTCTAAAATTATAAGAACTAATTTGCCGAAAAAATTAGGAAATCAGTGATATTATAATTACATGTTGTTAGATTAGGCCAAGGTATCATCCGCCCATTTTGGGTCTGCATCTCTCGCCTCCGTACATAAACGTTTTATAACGGTCTCAGCGAAAAGCCAGATATCAAAGCGTAACAAAGTGTGTTGTCGCTTTTGAAAGAAATTTGATATAAATATCGCTATATCACTAATAAAAAAGCAATACAATAACGCAATGATACCGCGTGCAGGTAAATGGTACACGCGATATTTTACCCGCATTTCGCATATCCGCTTTCCGTTCCGCATTCCGTACCCCGCGTGCAAGGTAGACGCAGCTTACACTTACAGGACGGTATTTTCCAAAAATAGGCCAAAGCAGGAAATAAAAGGTGTATTTACTCTGAAAAGAGATGACGACAATGGTTCATCGTCTAGGAATGTCAACAGAATTTTCTCACGTATCCACGTGATCTGGCCGGAGTTTTCGTATTGAATGGTACAATTTGTATGCTTTAACCAAATTACCATTGAATATGATAGCTAGATATTTATTCCAACAGAGGTCGCCAGCCCTTCAGTGTGCAAATTACAATATGCGTTCACGGCGGATACCTGATATAAACTTAATATAGTCAAAACTACCCTACTTCTACAATTCATGAATAATAACCATTAATAAATATACATGTTTCAAAACTTATATAGTCCTATAAATAGACGGTCTCAAACCAATGCGGAAACATAATATCCCGCTCTCTCACCCCCCCCCCCCCCCCACCCCCACCCCCCTTCCGTGTGTGTGCGTGCGTGCGTGTGTGCGCGCGTGCTTGCGCGCGTGGGTGGGTGGGTGGGTAAGTGAGTGAATGTGTGCACGCGTACACGTATAGGGCGCTGTTGGCGATGGATATGGCATGACAAGTGAGCTATTCATTGAGAGAGGAGGGTGACAGAAGGATGACGGAGGTGAGGTGGATATGGAGGGGTGGGGAAGAGAGGGGGTGAGTGAGCTAGGGTGGGAGAGATGGATGGAGGGACGTGGAGAAAAGAGAGTGGGAGGGGTTGAGGTATGGGGGGGGGGAAAGAGAAATTATTCACACATCTCCAGCCCAGCAGATACGAGCCAATCATCACACCGTCGGAAAGCAGTTGCTGCATAAGACTGCAACATCATCAGGATTATAGGATTTAAAATTCTTTGCCCACGCTTTGCAAATGCTGCGCGTCTTGATTAAGTCCACATTCTCACAACAGAAGCCGGCGTGCTTTGGGCGCATATTTGCCGGGTTTATTATTTATAAATAAAATTATTAAAACTTAAACAATTATGTGAATAAGTTCGAGAGAGTCGCGTTCGATTGGCAAATGCCTGAGTATAGTTCGTCAGTTGAATGCGGTCTATAGACCTGCTAGTTATCTGACTGATAAGTGAAACAAGAAGCGCTTAATATCGTAATCGGAAATATCAGATAACATTCATAGCATTTCCAAAATGCATGACTTGACTTATTAGGCCGCCTAGATATGGTAAATTGCCTGAGCGTTGAAAACAGAAACAACTAACAAGCAAATTGTTTACCAAATGCTAATTTTCCGTGATACCATCTTGAACTTGAAGTACAAGTAACACAGTCTCAACCAATTTAAAACCTGGTTCAAATTCACTAATTATATCTCGGTTTGACAGCATTGACTTACGATATTGTTCACATTACAATACAGATAGGCGATAAGGACTTAGTTTCGAGCTGGTGTATTAAATGAAATGTTTTCTCTTGCCAAAGTGAACGTGTGTTTTAAACAAAATGACCCGTGCTGATCTTAAAGAACGATGTATGATACGCGTTCTTATTTCAATAGAACCGTCACCGGTATCAACATATACACAGTTGAAAGATGACAAAGGGTCTTTGTAGTATTGTAACTATTGTTTACTTGCATACGAACACAAACACGCATAAAAAATCTAGGCCTAAGTTATACGGATATCGTGTCGTTGAATAATCATAACATGATTAAGAAGGTTGTTGATCTAAGAGGCTTTATAAGTGTCTATCTGTCGGGTTTAAATCATTACCCGGTACTATATATAGGTCTCCATGCCCGTACCGGTACGTATATGTAGCTAGGTGCGTGCGTGCGTGCGTGCGTGCGTGCGTGCGTAAAGTCGGCTTTATAATCATGCATTAAAAGTGGATTAGGTTGTATTTTATCTATTTCATATTATGACACCGTATAATATTTGACTGAATGTTGTCATATGGAGCTTGTTTGAGGATAACTTGACTGAAGGTTTTTGCACGGTTTACTCAATTTGCTCTCGGCGTATTTAGCGGGATGCCTATATTCATGGCAGAGCATGTAATCATAAATATGTTGAAAGAATTTGGATACAATTTAGATGCATTATCACGTCCATGTATCGGATTGGCGTTGAAATTACCCATGAAATATGCATTTATGTGTGCGAAGATGGATCGATGAAAGAACTGGGAATATATATGAGCAGTCTGAGCGAGTTAAAGCGATAGATAGGTCTTGCACTCTTAACCCGTTAACACTCATATCAGCCTTGAGAAATGTCCATTTGCAGACCAAGAGAAGGCTATTTTTGAAAATTTGCCACTGGAATGACTTGCTCGGTTATCGAGCCAGTCATTTCAGTGGTAAATTTTCAAAAATAGTCTTCCTTTGGTCTGCAAATGGACCTTTTCCATGAGCAAATTGAAGCTTTCGTGAGAAAATTCAAGTGTTGAAGGGTTAAAGGTAATATATGTAACTATGTGTCCATAAAATGCTTCTAGTGAGAGTCAACAAAGACTGGATCCCGGTATGCTATAACAGAGGGATCCAGTTCTCGCTATTAATCACACATTTCTAGCTAAGCTCCGCCCACTCGTTACGCGTGTTGAAATCAATTTGAAACTTCGGAACCTGAGTTTGCAGAATCTAAATTTCAAGGTAACTATACACGTAAACTGTTGAATATATTGACTAATTTAAATTATTCAACAAAATGTTTATTAAATTGTAAATTCATCAAAGACATGCGGTTTTTACATTTTCGTGACGGAGCCAGACACGGGGTAATTGTAATTTGTAATTGTAATAAAATGTAATTTATTACATGTTTTCATGTAATTGAGTGTAATAAGTAATTGAGGGGTTGAAAAAGTAATAAGTAATATAATTGTAACATATTACATTAAAAAATTAGAGTAATAAAAATTGTAATTATCATATTACATTTTCAATTACAATTAAAAAAACCTATAATGTACATGTATATAGATTATTTCAGTAAAACACAATAAACAAACTCATAACAAGACCCTTTCAATCTGTTGGACTTCATTGTATATTTAAATGGACTCACTTTCACACATAGCTAGCTAAAGAAAGACAAAATGATTCCAGATAAGGCACAGTACAGCTCAGAGATAACTTAACGTACGAACGGGTCTGAAATGTGTGCATGATGCATTGAAGGCCCGTTTCCAAAGCATCGGTTTTAAAAATACAATGCATTCACAACGCATCTAGTTAAATAATAAATATATGCGTTGAGAACGAGCATTAAATGCGTAAATAAGCAAGTTTGAACTTGTTTATTGCACCCCCCCCCCCCCCCCCCCCAGAGATAGTGCCAAACGCGTTGCGTTGTTAAAAGCAAAATGGGACAGACGCCAAATTTTAAATGCGTTTGAAAGATTCATATGTGCATTGCGTAATACCCGGCGTACATACCAACTCCACGTCTCCAACTACCCGGGATCCAATCAAACTTAGCGGTACATTACATTTCCAAGAAGGGGCAAAGGTAAATATGAGAACGTTTTTCTAAAAAAAGACAGCGGGACATATTAAAAATCAAAATTATAAATATTACGAAACACAAAATCATGATTCCCGGTTGAGAATTAATGTAACGATGCGCCCCTGAACGTTTTGCGCTCCTGAACATTTTGCATCTAGTGCAAGAGTCGTAAGCATCGGTTCGTTTCGCATTTAACTAAATTATAAATATCCATCACAGCGAAACATGCCGACTGGCGAGATTTGACATAGGTTAATCATAGTGAAAATTATCTGTAAGCAACTTCATTATCACTTCTATGCGTCACCTGTGTTCCCGATGAACAGACAGCGAATAAGCGCAAAATTATGGATTAAAGATGTCAAAATATAGCTTAAGTGTACCAATGCTCGACTAATGTAGACGCTTTTTATTAAAACATGCAGATGGTGTGGTTTTTATTGATAATATGACGCACAAATTAGCAGATCTGTGTCCGCCACCTCAATATCGCCATCGGTGCTCTACAAAAAAGACTAGTTTGAACAGGGCTAGTTATGAAATACTATGCGCCCCTAAAGCTGTAACATGTACCGATATCTCATTGGCGTTTCGCGGATATAAAACGCCCATAGTGATTTAATGATTTTCTTTTTGTGACATTCGGTAGCTTTCGGATTCACTATATTGCAATGTAATGTAGCCGAGTATAACAGTGGTCAATTTTCAAAAAACGTTTTAGGCCTACTTGTGTGTTAAAGGTCTAATATGTAAGCATAATTCATCTTTTGTTTTGCTAGTGCTCTAAGCTGTTATATATTAAATATACACATATATTTTGATTATGAAATAATAAGAGGTTTGTTGATTTCAAAATAAAATATGACTGTTTGTTTATTTATTCACCACACACGCACTCACGCACATTGGAAAAAAGTAATTGTAATTGTAATATATTACTTTGCAAAGTAATTGTAATTGTAATATATTACTTTTGCAAAAATGAGTAATTGTAATTATATAATATATTACTTTTGCAAAGTAATAGTAATTGTAATATATTACTTTTGCAATGTAATCGCCCCATGTCTGGACGGAGCTACGTCATTTTACATCTAACCAGTGACGTATTCGATTATGATCCCCTAAGTATGCTTGAGTGATAGACGTATCCCTTAATTATGCACCAAAACCATCATATTGCATTAAAAAAATTGGATTTCTCAGGAAATCTATACAGAGAGACTTAAATGCTTTGTCATCTTTGCCATACATGCCGATTGCCTAGGTATGAATGTGGACGCCTTAGTCCCTGATAGCAGTAATTCCAGTTTTCTAGGGCTGCATTTGGAACTGCAGCATCGCTTAGTAAATATAACAGCGCACCATGTGTATGATGATGATGCTGATGATGATGGTGATGATGATGATGATGATGGTGATGATGATGATATGATATCATGATGACGATGATGATGATGAGTGACTGTTTACTGTGGCTAAAAGGAGCAGAAACGTCTTCAATGCAGTCAGTTTCTTCAACCTTCTCCACTGTATCATGTCTGATGCGAGCTTCCTAAGCTCCTTTATGTATGTTCCATCTGTAGTGGTCTTAGAAACTGTTTTAGGTTAAAACTTGGCAAATTGGTGTTATTGCATCCTCTGCGTGCCCGATACGTGTTGGCACCTCGTATCAAAAGGTGCCATGCTTTCTGAGATGGCATACTATGTCATTCGAAGAACACGACCAAACATTGACCGTCGCTGCAGGCGTGCCCTCAAAGAGAGTGGAACTGTGATCTTCTTTGCAATGAGTTTGACATTAAGCTGTGTGGCAAGCGGTGCTTCGTGATGATTCGCAAGTCTTTGCGATGACTAGCATCGACGTTGTTCTGTAGGGCCATTGGAGTTGGTAAGTTTTCAAAGTCGTAGAGCCTTGTTGAGGCACGTGTAGCATCGTATAGGTGCATTTGGACTTTCAGAGGAATTTTAGAGTCGCGAATCCACAGCTTCGAAGAATGGGCCTCACACTACGCCCATGTTGGCATCGACCGATCCCTGAACTCACTACTAACTTCCGCCTGGTAAACGCGAAGCAAAAACCAGTATTGTTTTACTATTAGGCCCAGATACAACGCTCCTTAAGTCGCTTAGGACAGTACGAAGAACCAAGGTCATACGCTTATGGAAGTGATACATCATAAAAAAGTTAAACCAATGGACCTTTTCCGGTTTTAGCTATGGCCCGCCCATCACTAGCTAAGTTCCGCCCACACTTCGCCATGTTAGGATTGATCTATCCTCGAATGCCCTGACTATCAATTTCCAGAAAACTATACAGGTATAAGCTGTTGAATATTTTGAAACTAGTTTGACTGGGTGCTGTTGCTGCCTATGGCAGCAACAGCGCCCCGCACATGCAGTCAAATTAGTTTGAAAATATTCAATAGAATGTTTGTTATGTAGTAACGACATACAATTTATACAACGTGTCGGACTATTAAACGGTTAAGACGGACTAAGTCCAGCCACTGTTACTGTAATTGATTATGGCGTCATACTATACGTCACGTAGTTGATTATGACATCATATGGTAGATGGATAAACTGGAAAGGTCCATTGGAAAGCATTTTTTTCCTTTTACACAACGATTTGTAACTGCTGTATTCAACTGGGCGAAAAGGAGTATATTGGCTCCATGGAGTATATTTTTTATTCAACTGGTATTTCCAAGAAACAAATAGAGTACGAAACAAGCTGGTGCCAAAACTTGTGGCATGTTTCATGAAGTATGTTACGTCGTGCAAAATATGAAAATGCTGGAGCTGAATTCTACTTATTAAGCAATCACTATGTGTGAAAACAGAGCTGAAATGTGGATTATATTTTCAAGATAGTAAAATTTAGGAAATTTAGTCCGTTTCTGCACCATACTGCTAGGGTTTTTTCCATTCGACTGGGACATTTGCGTAGAGAACGTTTCGGCAACTGGGCGAGTAAATTTACGGAAAAGCCCCACTCGAATATAGGCAATGTCTGTTAAATTGCAGATGAGTGAGCACAAGATTCTGCGCTTCCTCCACTTCTCTGCCTGAGCTAAGAGGCCTTCGTACGCCTTTTCCTTTGTGTCCGGTAGATAATAATAATAATAATAATAATAATAATAATAATAATAATAATAATAATAATAATAATAATAATAATAATAATAATCTTTATTTACGGAGGGTAAATCTTCAGCCAACTGATCTTACAGAGGCCCTCGGAAAAATAACTAAATAAATATATATATACACACTATGTACAAAAATATATATGTATCTACAAAAAATACAGATTATTACAATGGAAATATAAAAGCTAAAAAGTCGATGTAAACTAATATTATTATCTTTAATTTACAATCACTCATCACTTATTATCATTATTATTAGCTGACCAGGCCTGAAAGGCCGAGTGAGCTTATGTCGTGGCGACCGTCCGCCGTGTGTCCGTCAACTTTTTCCTTTAAACGACTTCTTCTCAAGAACCAATTTCAATTATATTTAGCAGGAAACATCCTTAGGGCATAGGGGTCTAAGTTTGTTCAAATGAAGCCGATCAGCCAATTAGGCCGGTGGCCATCTTAGATTTTGGCCGATTTTTAGAAACTTCTTTAAAAAATCTTCTCCGTAACCGCATGAGGGATTGAAGGAAACCTCATGAAATATGATCTATGGCAAGAGCTCAACCAAGTTTGTTCAAGGGAACTTAAATGGTCAAATAGTTCGGTGGCCATCTTGGTTGACCTAGTTTTAGCAAAAATAACTTCTTCTCCAGAACCGCTGAAGGGATCAGGCCGAAATTTGGCAGATATGATTAGGGACTAAGGGCCAGTAAAGTTTGTTCAAGAGAAGTTGATCCGTCAAAAAACATGGCCGCTGTGGGCCAATCAAAATATAGCATGTTCGGCGGCCATATTGGATTTTTTTATTTGATGGATTTTGAGGCCGAAATTGGTTTTATTTAGGTTTTTGGGTATTCTGATCTCAAATTTGCAATTTTCGAAACTGTCAGATAAACTGTTTGGCGGCCATCTTGGATCATTTTCCCGTCAAAAGCTCCCATACTAAAGCAATGAGAAACTTAAAATGTCTTCTTCTCGAGAACTTCTGGGCCGATTTGAATTATATTTGGCAGGAAGCATCCTTATGGCATAGAGATTTCATTTTATTCAAACGAAGCCGATCGGCCAATTTGCCGGTGGCTATATTGGATTTCGGCCGATTTTGAGAAATGTCTTTAAAAATCTTCTTTAAACTGTTTGAGGGATCAATTCAGACCTCATGTAATATGATCTGGGGCAAGAGCTCACTCAAGTTTGTTCAAGGGAACTTGATTGACCAAATGGTTCACCGGCCATCTTGGATGACCTCGTTTTCGCAAAAACAACTTCTTCCCCAGAACCACTGAAGCGATCAGTCGGAAATTTAAGATATATGATTAGGGACTAAGGGCCATTAACGTTTGTTCAAGAGAATCCGTGAAAAAATAGCCGCTATGGGCCTATCAATATATAGCGTGTTTGGCGGTCATATTGTATTTTTTTATTTGATTGATTTTGAGGCAAAAATTGGTTTTATGTATTTTTGTGCGTATTGTGATTTCAAATTTGCCATTTTCGAGACCGTCGGATAAACTGTTTAGCGGCCATCTTGGATCATTTACCCGCCAAAATCTTCCATACTCCAGCAATGGGAAATTTAAAATGTATTTTCGTGACATCTTTGATTTTGGTCGGTTTTTAGAAATGTCTTTAAAGACCTTCTCCAAAACCGTTTGGGGGATCAATTCAAAACGCATGAAATATCTAGGACAAGAGTTGCTCCAAGTTTGTTCAAGGGAACTTGATTGGCAAAATGGTTTGGCGGCCATCTTGGATAACCTATTTTTTGCCAAAACTACTCCAGAACCACTGAGCGTACTGTTCAGAAATTTGGGAGATATGATTAGGCACTGAGTACCATTTAAGTTTGTTCATGGGAAGGAGCTTAGTCAGAAACATGGCAGAAGTGGACCAATCAAAATGTAGCGTGTTTGGCGGCCATATTGGACGTGCAAAAATGTCCACAAACTCATTTACAATGGAGGAATCCTATTTTAGCTATACCCCGCCCATGTCTAGCTAAGCTCCACCACGGGTTGCCCGTGTTAGGATCAATCGATCTCTGAACTCTCTGAATCTCAATTTCCAGAAAACTATGCAGGTAAGCCTATGGTAGCAACAGCGCCCATGCAAATTAGTTTTGATTATTAAAAAGTAGACATACAATTCGTACAGCAACGCTTAGTCCGTCATCAATAATGCGTTCGTGACGGACTTAGCTACGTCATCTATCACGTAATTGAATATGACGTCATCCTACACGTCACGTAGTAGATTATGGCATCATATGATTGATGGATAAACTGAAATCCTTCATTAGATTGCTGGTGAAATTGAAGAATGTGTTCTCCCGAATACACAGCATGTCGATTCCGATCTTGTAGTAATCCAAGTGCTGTGCTAGAACCACCTATGTCAGTATACGTTGTACCTAGACTATATCGTTGTACCTAGACTATATCGGCACAATAGCACGGCCATCCTCTTTTAAAGGGATGCTAATCTCATCTTAAATGTTGTATAGCTCCGATAGATTATGGTTTATAGATTCAATATCATTCACATCCCGTCGTATTGCCGTATCCGTATCACAATTATCTGCTTTGCAATATCGAGTAAATGTTGAACAGTGATCGCAACCATTTTCTCTCCTCAAGCGTTAGTGTGTGATGCCATATACGTGCCAATGCATTACATTCTTTATTATGTTATAGTAAATCATGACAGCCGTCATAGGTTGCAGAAATGTATCAACATTTAGCTACTAAAGCCTGAATATCTGTCGTTGGCGGCATGATAAAAAGCTAAAAGCAGGGTATAAGGTGAGAGTTCGTTTAAAGCACCTCTGCCAGTGTCCTGTAAATCCCTCAACCGTATCTCTGATATGACGCAAGGGCACATTTGAAATATTTTTGTTAATTTAAAGTGGTTACAGCCCACGATTGACCTCGTGTCAGGGAGAGGTCTAGGTGGGTTTAGACAGTGCTGTGTGTGTGCCTTCTCCCACGGCATCTAATGGGAGTTAAATTAGTCTCAATACATGTATATCCAACATCTGCCATGTGTGGTTCTTTAATCGACATATATTCTGTGGTTTCGTGTTTGAAAGCCTTAATCCTTCAATACTCATATCAGTCAAAACGGCTTCTGCAGTAGTTTTGAAGAATATCCAATTGCGGACCGAGAGAAGACGATTTTTGAAAAGTTGCTTACTGGAATGATTGGTTCGATAACCGAGCCAGTCATTCTAGTGGTAAACTGTCAGAAATAATCTTCTCTTAGTCTGGAAATTTCCTTGAACAAATTCGAGGGTTAAAGGGTTAATCTAATCATCCCTTACATAGCGGTCCATTTCTACCTGGATGCTTCGCCAGTTTCGAGGGAAACTCCGCCCACTTTAGGCGCGCACCTGAATTGATTTTAATACTACGAACCCTGGAACTCCCCGTCACATTAGTTTCAAAATATTCAACAGAATGTTTATTAAATCGTAAATTCACTGTGACGTCAGCTAACATGTTACCTATTTTGATAATAACGCCAGCTACTTGAGTGACAGATCGGGAACCCCCCCCCCCACCCCATCCCCCCTATGTTGTATTCTAGATCACACATCTGTACAACTCATCAGCTATTGAATATCATATATCATTTTCTGACAATCTATATTTTATTTCCATACTTATTTGCACACATATGCTTCAGCTTGCTATCTTTCTTTATTCAATAGACTTACTGTCAATTATTATCTTTCGTCAATGTGACATTTTCTCTCCTGTTTATTGCCGAACATAAAATTACATTACGCAGAGTAGGCCTATTTATATCAAATATAGGCTAATATCAATCTATGTTGAATAACGCGCACGTGACATGTAAGTGGCACTTCTTATTTACTATCTTATGATGTACGTAAATACATGTCTGACTGTTGCCATGCTACTGCTGCTATCGTTGTCGTCGTCGTCGTCGTAATCGTCGTGGGCTGCTGCTGTGGTAGCGGTGGTGATGGTGGTGGTAGTGGTGGTAGTGGTGGCCAATGTATATTGTCTTGCTGGTCACAGTGGTATTGATCTGCTTCTGAATGATGACTTATCAGATAAAGTTTATTCGTACAGTTGCCCTTTGCCTTGGTTAACAAGTTTATTTACTATAAATGAACTCGCTACGACTACTAGTAATCATTAGTGACATGTTTTCTATAATTCTCTTCGAATACAACCTAGTGAGAGTTACCTTTGAACGCGCCATACCAGTACCTTATTTGACTAACCGCATATTATTCAAATACGACCTTTAAACGCCCACTTCGAAACAAACATACGGTATGTGAATATGGCTAGATCTTCATGTAGCATGCTCAGTACCTGCTTCCTGACATCAGTTATATGAGTGACGAACGTGACCTTTAAAATGGACATTTAACACGAAAAATTAGATCTAATATTTACATATTTATTTCGCAAATAATTAAGTATGCCGGCACTACAGTTCCTTCACGTGGCCCAAGCTTTCCAATATAGGCACCGTTCTGAAGATGATCAACGAATGACAGAAAAACCGACAAACGGGTATAGCGAGAGATAGATTTATAATATACTTGCAGCGAGAGTTTATATAGAGTTTTATAGTGACGTCTGCTATATGTGGATAAATGATCGCGTAGCAGGCGGAACGTAGTTATTTGGGAAAACAGAACTGACATGCAACGCCAACAACAATTGTCAAGGCTAGCAGCGACAATATTAGCTCAAGTCTGTTCCGACTCTCAGCCGGCCATATGACAGATATTTGGACAGACCGACGGGCGGGGCGGGGTTGTTGGCGGTGGGGTGGGGTGGTGGTGGGGGGGGGGATGAACCAGTCAATCTGTTTGTCATAGGGCCTGTTGGGAGGTCAGAGTAGACACGGACTCCAGCATTAATTTATCACCGCAGCATCAATTTAAAATATAAATATCACAGTTTTCACAGTGTATCTAATTTCATATCTACTTACGCCTGATGTATCCACCAGCGGGAGCGGTAGAAGCAGTATTGGTGTCAAAATGAAGATAATAATTTTACGGAAAGCCCATACGTCTCGCCAGGGTGCCGTCATGATGTAGTTCCTATAGGTTTATTCCGTGAACAGTAGAAAACGATCCAAGTGTGCGTAGCTTTGCAAATCTCAACCTTGTCTGTTGCTAGTTCAAATTGTAAATAGAAATCACAATGCAAACACAACGTTATTGGCCAACGAATGTGGCGGGGATAATCCAGATGAAGTCGTGCGCTAAATGTTAATTAATTTGTCATATCATTTTTTTCTACTTTTCAAATACTTGTCCAGACTTAAGCTATGTCTAATAACTTTCTAGCAAAACCTTTCCATCTAAAGTAACACCAACACTGACATTGCGCATTCGGCGTATCTTCATATCAGTGTGTTTCCAAATCGCCTACAATCCGCTAAGTGTCGTCTTATTTAAATAGCAAATTGGTTATTTCCTATTCGTGGCTTAGTCATGTTGTGAAACAGAATATATAAACGTGCTCATCCACTACAACCGATCCACAGAAGAGGACGTGTTTATTGCTCAAATAACCAGCTTTTGTAGTTACGTGTCATGCTCACGAAGTTCTTTTAAATGTATGTCCCATTTATGAGCATTATTGTCCTGCAAAACATCTCGCTTTATATGAATGCAGCAGGGCAAAACCGAATTGCTTTTTTAAGAAAATTTATCAAACAAAGTAATATATTGAAATGGGGGTTGAATGTAGGCGTATAAAAGAAATTATGTTGTCCACTAATTGCATTTCATTTTACCCGGAAGTTGTTGCTGTCTATAATAGCAACAACTTACAGCAACTTTGTTTCCAAAATGAACACCAATCTCTGTAACAATTGAACCCTTGGCCTCATCAGCGTGTTTGTAGTTAATAGACAACAGTAAGCAGATATATATTGTAGCTGTAGAAATGTAATTCTAAGTGCTATAGGCAACAATTATATCTTTTCAATTATGTATATTCTAGTCAGATCACAAAAACAGGTAGGCCTATTTATCCCCAATGGCAAGTATACTACCCAGCATGTATGTTTTAGTTGGGCTTAGTAGGCCTACAGATTACAACAAACAACACGATTAGGCTACGTACACTCATTAGTACCATAGCACCTCTTGAGAAAGCGAAATATCCAAAATTGTTGCCAAGTTGCTTACCAATATTTCGCTGATAATAGCTAACTAGTCAACTCGGCCCAATTCTTACTCGGCCTATAAGTACCAACTCCACCTATTTCCAACTCGACCTACTTTCCAGGTCTATATATTTCCGTATATAGCGCTATATTATGTGTTATCGACACATAATACATATGTTAATTAGCCATGTGGGCATAAATAGCTAAAAAATCTATCTAATCTATCTATTCCCATAGTTAAATTATTTGACTTCTGCGATCGTAATTATTATCAAATATACACGGGCAAATATCTAAGTGGATTATTTGTTCATGGTTATGATCGTTATTTTTGGCTGCGGGTAGTGGCTCAATAAATCGCCATGTCACTTAGTCAGTCAGTCTCTCACAAAAGCTTAGGACTGTATCTAAAAACTACTAGATAGATAGACAGACAGACAGCCAGATAGATAGATAGATAGATAGATAGATAGATAGATAGATAGATAGATAGTTTATTACACCCAGATCATACAAATGATATATGGGGAATATGATTAAACAGGTTTGGCAGTGGTGAAATATTTACAGTACATTATAAGTTGTGCATCTTATTATCTTATTATAATTATTATTAACATTATTAGCATTGCCATTGCCATTGTCACAGTGGGTTTGTGCAGGGGTCTACCTTGCGGAGAATTGGCCTGTAATAATGCGGATGAATGAGCATAGTTTTATTAAGTTTCTTTTTTTCTGTGTTAAGGAAGTTCGAGTAACTTGGTCTGTTATAATAGAATTTTGGCAAATACTTTAGCCTGTCAGGTCTGAAATAGTCGCAAATAAAAAAAATGGTATTCATCACCAATATCATTTTGTCACATAATTGGCATGTTCGCTGTTCTCGTGGGACTCTCCCAACGACCCTTCTCAATAGGTAAATGGTGATTACCGGTTCTAAATTTTGTGAACGTTATTCTATTCCTATCTCCAAGCTTGAGTAGATATGGCTCCATTTCAAGGCTTGTTTTAAATGCTTTGTATGTTTTTCCCTTCCACGATTCTCCCGTTTGCCCTTCCCACTTCTGTTTAAACTGATCCACGAGGTTTTGCTTTACGTAACAGTTTATTTCATTCACACTGGTTACTGACTGTGCATCACAAATATACGCCATTCCAGTTTCTTCTAATATGTTTTCAATGCAGTTTAACCATTTGTACTGAGTGTTGTTCTGGTGTAATCATTCAATGCGTATTTGTATATTTGTACCGATAGTTTGGTCTGTTTTCCAGTGATTAGCTTTAACCAGAAATTTACCATGCGCTGTTTGATCTTGAATTCTGATCTGATTTGACTCACATTTTAACACAACAAAGGAACTTGTCGTGCAAGAAAATTTCCAGTCGGATCCGGATCCGATCAAATACTGGACAGAGGATATCTCGGAAACTGCTGGTCCGATTTAAAAATTTTAATACAGAACTTGTTTTTACAAACATTACCAAATAAGCACTTAGGCGGCATAATGTACTGTAGGATACACAAAATATACGACTTATATGACTTTTCACGTTAGTATATTATTTTATAATTGGTCGATCGTAATTATATTAGCCATTTGACCCTCAAGCCGGCCAAAAAACAGCTTCTGCAATGGTCTTGAGAAATGTTCATTTAGAGACTAAAAAAGACTCCTTTTGACAACTGACCGGATGACTGGGTCGATACCCGAACGAGTCATTCCATTGCTAAATTTTCAAAATAGTCTTCTCTTGGTCTGCAAATAAACAGTTTCTACGGGAAAATTGAAATTCTCTTGAACAAATTTGAGAGTTAAAAGGTAATTACAGGGAGATCTCGCGTATATATTCCTGTTTTAGCTGTTTACTGCTGACTAGCTGGGATGAGTGTAAACAGGGGAGACGACGTACAGCCAGGACTGATGACATCATGAGATAGACAAATGACGAGTTATTCGAAGCAAGAGCAGCGTGGACAGAGAGATGTCAACGGCTCAACAGGGCTATGATTGATTAATTAGATGATGATGAGGTTCATTTTGCTAATTGTGCTGCTAAAATGATTGCTTTCAAATTCAGTGACAACAAACCAAACAACAACAGCATTATAAAAATAAATACTATAGCTATCAGTTAATTTGTCCATACACTATATCCATTTATGAGAAATAATATAAATTGAACAAGCGGCACAAGGGCATGTGACGCTCACCTGAACCATTAGCATTTGAACCATTTGCATTTAAATAGACATGATGGATAATTTTTGGAAAATCGAAGATGGACACCAAAAAAATTGACTCACAGTCAAGATTTTCGTTTGATTTAATAAGGCCTACCGTCCTACGACCGTTCCACCCAAGTTTTGTTGAAATCTGATCATCGATTAAGGCGTAGCCGACCATTTTCAGAAAATCAAAGATGGCTACCAAAACATTGACCTATCAAAATTATGAATACATTTGCTAGAGGCTACCACTATAGGATCCTTCCAGACAAATTTGGTTGAAATTGTCCAAGCGGTTAATGAGGAGTAGCGTTTTAAACGATTACCGGCCATTTTCGGAAAATCCGAGTCAAAATTCTGTATATAGTTCTGAAGCGTACCATCCTATGGTCCTTCCAGCTGAGTTTGGTTGAAATCGGCCAAGGAGGAGTAGCTTTTCAACCGATTTCTCACAATTTTCAAAAATCCAAGATGGACTCCGGAAAAATGGACTAATAAAAGTTCCGTAAACAGGTTCTGAAGCCTACTGCCCTAGGGTCCTTCCAGCCAAGTCTGGTTGAAATCGTCCAAGCACTTCAAACGGAATAACGTTTTAAATGATTTTCCGACATTTTTCAGAATATTCAAGCTGGTCACAGGAAAAGTTGACCAATCAAAATTCTGTATTCAAGTTCTGAAGCCTACTGCCCTAAGATCATTCCATCGTCCAAGCAGTTAATATGTAGCGTTTTAAAGGATTTCCCGCCATTTCTTTTTTAATTCAAGATTGTTGCCGGAAAAAATGGCTAATCAAAATTCTGTATGCACGTTCTGATGCCTATACTCCCATAGGGTCATTCCAGCCAAATTAAGTTGAAATCAGCCAAGCGGTAAATGAGGAGTAGCGGTTTGACAATTTCTGGTAATCTTATTTATAGTCTTTTCACCCAAAAAAACTGACCAATCAGATTTCTGTATACAAGTTCTGAAGCCTACCTCATAGGGTCCTTCCAGCCATATTGGTTTGAAATCCATCCCACAGTTAATGAGGAGTAGCGTTTTTAAACAAGTTGGCAGACGGACAGACAGACTGACGATCGATCAACGGTCGCCATGGCATAAGCTCACTCGGCCTTTCAAGCCAGGTGAGATGAAACTTGAACAATCAAAATTATGTATACACGTTCTTAACCATACCTCCCTAGGGTCCTTCCAGCCGAACAAATTGCCCAATTAAAATGCTGTATACATCTCCGAAGCACAACCATCAAGGGTACTTCCAGGCGAGTTTGCTTGAAATTGTTCAAGCGGTTAATGAGAAGTAGCATTTTAACTGATTTAACTGGTTTTCGGAAAATCCAAGATGACCGCCGAAAAAAAAATTGACCAATCAAAATTATGTATACAAGTTCTGAAACCTACCAGCTTGGTATCCTACCAGCCAAATGTGGTTTAAATTACCCAATCAGTTAATGAGGAATAGCGTCTTAAACGATTTTCTGCCATTTTTCGGAGAATTCAAGATGGGCGCAGAGAAAAATGACCAATCAAAATTCTGTATACAAATTCTGAAGCATACCACTCTAGGATCCTTCCAATTGGATTTACTTGAAATCGGCCAAGTGGTTAATCAGGAGTAGGCTTTTAAATGATTTACAGAAATTTTCAGAAAACCCAAGATGGCCGCCGATTGAACAATCAAAATTTTGTATACAAGTTCTGAAACCTACCAGCCTCGCATCATTCCAGCCTGGTTGAAATTGCCTAGGCAGTTAATGAGTAGCGTTTTAAATGATTTTCTGCCATTTTTCGTAGAATTCAAGATGGGCTCCGAGAAAAATGGCCAATCAAAATTCTGTATACAAGTTCTGAAACCTACCAGCCTAGTTTTCTGAAAATTCAAGATGGCCGCCCCAAAAAATAGATGAATCAAAATTCTGTATCCAAGTTCTGAAGCATACGACTCTAGGGTCCTTCCTTGCTTCAAATCGGCCAAGTGGTCAATAACTAGGCTTTCAACTGATTTCGAAATTTTCAGAAAATCCAAGATGGCCGCCGGAACAATTGACCAATCAAAATCTCGTTAGAAGTGTTGAAGCGTAGCACCAAATGATTATTGCACCCAACATTCATCGAAATGGGGCCATTGATATTGGAGGAGTAGCGTTTTAAACCATTTTCAGAGAATTTTTAGAAAATCAAAGATGTCCGCCGGTAAAACTGATCAATGAAAATTTTGAATAGCAGTTCTGGAACCTACCACCATAGGATCCTCACAGCCAAATTTGGTTGAACTTAGTCAAACCGTTAAGGAGATGCTGTTTGACTGACGGATGGTGAGCGACTGACGGATGATGGACAGCCTCCACGGCATAATAAATTTACTATACCTATATCACATGTCACAATCAGGGTTTCCGGGCTATTCAGTACCGCGTATGCCCACCTCTAGTATATATCCTGACAACTTCTTTGCATACTGGTTGGAACCGAACTACCGGTATGTTCACCCACTCCTCTGTCAAGGCCTGCGCAGGCGCCTGGAGGCTGTTAGGTTGGGCTGGTTGTGCTGAAGAAATAGCTGTCTGCAGAAGCTCCCAATCATGCTCAATGGTCCGGAGACCGAGCTGGCCACTCCATTCGCTCGATATCCTCGTTTACCTGGCAGTCGTTAATCACCATTGCTATGTGTGGTCGCGTATTATTATCCTGCAGAATGAACTCTTACACTATTGCAGCAGCATAGGTTCGGACAAAGGGATGTAGAAATTCATCTATATACCTCACACCGGTCAGAGACATTCTGGATGCAGTAGAGGTCTGTAAGACCGCCAACACTAATGACACCCAAGACTATGACTGAACCTCAACCATAAAGGTTATGCTCAACCACATCAGCAAATCTTTCATTTCGTCACCACACACGGACACCTTCATTGTGAAAGCTCAAGCAGAATCGCGACTCGTGTGTGACCAAGACAACTTCCCATTGACCAGGAGTCCAGTTGAGATGTTTCGCAACCCCATTCTTGTCATCTCTCTTGCCTATCAATCAAGGGTATCCCCATAGCATGTCTGCAGGCCCTTAAACCACTGGCATGAAGTCGGTTTCTGACAGTCTGCAGATATCATGAACACACTCCCGGCTCTAAATTAATTTCGCAATACTGTGGCATTTGGGTTTGCTCTCGGCAGTCAGAAATGACAAGGAACCTGTTCTGTGGTTGTGCGATATCCCTCGCATATCCTCCAATATGACGTGCGTTCGCTTGCAGCAGACCAATGCCATGAGAAAGTTCCTGATCACAGTCACTCAGATGACGTCAGCAGGGCATTATTGCACAAAAAGAATCAGCAAATTCCTTCAAATGCAATGAAAAAAGGAATTATATTGTCTTCTGTGGGAAAACACGTGCTTTGCTGAATGCTAACAGACTGCACTATTCGTGTTCAAACATGGCAAGCATGAGTAGACTACGAACGGTTGAGTGTGCGGCGTCAATTTCACGCGCCCAATGTCCATTTCACCGCCAGTTTCTTTAATCATTAAGATTATATTAGGATTCCTTTCGGAGAGGATATTGTTTTTCGGGTATTAATGTATATTTATTTAGCATCTCATTAGCAATTCTTGAGTAGTGTAGTTCCCATTATGATTTTAGCTGCTACCCCGAAGGCAGCTACATTGTGTCACCGTTACGGGTAAATCTGTACGAAGAATGCGTCGTCAATGTCCTACAGCTTATTTTCCTAATACCTCGCCTGTCTTCTCCTTGGACTGTGGCCACCGTAGGATTATTGCCCTGCACGCACGCATCACTTGACCAGGTAATTGCTAGTAGTGCTGTAGTTGTATCATTCCTTACGCGTGTACGTGCGCGCGTGCATGTGCTTCCATGACCACGAGAAAGTTAGAGTAACCTACATGCATGTACAAAATCACCGGACAGGTAATTTCCAAACTACCAGACGAGTCATTAAGTGTTTGACATTTTTTGAAAGGTCATGGACTCCACATCAAATCACCGTGTAAATTATGAGAATCCATTAAGAACTCGTGGCGATATCGTCGAATATATAAATTTCCATCTTTGTATATTGTCCTTGTCGCAACTTCGGGCGTGACCTCCATTCTAGGCCACGCTATGACGTCATCCCAATGTGTTTTTGTATTAGGTAGCACACGCAATCTGATTGGCTACAGCTCGGATACCATAGCTCAATTCTGATTGGCCGCGGATGGCGGAGCCAGTTTCTAGACCAAGATCACTTCTAGTTGCCACTCCACCCAGGAGTATAAATGGGTACCGGTGTTAAAGCCGAGTCCAAGTTACAAATAAGACAGAAGAAAATCCCAGCCTAGAGATGGCGTGAATGGGATCTGGAATCAGGGACTCGATTAGACGCCAATCAAACCAATAACTTCTTCATTCCAATTGGCTCCTCACGGGACAGAATCTTCTGTGTTTCTGCAAATCGTCGTACTCAACGAATTTTATAAGCCGCTTCCATTGGCTCTGCGCGGAACAGGATCTTCTACTGTGTCTCGGCATCTAACAGTTAATCATTATCACCGTTTGTTTGCTTCACCGAACTGTTTAATCATAACTCAAGAAAGTTGATATAATGAGTCGTGGACTGAGAAGCTCTTCTGGTATACCTCAGCTTACAAAAATATAAACTGGTGAAATATAAACTGGTTTACACCGCTATGCGGACTTCCCTGTGATTAGTGCTTTAGCCGACTGTGTTTAATTGTGTATACTCTGCAGGCTTCATAAATAGCTGCATCGTTTGCTGTTAAAATCATTTAAATTCGCATAACTCAACTTGAAATTTCGACTGTTTAGTACTGTTCATCCGTTATAATTAGCGTCATTACTTACACTGCTATAATACTGCTATATAAGCTACTCACCCTTGTGCCGCATTGTTAAAAGTTGCTGTTATCTTATTGTCTAGTACTGGCAACTCTCCCTCCTTCCCTCCCTTCCCCTCCCTCCCTCTCTCTCTCTCTCTCTCTCTCTCTCTCGTGGTTTTATTTGCTTGATGATGTTTATGCTGGTAGCAACTACCGCCACTAACCTCAAAAGTAGGATAGCGCTAGCGTCCAGCCAGGACCCAGCTGGAATAACCTACCCAACTTGAATAAGACTTAAAAGTAGCTTAAGTTGCACAAAAACGTCAGTGAGTTATTCCTTGGCACATGCACGCACGCACGCACACACAGGCACGCGTATGCACATTACAAGTACATCTCACCCATATGCTAGATTGACGCATAGTAATATATAAGTACGGGTTGTGTGTAGGTTGTACAGACCCAGCTCCGCAATGTTGGTTACAGCCAGTATTTCTCATGTCATCTAAATTTTGGCGGTTTTAGGGACTCCACACTCTGAAATCCTGGGGTCCCCCGGTGAAATCTGAGGGGTCCCAAAGTGAAATTTTTCATTCCCAACTAGTAATTCTCATCTATGCTAAAATTCGAGGGTACCATGGACTCACAACTATGATTATAGTGGTCCCATGCAGGAAATCCACCAAACTACTTACATATAGTATTTAACACTCGTACAAGATTTTCAAAGGTTCTATGGGACCCACTGCCACTCGTTTTGAGGGACAAAGTTGCATTTATACCACAAAAAGGACCCGTATGCGAATCCCTGCTTACAGCTAGAGAGGATGTATTTTTGTTGTGTTGTGGCTGACATACCAGAGAGGATTCCATTCCTCCATTCCATCATGTTGTAGATCCCCTTGCATGTTTTGCTATGTCTATTCCAGTAGTGTGCTTAAGTACTAGTATGGTAGCAAGATGTAATACATGGTCCTGTGATGAACTAAGGTTTGCGAGACGCGGAAAATTTGAGTTTCTGCAATCTACCGGCTCACATTTATTAAGAAAATGTATTTCATCACCACCTCTTATTACATAGCGAACATATTCATCTTCCAGTCTTGCTGTATCGGCCAGTTTTTAACTTC
Organism: Chaetoderma sp. LZ-2023a; assembly: GCA_034401795.1. Classification (NCBI taxonomy): domain Eukaryota; kingdom Metazoa; phylum Mollusca; class Caudofoveata; order Chaetodermatida; family Chaetodermatidae; genus Chaetoderma; species Chaetoderma sp. LZ-2023a. The sequence goes on along the minus strand of CM067370.1, from coordinate 109,246,341 downwards.
TAGTTGGCGGGCACTAATTCTAAGCTTGGCTACAGCTGACCGATGTTTGAATGGTATGTTGGCGGTAAGATATAAGTCCAGTGAGTAGTTTTGTTTTGTCTGCCTGTAGGTGGTTTTGAAGAATTCTGGACATAGTTAAAGATATATTGTTTGTATTGATCTTGTAAATGTTTTCGTAAGATGTGTACATCTGGATTTTGTATGTTCCAGACATCCCAAGTCTTTTAGCCATGTATTGATGCTACCCTTACTTACAGTCTCTTTCAAAATGGCTTTACAGGCTAGTTCATTAAAAAAAAGTAAACTGCTTAAAAGTGAAGTGAAATTCAACAAGAGCAATCGGAGATTGAAACTCCTTTCCCTCCATTTTGACACATTTAGATAATCAGATTTTCCAGATTTTTCGAATTTTCATTACATATCACGACCAAAATTGCGGAATCCTAGTGTACAGCTACAATATTTCGTATGTTAAAATTTGAGCCAAATCGGACCTGCACTTTTGGTGACATCCATAGATCCGAGATTAGATCCAATCTGGATCCAGGTTGTTTAATATGGATAATGGCCAGGGTCTGGGAATCCTCATTTAATGGAACAGCCTTTGCTGTAATGTTTGAGACACAGCTATGGGCCAGCATACGGGGGGGGGGGGATGGGTGGCTGGTTAGGCAGGCAGGCAGGCAGACTCAAGGATAGACAGACCCGAATGCAATACCCTCCCTCTTTCCTTTAACTATTTTCATTGTAAAATTGTAAATATTGCTATTAATATTAATTTAACTGATACCATTTCTTTAACAATTAATGGTATTGTACTTTTATCGTAATATGTACTGTGTCCATGTATGTTGTATACAATGAATACTTAGGAGCCAGGGCCGGTCGCTGAGAGCTTATGTAACTTTAATCATATCAGGATTCAGCTACAGCAATTACGCTATCCAGTGTAATTACTCAATAAATGTTAGTGAATATACACTTATTGCATAGCCTGGAGTAACACAGAACAGGGAGACACAAAGGAGACGTCAGCTCCAAATAATTTCATAAAATTGCTATTAAAAATTGCAGAATTATATTTTAATCAACATTTAATACATCAGTTGACATCTTTCTTCAAGTTCAAATGTTGTTATAAAAAATGACAAGTTACATACTTCATGCATCAAAGCATCTGTGCCTCCAGCTATAAAATACAAAGTTAAGAGAAAAACTATGCTAGTAATCGTTTTGACATCTCAGAAAACGGACAATCTGATTGAAAGTGGTTGCTATCTATTTTTCAGAGTGATGACATTCATATCTACTCTTGTACTGCATGTAGATCTGCCATGTCTTTTGTTTCTAGATATAAACAGAACACCACAAGCAAAGTCTATATCAACTCAGCAGGGCGAATTCAGTGGGGGTGGGGGTCATGTGATTTGAACACCTCCATGGTTACGTTTCCCTTTGTATAAAGGGGTATAACAAGAGCCCCATACGCCATCATGAATACATTCCCCCAAAAGGAGTGTTTCACAAAATCAGTCATGCATGGCTGATGCAAAAACATAACATTAAATGTCGTGTCTCTAATCATGTTTGTCAATAAACACCAATTCATTAGGAAGAACAAATGGGTTTCTTAAGATGGTTGCAATATAACAATATAGTAATGTTTATTTTGCACTTGACACTTGACCTCGATCATGCTCATAAATTAAGAGAAAATGCAAAATGAGGTTTGTGTACATGGAATTTGAGATTGCTCAGAAAATAATACTTGTACCAAATTCAGCATGATCTTGACTTTTGACATTGAGCAGGCTTAACGTTAACCCTCAAACATAAAATTAACATTAATTAATTAACTAACATTAATTAACATTAATTTGCTAACAGCAGAAACAAAGTTTGAGTTTAGTACAAAGGTTACAATGATATTGGCGTAATGGTTCCAATTTCACTGCACTGTCTCACATCAGTATGGGTAAGCCTGTCTCTAGTTTAGTTCTAAAATGATTAATACATCTTGAAATATACGTAGATATGTTTTTACTAAGCGCAAAAACTTAATATTGAATGTCTGTACCAAGGTCGTAATCATCTTGAATTTTGACCTGGTGACCTCAATGTCATGCTCATCCTTAATGTCATCAGCAAACATGTATTCAAGTATAATTCCAACATGACTAACATATCATGAGCTATAAGATGACATATTTTACTAAGCACAAAAAGTTATAATGTTAAGAGTTCTTTACCTTTGACCTTATGACTTCAACGGCATCAAGCTGCTTCCCAACAGCAAAGCAATCAGGCAGTTTACCTCAAGTAGAAAGAGGCAATCCTCAAATATAATCATCCCTGGTGGGATAAATGTAAAAACGTAATATTGAACAATTTTGCAGAAAGCCATTAAAGCTCTCGTGTTCCATTAAATATAGACAATTTTGCACGAGATATGAGATGCCTGTTCAAGTTACATAGCATGCAATGCTACCCAGCGTGCAATGCTACCCAGCATGCAATGCCCTGACTCCATAATCGTTGGAACTATTGGATGCCATATTCGTTTAGTCTATTGTCTGCACAAGTCAGGATTTCTCAAACAAAACCAACTTGCTTGCACGTGCAAATAGTCATTTGTCCTCCAGCTCTGGAAGCATAAGCATGCACGTAGGGCATATTCACGGCAGTACATTCAACAGTCTGTATTTCAATACTGCTCAGAGAGTGTGTCAATGTCCAGGAGAAAATTGGAGAACGCTTTTATATACCTTGACAGTAATTTGCGTGAAAGTTGGTGCTATCAATGACAGCACCAAGATTCAGTCAAATCGTTGTCAAAATAATTAGTATGTAATGCAATTACTACCTGCTATATATTTGATACAAACTTTATTTAAAAGTATTGCTGCAACAGCTTTCAATCTATGTATTCTAAAATAATCATCATAAATTTCAGTCAACACTCTCTACGGATTTGAAGAGCAATTTGACTGTAAGTTGTTGCTGACAAGCCACCAGACACTAATTTCAATGAGCAAAAACTCTTGACTTGCAGAATATTTTTAAAACAATTTGACCGAAAAAGCACCAACAACTTTCAGTCAAATTGATTTCAAAATATTTAGCAGGTCCAGGTATACAACCAGTGGAGTATGTTGTCTGCAAAAACTCAGCAGTCAGATTTTTCATTTTAAATTCTTGATGGCACAATTTCTGGTTGCTTGTTAACAAACTGCATAGCACCTTTTAGTTGTCCAAGTAATATTTTAGTTGCCCCAAGAGCTACCAGGCAACCCTTAATGGACCTTTCCAGTTTTAGCTATGTCCCACCCATCTCTAGCTAAGCTCCACGCACACCTCACGCATGTTGGGATCGATCGATTTCTGAACACCATGACTATCAATTTTCGAAAAACTACACAGGTAAGCTGTTGAATATTTTGAAACCAATTTGACTGGGCGCTGTTGTTGCCTAAGGCAGCAACAGCGCCCAGTCAAATTAGTTTCAAAATATTCAACAAAACGTTTATTAAATAGCAAAGAATTACAAAGGCATACAATTCATACGTGTCAGAGTATTTGAGATTTGATGACAAGATTATACAGACAAGCAAATGAATGGGAAAAAGACTGTAAATTTACTCATTAAACAGACATATTGGTCAAATTCAGGAAAACGTACCAATATGGTGGTTCAGAAATGTAAAATTTCAAACCGTTTTGATATATAATTATGATTTTTTATTTATTTGACTTGGATGAAGAGAATGATTTGATAACTCGCTGTTCCTTTTGATGTGGGCATGGTCTAGAACAAATCTGTGAAGTTGTACTGAAATCTGATAACCCCTTGTGGGTGCAAATGTCGTTTTAAAAAAACTTAACACAGCCAAGAATCATAACCAGGATATATAACCTGCATACAAATCTGCCATAAAATAATTTTTATTCAAAGCGTCCAACCCCTTGTGGGTGTAAATGTCGTTTAAAAAACCTTAATGCAGCAAAAACCTATACCTGGCTATATAACCTGCATACAAATCAGCCTTAAAATAATCAAAGTTCAAACGGCGACAAAATCCGGGGAAAAAATGTCAGTCGATTTTCTTTTAATGTGGACTAGTCCTAAGCATAGTATAGAACAAATCTGTGAAGTTTTATTCAAATCACCCAAACTCTTGTGGGTGTAAATGTCTTTTGAAAAAGCCAAGAACCAAGTTCAAGTTCAATATTATTTATTTCACGGTTTATGTACATTTAAACAGATACTACAGGCAGTCCATTCAAGGCAATGCCTATAAAATGATGGTCCCCTTACAAATATATATCACACTACATTACAAACAAGAGACACACGAAGAGGACAACAATAAAAAACATTCACATAACTTACAATACATAAAAATACATATGAAGAAACTAACATGTATTGTTTTTTGTAAAACATGTTTGGGGTGGGGGTGGGGGTAGGGGTTGATGTGTTCGCTATGGTTGATTATAATACATATCATACCATATTTATGTATCATCATTAATGCTTAGGCCTAATCAATTTTATGTTTCGCCCTATGAATATTCCCAGCCAAAAGATGCGATCAGAGATGGGAAATTTATTTTTTCTAAAATAATGCACAATTTCAGGCTCAGATGTTTTAAGGTTATTAATCCTTTCCTCATGTTAGCTGTCATGCGTGATCAAGAAAATTAAGCACAGTTTTCTCAGCGAGCATCCATTTGCAGGGATTCCAGTGGTAAATCTTTGAAAAATAATCTTCTGTTGGCGTGCGAATGTACTTTTCTCATGACTATTGCAAAGCCATTTTGACCGACTTGAACCATTAAACGCCTAAACAGCTGCAGAGGCCAAGGAGTTAGAGAAAATTCTAAAGAATTCTGAGTCTAGATCTGGAAAAATTAAACTAGGAGGGGTTTTTGTAAAGCAAAAAAACAAATTGGTGTGGCCTTATGCTATAAGTAACATTAGTATTATTGTGATCATCAACATTATCATTAACATAATTAATTGATTAATAACACTGTTGTTGTTGTTGTTGTTGTCATCGTTATTATTATTGTTAACATCATTACGTTAATTATAGTCAACTGTCCCTAATTATCATCATAGACATAATTATGTACATCAGGAACATCATTAATTTAATTTGTGTTTTGACTGAATACATCTGCCCTGTAACAGCCATGGTGGTCTTTGCATCATAGCCCTTGAAACACTGTTGATCGGGTATTAGGATTTTGTCACTAGTTAATAGATGAGAATAGGTGTCCATTTTGGCTACAATGCTGGCCTCATGGCAGGTGTCTTCTCTGTCTATGTTTGGCAGCATTGTTACCAAAATGTACCCCTGTTTTGGTGACCATTGGGTTATTTCAGTAGTTTCCTTTTAAAAGGTTCTTTACAGTTTTCTTGTATGAGGTCTTAGTTAAAATTTGTGTGCGAATGTTTGCATCTGTATTATTCCATAATTTTGTTGCCTTTGTGGAGGGTTTTTGCATGGATGTTCGTGTATGGCAGTGGCTCATGTAAAGGTTCTGTTTTGTTCGGGTGTTATATGAATGTATTTCGGTGTTGTTTTTGAAGAGATTTGATAGTGGTGTCGGTTGGTTGCCGTTGTGGTAGTCTTTAAGGATTGAATATAATTGGATTTTCCCAATGTCTTCTAGCTTAAGTAGATTTTCTGTTTTGCAAATGCTTTGGCCCACTGCTATTTGTAGCAAATAGCTTAATGCTTTTCTTTTGTAGTGTTTTCAGTTTTGTTAGTTTATTTTGGTAGGTGTTAATCCAGATCATGTTGAAGTAGGTGACGTGCGGTAATATTAATGTGCTGTACAGTGTTTTTAATAGATTTTTTGGCAAGTATAGTTTTAGTCGTCGCATGATACCCACATTCTTTGCAACTTTAGCTGTAACAAGTTCTATATGCTTCTCCCAGGTAAGATTCTTGTCTAAATATACGCCTAAAAATTTTGCAAATTGAACTTCATGTATTTCCTGATTATCGATAGAGTTTTGGGAGATTTTTGGATTTCAGTGTTTCTGTGAATAATAAATAATTAATTTTGCTTACATTTAGTGACAACTTATTTACTTTAAACCAGCAGATTACATTTTCCATTTCATGATTTACATTTTTATATAGGGTATCTATATCTTTGTGGCTACAAAAAGCATTGGTATCATCCGCAAACAGGATTAGTGATAGTTGGTTGCATATGGTGGGTAGATCATTCATATATAATAGAAAAAACAGCGGGCCAAGAATTGATCCTTGAAGAACACAACATACCAATTTTCTATTTTCTGACAAGACTCCATTATATTGGACGCACTGCACTCCATCGGTTAGATAGCTTTTAATCCAATCGAGTGTTACTCCACGTAATCCATAATAGGTGAATTTTTCAATTAGAGTTTTATGATCTATGGTATCGAATGCTTTTGACAGGTCTAAAAATATTCCTAAAATGTGTTCTTTATTTTCAAGTGAATTTGAAATTTTTTCTATCATGTCTATGATGGCCATCATAGTTGAATGTTTCTCTCAGAATCCATATTGTGATTGATAAATAATACAATTTTTGTCTAGATATTTCATTAGTCGTTTATAATAGTCTTTCAAGTAGCTTTGAAAAAAGTGGTAGTACCGAGACAGGCCGGTAGTTAGTGAAATCAGAGGAGTCCTTGGCTTTGTATATAGGTGTTACTCGTGCCGACTTCAGTCTTGATGAGAATACGTCTTGTGCTAAAGAAAGGTTGCAGATATGATCAAGTGGTGTTAGTATTTGGGGAATGCAGTTTTTAAAGATGTTCCATTTAAAATTATCAATCCCGGCACTTTTGTTTGGATTGATTTGCATTAAGATTTTACGAATCTCCGCTCCCCATAGTGGGGAATAGAAATATTGAGGATTGATAGCTACCTGTCAGGTAATCTTGTATTGTGATGTCTTTATCGGTTTGGATACTTTTAGAAAGTGTTGTGCAATATTAATAAAGTAGTCGTTAAATTTTTCAGCAATTTCTTGGTTATCAGTTATTACCTTGTTATTGTAACTAAACCTGGATGGTTCCAATTTGCCATTTTGCTTGTTTAACAATGTTAATAACCAGGTCATAAACTGCATGCAAATCAGCACTAAAATAGTCACAGTTCAAACGCCGAAAAAATCTGGAATAAATTTGAATGTTGATTTCTTTGGACGTGGACTGGTCCTAAGCATCGCATAGAACAAATCTGTGAAGTTTCTTTTTAAATCGGATAACCCCATTGTGGGTGAAAATGTCGTTTTAAAAAACCTTAACACAGCCAAGAAAGATAACTCTTGACACATAAGATATTCTATTTTCAAACCTGATAAAAGTATGGAAAATTTTTATAAAATCAATATAATTTTCACGCAAACTGGTGCTAAGCATCCCATAGAACACATCTGTGTACAATTTTTTTCAAATCAGATAACCACAAATGTTATTTTAAAAATATTAACCTGTCCGGACGCCAATGCCGACATTTTTCAACTCTCCCAATATCTCCTTTTTCAACTTCTTGAAAATGCGAGATAAAAATAAATATTTTAATTATATTGCTCTGTAAAAACATATTTTCATTTCCTTTTCAAATCTTATACCTTCCTTTTATACATACTATTTCATAGTAATTAATATATTAGAATATTTACAGCAACTATACATAACAGTAAATATAATGCCATATAACAATGCAATATACATATACAGATGTAGCACAAAGATTCTGTCCTGACATTGCATACTAAATCAAGAATTCCTCAAATATATATATATATATATATACACCTGTGCAAAAGTTAAGCACCAGCAAAAACAATAGAACGTAGAAACATGATGGTACAACTAGGCTGCCATACTTTTTGTCCCCGCGTTAGCTGACATAATTCCAAGTACGAAATGCACATGCATGCATGACTTCACGCCGCTTGATGTCCGTGCGTGGCGGGAAACAGCACACGTGTTCAGTTATGTAAAAGTCCAGTTTGAGGTGTAGAACATTACATACAGATTTAGGCGACAAGATTAGGAATTTTGTGTTCCTGACCGTGGTTTATTTGTACAGAGAGAATTAGCTCTTGATTGTGAACCGCTATGGCAAGACGAAGGTTAAGTGATCGTGTGAAATGGCAAATCATAGGCATGCATACCACTGGTATATCATGCAGAGAGATTGGCAGACAGCTGAACATTAACCATACTGTAATCAGTCGTTTGATTGCAAAACATGGGCAAACTAACGAGGTGAAGGACAGGCCTAGATCTGGAAGACCGAAGAAGACTACTGCCCGTGATGATCGAGCCATAGTACGCCTTGTTAGGAGATCTCCATTCACCAACAGCAGAGTGCTCAGCCAGCAATGGGAAACGCGCAATAGAGTGTCAATGTCTACCGTCAAACGGAGACTGTATGCTGCTGGCATGAAAGCTAGGAGACCTGTCAGACGTCCTCTCCTCACTGCACACCACAAAGAGGAGCGTCTGAGGTGGTGCAACGAAAGAAGACACTGGAACATGAGATCCTGGAGACGGGTACACTGGTCCGATGAAAGTCGGTTCCTGCTTCATGCCACAGATGGTCCAACTCGTGTATGGAGGTCCAGACGCACGGCGTACGACCAACGTAACATCATGGAAGAAGTTCCATTTGGTGGAGGTTCCGTTATGATATGGGGGTGCATCTCATTTGATTGTAAGCTGGATCTGTTGACTACCTGGAACACTAAATGGACAAAGATATCAAGATTCCATACTGGATAGAGTTGTGGTCCCTCATTTTGTAAATCATGCACCTGGAACCCACCCTATATTCATGGATGACAACGCCCGACCACATCGTGCTAGAGCTGTGCATGAATACCTCCGCCAGAATGCCATCGAAACCCTACCATGGCCAGCAAGGAGCCCTGACATGAACCCTATTGAGCATATCTGGGACATTCTGGGAAACATGGTGAGAAGGAGGGATCCTCCTGTGCAGAACCTACAGGAATTAACAGACGCACTCCATCTTGAATGGCAACGAATACCACAATGGCGTATCAGTCGGTTAGTGACCAGCATGAGACGTCGTGTCCAGGCCGTCATCCAGGCACAAGGTGGATATACCCGGTATTAATAATGACAGTCTCAAACTCGTGCACAGATGTTAAACTTCGTTTTCAGACACCATTAATGACAATCTAACCACGTGTGTCAACTGTAGGACAATAGTTGTCAGTTGTGTCAACGTAACCATATTCAGGCCTCGTTTTCAAGTTCAAACAAAAACATAGTGTTTCCCCACCATCATAATCGGCATTCCTCTAGTTGCATTATTACCTCTTGCACTAAGATGGATGGGTACATAAATGTTTATGCTATTGCTTTCTTCATAGCACATGAATATACCCTCGCATGTGCGTAAAAATAGGGTGGTGCTTAACTTTTGCACAGGTGTATATATATATATATATTTTAAAGGAACATATCTGACAAATCTGTTTTAGTCCATTACCAATTTACGAAATGTGACACTGATTATTTCCCCATAGGGTTCAATACTTAAAATGCTTTAAACAGCCAGATTTATGGCCCTTAATCCAAGTCGTGGCTACTTCATATTCATAGGGTGAATAGACATTGCCGGAAGGAACATATCTGCTAAATTTGTTTTTAATCCAACAATTGACAAAACATGAATTTTAACCAAAAGGTTCAATAGTTTCAATGAACCAGAGTTATGTCCCTTGTTTAAAGGTGTGGCCTCTTTATATTAATAGTACAAATAGATGTTTGACTGAAGAAAATATCTGCTAAATTTCATTTTAATCCATCCAAAATTGACAAAACAAGTGGTTTCACCATAGGTTTCAATAGTTTAAGACTTAATGAACCAGCGCTATGGCCCTTGTTTCAAAATACATACTCTTTATATACATAGTTCAAATAGACAAAAGGAACATATCTGCTAAATTTGATTTTAATCTATCAACAATTGGCAAAAACATGTATTTTTCCCATATGGCTCAATACTTAAAAACACCTCAGTGAACCAGAGTTATGGCCCTTGTTTAAGGGCGTGGTCACTTCATATTCATAGCTCCAATAGGTGTTATCAAAAGGAACATATCTGCTGACTTGGGTTTTAATCCATCGATAAATGATGAAATGTGCCACAAATGTATTTTTCCCATAGGCTTCAATACTTAAAAATGCATTAATGAACCAGAGTTATGGCCCTTGTTTAAGGATGTGGCCACTTCATCCTTATAGCCTACATAGGTATTGCCTAAAGGAACATGTCTGCCAAATTTGGCTTTAATCAATTGATAAATGACGAAACGTGCCACAAACGTATTTTCCACATATGCTTCAATTTTTTGAAAATATAGCAAGGGCCATAACTCTACTATTTGTGTGCGGGGCCAGTTCATCTCCATAGCCTCGATAGATATTGCCTATATGAACAATTTTCCAAATTTGGTTTTAATCCGTTGATAAATGGTGAAATGTGCCACAAACATATTTTCCCCATAGGCTTCATTCAATACTTTGAAAATATAGCAAGGGCCATAACTCTGCTATTTGTGGGCGTGGCCTCTTCATCTTCATAGCCCAAATAGATATTGCCAAAAGGAGCATATCTGCCAAATTTGGTTTTAGTTTATCAACAAATGGCGAAACGTGCCACAATTATTGACAGATGACACGTCAGATGACGGACAAATCGCGTTTGTATAGGCTCACTTAGGTGAGCTAAAAACAAAGTAAGCCTAGTCAAAACCCTCAAAAGATATTTAAAAACTTTAAAAAACTTACCTGTTATGATATGGAATGGATGCAATTACTGCCCAGAAAACATTTGCCAAGTTTCATTGAAATTGGGCGAGACCTTGGCATGATCCGTGACATGGATGTCCATTGACATACTTTAACAATGTCGGTCTTGTCATAAATCACGCAAAAGTAAACTAAGTCCAAACACCAGAAACTTTGATGAGTGTTGATAATTTTCAGATTGGACGTCACACGCCATTCGGATCACTTTGTGTAGGGCTCAACAAAAATGATGGCTTACTGAAATATTCTTATCATGGCCTAATATTCGTATCATGCTCTGCATTGGACATTTTTCAAGGTCACAGCAGAAGCCATCTTTTTCTGGCTTGACTATGAAAAGCTTGTTTAAAGTAGACACATGATGACAAAAAACTGGAAAAGCATTTTCTTGTGGATGTTAAAATGGTGTTATATTCTAGAGCAGCCACCAAATGCCAGAACTCCATTTGGATCACTTTGTCGAGCCATCCTCCGATTGGTGCAGGGCGCAACATAAACGTAAATTACCAATGGAGAAATCCAGTTTTAACTATGCCCTGCACATCTTTAGCTAAGCTCCTCATATGCTTTACCCTGTTGGGATCGATCGACCCCTGAAGTCCCTGACTATCAATTTCCTGAAAACCATACAGGTAGGCTGTTGAATATTTTGAAACTAATTTAACTACTGGGTGCACCCAATCTAATTAGTTTCAAAATATTCAACAGTATGTTTATTAAATAGTAAAGATATACAATTCGTACAATACTAAAATGAGTCACTAATTAAGCGTTCACGACGAACTTGGCTACGTCAGTCATGACATAATTGATTATGACATCATCCTACATGTCAGGTAGTTGATTATGACGCCATATGATTGACTCAGAAACTGACTTCTGATATTGCAAATTTTTGTGTATATTATGGCATGTATGGCATTTTGGATTCAGATGGTAAGTTAGTGGCATGAGACAGATCGGCAATGACTATTAATAGTATATGAAAACTAGCATCAAACTGCCACGTATTTTGAATTTACTTCAACTGGAAGATGTTCCTGTATTAGGCAGCAACAACTTCCGGTCAAAGTAATTTCAACATGTCACAATATATTAAAATATAGATAAAATTCTGCACCTATATATTCATGAATGAACGAACATAGATTCTGATAAATATTAACAAATTGCTATAATAATAAGTGAGATTCTCTCCTTACTCCATCATTAACCTGGAGTGCGTTCAGGAAGGCAAATGTTCGGCGAACGTTCCCGTTCTTCGTGGGACAGTGTTCAGTAATGTGTCATATACATTACTAAACTAAAGTATTTAGTGAGTATACGACACATTATTAACACTGTTACATAACGGAAAACATTTTTCACGCTCCTGAACGCACCCCTGGTGTAGCTGTAAGTTGTAACCAACTGTAACTAGATACATTTTTATGTTAACTGAAAACAACGTGTAGCTGACAACAGTTTTCAATTACAGTAACTGAAATGTAACCAGTTATACTACGATTGTATGGGAATCTTCAGTTACATTACAGATCCACATTTATCAAGATGTATTTTTAAATATTAGGTCAGTTCACCCGTACATGTAAAATATATAAGCGCTTGCAGTTTGGATGTATACCATTAAGCTAAAGAATTCCAAACAGTACCGGTATGCTGAAAAGTAACTAAGTTCTAATTATTGCATGAGGAACATTCTAAATTTTATAACAATTAAATTTGATATCAGTATTCCTTTGTTTTTCTTAAAATTGCACATTCACATAAGAATGCTTGAAAATAAAATTGTTTAAATCATACTTTTAGAAGTTTAATCAATGTAATAAAACAAACTAAATCTTAATATATGATGATTTCATCTCGTACAACTTAATATAATTTTTTAACTTGTGAAATTGAATTAGGGGCTCGTGTACTTAATTCAATTTCACAACTTAAAAATTATATTAATTTATACCTAATGAAATCATCAAATGTTAAGATTTATTTCGTTTCAATACATCTAGGCCCAGAATTTAATGCTCGAAATGTATGGTCTTGTTAAGTGATGACATATTTCTGGGTTCAACTCGATTGTTAAATAAACAAAACAATGTTTTTGTTTAACAACAAATGATGACGTCATCAACATGTACTTATGATGTAATAAAGCAAAATACAGCAGACTTCCGGGTTGCGATTCACACGCGCAGTGACATCATACTTAACAAGCCCATACATGCTAAAAATCTTTATTTTCCGGCCTTTTACTGTGAATATGCACCTTTAAGTCTACACTACACAGTTTCTACCACTAAACCCCAGATGGCAAATGACAGTTGCAGGAAGTCCAATTCTAGAGAATGGTTTAAAAACAATGTCACATTAGCACTGATCAGTGACAGTAAAACACCACAGCTCATGAGAATTATTCTATTGATATTTACAGGATCTCTTTTAGTACATCATCACATTTTGAGGAATTTAGTTGTCAACGATGTAATCTATATGCGTAAAATAACGAGACAAAGTAAATGTTTCTTGGTCTGGGCTGTTTGTAGTGCTGGAAGCATGGAGACAATGGACTTTCCCAGTTATATCTATGGCCCACCCATCCCTAGTTAAGTTCCACCTACACCTCGCTCATGTTTGGATCGATCGATCCCCAAATGCCATGACTATCAATTTCCAGAAAACTATACAGGTAAGCTGTTGAATATTTTGAAACTAATTTGACTGGGTGCTGTTGTTTATTAAATAGTAAAGACGTGTCAGACTATTAAGCGTTTAAGATGGGCTAAATAGTCATTTATGCTGTAATTTATTACGTCATCATACACGTCATATAGTTGATTATGATGTCATATAATGGATGAATAAACTGGAAAGGTCCATAGTGCCATGTTGTATGTTAGCACTACAATTAGGAGCAATTAAGCCTCTTAAAGGTTGATCTAGTTAGCATATTTCACCCCTACATACTCCTGATGAGACACTATTGTTAGTATGTGAAAATCCTATTGTTTATATGGACCCAATTCTTGTATTTACATGTAGCTGCAGATGCACTATAAGGATACAATGAGTCTGAAAGCACAATGGTATTGCACGTTAGATTATTTCATGTTGTACTTCTAATGGCCTTGAAACAGGCACTACAAATTTCACATCTGACACAATTTCTCCTACCATTTGTCACAATAATTATTCCAATAATACCCATACCATAATCATGATATTTTACAATTCAGTGGCCATGATATCCGATCCTCCAATAACCTGGACAATGGACCTTTCCCAGTTTATCCATCCATCAAATGACGTCATGAATGACTCAACATAGTCGGTCTTTAACGCTTAATAGTCCGACATGTTGTATGAATTGTATGTCTTTACCATTTAACAAACATTCTGTTGAATATTTTGAACCCAATTTGACTGGGTTCTGTTGCTCCCATAGGCAGCAACAGCACCCAGTCAAATTAGTCTCAAAATATTTAACAGCTAACGTGTCTAGTTTTCTAGAAATTGACAGTCAGGGCATTCGGGATTGATCGATCCCAATACAAGCGAGGTATGGGTGGATCTTAGATAGAGATGGGCAGGGCACAGTTAAAACTGGAAAGGTTCATTAGTCTCTAATACTCTACTCCTGACCACCGATACCTCCCGCCCAGCTACGGTACAGCTCAGAAATAACTTAACATGTTTCCAAAACAAAATGAAACATAACATTAAATATTTGTCACCCAGACACCTTATATTGAGTAAGCAACTATTGTGTGTTTAGGAACATATATAAAAAATTGTCACAAAATTGAACCATTCAAATCACTTCTAAAACACATGTGTGTAATATAGCATTTTGGTAATAGTTAAGTCTTGTTAAGCACCCTTCAGCAGTTAAATCTGGAATTGATGCTATACAAATGTATACATACATTTTGAACATAATTGGATTGGAAGACATTGATGCCTAAGGCAGCAATGTGGTAGCAATGTCTTCCCATCCAATTATGTTCAAAATATTCAAGAGAACATTTCTCACTGACTAACATGCTTCTGTTTTGCTTTTGGACATACCATTTAAAATGTACAGACCAAAAATCATAAATTCTTTATGATGTATTTATTATTCTGTTGAATATTTTGAAACTAATTTGACTGGGAGATGTTGCTGTCGATGGAATATTCAACAGCTTTTTTGCATAGTTGTCTTGAAAAATTGAGAGACTGACATTTCAAAGGCCAAATGTTTAAAGACACACTTAATAATTTTGACAACTATATCAAGATGCCCAGTATATAATCATGTTTTAGGCCGTTTCTAAATCAACACATTTGTAAATAAAGTTATGGGTATTATTTCTTGAGATTTTGTACTGATAAACTCAGTGATATAGATAGGGTGAAATAGACTGGATACAATGAATGTCGCTCTTCTGTAGATTGAGGGCATTTCCTGACTAACACGATTTCTAACACTGGTACATGCATCAGCACTGATACTCGACAGCATCATTGCAGCCATGTTCATATGTCATTCCATATGAAAAAAGCTGCAACGATACCACTTCATGAGTATCGTCAGTGATATTTTTCGTGTTATAGTATCCGAGACAAGATTGTTCAGGAAATCTGTTTGCAGAGAAAATTTATAATTTTAATATGAAATTAGGCAAAGCCTATAAAGGAAGAAATGTAGCTAGGGATTACAAATCAACACGCTATGCATGCTCTTGTAAAATCAGTTGAATATCCGCAAAAGACAAAGAAATTAAGTACATGTGCACAGCAATGTCTAGGTTTGAAAAACCTTTTTGAACTGGGACGGCGGGTTCAGTTATTAAAAGATACCATTTTCATGACCAGCAGATGGACACGTCTCAAGACCATTGCAAAGGCGGGGTGTGGTGACCTGACTATTAATCCGTTAACACTCATATCAACCAAAAACGGCTTTTGTAGTGGTCTTGAGAAATGTCCGTTTGCAGACCGAGAGAAGACTTATTTTGATAGCCGATAACCGAGTCAGTCATTCCACTGGTAAATTTTCCAAAAATAGTCTTCTCTTGTCTGCAAACTGACATTTTCTATGAGAAAATTGAAATTGTCGAGCAAATTCTAGGGCCTAAAGTGGTAAAGGATTAAGTTTACAATAAATTTTCAGCAAAAATAAATATATTATCACATTACCAATTTACCACCATGTATATAACAAGAGAAATCAGATTGTAAAATTAGGTTTTTGAATTTTCAGGGTTTTCCCGGATTTTCATGATTTTTTGGATCATGACAAAAGTTGTAGAATCCTAGTGTATGGTGACATCTGTACTTGTTTTAGAATTTTATTTAAATCTGACCAGTAGCTCCCGAGATATCCACAGATCCAGAATTTGATCTGATCCAGATCCTGGTTCTTTTATCTGGATCACAGCCAAACATGTCAAAGTCTGGGACTCCTTTTGCATGCTAAATCAGACCAGTAAATTTTGAGATACAGCACCAGACACAGGTACGCACGCACAGATAGACAGACACAGACATTCAGACCAACCGACCGACAGAAAGATAGACACAGACATGATCGAGTACTCTCTTTCCCTTACGGGCGAGGGTAATATGAGCAAATCTTTTTTTGTCACATGATCCAAGACAACAAACCCACATTTACAGGCCCCCCACCCCACCATGTATTCACATACAAATAATATAACATCCACTTTGTGGAATCAATTTATATACTTTGAATCCTGAATTAGCAGAATTACAATTTTAAGGTAATTATACAGGAAAGCTGTTGAATATTTTCAAAATAATTTGACTTAGGGGCTGTTTCTGCCATTCAAATTATTTTCAAAATATTCAACAGAATGTTTATTAAATTGTAGGTCCATCAAAGACAATACAAATCATACATGTGACAGGCATCGAGCTTCATGACAGGGTTATAGTACATCATTATGATTGTGATGTCTGTCTACCTGTGATATATTTGATTATGATATCATATACTTGAGTGACAGATCGGATCCGTCTATTATGTTAAGATTTATTAGGAGAGCTTTATTCACTTCATAGCTCATCATGGAATACAGCATCAGATGCGAACCAGTCCTTGTACACTTCATATGGGTCTCCGTTCAAATGCTTGTGGAAGGACACCGGCCGTTGATGTGAGAGGTAGTCTGCAGAGTAATCATTTGGATGAGTCTGGAAACGAAAACATATTTACATTAAAACCCTTTGAGTGAGCCAGTCATCCCAGTGGTAAGTTTTCAAAATATTGTAGTGTTCTCTTGGTATGCAAACAGACACTCACACAAAGCAAACCAATCTCGGCTAGTAATTGTCTAAAGAATGATTATCATGTTTCTTGGTGTCATTATTTTCAACAGGCAAACATAAAAATGTAAGAAAAAATCCATTTTGAAATGACAGATGTGATATATCAAAAACTGAATATGATAATATAATATATCATGTCATCATGTTACTACATTTAAGGTCTTCATGTGTTAGTTATTAACGTTATAAGAATTGATGTAATGGAGGAATCCAGTTTATAGATCAATCATGATGTCATAATCAACTACAATCATTTGTCGACTATAGGCCACCCTCGCGTAAAGGCCGTTGACCAAATTTGACAAATATCTGCCAAAATACTCTTGTACTTGAGTATAAAATGCTGTGAAATTTAGAACATAACCTAAACATGAGGCCCAAGGGCCTGTGGCGCACACCTAGACCATTAGCATTTAAATAGATATGATGGATAATTTTCGGAAAATCCAAGATGGCTACCCAAAAAAATTCACCAATCAAAATTCTGAATAACTGTTCTAGAGTCTACCATGAGAGGGTTGTTCTAGCCAAATTTAGTTGAAATATGTCAAGCAGCTGAGGAGTAGCATATTGACCATTTCTGGTGGGTTTTTCATAAAATCTAAGATTTTCACCCAAAAAAGTGTTCAATTAAAATATTAGATGTTCTAGAGCTTACCACCATAGAATCCATATAGCCAAATTTGGTTGAAATATGTCAAGCAGCTAAGAAGCAGAATTTTGACAATTTCTGGTAAATTTTTCATAAAATCTAAGATTTTGCCCCAAAACATTGATCAATCAAACTTCTGAATAGAGGCTCTAGAGCCCATCACCTAGGACTGTTCGATTATGGAAATAAATAATCGATTCTGATGTCTGGAAAATAATCGATTTAATCGGATAATCGATTATTTAATCTTGAAACTTTAGAAGTAGCAACTACATAGTGAGGGAGGGAGGATGTGGGGGAGGGGAAAGAATAGCTTTCTTAAAATTAATAATAATAATAATAATAATAATAATAATTATTATTATTGAATGAATGAATGAATGAATGAATGAATGAATGAATGAATGAATGAATGAATGAATGAAATAAAATAAATAAATAAATAAATAAATAAATAAATAAATAAATAAATTAAAATGCCTGATTTTCTATTAAAAATAACATAATACGCAATTTCCTAAATTAGTTTCTAGTTAGGTTTAGATTACCTCAACTAAGTAGGCCGATGAAAAGACTGCAAGATGCTCAATACAATTTATGAAAATTTGCATCAAAAATTTGAATTTACTATTCATGAAGAACAGTAAATGTTTTTAAATTTTCTCGCAAAATGGCCGCCAACACTTGAGCATTTAGCCATCAGAGGGGGGTATTAAACAGTAGCAAACAAATGTTTCCGAACAATGGTGTATCAAGCAATCACTTATATAAACATTAGCATGCATGGATTATGACTCGAGAAGTGCAGGATTGAACGTCAGGAAGAGATGTTTATACAACGACTTTGCTAGAACAATCAAACCATCGATGCATTAGCTGTATTGTATGACTAAACTCTAAATTATGGCTGATTAAAATAAATAATCGATTTTTGCGCGATTAAATCAATTTTTTCGATTTTCCGACTTATTTTATACCCAATTATATAATCGTCAAGAAAAATAATCGACTATTGATGAAACATCGATCGACTATCGATGAAACATCGATTAACCGAACAGGCCTACCATCACCACAGGATCCTTTCAGCCAAATCTGGTAGAAATTGGTCAGAATGGTAAGAAGCAATTTGACAATTTCTGGTACATTTTTCATAAAATCTAAGATTTTCACCCAAAAAATTGATAAATCAAAATTTCAAATGGAGGTTCTGGCGCCTAAGACCATGATGTCCTTCCAGCCAAATTTGGTTGAAATCGGTCAAGTGGTTAATGAGGAATAGTGTTTTAAAGCAAAGGTTGACGGACGGATGGTGGATGGACGGACAACGGATGGACGATGGATGGTCGCCACGACATAAGCTCACTTGGCCCTTCGGGCTAGTTGAGCTAAAAATTAAAAATTGGTAAGAAAAATTTACCATCACTCAAGCAGCCCAGCTAAATTCTTGCATATTTTTGCTTATGTCCACATATGTTCAAGATATATAGTTTATTCCATAATTTTGTTGTCAAAATATACATAAAAACAATCTTGGAGTGATAAATACCCTCCTTATAATTCAATCTCATCAAATTTTACACAAACTCTGCTCTGCTTAGCATGCGTTTAGGTGGTTTCTTCTGTTCTCTGCTGTACACAGAGAATTATCCAATAAAAATCTAGAGCATGAAGAACAAAAAATTATATAATCCAATCAAAATTCTGAGGAATATATTCTCTTGCGAAAGGAATTAATAGTGAAATAATCATCAGTTGTGTTTACTAGATTTCTTCTAACATCTGCCGATCTCTATTTTCATTGGCTTATACAACAGAATTTATCCAATCAAAACATAGAAACAATATTCCTCTTTTTTATGATATCACTTCGTAGTCCAGCTTTCATTCGCAATTTAATAATGCTCATCGCTAACAAGATAATAAAAACTGGTATATCAAAGCAATAGCTAAATCTGTTTTGACAGATTATTAATACTTGCTACTCTGAATTTTAAGCAAGTGAAATGAAACATGGCTAATAATTAAAAAACAATCTTACCAAAAATAGTTATTAAAATAGTTGGTAATAAAAGGAGCAACAATTTTAGGAAACAATTTTCAAAACAAGCTCTATCGCTCACCTGGAATTATTGCCCACTGGAGCTACCGAACAAAACGAGATAACCACTAAAACAAGATGACCACCAGCCAAATTGGCTGTTGGTCATCGTTTGAACAAACATGAATCTCTATGCCCTAAGGATTGTTCCTGCCAAATATAATTGAGATTGGCCCACTGGTTTTCGAGAAGACATGTTAAATTTCCCATTGCTTTAGTAAGGGAGCTTTTGACTGAAAAATGATCCAATATAACCACCAAACCGTTTATTCGACAGATTTGAAAATGGCTAATTTTAGATCAGAATACCCAAAGATATATATAAAACCAATTTCTGCCTTAAAATCCAAAAATAAAAAAATCCAATATGGCCGCCAAACATGCTACATTTTGATTGGCCCACGGCGGCCATGTTTTCTGACGGATCAAATTCCCTTGAACAAATTTTAATGGCCCTTAGTCCCTAATCATATCTCCCGAATTTATGCCTGATCCTTTCAGCGGTTCTGCAGTCGTTTTCGCTAAAACTAGGTCATCCAACATGGCCACCTCAAGTTCTCTTGAACAAACTTGGTTCAGCTCTAGCCCTAGATGATATTGCATAAGTTCTGAATCGATCCCTCCAGCGGTTTCAGAAGATTTTAAAAACTGTTTCTAAAAATCGGCCAAAATCCAAATTGGCTGCCGGCTCTCTTGGATCCCTATGGCCTATGGATGCTTCCTGCCAAATATTGCCCAGTGGTTCTTGAGAAGTCATCTAAACGAAAAGTTGACAGATGACGGACGGACACACGATGGACGGTCACCATGGCGTAAGCTCACTTGGCCTTTTAGACCAGGTGAACTAATAATCAGCACCTTTTTTAAAGACATCATTTGCATCAGGTAATACATGTAATAATGTAACACATGTATGCTGAACACAGGATTGAACAAGGCTAAGTGAGCAGGAATGACATGGGTGGGATAGTTTGGTAGCAGGGTGGGATGGGATGGGGTTGGTGAATTAAATCTTAAGCAAATATTAGACGGTGGCCGATGCAGATTCACTGCAATAGCTTCTGGTCTTTTGTATTCTGTGCACGATGAGGCCACTATGCATCAATATCAATAAGAAATACATTTAAAGGAAAGGATCAGGGAACTAACATATAATAATAATAATAATAATAATAATAATAATAATAATAATAATAATAATAATAATAATAATATCCTTATTTACAGTAAACTCGATCAGTACAAATAACTGTTCTTCCCGAGGCCCTCAACTATTTACAGTTTGAGTATATTTACAATCAAATATATAAACTATCTA
The DNA here is from genome assembly GCA_034401795.1 of Chaetoderma sp. LZ-2023a. Classification (NCBI taxonomy): domain Eukaryota; kingdom Metazoa; phylum Mollusca; class Caudofoveata; order Chaetodermatida; family Chaetodermatidae; genus Chaetoderma; species Chaetoderma sp. LZ-2023a. The sequence goes on along the minus strand of CM067370.1, from coordinate 109,225,076 downwards.
TACAAGAGTATGATACAGGTATATACAACAACTAGACGATGTACATTACATGTTCCCCCACCCACCCACCCCCTGCAAACTGTAGCCATTCACGAAATCATGTTTGCCAATGGGATTGAAAGGTAGATTGTACTCGCAAGCAAAGACAGACAAATGAAATGACATTCATTATAGGTGAAGTAAGTGAGTGGAAACCAAATGCACGGATACTTTTGCCAAATTTTAGGTATTTCAAGGGAAATAACTACAGTGCATCTGGACACATTTCGCAGATCAATATGCAATCGTCACCGAGGGCATGTCATCAGGAGTTGACATACCATCAACCTATAGACTCCAGTAAAAAACAGAAATAAATCAGAACAATTAGAAAAAAGCAGCTAAATACCATTTATGTCATACTGGTGGGCACCAATTAGTGACGCAGCTGGTCCTATGCGCTATGGTGTATGACGAGCAAATAAATAATACCCGCTACAGCCGATCATATAACCTGTTATATTCGTGTTAAGCTGATTAGCCACTACTTCTCACAGGTAAAATACTGTCTGGTTTTAAAACAATGTGACTGAAAGCTGTTGTTTCCAGAGATGGGGTACATTCAGCAACACAAATTTCAAAATATTGAGTAGGCATCATATTGTGACCGTGGAAACCAGCAGTGTATTTTGAAATTATTTTAAGCGAAACTTGTTGCTTAGAAAGTGACTTTCAAATATAACGTTTTCAAAAGGATCAATAGTGCATGCAGGCTTGCGCGATTTTTACTTTGGACCACCGCGATTGAGTTTGTAAAAAATTTAATCAAAGGTCCAAATTCCAAAAAGTATAAACCGGAGTAACATAACAAGTCACGAAAACTGGGACTAGAAATTGTTAAAGATGATGTAACAGTCACCGTCGGTCGGGTTTGGTACACAAATACGCAGGTACTATACATTCATATCTGCGTTGCTGTTGGGGTGGGTAAAGTCATGATATTTGGTAGTTTACTATAGTTCACTAATGCCTATCTGCCGGTCAAACACAACTATAATTACCTAATCCAAAAATGTTGCTCTCGACTGACAAATACTTGACTGTTGATCACTACATTTAGCAGATCGAACCTGTGCTGAGTAGTATGCAAAGAATTATTGTATGACCATGTGCAATTTATAGTTGCTTTCAGAATGTAAGATTTACATGTAATAAAAATCAACAGAATAAACGAAATCATAGATTTCTTTTTTCACAAGAGAGTTGATACTTACCTCTCTAACACTCTTTGATATTCCCAAATATCGACTTTCACTCAATAAACACTCAGATTAAAAACAGTTAGGTGCCCCTACTGGGCAGCTAGTCAGATGACAGTCCGGCGGATGCCCGTCTCAACCTCAAGCATGCGCAGGCTAGAACTTCCTCCGACTAATTTATTGGCTGACACAATGCAACTTAAGAAAGCCTGAAGACTGAGTCTCTGTGGGGCCGGGGCCATGCTAGGGAGGTAAGTATCAACTCTCTCGTGAAAAAAGAAATCCGTGATTTCATTTATTTCACTTCAAGAGTATACTTACCTCCCTAACACTCTGATATTGCCAGAATTCATAAGAGAATTTGGCGGGAGGGAGGCGAGGTCAAAAGACCAGCTCTTCCCTATGCGCTTTTCTGTGTTTAAGGCACTTAAACTTCTGAAATTGTGAAAAATACACAACCAGGAAATGATTTGAACATCGAATACATCAACTGATAGCTGAGAGAAGACCATATGTCATATGCACTCCCCCCCCCCATTTCTTGGGAGGGAGATAGAATGACTTCAATGTTCTATACGCCCTCTACGTACAAGTGCCTTGTACTATAGGACATTAGACGAAAAAGGCTCCATTTTCGTATACTCTCAAGAACGAACCACATAAAACATGTACCATCACCATATTAATAACGAAGGGTCACGTAACAAAACAATCAACGATGAACAACACATAAACAACTTCCAATTGGTGAAGACTGATGCACTCCAGACAAGTGGTTGTTTACATTGATAAATTGTGATATATATAAAAAATGAGAGAACCTCATCAAAATGTGTACAACTAAATTATTTTTTCAAAATCGATAAGGCGAGAGGATTTGAGGTGTCACGGAGGTAATGGTCGGTGAAACTCGACTCACAGTGCCACTGGGCTACCGACATAATGTCATCCACAGGGATCCCATTAAACAGGGCGGTGGAAGCCACTATGCCGCGAACACTGTGAGCCCTGGCAAAGTCAACTTGTTTACCTGTGGCGGATTTATGACAAAATTTAATACATTCTACAATCCACCTGGAAATGGTGTCCTTGGAAACCCTATCATGAGGTTCAATATACAACAACCATAACGCTGTTGGGTCCGTCCGCCATTCCTGGGTACGTTGTTTGTACCTGTTTAATGTGCGGACTGGACACCATGCTTTTGAATTAGGATCATATCTAGTCAAAGCTGGTAAAAATATGGTTGACCTGGATATTTCAGACTTGTTTTTAGCTATGAAATTTATCCTAGGTAGAAGCTTAAGGCCTTCGCCTGTAACCACATAACGGTCTGCCTCGGTTGATGAAGCATGAATTTTGCTTCTCCGCCTAGCAGAGTGTCAACATTTTCACAGAAATGGAACTTAGTGGATCAAATGGCTTATCAGCTAATACCTGTAGCACTAGTGATGACCTCCAAGATGGAATCACAGGGGGATTCCTTGGTCTTAGATTGCCCATGCCTTTAAAGCTGAAGGGTCATTATGAAAATAAAAACATTTTTTAATAAAAAAAAGTAAGTGAATTAATTATTCATGTTTGCAATTTGTATCAAGTAATCGTCCGACATATTGTTTTGCGGTAGCCATTTTCTTTTCCCCACACCTCCAGCCTAATAAAAGAAATCGTCAAATCTAAATTCGTCCCCATTCACTTTTTGATGCCTCGTGTGTAAGACATCTAGCGAGCACCCCAATATCAAAATTTCGTCACATAATATACAGAGAAATCACGAACTGAGGACACAAAAGTGAAATAAATATGTTGATGATTACATTCTATCCCATCCAGGATAAATATCCACATAAAATTGGATATAAATGTGTAGTTATTCTCTTCTCTCAGACCAGCGTTTCCACATTGCACGAACTCCAGGACATTTTGAAAATGACAGCAATGCTGAAGTCATCGATCTGTGTGTAGATCAATTCAATTAGTTTATTTGCATATCAAAGATACTCATGCTAGGCAATTAGTACGGTCTAGTCTGCTGAGCGCCTTTGTAATCCATGCCGAGATTTTATAAAATTGCACAGACTTGAATTCCTAATATAATAGGGGAACATAAGGCAATGTGTAAGCATTTTCATATACTATGTGTGATTTTAGAAATAAAAAAAATATTGTTGTTTGGTGAGAGGGGACTAATAAGCAACTATATATACCCACTCCACCCCCAACCCCCTACCCCACCATCCTGCGCACACACACACGCACACACACACACACACCATTGTCGCTGTCGTGGCCACCGCCGCCACCATCGCTCCTGACACCACGACCATGGATGCCGCTGCTAACAATGACAGAGCCACCAACAATAAGAGTTACGACCAGTCATGGCGCTGTAGCTGTTGCAAGACACAGAACCACTCCCGTCGCAATAACAATTTCAACCAGCAATACAGCCAAAAGAACACCCACAATAGCAAACACCACCACTCCTACAAGAATCACTATCAGCACAAACACCACCACTACCATAACCACCACCCGCACCACCTCCACCATCACCACCACCAACCACTGCAACAAGGAAAACTAAATTCTGCCATCGGAAATCCCCACGCTATTGACAGATCAGATTTTGATGTGCTCAATTGCTCCCCACCCCTGGTCTCTGAGATAATGATATGGATAACTCATATAACAAATTCGGTTGAATTTCACTCAGCGATTTTGGACGACATATCGCAAAGAACGAGTAAACTGTTCATCACGGCCCTGGTCCTAGGATACATATTCCCAACAATGAGAGGGCAAATTTGTCATACGAGTTACCTTCCTCTAGTTCTTGCTTTCACCGTCTCAATGAGAGCCATAAGTGGCACTGCCATTTTCCCCGTAGCTGACCATTTGACCGTGAACAACACAGACATGTGATCTTCACACTTTCAGCGGTACCATTTGTTTCCCGCCTTACAGAGCCAAATAAAAATGTTCTTATGTAAACTGCGATTATATGGGTAACTCACCACCAAGTGGTTCTGACAGACAATCAGCAAGACAGACAGTAAAACAGCAAGACAGACAGACAAACAGGTAGGCAGGCATGTAGGCAAGCAGGCAGGCAGGCAGACAGGCAAACAGGAGGTATACCTTGTGTTTAGCTGCAGATCACAGCTCAATAAACCGCAATTTCCTTAGTCAGTTAGTCAATCACAAAATCATATTCCGGGAAATATCGAAATCCTACTCGATTTGGCTAAAACCTTTAACACAATGAAGGAAGTTGCCATGCAAGAGGATTAGCAGACTTTGGCCATATTCCTGATAAAAGACTCGGATCTGGATCAGATAAATACTGGATCTGTGGATATCTCGGAAACTGTTGGTCCGATTTGACTCAAACTTTACCACATAAAAAGGTGTGACCATACACATGGATGGCAGTAATTTGGGCATGATGCGAGAAAGGTCGTAAAATCTGGAAAATAAACAAATCTGGAACTAGTAACTACTGAGATTATTTTGAGCTTGTTTCAACATGTTGGGGATAACTATCAACCACACGCAACCTCAAAACAATATAACCACGATCAGAACACTAGGGTGATGAGGAAGATTGTTAAAAGATTTTTTTAAAAGCACTAACAAGAGAAGGTGTTGGGTGATGGTGGCAGTGGATGGTGGTGATGGTGGAGGTGATGCTGGTGGGACTGCTGCTGCTGCTGATGATGGTACATGGTAGTGGTGGTGGTAGTGGGGACGACGGTAACGACAACAACAGTGACGATGATGATGATGATGATGATGTGATGATGATGATGATAATGAATATGGACAGGAAAAGGGCGCTCTGTAAGCAAAGAGGGATTTCAATACCCTAAAGTCTTTCGAACGCCTCGATATATCTCTGTTGTCATCATCATGCTTGCGGTCATGGTCACCACGGTGGTACCAAGGTAGTACTAGTAGCAGGAGTCATAGTAGTAGTAGTAGTAGTAGTAGTAGTAGTAGTAGTAGTAGTAGTAGTGGTAGTAGTAGTGGTGGGGTGGTGGGCAGTAGGGGTATTGTTGGTGTTGATGTTGCTGCTGTTGTTGTTGTTGTTGGTGGTGGTGGTGGTGGTTGTCGTGGTGATGTTGAGTGTTAGTGGAGCGATATTGGTAGTCTTAGTGGTACTGGTACAGATAGCTCACCCCCACACCAAACCACATCATTTTGCATTTTACCAAAGTCGCCCCATGCCAAATATAATGTATGTGTACATATTACCTTGATCTCCCCTACATTACTGTGAATTCTTATGTGGCTCGGTGTAAAAACATGAAATCATGCATCCTATCATCGTCCTATCAGCTATATACACATTTTAGAGGCAGTATTTCCGTGACTATATTGTTTACGACTGATTCGCTTTGATATGCAAATAAACTAATTGGATTGAATTGAGTTCATCTACACATAGATCAATGACGTCAGCGTTATTGACATTTTCAAAATGTCCTAGTGTTTGTGCAAGGCGCAATAGCTCGTCAGAGAGAGAATAAGTACACATTTATATCCAATTTTGAATGGATCCTGAATGGGAAGAACGTAATCATCAACATATTCATCTCATTCTTGCGTCCTCAGTTCGTGATTTCTCTGTATTTTATGTGAAGAAACTTTGTTATTGGGGTGCTCTCTAGATGTCTTACACACAAGGCATCAAAAAAGTGAATGGGGACGAATTTAGATTTGCCGATTCCTTTTATTAGGCTGGAGGTGTGGGGAAAAGAAAATGGCCACCGCAAAACAAAATGGCAGATGATTACTTGATACAAATTGCAAAATTTACATGAATAATTAATTCACTTACTTTTTCACTAAAAAAATTTCTTAATTTCATAATGACCCTTCAGCTTTAATTAAAGTATTTAATGTACTTACTTCATCACTTCCTCTATTAGCCAAGCAAGGGATAACTCATTAAAGCTGACTTGTAGCCAGCAATAGAATTAGGCTTGAGGCTATAGGTATCATACAGGTGAAAGAGGAAATCGGCTACTACCTGAATAGATGAATCCATTGGATTAATACATCTTTTTGAGCACCATTCTGCAAATCAATTGATTTTATAATTATATGCTCTGGAGGTTGACCCCTTCTGGCTTTTGCCATAAACATGGCTGCTTGCTCAGAAAAGCCCTCCTTAATTCTTGATTCCTTGACAACATCCATGCAATCAATCTGAACATTGACGGATTGTTGTGAAGGTCCTTGCCCTGGAAGATAATATTGTCCATCAGAGGCAGAGGAACCGGATTGCAGACCAGAAGGTCCAGCAGATCCATATACCATGATCAGCTCGGCCAATTTGGGGAGATCAGAAGCACTTGGCACTCCTCCTGTCTGATTTTCTGAAGAATCTTTGGAATCAGGATTGCTGGAGGGAATGCATATGCATACATTCCCACCCAGCTGATAGCTAACGCATCTGCTGCGATAGCGCTCGGATCTGGAATTGGAGAGACATACGTCATCATCTTCACATTCTCCTTCATTGCGAATAAATCTATGTTGGGTTTCCCCCAGTGGTTGAACAGACGATCCGCCACACATTGATTTAGTTGCCATTCCGTAGGTAAAACACTCATCCTTCGGCTCAATGAGTCTGCTAGCAGATTTAACCTTCCCGGAATATGAACTGCTTTCAAGGTGATCCTGTGATCCAGGCACCAGCAAAGCAATTTCCATGTCATCATATAGAGACTGGGCGACTTCATTCCACCCTGGCGGTTTATGTAAGTCAATACTGTTGAATTGTCTGATCGAACCAGAACAATCTGGCCCTGAACCTTCATTAAGAAATGTTCAAGGCCCAGTACTACTGCTCATAATTCCAGTAGATTGATATGTTCTTGTGATTGATCCAGATTCCAAAGCCCTGCTACTGTGGCTTCTTCCAGGCAAGCTCCCCATCCCTCCATTGATACATCTGTATACATCGTTATCTGAGGGTATGGAGGGGTGAGCATCAACCCCGCCAGGAGTTTCTCTCTTTCCATCCACCATTGTAGGTGGTGAATAAGAGGCTCCAATATCAGCACATTTGAGTCCAATGATCCTGTACTCTGGGTCCACTGTGTCATGAGAAACAACTGGATAGGCCGCCTGCTTAAATCTTATGACTGTTGCACACTGACTGTATTAATGAGATGAGTACTTGTACCCTCTCCTGAGTAGGATAAACATATCCTATCTCTTAGATCGAAGAACATTCCCAGGTAAACAAACTTCTGGGATGGAGTCAGCTCTGATTTTTGAAAGTTGATTATCCAGCCTAAGTCGGTGAGAGTTTTTAGAACTATCTCCAGATTTGCTGATAGACTTTCCTGATTGTGTGCTTTTAACAGCCAGTCATCTATGTATGTATGTACTGCGATGCTTCTCCTGTGGAGCTATGATGTTATCGCAAGGACCACCCTGGTGAAGACCCGAGGAGCTGTTGAAATTCTGAAGGGTAAAATCCTGAATTCCCACTGACGGCCCTGGGATGCAAACCTCAGGTACTGGCGAAAACTCCTCGCCATTGGAATGTGGAAATATGCATCTTTCAAATCTATTGACGCCGTCCACATTCCTTTCTCCAACCTGGCCAACACCGATTTCACTGTTTCCATTTTGAAACTCGGCGTGTCTATGAACTTGTTCAATGGCTTGAGGTTGAGAATTGGCCTCGACTCTCCAGTGCTTTTTGTCAATAGGAACATGGTTGAATAGAAGCCCGCACAATTTTGTGCCGGTTGAATTGCTCCTTTTTGTATGAGGGAATTTATTTCCTCCTCTATACACAACCGTTGATCTGGATCTCTTGGATTTTGAGTCCAGATCAGAACCAGAGACAGCTATGATGGCGGTCTGCCTATCCAGTCTGGATGATACCCGACTGAACACCATCGTAAGACTAAGTGGTCCTGAGTCAACCGCTCCCACTCTTGCCTGTGGTGGGCCAGCCACCCCTCCCCCACCCCCACTGGTCCACCTAGGGAGAGGTGGACATGAGCAATGCAAGAGTGGCATTGTTTCTGCATCCAGAAGCACTGGAATGGGCCTTACTGTGGCAATCGGCCAATCAGGCACGGTTACCACGACCAGATACTTGTGCGCCACGGCCGTGGCAGCTGCCTAGCTGGATGCGCTGGAAGAGCTTGCACCCCCTTGCTGCTGGCTGGAGTGCACACGGGCGCTGCGCTGGGCGCTGGCCTCCGACTTGGCCACCCCGTGCCTGCAGGGGATGATACGCAGTGGGCGCTGCGCGAATGCGCTCTCTGCGGAGCACTTCAAATTGCTCATGCAAAGCCCTCTGGTTATTGACCAGGGTGACCATCTCCTGGAGGTGCCTACATCCATCACCTCCAAAGAGACCAGGACATGTTATAGGCGTACGCAGAAGCCTATTGTACAGGTCTGGGCACAGGTCATTGACCGGGTTAAACAGTCCAGAGCCAGGTTAATACGATCCCGGATGGCTCTCTCAACTGTCACCGGACTAGGCTGGCGCGATGCGGATGCTGTTACTACCCCCTGTAACAGCTGGGAGACATGCGAAAGCGCTGCAATAGATGCTCTCGAACTCTCCTCCGCATCGCGCACCGCGGTATTTGCCGAAAGCAAAGCATTCGTGCACAGCGCTCCTGTGTCAGATCGACAGCCTGGCCACGTATCCGTTGCCTAGCGCAGGGTGGTCATCCGCGCTCGGCTTAGGCACCACACCTTACCTCTGGTATTCACCAGGTACGATGCGGCATCGCTTTGCCACCTAACGAGGGGCCTTCGCGAGACATCCATTCATGTTTATGGACATCTCTGCCACTGTAAACATATCTACATTATGTTCCGCCAGCGGCAGAGATGGCATCGCGGTAGCAGTCGGCTTACCTGCCAGCCACGGGCGCTGGTCCCGCTGGCTGGCCGACTGATCCACAGCAAGATCTGGCCTGATGTTTATTAGCCAATGACAAGCGTCAGACCAGTCTTCCTCTGTGGCCATCTGGGTATGTTTGACTAGGCGCGGGCCTTCGTCGTCCTCTAGAACATTCACAGATGATTGCGTGGCTGGAGATACCGATACTCCTGGCAAGCCAGAGAAAGCATGCGGGCCCGACAGAGCAGGCATGCTAAACACACTAGCTTGACCAAGAGCAGGTGCTGTGGCATTGCATGGGGAATGAAAACTCGCCACACCACGGCCCTGGCCAGAACCAGCTACACCATAGGCAAGCCGAGGTATGTGGTAATCAGATCCAACCTGGGCTATCTTCTGCGCCATAAATGCTACTCCTGCGTGAGTAGACCCATGGAAAATGTCACCTGTGCTCCCCGCGAGGGATGCACGTATGTCAATTTCCACAGCCACGGCATTAGGAGGAGAACCCAGAAGATAATCCTCTTCTTCCTAGCCAGAAAGATTAGACTCCAGGTCAGCGAAGAATGCTAACCCGGACTGGCCAGGAAAGGTACCATAAGAGGTAGTGGTACCGTGAGGGTGCGGATAATCATGGGAACCCGATAAGTGGGAACCAGGCTCTAGCGACACCTGCCCACGAAGAACCGGCTTGGCAAGCCTGCTGCCAGTGTCCTCATAGTGAGCTGCCCCTCTAATGGGGCCACGAGCTGCCCCTATAATGGGGCCACCTCTGAATCTTGGACAAAAACTGGCCAGTCCCTAAAGAGTAGCGATTCAGAGGCGGGGATTATCTTCTCCGGAGCAGGAGAAGACAAGAAAGGATTTGGCCCAGGGAGCATGCCACGAAGCAACTCTGGAACCAAATCCTTTATCGTCTTCTTCATCTCTCCCATCATCTCAAAATCTCCTTCCTCTTACCCTTCTTACCAAGACCTTCTCGCTCCTTCTTAAAGCGTCTCTCCTCCTCTAATGCTGTCTCCTTGGCATGCAATGACAAGAACTCAGTCATTAATTCGCTACCACCCCCCTCCACTGTTTACATATGTCACAAATTTAACAATGTGCCACATGGACTACATTGGAAACACAGGTGAGGGGCGAATCTAGGTTTGCGAAATCTTCCACAAGTAGGACAACCAGGTTTCTGAAAAAGACCATAAGACGAAGACGATGAGTATTTTAGTTAATGAATTAGTAAAACTCAAAACCAAAATAAAGAAAGAGGGCTGGTGGCCATAAAGACCACTACACTAACAGATAAACCAGCGTTACTTTATGATAGTTAATAAAGGTGCAAGACTGATTATGATGTCATAACTTAAAAAATAAGAAGGTAATCTGATATCCAGGTGTAAGGACGAATTGTATTCATAATCCAGAACATAATAACTGGAAAGGATAGTGATACAAGCTTTGCAAACATCAGATAAACAATGATAAATTGGCAGCAGATTTCAGAAAAAATTCTAAATATTTTGAAGCGCCTAATGTCATAACTAGAATACCTGCGTCTTTAGCATAGACAAACCATCCGACCTGATGAACTGGAAACTCCACCAATATCTATGACCTCTTAAATCTCTCCACCATTAAGGGAGGGAAGTGGACCAAGAGGGCAAAGTGAGATCTTCTTATGAGACCTCGAACTCACTGGGCATAGATTTTGATTAGTTCTCTAACATTTTGTTAGTAGGAAATGGAACCTTGGTGGAGAGAAAACAAACCCTCTGAAGATATATTGTCCTTTTCAATCATAGATAGATACCTGTAGACACAAACACAGAGAGATTAGTATTTCATAGCGCCAGATAGAAATAAACCAGTTTTGTAGGCGCTTATCACGTCTAATCGCAAATCACGGAAACACATTACAACGGGATTAAAACGCTAAATTAGACAAGTATGTAATTGAAATCACCTGATAATTTGGTCCCTGGCCATCCTCTGGAGACTTTCCATGATTGGACATGATTTTCAGGTGAATTTGCTCTCAGAAAGTGAGAGAAACTAGCAGAAAACTTCATAAACAAAGAATAGCATGTGTCTCTTTAGCCAATAAATTGGAAAAGAGTCAGTGCTAGTCTGCGCATGCACGAGGTTGGGGTTGGCATCCGCCGGACTGTCATCTGACTACCTGCCCAGTAGGGGCACCTAACTGCTTTTAATCTGAGTGTTTATTGAGTGAGTCAATATTTGGGAATATCAAAGAGTGTTAGGGAGGTAAGTATACTCTTGAAGTGAAACGCAGAGTTCAAAATACAACAACCTGGAATGCTGTTGCTTTATTTTCTTTAATTAGACATAACAACCAAATCAAAAAAGAAAGATTATTACACTGCCTGACCTTGTTATTAATTTAAATTGCTAACTAGAATTAAAAAGAATTATTGCCTAACACTGCAACTAAGTATATACTTGGTATTTCATAACAGACTCAGGGTCTGCAGCGAAAAAAAGAAAATTATATGGCGATTCGACAGAGTAACTGGCTGGTTTTCTCAATGACAAAAGTGTTACCTCGCTAGTGTTAGCTTGTTTATCATAGCCCTGTGTGTTGTGATTAGTAATTATTCGACATGTGCATGGCACAGCGGAATATAAATACAATGAACACAGGCGTGGATCAATTATAATCATACTCATGTACTGCTAAAATGTGACGGAATGGTACACCATACACACGTCAGATTTTAAACAAACATGAAATTTTTGACGATTTTCTGATTTCCTTAATTACATCGTAAAAATTGTGATTTTAAAAATAAATCGAACTTCACAATTAAATCTAAAAATCGTGCAAGCCTACAACAGTGAATTAGCAGTAGCGAGTTAATCGCTAAACATCGGCACCTATAGCGAATACTATTCATACCGCTTACAAAACTATATTCAGGTGTATGTATGTATGTATGTATGATTACTGTATTCTGCGGCTGTAGTAGTAGAAACATCCTACAGCTGCAATCAGTCCTTCGCTTTTGCCCACTGTGTCTTGTCCTGAGCCAAAATCCTTAGCATCCTCAGGTCCATTCTTGACTTGAGTGTACCTAATCCTGCTTTCTTGAGGTCACCTCGTAGCATGCTTAGCATATTTATACAATGACGTCCTCTCATGGCTCTGTATTTGCTGGCTCCGAGTAGGGCGAATTCCAAGGTGTGCTTTCGTTATATTCAAGGTCTATGCGGTACACCTGCACAAGCAGTTGACAAATGGCGAAGTGCGAAGCACCAGTGATGTCACTAAATGGCTCCAAGTTAAGCGCTCCTAGATTTAGTAAATGCTTTTCTCAAATAATCCTGATTCATTTTCATTTTTTACTGATGGTAGTTTATTTAATATCGTATGAAATTACAAATAAACATCATTTGTTATCTCCCTTTTCCCTTCCTTTAATCTGAAGGTATTCTAGTCGTTTGTTTCTTCATATTTGATTCACATTTTGATAGATGTGACTTTTGGTCTCTAATTTGTCCACTGATTGGTCAAAATATATATAGGACATAAGAAATGACAGGGAAAAGTATGTTTTCAACAGTTTGAATTATTTATTTTGCCATTTATATACAAAACAAATTACAAAATCAAAGAATATTGATTGATTACATTGCTAGGAGACATTCTATTCCCTCAAACATGTTTGTAGCACTATATGATACAACAATGATTCCAGAGGGGGAAAAAGGTGGCATCCATGCCGGCTTCCTCCGTAAGGACTAGTTTGCAAGGAAACTAAGCCATCAAAATGTATGGGCTGACATCCGCATACAGAGGCAACTCTGATTATGTCTAAGCTTCTTCAAACTGGAAACTGTGTCTGACATCCTCAGATGAGAGACAGGCGCTTACTATAGCTATGTGAAATGTACGTGGTATGACTGCAACATCAAAGAGGTAAAGCATAGGTGCAGACTGTGAACACTATAAGATCGTTATTACATGCATTCAAGAGACTAAGGTAACTATCAAAAATATAGGCCACATACCGGGGTTTAGGCTTTGTAATCGGACTAAGGCTCTTGGAATTTGAGATTCTCTTTACGAATGAATCAAAACAGAGCTCACATACATATACTTATCTACAACGCATGAATCTAAAGAAAATGACGACCCATTTCATGGCGGCGAACCATGGAGGAAAAGTACAATCCTGGGCTCATTGCTTTATAGTACTGCTGACTCATTGCTGAAATTGCTGCATCATGCCGAACATAGCTTTCCAGTCCTTCTGGAAGCTATGTAATCGTAGATCAAAGATGCCCTTGACAAGAGACTATTTGTATAATGCAACACGTGCATCCTTGATGCTGTATAACTCATGGATGTGATCGATCTCGAGGAAAAAAATAGAAAATTCTCTCAAGTCCAAATTTAGATTTTCTTAACCAATCTGACCATTAAAGGGAAAAGATTACACTATTTAAGTAAACATGATGGTTCTTGAAAATCTGACCGGCTAAATTACAGGATTTCATATAAATCTGGTTATAAAAAAAAAAGGATTTCCTATAAAAATAGGAAAACTCACATCCCTGATAACTGTAACAGCTCTAAAGGCATCTCTAGACAAACTTGATGCCTGAGACCACAAACACCTAGTCACCACCACTGAACATCGATGGCCAGACAGCATAATTTTCAATGATGTGTAATAAATCGCTGCTATCCGTAAGTCGCGCAGTGAAGATGGTCGATGTTTGGCCATGTGCTAAGGATACCAGAAGACATACAAGCACAGAAAGCCTAGGAATTCGCACTACTGGAAGCCAGCAAATAAAAAACCAGCAGAGGACGTCATTGAATAGATCTGTTAAGCGTGGTACGAGGTGAGCTCAAGAAAGCAGGACTGAACCTGAGGAAGCTAAAGATTGTGGCTGAGGACAAAACACAGTGGGCAAAAGCGAAGAAGGACTGGTTGCAGCTGTAGGATGTTTCTATTACTACAGCCGCAGAATACAGTAATCATACAATGATTCCAGAGTCGCCAAAATCACATTTTCTGCTCAATACATGTGTGCATGTTAGCATTTCATCATTTTGATGAAGTTTGACAAAAAAAATGTGCTCAAAGAATGTATTACATTATAGGACACACACCCCTTCCTAGAACATGTAATCCGACAAAAATACTGTGTCCTATAGTCGAATCTTTACGGTACGCCACATATAGATTTACAATCCAGTGTCACAAACCACAAACATAAATGACAGAAAAATTCATCTTTAACCTGGAATAGTCCATCGTCGCACGAATTATACGTATTTACTATTTAATAAATATTTTGTTGGATATTTTGAAACTAATTTGACTGGGCAGTTACTGCCATAGGCATTACCTATACAGTTTTCTCGAAATTGATAGTCAGAGGTCAGGGTTTGATCGATTCCAAGCGTGGGTGGAGCTTAGCTAGATATGGGCGGGGCATAGCTAAAACTTGATTCCTCCATTGTATGATGTCGCAATGTTTAACTCTATATAAATGTCATTTAAACTGCTATTCCTGAAAGTTGCACATAACATTCCAATGAAAAACGGGATTCATGATTTTGACTGGCTTAGCGAGCATTGATGAAAAAGATAGCAGAATCTTAGAAAATGATTTGCAAATTTGATCTCATTATGATATTCTCAGATCATAGTGGTTAATTTGAATTTTTTAGATGTTTCTTTGTTCAAAATATTTTTCTTTGCATGAAAACAATAAAAATTACAAATATTTTTGCCTCTCTAAATGTGCACGTTTAATTTATTTTGAACAAATAAGAGACAATTGTATTCTACTTATTATTCACTTTATTATATACACTACCATTTACAAATTTGGTAATAAATGACAAACTTAGCTTCTGGCTCCTGTCTCATAACTGTCAATGCTAAAATAGACCTCTATTGTTTGTAGATTTTGTACTGGAACATTGCAGATATGAGAGTAATAAACAGCACCTCATTCCCAGTACACTTGCAGTCTGCGTCTCTAAGCATGGAGCCATATTGCTGATTTGAGGAAGCAGCTTGAGCTATAGCAGAATAGAGCAGCGAGTGAAAGATGGAGCAAAAGAGCAAAAGCATCAACCTCAGTGTGGCTAGCTGATAAATAACTACAGGGCAGGGCTCGATTTTAACACTAACCCGTTAACCCGAGAATAGTAGAATTTCATATGGGTTAGTAAAACTACACCTGCGCTAACCCGTCTGGGTTAGTAATGCTCTCAAAAGAGAAAATACGAAAAACCACGTCATTATGCTCAGTCCCCACCAAAAATTGACAAATGAACAGTTTTTCTGCTCGCTTCAATGCTTTATTGAATATTTTGAAATTAATTTGTCCGGAAAGTAAGGCAGCAATGCTTTCCGGACAACATAGAAAGCCTAGCATATATTACTAGGTCTTGGTAATGCGGGATGTCCTCTCAGTGTAGTCCAGCAAATATTAGCCCCAACAGTCGGGTGAGCTCAGGCCGTTACACCCGGTGCATGCTATAATGTACAGATTAGGTAGAGAAAAATACATTTATAAGTGTATCAGGAAATAATAACCGCTTAGGTGTATACTGCTCATTGTCCAAGAATGAGGTACAACAGTCTTATCAAATCAAAAATTTGTGGTATGTTAAGCTTTAATAAGCTTATATAGAGTGGGTTATTTTATTACCTGATGAAATAGGTAGCTGTGAGTGATAGGAATGTTTGCACGTTGCAAGCATATGCCCAGTATCATATCATCTGGAGAGTCAATTCCGGGACACTGACAGGATTCAGCGAGTGCCTTAGCGGTTGCACGGCTGAACACCATGCTACAAACATAACATGTTCACATTTAACCCTTTAGCCCTGGAATTTAGGGCTGTAATGATACGTTTTCCCATCATATGATATGTTTCACAATACACTGGTCAAGATACGACACATGATACAATACATTATTTTTTCACTAAGTTTCATCTGAATCTGTCCACTTTATGCCACTCTCGGTCTCTCCGAGCAGATAAACAATTAATTAATATATTCAGATAAAATTTAGTGAAAATGGTGCACTTGAGCATAGCTTTAACTATAGCTTACCTAACGGATGAAGGACGCCATAGGCATATTATCCTGTATCGCGTGTGTATCGATACGACAGGTCACGATACGATATGCGTATCGTGAGCATGCGTATCGCGATTCACCGATATATCGGTGAATCGCTACAGCCCTACGGGAATTGTTCAAGAAAATTTTTATTTTCTCATAGAAAATGTCCAGTTGCAGACCAAGAGAAGACTATTTTTGAAAATTTCTGTAAATTTTCAAAAACTGTCTTCTCTTGGTCTGCAAATGGGCATTTCTCAAGACCACTGCAAAAGGCGTTTTTGGCTGATATGAGTGTTAAAGGGTTAACAGATGGATATATTTCTGGCTAAGTCCCACCCTTTTGTAGTTAAGATCTGACCACATTTTGCCCATGTTGGGATCAATTTACATACTTTAAACCCTCAATTTCAAGGTAACTATATAGATAAGCTGTTGAATATTTTGAAACTAATTTGACTAGAGGCTGTTGCAGCAACAGTGGCCCAGGCAAATTAGTTTCAAAATATTCAATACAATGTTTATTTTGCAGCAACAGTGGCCCAGGCAAATTAGTTTCAAATACCGTAGTAAATACATACAATTCGTACAATTGACAGATTTTCAATGTTCATGACAGAGCTAGACACATCACTATGTACTGTGATGTGAGCCTATTTGTGATGTAATTGACCTTTCCAGCTTTAGCCATGCCCCATCCATCGCTAGTTAAGCTCCACCTACCCCTGACTATTAATTTCCCGAAAATTATACAGGTAAGCTGTTGAATATTTTGACAGCAACATCTTCCAGTTAAATTAATTTCAAAATATTCAACAGTTTTTCTGTATTGATGCCTTGAGAATGAGATATAGGGAATTTAAATTAAATGAGTATTCGCTGCAACATTGAAGTAAAGTGTATCCATTTCTAGCCATGCTCAACCCATTTCTAGTCATGTCCAACCCATTTCTAGTCATGCCCAACACATTTTTAGCCATGTCCCACCAATTTCCAGCTATGCCCAACCCATTTCTAGCCCGGCCTAACCCATTTCTAGCTATGCTCCACCCATTTCTACCCATGTCCAACCCATTTCTACCTATGCCAACCCATTTCTAACCATGACCAACCAATTTCTAGCTACTCCCAACCCATTTCTAGCCATGCCCAACCTATTTCTAGCTATGTCCCACTAGGGCTTCACGCTATACCGATATTATATTGAATACCGGTATCATCACTATACCGTTAGTCATACCGATATGATTTTGTGGATACCGAAATACTGAGATATAACATAAAACCGGTATGACATTTTGTTTAGGCAGATAATCTGCTTTCCATTAGCAAAATTCAATAGTATATGTCTACTCAGATAAGCGACTGCTCTTGGTATAGGAAAATTATATTTTACCTGTATTTAGCGGCCACATTTTCTTATTTATCTGGATCTGTCAAAATGGTATTTGGAGGCTAGAGAAATTGATGAATTAAGGATAACTGCCACGAAAATTGGCTACTTATAAGAATGCACTCCTCGCAAAAAATAGAATAAAACTTATTTTAATTAACCTTATAGGACAGGGGATGGTTAAAAATGTCTAAAATATATCTTTTCTGGCGCTAATATTTTATATGGGTTCGTTGTTTGCTAGAAAATTACAATTTCAATTGAATATTTTGCATCATAGTATTTTATCTCAATTCTCAATTACTACAGCCTGGTTAGTTAGAGATTTTGCGGAATTGTACAACTTTGCAGTGATAGCCAAACGGCCCAAGTAAAGAGGACCCGACGATATGAGAAAAACTTCTCAATCCCTAGAGCTCTATTCCCTTCTTATGTTGGCGGGTTGCTAGATATCGATCGATACAAGCGTAGGACTATGTATTCGCAGCATATATGGTGGTCTATTTAATAGGTAGTATAATGGCTAAGTTGTACGCCTGCGGACAGATTTCCACAATTCCTGGTGGTTTCATCCCATTGCAAATTCGTCCTATTTAGCACAGGTCTTCATGGAATGTTTATTTATTATTCTGGCATATATTAATACAATAGAGTGGTGTAGCATTTATGTAATGAGTATTTATAGCACGCCAGGATATCTGATTACAGCCACTGCTATTTCCTATAATCATGCATGCTGTATGCTGAATGTATAGTAATATATTTTATACATTTTGAGGGTCTTCTAAATGGATAGTTACAATCACTGGTGATGGACAAATTGAATTAGTCATATTTGATTTCTGTTTGGTTAAGATTGGTTTCTACAATCAATCTAGTTTTGTCATTTCACAATCAGGATTCAGGATGAGTAATTCAGATAAATATTCAACCCACGCTAAAGTCATAGTCATAGTCATAATCCATTCATGAGGAATAAACCGAATCCCTTTGAAGGCTAGAAACTGGTTCTGCCACTTTGATACAAGTTATAGTTACTGTGATGGTAAGATGCTGTTGGATTAAGTACAAGATAGGTCTTACGGTGGCTTCTATGTATTTTATACAACAAGGTCTTACAAGATGGTTAATTAAGAAAAGATTATTACATGATTCGAAGAAATTAGTAAGATAGCATAGATAGAGTGCACGCATCCCGTTCTATGATTCTGTACCATGTAGAAATCCCATGATGTATGCGTAATTCTGGTAAGTACCCAGAATGTACATGTCAGGTCAGAGGTCACCTAGGCATACGTCATGATGGCTCCTAACCATCAGTTATCAAGTCCAAATATAGTTCTTCCATGATAAAGTAATCCTGATGAGTTCCTACTTAAATGGTTAATGCTCTTGTCATAACAGAACAATTAGGTGAGAAGCATAAAGTATGCAAGGAATTGATGCTTGATGAGTCTTGTCAAAGCAGAAAAGTTTACATATTCTGTCAAGAGGTATCACTTGCATACTGGTTCCAACCGGTTCAGTCTGACCATCTTTTAGATGTGGGAAGAAGAGTGTTAACCAATCAAAGTAGTTAAATTTTGGAAATCACCAGGAAAGCCCTCTGAAACATCATCAGAACAACATCATGCACGAATCCACTTTTATTGTATATAAGGCCGTGCATGCCATAAGTTAGTTACGTTCCGACTACCTCTTGACTGAGATAACATCGTAGTTGATCTCCGTAAGTTTTTAGACATATAATCTTGTTAGCAGTAAAAATTGTTTCAGTTTATAATATAGAACTGTATAGTTAAGAGAATAGGTTTATTCTAGTTTTACAAAGCCTGCAATACGGCTCTTTAATGTTCAAGCAATAAAATCATTAGTTATTATTATACTGAACCAAAAAAGTTTAGCAACAATTAGAATATTACTGTATAAATGTTATTTAACAAAAACAATAAATTGATTCAAATATATTATTTAATTGATGTCATTTTCCAATTTGAACAACAGTCTCTTGTTACTGTAATGCTAGCATCGCGCCTTTAACACGGCATCATTCAACGGAAGGGTCCAATTTAAATTATGACACTGAGCTGTCAATACCGGTTATGACCTCCGCGCGCATTAACCACCGCCGTACATCGCTTTCTCAGCTTCGAATTAAGCACCTGATGTCACGAAGGGGAATCGCATCCCATTCCTGGAGCAGTGCAGCTTCCAGCTCCCACACATTGTGAAGATGTGGATGGTTCTCACGCACCATACGGCCAAGAATGTCCCACACGTGTTCGATAGGAGACAGGTCCAGTGATCGCGCTGTTACGTTGTTAGCCTCAAGGAAATCACTGGTGACCCTAGCTGAATGAGGACAGCCGTTGTCTTGCTGGAACATAAAGTCTGCATGATGCTGCATAAAAGGGATGACAACAGGGGTGACAACTTCTTCACAGTAACGTTGAGCCGTTAAATTTCCGCGAATCACAATAAGATCTGTTTTGCCATTTTCATGGATTCCAGCCCACACCATGACACTGCTGCCACCGAATCTGTCGTGCTGAATGATGTTGGCTGCATCATACCGTTCTCCTAAACATTGCCTACCATCCGCCACATCCACACAAAACCTCGACTCATCACTGAACAAAACGTGGCTCCATTGTTGAGCACGCCATCGCTGATGAGTTTTCGCCCATGCAAACCGATTCTCGATGTGACGCTCTGTAAGCGGAACAGCAACAAGTGGACGACGGAAATGCAATCCAGCATCATGGCGCCTGTTTCGCCCACTTTGTGCATGCACTGTAGTGCCGGTAGCGGTGTGCAAATTACGGGACAGCCGCGGCGCAGTCTCAAACCTGTGATGTCGTGATGATGTCACTAAGTAGCGGTCTTCTCGTGGTGTTGTTGCTCTCGGTCTGCCATATCATGGTCGGTCATTAACATGTCCAGTTTCCTGCTCACGTTGGCGGAGACGAGAAATGGTTGAGGCGTGAACATTTAAATGTCGAGCAACAGCGCGAACGCTCTGCCAAGCAGTGAGTCTTCCCATTGCTTCATGGCGCTGATTTTTTGGTAGCCCTGGGCAGCGGCCCATGTTCGGTAGGATAAACTTTTAAGCATTTTCTGTTAACATTCGTTATCTGCTTTTGCAATATGGTGAATTTTTGCCTTCGCTACCCGCCAATGTGGGACAGTGCATGAAAAATGCATTTTCACATGCAGTAAGCGTGCGACCGAGAAATGCAAGAAATGATTTGCATTTCTTCATGATCAGCGAGACATTACATTGACGAAACATGCCTGCAAATTTGGTTATAAATGGACGCATAGTTTTAATACAACAAACCAAACTTCACTGTTGCTAAACTTTTTTGGCTCAGTATATATTATTGAAAAATGTTCAGTTAATTTGTGTGAAGTTATTTATTTAGATGAATCAGAGAAAGGAAGACCACCTTTCCCGAACTCCAGGACGACTCCAGAATCGTGAGTGTTAGTTTCATAAAGAGACAACAATCATTTGTAGGGCCGATTTTGGGATTATTTAAGCTGTTTTGGGATATGGTTTAATTGCAGATGGTTATAATTTAACGTTTAATATCAGGATTCGTGTAATTTCTTGGTCTTATTGTGGAAATTTGTAAGGTTCAGAAACTATTTCAGGAGCGCTGATATACGTTGAATAAGTTATCATACTACCCAAGCCTCACTCTATTTTATTATCAATACCGGTATTCACTTTTCTAATACTGTGAAGCCCTATGCCCCATCCATTTCTAGCCATGCCCAACCCAATTCTAGTCATGCCCAAGACATTTCTAGTTATTCTCCACTCATTTTTATCCATGCCAACCCATTTCTAGCCATGCCCCACCCATTTCTAGCCATGCCCAACCCATTTCTAGCCATGCCCAATCCATTTCTAGCTATGCTTCACCCATTTCTAGCCATGCCCAACCCATTTCTATACACACCCAACCCATTTCTAGCTATGCTCCACCCATTTCTAGCCATGCCCAACCCATGTCTAGCTAAGCTCTGTCCATTTTGTATGCGTGTTTGAATCAATTATAACATTTTGAATACTGAATTTGCAGAATCTCAATTTCAAGATAACATTGTAGGCACGCTGTTAAAATATATTGAAACTAATTTGACTTGGAGCTGTTGCTGCCATATAGCATCAACAATTCCCAATCAAATTAGTTTCAAAATATTCAACAGAATGATATACAATTAAAGCCATACAATTCAGGAGGTTACTGTCGGCTCTTTACCCCTGTCATTTGATTGTAACGTCAGCTAACAAGTAATTTGATTTGATCATGACATCAGATACTTGAGTGACAGATTGGATCTATACATTACAATTAACCCTTTAATGGTCAAGTTTGGTCAAGAAAATTTAAATATCTGCCTATTGAACGTCGATTATCGAGCCAGTCACTCCAGTGGTAAATTTTCGAAAATTGTATTCTCTTGACCTGTAAAGGGACATTCAATAAGACAATAAGAGGCCGGTTTTGGACGGTATTAAATTAAAGGGTTAAAACTATCAAATACTCCAACTAAAACCTACCCTCCACCACCTGTAATGTAGTCATAGCCAAAGCTCTTGATTGAACTGTATCCGTAGCGTTCTCCAAGAGCAACAGCATCACTTTCATCATAGCACGACAGTAGTTCCCTTAACCGAGTAATACTGGAAATAAACAAGAACGCTGAAGCATGCAATGCCTAGCCTGTAAATGCATGGGTAGTGTCGATTGCCAAAACAAACTACGCAAGTAGGCATGGTTCCAAATACATATATTCAGTGATGCATCAACACGTGACTGTAATCCATCAAACATGAAAAATTTCGCTAAACTTTGTCTACAGTCTAATCTTCAAAAGATTTCCATGGTATTACCCAATATTGGAAACCCTAATGAGCCTGAAGACTGAACCATAAAGTCTAACTGTTTACTGTACATGTAGTGCAAGCACTAACAGCCTAGGTAAGATACATGTAAACAGATAGGCAAATGGTCTACATTAAACATGGCTGCATTGCGCAGAAGTGAAAAGTTTCATTGTCCAAAACCACTAAAAAATATGAATAATTCCAAAAAATTAAAACTGCTAATGATGCAGCTTGCATGCTGAACAATTTTCTTAAGTTTTATTGAAGTCCAACCAGCCATTATTGAATAATAAATTAATAATGCAAATTAACTCTTAAACAAAAAACATGTCGAAAACCATGAAAAAAATATAAAAAAGATTAGCGATAATTCATCAGGGCAGGGTATAGAACATATCTGTAGTTTCATTGAAATCTGATGAACCATTGTTGAAAAAAAAGGTGTTTTAAAAAATGTAACAAAAAAGCATGAAAAACTGAAAAACCAGTCAATATTTCAGTAAAATGATATCTGTAATGATGCAGATCGCATCCCTGTATTGTATAGAACGAAGATTTTCTAGTGTGACGCCGCCGTTGATGACAACGGAATGAGCAATCTTTGTCCCATTTTCTGCTATGCAGGCGAGACAAACATCCAAGCCTTAACACTTTAATGGCTAAATTTATTCAGGATAATCAAAATATTTCCTTATTGAATATCCATTTACAGGCAAAGAGAAGACTATTCTTTCACTTACCACTGGAATGACTGGTTCGGGTATTGAGCCAGTCATTCCAGTGCTACAGTTTAGTAGTCTTCGCTTGGCTTGTAAACGAGCATTCCTCAAGCGCAATGCTGATGCCGGTGTTGGCAGCCTTTGCCATGTAATTATTCAAATGAACAAGGGTAGCTGGGAACTCTAATGACACAACAGCTTGCACTCCATATAAGTGAGTAAAGTGATCACATCCATTCGCACATGACGGGTCAGGGATCAGATTGCGGTGTAGCTTGACGAATAAGGACGGTTGGCACCAGTGGCTAAATACGCTTATGCATCACTATAAGGCAATCACAATGCTTTAGGATTAAAGTCATCAGCAGTGTTGTCACAATAAAACAGAATTTTAAGAATGTGAAGTATGACTGGTATGCTTGGTTGATGAGCTTGTCAAACAGCGAATGTTTGGAGAAACCCGTCAATCTTCATCACTTTCAGACTGGTTTGAACATCTTTGATCTGATCAATTTAGATGTGTGGGCGATCAATCAAATCACTAAAAAATTTGGGAATCACAGGGGAAGCCCTGTTTGACATCATGATAAAGTGTCAAGCGCCTACTCAGTTCGAGTCCTATACAATGCCTGTGCACCTTGTATGTGCAACCTTTTACCATCTCGGTTCCTTAACGAACGTAACACCCGTTTCGTGAGTATTCGATTTAAGTTTGTAGTAGAAGTTTACTGTGTGATTCTTACAAGTATATTTAGCAATTTGTACAAGCCTGCAATACAGCCTTAGTATTCATTACTCATAGTTTAATAAAGGTTTATCGTTTTTAATTAAATTGATATTGTTCGTGTTATACGTAGACATAGAAAGGATACACCACTTCCGAATTCAAGGATTGGTTTAGAAGTAGATTAGGAGTGTTAGGTATCCAGTTTATTAGAAGAGCACTCGTGAAAATCTTCAATTTGTCAAATTCTAAATCTACTCAATGCTTCATAACTTTGGACCACCTGAGCAAACTGATATCAAATTTGCAAGATACCTTGTGACCTCAAAACACAACCATATTTGCTAGAGTTAGAGCTAGAGACTTAGGGCAATACAGCAATAGGCTACTGGTAAAGACATACCTGATTATAGTATCATCATCGGCTATGAGAAGCCAGGAATATTTTGTACTGTTCAGGTCTGTATTAAACTGTTTCAAAATAGCCATAGTTTTGCCACAATGACCTGTAAAAATATCAAGCATAATCTGGTAAAATATCATAAGAGAAATTATGCTGAATGATTTGAGAATGGACCTTTCCAAGTTTATCCATCAATCATCTGACGCCATATGACGTCATAATTAACTAAGTGACGTGAATGCTGACATCATAATCATGACGTCATCAATGATTTGAAATAGTCCGTCTTTAGTGCTTAATAGTCCCACACATTGTACGAATTGTATGTCTTTGCCATTTAATAAACATTCTGTTGAATATTTTGAGACTAATTTGACTGGGCACTGTTGCTGCCCATGGCAGCAACACCACTCAGTCGAATTAGTTTCAAAATATTCAACAGCTTACCTGCATAGTTTTCTGGAAATTGATAGTCAGGGAGTTCAGCGATTGATCGATCCCAAAACGAGTGTGGTGTATGTGGAGCTTAGATTGAGATGGGCGGGGCATGGTAAAAGTGGAAATCTCCGTTAGGTTTGACGTATTCAACAGCGTGCTTGTATGGCCGATTTAAAATTTGATATAATAAGATATCATGGATGAAAGGATTATCAATTTCAACTCAAAAAGCCAGGGTAAGAGGTACAAGTATAATCATTTATTTGCATGAGAAAAATATGGGCTGAACATTTTAAAAATAGTCTGTTTGAATGGCCCCAGAAATGTTCAATTAAATTAAAATCCAAGTATTTAGCAACTAATGAGGCTATATAAATGTAGGTGCTTTGAATTTGGAAGGAATTAAAAATAAACTGATTCAATAAGCAAAAAGATGCAAAAATTGCTTGCCAAATTATACCTAATTTTGTATTGGGTATTCCGAGATCCACTGTTGGTATCGATGGATCAACATGGTCACTGTAAAATGTAATGTGGTTTGTCTCTCTTGCCCATGTATTCTTCACAACGACGACTAAAAGAAACAGAGAATTTATTAAAATTAATACAATGGCTGCCAAATATGTAACAAGAAACATGAGTATTTATGTCAGCTATGAAGGAATTTAGGTTCGAAACAAACACATTTTTTTATGCCTATGACATGGTGAATCACTCAGATTAAAAGGTATCAGATTCCTATTTAGCAAGCCCCAAACCCAATATACCACCATTTTTACTGTTAAATCCCATCAACCAAAAAAAAACACCTCAATTATGACTGGGAAATGGAGGTAGGTTCTTTCGATATCAACATCCCATGAACAAAATTGAATGGACCTTAGTGAGACATACTTTTGGAGGAGAATACGTATGTCATCCAAGATGGCCACTAAGCAAATCGACACAACAGGTTCTCTTGAACCTTGTTTCAGCTAGTTCACTATAAATTCTTGAGTTTCATGTCACTCAGGCAAATTGTTTCAGAGAAGAAAATCTTTAACCTTCCTTTTATAAAAATAGCACAAAATCCAAGATGGCTGCTAACCAAATCGATCAATCAACTTCCTTTGAACAACCAAATAGATCAATCTTAGTTCATACTTAGAGTCCACCAAATCTTATATATACATATATGGACATTTTCACTGTCAAATTCCATCAACTACGTAGCAATCTTGAGCACATTTTCTATTGGTCGATAGTAGCCATGTTTTCTACGTATCCTCTCTCCTTGACGAAACTTAAATAGTCCTTAGTCACTAATTATATTTGCCAAGTTTCATCCCAATCCCATTTGCAGTGCTTAGTGGATGTCATTTTGGTGTCATTGAAAGATGTGACGCATTAGGCAGCAACGGGCTTACCTTCAAATTTATTTAAACATATTCAATGTCAGAAGATGCTATACATTACATTAAAAGATTTATCGTCTTTTGTTTATAGTATTGCATGAGTAAGTATACCTCTGTCATTATGATATGTTTGGCAGGTCTTCACAGCAACAAATAGGTCATCATTTGAAACAGGATCCTTCTGTGGAGAAAAGAATCTTACATTATTCCCATCAACCCTTTAATGGTCATACCAGTCAAAAGCGGCCTCTGTTACGGTCTTGTGGAATGTTTATTTACAGGCCAAGAAAATACAATTTTTGAAAATTTACCACTGAGATGACTGGCTCGATAACCGAGCCAGTCATTCCAGTGATAAATTTTCAAAAATTGTATTCTCTTGGTCTGTAAATGGACATCCAATAAGCATGTAATTAAATATTGTTGTGCAAATTTGACCATTAAGGGGCTAAAGAAACAAAACAATAGCAATTAGAGATTGCCGATCAAAACACATTGGGGTTTGTTCTTCACATTTTCAGTTTTCCAGATTTACTCCCAGATCAAAACAAAAGGTATGAAATCCTAGTTTATTATAACACACTTTCATATATTAAAATTTGAATCAGATCTAATCAGCAGTTACTAAGAAACAGACACTGACAAACAGACAGCAAGGCATACCCATATGCAATCCACGCCACATCCTACATGTTCTTTGGACAGGGTAAGGGAACTTGGTGATGCATTGCATTACAATAGATTGCCACCTCATCCTGAAAACAAGTTTAAGTTTCGACCAACCATGAACCTTTTGATATGCCTCAGAGCTTTTGGTGAAGATACACCAGTACTGCAAGCTAAATGAACACAGGTCAGACAAAAAAAACTGTTGATTTTCAGTGAGCCAGGAAAATCAGATCAATCTGACATATTTTTAATTTGTGACAAGAGGTTAACATATATTAATGTAGTGATATCACAGCTGAGGTAACCATAGATGAGTGTGATGAAATTATAGTCTGATCGAAAAGTTTTCTTTAATGTTGACTGAATTGTAAAAACTATGTCACAGTGACCTACTTTCGATAGTCTTTAGACTAACATTTCATTCTGCAAAAGGTTATGGTATTGCAGCCCCAAAAATAGCCAACAATGGCCAAATGGATGCATATATGCAAGCACAGATAAAGTGAATATTATATCCACTTTAATGAGGGTATAATCAATGAACTAGAGAAAAGAAATACATTAGCATAAAACGAAAGATTTGAAAATTCATATGCAGACCATATTATTAATCTGTCATATAAAACCGTGTTGAAAATAACTGTCTAAGGGATAAGATGTCGAGGCATTATAATCACACAATCTGGCAACACTAACAGAATGTATGGATTTTTTAACTGCTGCTCACACAATCAGGAAAGTGTACTGGAAGTGTTGTAATGCATTCCTCGCCACTAGCTTTTGTACACAGCTCTGGGAGATTCGTGAGATAGACGCCAGATTCACCTGAACTCACAAACATAGCCAGCTGAAACATTGATTACAAAATACAGGGGATTAGTTCACAAATTAGCATGACAATGAAAATCAAAGTAAAATCTTTTACAGAGGTACAAAGATCTAATGCCAGTTTTAGTGGCAAACTGGTTAATTGATTAACCCTTTAACCCTCGAATTTGTTCAAGAAATTTTCTCATAGAAAATATCCATTTGCAGACCAAGAGAAGACTATTTTTGAAAATTTATGACTGGCTCGGTTATCAAGCCAGTCGTTGCAGTGGTAAATTTTCAAAAATAGTCTTCTCTTGGTCTGCAAATGGACATTTCTCAAGACCACTGCAGAAGCCATTTTTGGCTGATATGAGTGTTAAAGGGTTAAAAGACATATCCCTGAAAAAAGCAGACTGGTTTGCGATGGATTGCATATACTGTTGAATATTTTGAAAATAATGACTGGAAGTCATTGGCAGCAATAGCTCCCAGTCATATTAATTTCAAAATATTCAACAGATTTCCTGTTTGTTTGTCCATAGATTGAGATAAATAGAATTTATTGGTGAAAGGGTGAACAATTACAGCATATATATATAATTTAGTTAAAAAATCCATACATTCTGTTAGTATATGTGAGATTGGTGAGATTCACCTGGTCAACAGACATTTTAAATGACTAGAAGCTAATTTATTAGCTCGCTTGGAATATTCCACTTACATCACCTGAGCTTCATCAGCCCACTGATGTCTAGTGGGTTTCGATCACTCAGATACTCGGCAGTATCTCGCGGGATCAAGATCGTGCCATAAATGGGTGAGATTTCCAGTCCCTAAATCTCTGTTCACGGACGCCTCGAGATGTTGGATCTATATTACCTTGTCTACACGTACCTTTCGTTTGCATCAGCATTCTTCTGATTTTAAAACTTAGATTTTGTCTATACCCATTAGATGTGCATGCTCACAACAGTCTGCAGATAAGGCTCTGGTTGGGTGTTGCTTGACATCCTTGCCTAATGATCGACCAATGGACCTTTCCGGTTTTAGCCAGGCCCCACCCATCTCTAGCTAAGCTCCACCCACACATCGCTCGTGTTGGGATTGATCGATCTCTGAACACCCTGACTTATCAATTTCCAAAAAACTACACAGCTAAGCTGCAAAATATTTTGAAACTAATTTGACTGGGTGTTGTTGCCTATGGCAGCAACAGCGCCATGTCAAATTAGTTTCAAAATATTCAACAGCATGATTTTTAAATAGCAAACACCTACAATTCGTACGTGTCGGACACTTAAGCGTTAAAGACGGCGTTAAAGACGGGCTTAATCGAATCATTCATAACGTCATGATTATGACGTCAGCAAACATGTCGCGTAGTTGCTTATGACGTCATATGATTGAGTGACGGAATGGATTAATGAATTACGATCAAAATATTCAACAGTACATTTTATCTTAGAAGCAGGTTAAGTTAACCCTGTGGCAGTGACGGGATGTATTATCGGCTTGAAATAATTAGGTTCCTAGTCCGACGTGACATATTATCGACAAGAGACAATTAGATGCCGGGAGTGACGGGATGTATTATCGGCTCAAGCTACCACCAGTTTTCGATCGCTAAATACGCAAGCATTACTGGCGTTGTATCCAATCAAACTTAGCGTTACATTACTTCAGAAGGCCGAATTTTCTAAATCCACTGTCAATTGGTCAATTCAGTTTGTTTACAAATTTATGCGGGAAAATATAAATAGATCTTTGCGAATGAAATAGTTTGCGTAAAAATGTCGAAGATGACGAAGCAATTCCTTTATTTAAGCGAGTACCCGCGAGTACCCGATTATCCGGATAGATGGAATCAGGTATTATTATTATTATTATTATTATTATTATTATTATTATCATTATTATTATAGAGCTGCTCAACGATTGGGCAAGCTGGAAAATCTTTCTAAACGTCATCCTATACTAGCAGTGTCATATATAATACGGAAATGCGAACGCAACCCGCTCTCGGTAGTTAAGAAGATCGCGAATTTCGTTTGTTATCTTTGTCACGTGATATGATGTTACAGATTATGACAGTTAGTTTAATTTCAATGAAACTTTAGTTTCCACCCTTTTAAAATTATTTTATAATGACAATTTGCCATTCCTGAATAACTGAAAGCCTCTCAAAATTACTGAACATCCATCATGGTGAAATTATTTTAAATCAATGGTCGAGTGGGGTTTAGGTATTGAGAGACACTTGCCAATAATTTGAAAAAACATCACATATCCCCCTATTATAATATATATATTATAGTAGGGGGATATGTGGTAGTGGTATGCATGGACGAAAATTCAAAGGCCTGTGGTCTGGAACCTTGAAGGACATATCAGCATAGACAATACAATTGTTCTAAAGATATTAACCACTGTGGAGATATGGTTCACATGGGGACAGAATGAGGGGGTGAGGGGGGAATTGGGAGATGGCCCCACCACCTTTTTTCCTCTCCCACAGTTTAGACTCCACCCCACACAGGTCAAAACACATTCCGACACCCCAGTTATTGTGCTTGATTGCCCTGTCCATTTTTGTCAATCCTACTGGGGTTTGCTGCTGTTCATGTTGCAATGTTATTAATGTATCTATCCTTTTATTTTTTAGCTTGAAACACTATTTGAGAGAAAAATGAAAGCAAATTTAAACTTGATGATTTTTATAAACCCTGTAACACTTAAGTTTGCTAAAAAAAATTGATCTCATAGTAAATATCCATTTCCAGACAAAGAGAATCTGTTTGAAAATTTACCACTCGGTTATTGCGCCACACATTCCAGCCGTACTTTTTCAAAAATATTCTCATGATCTGCAAATGGCCATTTTGCAAGGTCACTGCTGTAGCCGTTT
Organism: Chaetoderma sp. LZ-2023a; assembly: GCA_034401795.1. Taxonomy (NCBI): domain Eukaryota; kingdom Metazoa; phylum Mollusca; class Caudofoveata; order Chaetodermatida; family Chaetodermatidae; genus Chaetoderma; species Chaetoderma sp. LZ-2023a. The sequence goes on along the minus strand of CM067370.1, from coordinate 109,194,480 downwards.
TTGGCTGGCTTGTGTGTTATAGGGTTAATAATATTTAAATACTGTATTGTGTAAACTACCAGTGCAAATATCAAATAAAGTTTTCTCGAAGTGAGAGGGAGAGAGAATCTCATATTAGGTAATCAGACTGGACTATGTATAGTAGATTTGTTGAATATATTGAGTCCAATTTGATTGGAAGTTGCTGCTGCTTTAGGCAACAATAGATTCCTATTAAACATATCAAAATATACTCAACAGATTACTTTTTTCACAATTGTATGGTAACCCATATCAAATTCCTTTGAATTCCACACAACAGTTTGGGAGGAGTTAGCGTGATGGAGTTTTTTTGATATTTGTCCTTTGGACCCCATCCCCTGACCCACAGGGGGCGGAACCAAATCTAAATATGGTCTTACAAAGCTCAATCATGGGTAACCCACATACCAAATTTGGTTGAATTTCACCTACCTGTTTGGGAGGGATAGCATGATGGACCAACAGACGGGTAGATGGAGGCGATTATAATATCTCCATTTTTTCAAAATACGGGGATCATGAAAGGACCCAAGGCGATAAGATACAGGTAGGTAATTAATTCAAAATCTTTATACAAAAATGTAAATTTCTTTTGGATTGAGAAATTAGGCTACCACCATCATTGGCCATGGCACATTGTTTCCAGGATTTGTCGGTGAAAGGGTTAAACATAGCGAAGACTGGAATTGACAAGTGGACATGGCAGAAATTTAGATTTTCTAATAGATGAATCCACTTTTAGCTCTGCCCCATCTCTAGGTAAGCTCCAGCATGATTTGCGCGTGTTGGGTTCAGTTTATACACTTTGAATCCTAAATTCCCAATTCCATGATAACTATAGATACAGCTAACCTGTTCAATATTTTGAAACTAATCAGACTGGGGTCTGTTCAATTATTCAACAGAATGTTTAGTAAATGGCATACAATTCGTACAACTGACAGACCTTCAAAAGTGCATGTTGGACTTAGCTACGTCATCCAATAGATATTTTGATTATGACGTCAGCCTACATGTGATGTAATTCATTATGATGTCATATACTTGGGTAACAGATTGGATTCATCTATTATTTAACCCCTTCTCATTTTCACCGACAAATCCTAGAAAAATGCTTACAGTATAAAATTTATTCCATTGAATATTTTGAAATTAATTTGACTGAAAGCCATTGCTGCCTAAGGCAGTTTGCAGTCAAACTAATTTTTAAATATTCACCAGTTTTCCTTTATGGTATCATTAAAATGAGGTATGGGGAATTCATCGGAAAAAGGGTTAATCTTACCTTGCTCGTGTGCAGATTTATGTTGTATATTTCACTGCCGTCGAATCATATTTGCATCGTTCTTGGCTGATTCATTGCGATGGAGCCTAGTGTATACGGTGTCTTCGAATTCATAATCATATCAGTAATTTACATTAACAATTTTGATTGAATTCTACTAAAAGCTTTTGGAGATGGATGGATAGACAGATGAATGGCGGCAATTGCAATATCCCAGCAGTCTTAGCAGTCTTATTTTACACAGATCAACAAATTTTTCTCTTTATAAAATCCATGTTAGTAAATCCATCAGCCCACTTAGCAGAAGAAAGTCTCTGATGTTTTTAAGCCATTGTCCGCTTACCTGAAAAAAATAGGAACAATAAGTTAGAAATAGGCAAATTCTAAGACTTTATATTACGACTTTAAGAATCAAATTTTTTCATGAAAATTTCCATTTTCTCATAGACAATTCCCATATGCAGACCAAGAGCCAGTCATTCCAGTGATACATTTTCAAAAATAATGTTACTTTGGTCGGAAAATTGATATTTTCCTAGACAACTGCAGCAGTTTTGGTTTGACTCAAATGTTAGATGGTTAACAATATACATGTACGGCGCAGGGTCATAGGGATATACTGGTAAGCACTATGACCCGACAACGGCTGTTATGGTCATACAACGCCTTCAGATTTTAGCGCAGAAATGAATAATATAATAAATGGTGGGAATATATAGTCCAAAAAGGGAGTATGACGACTAGTTACTGGATTAACCTTTTCAATCGACAAGAGTGAATAAGAAATTTGTTACAAATGTTTCTAAATTCTGTTGAATATTTTGAAACTAATTTGACTGGAAGCTGCCTAAGGCAGCACCAGCTTCAAACTGGATTCAAATTATTCAACATCTTACCTTTATAATGACTGTAAACGTGAAAGTCTGGAATTTCAGGTTCAAATGTGATAATTGTTTTCAATTTTGGGCACACTTCCATGATAGTGCAAGTTTGTTTCAGGGCCCCGGTTCTCTATATCTTTGATCAGAGGATACTGGCCACACAGTAAATATGTGATAGAATGTTTGTAACAAGGGCAATAGTGAAATATTTGTTTTCTAAGGAATAATTAGTAAGTTCCAATCATCAATGATTGTTAGTCAATGTGGTGTTACTTCCCAAGTTTTCAGTTACTCAATGACTAATTTAACCAGGAAAGTTATAGATTGTGGTAAGAAAGCAACAGAACCAATAATATATAAATCCATTCGTTTACCTCTGGTCGTGAAATAACAATAAGGTTATAGATAAACAATCCAATAATCTCAATCATCGATGCGTGTCTTTGTTTACAATTTCAGAGAAAACTTAATCTTCAAATTACTAGCATTAATTAGGCCGAGTTGAGATGCGAAAGCTGTCAAATATATCGGCATCCCACTTCCCGATTAGCAATATGGTTAATCTAGTCATCTGTCTACTTTTTAGTTTGTGGCGTACAAGAAATATGCATAGATTGACATATTTGAACACACAACTATTTAGCAAAACAGCTGATCGTGTCGCCATCTTGCCGGAAAAATTAATATTCATGAATTCCTGACCAATCAGACGCGTCAATCTTATAGCGCGTGATACGGTGATGCCAATAACGGGTAATGAGCTTGGTACTCGTATATTAGATACAGGTACGATTCTACAAATTCCTCTCGTTCTCTCACAATCTTTCACGATAAATGATTCCTATTGGAGATGCCGCTACGAAAAAATGTCTGATGCTATAGAATTTTAGTGTAAAACCTTCGCGTTCGCTTCTTAAATTGCTGATTGCAACCAGCAATGCTACATAGCATAAAATTTGCCATTTATTCGTTGTCAACGCTGAGAAACCCTGGTATGTGTTCGGTTATGTATAAAGGAATTATTCAACATTGAATGAGGCCTCCCACCAAAATCATGACCAGAATTTCTCGAAATTTTACGGTACCACGACATAATATAATTGTCATTTTCACATCTTATTGGATGAAAACCTTCACAAAACTTTGGTATCTGTTAGTTTTAATACCATTGTGATTAAATTTATCAATGGCATTTGTAAAATGAAAAAATAATTCGATAAACTTTGCAAAAATAGACCAATGTATTTATCCTACAAGATGTGGCCATTTTGAGAGGCAGGTTGACTAACTAAAATATATTTTATTCATACAAATTTTATATGTACTTAAAGGAATTTTATTGCCCTTTCTAATGATATATAGTTTTATATATAGTGAGCTGTTACTTTGCCAAAAATAGTTAATACAATTAGCATGGTAGCACTACGCCGCTACCACGCCACTACCGCTTATAGGCTAGGGTTCTAAACAAGTTTCCAGCTTTTGGCTGTAGGGTTTGTAGCACTTTTTTGTAAATTCTTGGTAGGGCCCAGAGGGTTAATTCTGAGCACAGTCAAATTAGTTTCAAAATATTCAACAGCATGTTTAATAAATAGCAAAGAATTACAAAGACATACAATTCATACGTCTCACACTATTTGAGATTTGATGACGGTCTATAAGGAACCCTTTGTGACATAATGAATGTGATGTCATCATACATGCGCTGAGCTGATTATGACGTCATACGAGGTCAGATGATGGATGGATACTCTGGAAAGGTGAGTTTCACCAATAAGTGATGAGACCTATGTGGGCAAGACAGGCAGATTATTAGGCTCAAGCAATCTGAGTAAAAGATATCAAGTGAGTTAAAGATGCATATTCACTGCAGAATGGTTGCAAATAAAATTGTTAAAATTGTATACTTTTAGAGGCTTAAGCTGTGCGCATAGGTGTAATGAAACGAAATAAATCTTAGCATATGATGATTTTAGGGTTGCATGATTTTTCGATTATTCGATTAATCGCAATTATATAATTCAAAATGATCGTGGACGATTATAAAATTAAATAATCGTATAATCGCCATGTTGAAATTTTTGTCAAGACACTTTTACGCTTGTGAAACTCTGCTCACGTTACCAATCATGGAAACAAACATCCGGCGATCGGCCGAATGTGTGAATGATTAAATAAACTAAATAAATAACTGATTTGTTTGTATATTAACTAAGTCAATACTTACGGAGAAAACATGTTGAATTTCTGTGGTATTTCGCTTAATTGAAGCCTAGGCTTCTATTAGGACAAGAGGCGTTCAATTTCCAACCCAACCTCTCTGAGAAAGGGGGTGGGCTTATATTAGAGTTTTCCCAAAAAAGTTCTAAAACTGATACCACGGAAATTCAACGCATTTTCTCCCGTAAAACTTCCCACCGCCTACACCTATGTTTAATGTATACCTCAAAACATCACCAGGGAAGTGAAATTATTTGATTTGGGCGCCTAAATATTGTGCAACCTTTAATAAAGGTTGTTTATTAAATCAAAATTAATCCACACTTTGACATAAAATGGTGTCGCGAAAAAAATACAAATCACGTGATTCGCCTCCAATTGAAGAGTTTATTTTAGAGCGAGTACTCGGATATAAATATTCTGGAATCGGGGACTCGGAACTCGGGGAATTTCTATATATTATCATTGTGCGATAGGAACTGAGTATTATACTGATCTGAATAACAGGTACCCGTTTGATAAACTCCCGTTAGCGTATAGTATCTCGCGAGAACATGCCGCCTCCCATCGCAAAAGAGCCGCTGGCCCCGCCAACTTAAGAAGCCGGCTATATTGTCATTCGTAATAATTCAATTTGGATCATTTAATGTTGATCAGCGTTACAAAATTGATGCGCATTTTCTCCCGTGCTTGTTTGGTACATAAATTTGGTCTTAACATATATTTATAATAAGGAAAAGGTATTTAATCACGCCAAGACTATTTTACGCGCATTTTGGCTACAAGAGTGTGGAATAAACTTTATTATATGTTGAACATATGTGGCCTACTATTAGTATTAATCTAATAGGTGGTTGAGATTTACAAATCCGAGGCCTGCATTGACTTCTAGAGGTGCCAGAAATGTATCAGGGCAGAGATCGGTCTGAAGTAAACACACCCTGTGTGACACGATTGTTATTATTATACATGCTATTCTTACAAATTTGCTCTTAAAAAAAATGTTCCTATACAATCAGCTGAGTTAGGGGATGGGCTTCTAATACAGAGTTTTGCCGTTTTGAAACTGCTAAGAAATCATTGGAACTCATATGTCAAAGTTAGGGTGTGTGCTTCTATTAGAGCATAGGCTACAATTAAGCGAAATACGAGTGCATGATTAATCGTATGATCGCGATTATTTGTATTAAATGATCGCGATTATGAAAATCGAATAATCGTGCAACCCTAGATGATTTCATTACGTATAAATTAATATAATTTTTAAGTTGTCAAATTGAATTAGAGGCACGAGTTCCTAATTCAAATTCACAGATAAAAATATGAAATTTATTTATACGGAATGAAATCATCACATGTTAAGATTTATTTCGTTTCATTCCATCGAGGGACACAATTTACGCCTCTAAAAGTATACACTTTTAACAGTTTTATTTTCATACATTTTGGTGTGAATATGCACCTTTAATAAATTAGTTTAGAATTGCATAAGATGTCTAATAATATACCTCATGTTTTGCATCAATAGAAAAGTCGGGTTTAATGCTGTACTCAGCCAACCTGTGGATTAGAAATGAAATTTATTATATAAGTTTTCAAAATCTTCAAAAAGACTAATATTATGTATCTAACATACAGAGAAAATAATTATGGTAGTTTTATTTTCATGTAATTGTTGAAAAATATACATTGCCTACTTTTATAATTATATGTCGAGTTCATGAGTCTAACTGTTCCAACAACGCTGTGATTGTACTAGGATGTTTTCTATAATGCCAATTTATCTCTATGGATCACACATTTTGAAAGTGAGGTATACTAGACACTGACAAGGAATTAAGGTCAATTCATGGACCACATTTGTAACATAATTCCTGTCCACTTAGAGACCATTACTAATGGTGTAAACTGATTGTAAATAATGATTACCAACTTAGAAAAAAGATTATTTATTAACCCTTTCATAGCGAATCTGCAGTGCTCTTGAGGAATGTCCACTTGCAGTCCAAGAGAATATTTTTGAAAATTTACCACTGGATATAACCAAGCCAGTCATTCCTGTAGTAAATTTACAAAACTATTCACCTCTTGGTCTGCAAATGGACATTCAATAAGCAAACATTTTTATATTCTTGACCAAATTTACCCAATAAGGGGCTAATAGATTAGTCTATGTTTTGTGATAGACACATGTACTAATCTAAGGTTAAGTTCGACTGGCTAACAATTGTCAGTTTGCTGATTTACTGAATATATGCATTGCAGATTTGCTATACCCAGTCAGATGCTGACTAGTTAACTACAGTTCGTTGGTACCCGATTCCCTATTGAATTATTACTGCGGAAAATTTTGAGCCGAGAACCAGTCTTGATTAACCTTCTCTGTTGTCTGTCTAGATGGCCTACGAAAATGGGCTATTTTTGTCCGCTAAGACATAAAAAAGTATCTATATGAGATAAAGTGCGAAGGAAATGGGCCTTAGGGAACATTGACATACAATAGGAAAGTATAATTTCATCAAACCTAAGTTATTTAGTGAAATATATGCTTTTATTCGTGTGTTCGCCATTTTGAAATTTAAGCAAATTTCATAGTAACCATGTGGAACAGAGCTCAGGTGCTCGGTTGATAACAGTTAACTACATGTACAATGTAATTAGTTAATTATTTCAAGTTCGACTGGGATCCAGTTAACAATAGCTCCATGTAGCAATCGCTAGCTAGTCGAACTTGACCAACATGTGATGCTTTTTAATGCTTAAAAAATGTTAGGTAAGTCGTGTTTAAAGTATCACCTGAACTCATCTATACCTAAAATGGAAACTTATTGATAACATAATATTATGGGTAGGAGTTAACATTGGCTATTTCAATATATTATGCTTTAATTAGATGTCATGAACATGTTTGCAATCATGCATCACAAGTCAACCCTTTCAACTAAACACCACATACCAGATACAAGGTTCTGGTAGGCATGCACGATTATTGCTTTGATTGATCACGATCATGACGATCGATTATTTAAGAATAATCGTGATTACTCGCTTAATCAGCTTGGGTACAAATTACCCCGGCATAACATCAACAAGCATATCAATGACGAAAGCTGTAATGCCATTGAGAAAAGTCAATTTTCATGCCAACAGAAGACTATTTTTGAAAATGTATCACTGGAATGCCCGACTCAATTCTCGAGCCAGTCATTCCAGCGATACATTTTCAAAAATAGTCTTCTCTTGGAATGCCATAACTGAACAAAAGGTCAATTTTCGTAACAAATCGCATTAAAATGTGATTAAAAGGTGATTTCAAATATTTTATGCAGTAGTAATTATTCACAATTTTTCGATTATACAATTTTTAATCAGATAAATTCAGAATTTAAGAAATAATCATGATTTTTGATTTAATCACGTAATCAATCGCACACAAGTCTAAGTTCTGGTTAATATTTTGGGCTAATTTGCTTGAACGCCATTGCTGCCTAAGGCACCAATGTCTTCCAGTCAAACTTGTTACAAAATACTCAGCAATCTACCTACATGTATATCTGTGCTTTAAAATTGTGATATCGATATTTCTTGGTTTAAATGGTAACTTTGGTTTTTAGAATAAAATATTATTTATATTATTCATTACATTAATATTGGTCGTAAGTTGTTCTTTCAATAAAATTCTAACTGGTATATAGTATTTGAAAATTATATGTAATCATATGATTTTAATCATTAGCTAATGATTTAGCCCATCCACCATTCTAATATGCAGATTTCAGTTTTACTAGCAGTTACATGTAACTAATAGGCTTTTCCCAGTTTTAGCCATGCCCTGTCCATCAATAGCTAAGCTCCACCCACAATTTCACTCGAGTTGGGATCGATCGATCGATCCCTGAACACCCGGATTATCAATTTCCAGGAAACTATACCAGTAAGCTGTTAAATATTTCGAAACTAATTTGTCAAATTAGTCTTAAAGTATTCAACAGAATGTTTATTAAATGGTAAAGACATAATATTCGTACAACGTGTCGGACTATTATGCGTTAAAGATGGACTATTTCGAATCATTCATGACATCATGATGGTCAGCATACATTAATTAGTTAATTATGATGTCACATGATGTCAGATGATTGATGGATAAACTTGGAAAGGCCCATTGGCTACACTGTCATTGCCGATGTGTATCATATGGTTTGTCATTGTGAAAGATGGTTAAAAGAAGACATCAGTGTTACACTAACTGGATTGTGGAAAAATTTTTGGCATTTTACATTTCCAAATGCAAATTTGGATTTGTATCTAGATTACAATGACCTTGACCCCAAAGGTCTGACTTGTCTTTGTGCTGCTCCTACTGATTGAGGTAACTGTATGATCATGCTTAGTTCCAATTCTGAAATAAAGGAAAAATAAGCCAAGCAGAAGAACCTAACCATTAGAGTCTGCATGTCATACAAGTCAACTGTTACAATGCCCTTTGACCTCAATATCATTGATTTTCATCCAATTTCTATAAGGAAGCATGTGTCTAAGTTTAGTCCCAATAGGATAAAGCCATGCCGAGATATAAGACGATGTGTTGAGCTAAACCAAAAACTCAACAGCAAAACCATGACATTGAACGTTGACCTCAAAATCATTGTGCTCCATTTGCCTGATATAAGGAAGCGTGTGTCCAAGACTAGTCCCAATAGCGTCAAGCCATGCTGAGATATAAGACGATATGTTTAGCCAAACCAAAAACTCAACAGTAAAACATTTTTATACCAAGGTCACAATGACCTTGGACTTGACTTCATGACCTCAATGTCATTGTGCTCAATCACCTTGATATAGCATGTGCCCCAGTTTAGTCCCAATATGGAGAAGCCATGCTGGAAATATCAATAGGGAGAAGACATGGCGGAAATAGCATTGTGCTCAATCCCCTTGATATAAGGAAATATGTGTTCAAGTTATGTCCCAAGAGAGTGAAGCCATGCCGAGATAGAAGGCAATATGTTCAGCTAAACTAAAAACTTAAACAAAAAAATAGTTTTATACCAAGGTCACAATGACTTTGAATGTTGATCACATACTATCAATATCATCCCGTTGATATGAGGCATGTGTCCAAGGTTAGTCCCAATAGGGTGAAGCCATACCGAAATACAAGACAATATCTTGAACTAAACAAAAAACTTAACCAAGATTAGACACTGACACAGCCAGATAGACAGACAGACAGACAGACTAATTCAAATTTTCGTGAATAATAAGACTTACTTTTGTATCAGTCCTTGGCTGAATAAAACTCCTGCAGCAAAGTCCGGATAATCAAAACTTTGTTCGCTATCGAAGAAAAAGTGGTGAATTATCACATGCTCTTTGTCCTGTAAGGCATGACCCAAAAAATGCAACTGCAATATAATAAATGCAATACTGTTAAAGGTACTATATCACACCAAGTAGCTTTAAATGAAAAATAATAACAAACGTACAATATTCCAGGCGCATTTAGCGTATTTTTATGCAATCTAATGGAATATGAAATGATTTTCCATGTTGATCGCACTAACATTGAAATTGAATTGTGCATAAAAACTACGCAACATGGATGAGTTTTATTCAAAATGTGTAAGTTGTGCCTTGCAGTCATCTGATCCGCCACAAATGCAGTCATTCGATCTGTCACTCATGTAGTCATCCGATCTATCACTCACGTAGTCATCCGATCTGTCACTCATGGAGTTGATCGGTTGGTCACTTGGTTGAAATGGTTGAATAGCCATTCAATAAGAAGGGCCTCCCCCATTGCAAAGTATGTCACAACGCATAAACAAATCTCTTGTGACAGCGATGACTTTATTAATGTTAGGCTACATATTTTTCTTCTCCTACTCGCGTGTTTTAGCGTGTTCTCATGTATCAACATCTTGGTAACACTTGATATTGAATCATATGAAGATATTTGTCCGCTAGAATAAGAAAATTCGACAGTATTTACGCGATTGGAAACGGAAAACAATCCTGTCAAGAGGCGTTCGCCCCAGGGCCAATTCGTCATAGCTACCGTTGTTATTATGGTACAATTGTAATACGCTGGTGGCTTATTTTAAAGTCCCGGGTGATTTCCGCAATTTTACGTGATATTGTACACACCTACGCCAGTTCCCTAGCCCTATTCTATGCATTGGGCATAAGAAAATTTAGGACATAGGTCGACTATTCACGTTTTGCTTGTAGAATATGCATACATGACTCTTACAGCTCCATTCGTCACCAAGTCAGTCATCCTCACAGTCAGTTGGTCGGTCGGTCAGTGGGTGGGTGGTTCTGTCCATCACCCTGTCTGTCTGTCCACCACTCATGCAGTCATCTGACCTATCACTCATGCAGGCGGTCAGTCTGTCACTCATGCACTCATCCGATCTGTCACCCATGCAGTCTAGCCTGTCAGTCTCTATTCCTGATGCAGTCATCCGATCTGTCACTCATGCAGTCATCTGATCTGCTACTCATGCAGTCATCTGATCTGCCACTCATGCAGTCATGCGATCTGTCACTCATGCAGTCATCCAATCTATCACTCATGTAGTCATCCGATCTGTCACTCACGTAGTCATCCGATCTGTCACTCATGCAGTTGATCGGTTGGTCACTTGGTTGGTCAGTCAGAGGGTTGGTCAGTGGGTGGTTTGGTCTGTCACTTATGCAGTCATCCAATCTGTCACTCATGCAGCCATCTGATCTGTCACTCAGGCAGTCTATCAGTCTGCCATTCATGCAGTCATCCTATCTGTTCCCTCATGCAATCCATCAGTTTGTCACTCATACAGTCATCCGATATGTCACTCATGCAGTCCATCAGTCTGTCACCCATAGTCATCTGATCTGCCACTCACACACTCATGTGATCTGTCACTCTTGCAGCCATCTGATCTGTCACTCAGGCAGTCTATCAGTCTGCCATTCATGCAGTCATCCTATCTGTCCTTCATGCAGTCCATCAGTTTGTCACTCATACAGTCATCCGATATGTCACTCATGCAGTCCATCAGTCTGTCACCCATAGTCATCTGATCTGCCACTCATACAGTCATGTGATCTGTCACTCTTGCAGTCTATCAGTCCATCACTCATGCAGTCATCCGATCTGTTACTCATGCAGCCATCTGATCTGTCACTTATGCAGTCCATCAGTCTGCCACTCGTGCAGTCATCATATCTGTCACTTATGCAGTTGATCAGTCTGTTACTCATGCAGTCATCCTATCTGCCACTCATGTAGTCATCCGATATGTCACTAATGCAGTCCATCAGTCTGTCACTCATGCAGTCATCTGATCTGCCACTCATGCAGTCATCTGATATGTCAATCATGCAGTCATCCGATCTGTCACTCATGCAGTCTGTCACTCATGCAGTTGGTTGGGTGGTCGGTTGGTTGCTCAGTTGGTCAGTCGGTGGGTTTGTCAGTCGGTGGGTGGGTGGTTTGGTCCATCAGCCTGTCCATCAGACCATCACACATGCAGTCATCATATCTCTCACTCATGCAGTCCATCAGCCTGTTACTCATGCAGTCATCTTATCTGTCACTCATGAAGTCATCTGATAAGTTAATCATGCAGTCATCTATTCTGTCACTCATGTATTTGGTCGGTCGGTCAGTGGGTGTGTCAGTCGGTGAGTGGGTGGTTTGGTCCGTCAGCCTGTCCATCAATCCATCACTCATGCAGTCCTCCGATCTGTCACTCAGGCAGTCATCCAATTTGTCAGTCATGAAGTTGGTCACTCATATAGTTGGTAGGTCGCTCGCTCATGTGATCAGTCAGTCCGTCAAGCATGCAGTCAGCCGATCTGCCACTCAAGCATTGGGTCAGTCAGTCCGATCTGTCACTCATGCAATCGGTCGATCCGCCAGTATGTCACTTATACAGTCATCTGATCTGTCACTCATGCAGTCTGTTAGTCTGTAAGTCATGCAGTCGCTCATCTGATCTGTCACTTATGCAGTCGGTCGGTCATTCGATCTGTCCCTCATGCAGTTAGTCATTCAGTCAGCAATTCGTCATGTCCGTCATTCAACATATCTGTCACTCATGCAGTCCCTCACACATGCAGTCAGTCATCCAATCTGTCATTCGCGCAGTCAGTCGGTCATCTGCGTTGTCACTCATGCAGTCGGTCATTTGGTCGGTTGGTCGGCCTGTCCACCACTCATGCAGTCATCAGATCTGTCACTCATGCAGTCTGTCAGGCCGTCATCCATGCAGTCGGTCATCTGATTTTCACTCATGCAGTCAGTCGTTTATTCAAAATATTGATCATGCAGTCGGTCGATCAGTCGGCCTGTCTGTCAGTCCATCACTCACACAGCTATCCAAGCTGTCACTCATGCAGTCTGTCAGTCCGTTACTCATGCAGTTGGTCATCCAATCTGTCACTCATGCAATCGGTCATTCGGCCTGTCTGTCAGTCTGTCAATCATGCAGTCATCCGCTCTGTCACTCATGCATCCAATCAGTCTATCATTCATGCAATCAGTCTTCCGATCTGTCACTCATGCAGTCGGTCAGTCATCTGATCTGTCACTCATGCTGCCTGTCAGTCGGTCGATCGGCCGGTCATTATGTCTGTCAGTCCGTCATCCAACCGATCTGTCACTCATGCAGTTCATCATTCATGCAGTCCATCAGCCGATCTGTTACTCATGCAGTCGGTCAGTCATCTGCTCTGCCACTCATGCAGTAAGTCAGTCAGTCATTTGGTCACTCATTTGTCGGCCTGTCAGCCTGTCCATCAGTTTGTCACACATGCAGTCATCAGATCTCTCACTCATGCAGTCGATCAGTCCATCACTCATCCAGTCAGTCATCTGATCTGTCACTCATGCAGTAGGTTGGTCATCACTCATACAGCGTAACTCATGCACTCCGTCAGTCTGTCACTCATGCAGTCAGTCATCTGATCATTCACTCATGCAGTCAGTCATTCATCCGAACTATCACTCATGCAGTCAGTTGGCCTGTCTGTCAGTCCATCACTCATACAGCTATCCGAGCTGTCACTCATGCAGTCTGTCAGTCCGTCACTCATGCAGTTGGTCATCTGATCTGTCTCTCATGCAGTCAGTCGTTCGGTCTGTCACTCATATAGTCATCCGCTCTGTCACTCATGCATCCAATCAGTCCATCACTCATGCAGTCAGTCATCCGATCTGTCACTCATGCTGTCGGTCAGTCGGTCGATCGGCCAGTCATTATGTCCATTAGTTCATCATTCAACCAATCTGTCATTCATGCAGTTCATCACTCATACAGTCAGTCAATCATCTGGTCTGTCACTCATGGAGTAAGTCGGTCCATCGCCTGTCAGCCTGTCCATCAGTACATCACACACGCGGTCATCAGATCTATTACTCATGCAGTCTTTAAGTCCATCACTCATCCAGTGGGTCATCTGATCTGTCACTCATGCAGTAGGTTGGTTGGTCAGCCTGTCCATCAGTCCATCATTCATACAGCTATCCGAGCTGTCACTCATCCAGTCTGTCAGTCCATCACTCATGCAGTTTCTCATTCGATCTGTTACTCATGCAGTCGATCAGTCGGGTGGCATGTCAGTCAGTCCATCACTCATACAGCTATGCGAGCTGTCACTTATGCAGTCTGTCAGTCCATCACTCATGCAGTTGGTCATCCGATCTGTCACTCATGCAGTCAGTGGTTCTGTCTGTCTCCCTATCTGTCAGTCTGTCAATCATGCAGCCATCCGATCTGTCACTCATGCATCCCATCAGTCCATCACCCATGCAGTCCAATCTGTCACTCATGCAGTCAGTCGGCCATTCGATCTGCCACTCATGCAGTTGGTTAGTCATCCGATCTGTCACTCAGGCAATCGGTCGGTCATCCGATCTGTCACTCATGTGGTCGGTTGAAAATTGTCAAAAAGTCACCCCTCTCTTCACCTCCCATATCAATACCACATCTATTTGTAATTTCAAGGTAGTCTGAGATGAGGTCAAGAAAAGTCAGGATATGATTGTTTTTTCATAATGAAAGTCCCGTAACGAAAATACCACAATACTGGTAAGACACACTTATGAATGAACATGGGTTGCACTGCCCATTTTCCTAACAACTGCAATAGTTTGCATTTATCCGACAGTTTCGAAAATTGCAAATTTAAAATCAGAATACCCAAAAAACCTATATAAAAAACAATTTCAGCCTCATAGTCCATCAAATAAAAAAATCCAACATGGTCGCCAAACATGCTCTATTTTGATTGGCCCATGGCGACCATGTTTTTTGACGGATCAACTTCGCTTGAACAAACTTTACTGGCCCTTAGTCCCTAATTATATCTGCCAAATTTTGGCCTGATCCTTTCAGCGGTTCTGGAGAAGTCATTTTCGCTAAAACTAGGTCAACCAAGATGGCCGCCGAACCATTTGACCAATCAAGTTCCCATGAACAAACTTGGTTGAGCTCTTGCCCTGGATCATATTTCATGAGGTTTCCTTCAATCCCTCCGGCGGTTTCGGAGAAGATTTTTAAAGACTTTTCAATAAACCGGCCAAAATCCAAGATGGCCACCGGCCAAATTGGCCGATTGGCTTCGTTTGAACAAACTTGGATCCCTATGCCCTAAGGATGATTCCTACCAAATATAATTGAAATCGTCTCAGCGGTTCTTGAGAAGTCGTTTTAAAGGAAAGGTTGACGGACAGACGGACACACGACGGATGGTCGCCACGACATAAGCTCACTTGGCCTTGGAGCTAACAATCTAAGTTGAACTCGTGCATTACCGTCAACTCAGTGAAGAGGGCTTCTGCCTTCACTAGGTCCCTGCATGGTATACCGTCTGGG
This sequence comes from Chaetoderma sp. LZ-2023a, assembly GCA_034401795.1. NCBI lineage: Eukaryota > Metazoa > Mollusca > Caudofoveata > Chaetodermatida > Chaetodermatidae > Chaetoderma > Chaetoderma sp. LZ-2023a. Next base: position 109,179,205 of record CM067370.1, on the reverse strand, counting down.
TCCTCAGAGTACGGAAGGATCGTGGAGCATGCGTCAGAGTATGTCTCCGAGATCGAGCCTAGGACGCTTGTTAACGATGGTTGCTTGTAGCTGCAGCTAGGCCCCTCGTCCTCTGGGCTTAATGTTAAAAACTTACGGCCGAATAGTGACATGAATGCTTCACTAACATTTTTGAAAACTGGCCTGCATGGTCGTGTATGTTTTCCTCCAGCACCCATACAAAACTATCTTACACCGCCAAAATCATCGGCAACTGCCCATCCATAAACATTGTCTATCTCATAACCTGTGATGTCTGCCACAAACAATACGTGGGCGAGACGCTACACATGTTCAAAATATGCATACAAGAACACCTTCGTTCCATAACCAACCTCTACAGGAGCGAAAGATACGACACACCAGTATCTAGACATTTTAATAAGAAACGCCACTTTGTCTCGGATTCGGTCCTCGAACTTTCCAAGTACTAATGCCACTGCTAACAGTTCTAAGACATTTATGTGTTTCTGTGCATTTGTCCGATCCCATTCACCCGACACTGATAGATTGTCCAGTACCGCTCCCCATCCTGTCACAGACCCGTGACTCTGACTAAGGAAGCGGTAGTGGAACAACTCGCAGGAGATTCTGTTCTGATAGCCACCACTGAAGGTGGTATATCAATGGTTCCTATACTGGAATCTTCAGAGACAACATATCTGTTCTCAGCGACCAGAATGACATTAAGTACATCTGAATCGGCCTGGGCCCCGAGTGCCACATAAGGCACTAGCTTCTCCAGGGATACTAGCAACACAGTATCTTGTGAAGATGCCGCGCCATCATATAGGCTCCTAAGAGAAATTTACCCCAGGACTGCTAATAGGTTCCTGACTCTGCTTTCTGCCGACCATCTTTGAGATTGAACAGTATTCCCAATTTTCAGGTTGTTGCGCAGAATGACTGGGTTCCCCGCCTTCAGCAGCTAGTCGTCTATGTAAGTATGGACAGCTATAGAAAGTAGTCATGGCAAGAACCACCTTGGTGAAGACACTGGGACCTATCATCAGACCAAATGGTAATGCATTGAATTCCCAGACCTTGTCCTGGGACGCAAACCGCAGGTATTTCAAAAAAGGAATTAACATTGGAATATGAAAATAAGCATCCTTCAGTTCTATCAACACTGCCCACACACCCTTCCTCAGAAATCTGGGCAACTGAATGAACTTATTCAAAGACTTGAGGTTGAGGATCGGTCTCCAACCGCTGGTGCGTTTCGGAACGTGGAACATTATCGAATAGAAGATATGGGAGGCTTGGTCGCGGACTAAATGAATCACGTTTTTCCATAGAAGGCTTTCGCTTTCTAGGCGAATGGCCTCTAACAGATCGGTCTCCCTGGGAATGGGAGTCCATACAGGAGTTGTAGTTAATGGAACTGAAGATTCTTGGATGAGCCAATCCGGTTCATATCCATTTCTTAACCAATGACAGATGAAAAAGTCTTGCACGACCTGTTCCCTTTTGCTTGAGAACAGTCAAAGTCTGCCTCCGACGGCAGGAATCTGCACACAGCATGAGATCGATGTTGTATGACAAGATGCTAACTCGCTTGGGTGAAGATCTACATTGTACGACTCGTCTTCCCCAATGCCACCAGAATGGTTCTCGCCGGATGCCCATCAAGCCCGCCACCCACAGCCTCCACAGGACATCTTGGTGTATGACAGGCCGGAACCGCCACCTCTGTTATCCTTATGATAACCGGACATTCCGGCGCCGCCCCCAAACCCACAACCCCCCCCACCTTCCTGTCATCATTATAAGGCCACTTATTTGGTGCCTTATATGATGATGAATGACCAGTTGCCTGAGAGCCGGATGCCTGATGGGAATCACGGCCTGTAGGATGGTACCGAGATCTCTGGCATCGGCGCTGCTGCTCCTGCCTGTGCTGCTTGTAGGACTGCTGCGGCCGAGTCCTCTTCGTCGACTTCCACGACTTGACGACTACTTCCTGTTCTGCCACCATTAACGCCATGTTGGAAAGCGCCTGTCTGGCCCAGCCGCCAAACAGGCCTGAATCAATGAAAGGAGCATTAGATAACACAGCCCTCATTTCCAGTCCTGGTTCAAGAACCATCCTCCTATGCTCAGCCAATGTGCGTATGATTACCCTGGCCAGGCAATATTGGGACAAGCGCATAGCATCCCGGACAACTCTGGGAGCCGCTTTGGGCACTGCCCCACCTTCTGCTGTGCATGTCAGCATCGCCTGCCGGACATTATAACCATGCGACAATGCAGACATGGCCGTCCGTGACGCATCTCCAATAAGCGAAAGGTCATTGAAAGCATCCTTGTTGGCTGCGGACATTAGTGGTCGAGAACGACCCTTAGCTTTGCCTGCCAACGGCCTATTCAGCGCTTCACGCTCCTTCATAGAAAGACGAGGAACTCGTGCATACTGATGATAGGTCAGCTCTGGAAAGTGGACCATGCTGCTGATGCCCTTGGGGTCCTTTGGCAATGAAAACTCCAGCTGAACAAGTCTACACGTCGTGACTTCAAGCATGTCTGGTCTGAAAATCAAGAGGAAGCATAGGAATGGCAGAAGAGCCACTGGACAGAGAACTAGCAGCACCCCCTGACATCCGCTCCATCGCCGGATCGCACAGAGGCCCCTGCTCCAATGCCAACCTGAGACGATTAGAGATCCATGTGAGGACCTGCACCCACTCAGCTTCTGAACGAACACTCACCCATGAGAAGTCAGAGAACTACCATTTTCGTCTTCATTCTCACCCTTGGATGAGGAGGCGGCTTCCAACGATCCCAGCTGAGAGCCTTGCAACTGGCTTCCAATTCGAAGCGAATCTACAGCTCAGCTACTGGCGACCGTCTCAACGTCTAGGGAATCCACATACATTGATCCTTCATCGTGAAGCGGGTTCCCGACGGGAGCCAGAACAATGGCCTCTAGCATTATGGGATGAACGGCTCCCATAGAAGCCATCAATACCAAACTATCCGGCAACCCAGCGGGAGCTGTACTAGGCGGAATGGATCTAATGAAGTCCGGATGGAAGATGTCTGAAGAAACATCTATACCACCCAGCTGGGACACCCATACGAATCCCGGGGGGAGATCCGGGAGACCCACGGGGCCCGAGCCTTAAACTGGCAAGACTGGCATTGAGATATCATCCAACAGCAACAACTCTTCTCTTCTGCTGTAGGCTCGCAAGCCATACAGAGGGGCAGGTACCATCTCCTCCGCAAGCTTGACCCGACCACCGGGAGGTAGTCCTGCATCCTGTCACATCAAAGGAGATCCCGTGACTAGAACGACTCAAACATCGCTTTGAACTGGGCTGCCATACACCCAGTGCAGAATCCATTTGCGTGTTCAACCTCTCCTCCATGGCCTGCATAGTCGTTACATCAGCTTGAAATGCTCGATCCATTCGCGATACATTCAAGAGATGTGCACGCCTACATGTATCGCTATCAAACTCCGCCACCAACTCCTACATGTGTCACTATCAAACTCTGCCACCAACTCTGAAGACCACCTTGTGCAAACATCACTCACTTTGCATCCAGCACAGGCGACACAGTGATGGCTGGCGAACTTCCACTTCCTGCATCTGGTCACAAGGTGTCAGGCAAAGATTTTGGCCTGCCCTTCGACTTCTGCGAACACAAAACTTAGAATTAAAACACTGAACATGGTAATGATGATACGCACATAGCACAAACGCTTGACTATAATCAAAGATTAATTTTAAAACATCAACTTTCTCATGAATTAACGTTAATCAAGCTGAGAGCAGGATTCAACAAAATTCAGTATCTCTTTTACTAAATTAATCCACTTAGATATTAACAAATCTTGAATAATCTAAGAAATAACATAACTGCTGATAACTACAAACACCCTCGACAATCAAGCGAGAGCTAACAACGGCTAAAATTGAGAGTAAACAGAAGCGCTAACCATAACCTACTACTGGGCGCCGCCATCTTGGCTTATGGATGCATCCATCTTAGAAGGAACCGAGTCACAAGAGAAATTAATCGAGTACCCGAATAGCGTTAACAAGATAGCGGGTAATGGGACGACTCCTATAATGGCAATTGAATTAAAACAATGTACCAATTTAAGGAAAATTCAGTTATTACGGCACGAATGTATAAATTCTAGATTGATACAACCTGCTCTTGAGTCGATTTTCCTATTCCTTCCATGATGCCACAAGTATTTAAGCTAAATAACGCATAAAACAAAAGAGAAAAGACTGAATATATCTCAATATTTTGTTTTCGCAAAATACACGAATCTGTCTGTACTCGGCAATTGACTCGGTACCTAGTGCTAATGGTAATTCACGGTAATTCCCAGACACAGGCTGAGCAGGAAACTGAAGAGTTAATCTTTGTTAAGTATTTTGTGCTAGTCTTTCGATAATAGACATTATCATAATAGTACATCTGGTAAATATTATTCGAAGTAGAATTCCCATTCGGCAGAACTGTCACTTTCAAAGGTGAATAAGACAGGTTACCACACACACCCCATCCTTTTATTTATCTGCCATGACAGGTTTCTCACAAAAAAAAATAAAAACCCAATTACACATTAACAGTCTTCCTCTGCTAGCTAAATATCTAAGATATGTATTGTGTGCTCTGACATCTATAATGTTGAATATTATGGAATTTATTTGACTGAAAGTTATTGCTTTCAAAGGCAGCAATGACTTTCACTCAATGTATTTTTTAAATACACTTCAACTCACTCTACCCAACAACTGCTGCTAACTGAGCTTGGCCACTCAGCCAAATCATTAAAAGGATTGTGGAATACAGTCAAACCTGCTACCGTGCAACACCAATTTCCACTTAAAAAACCCATCAAATTAAATGAATCCAATATTACCACCAAACAATACATTTTGAGAGCTCTACGGCAGCCATGGGTTTTTTACGTATCAACCTCCCTTGAACAAACTTTAATGGCCCTTAGTTGCTAATCATATCTCCCAAATTTCAGCTCAATCCGTTCATTTGTTCTGGAGAAGTCCTTTTGGCGAAAACTAGGTCATTCAAGATAGTCGCCAAAGCATTTGGCCAATCAAATTCCCTTCAAAAAAATTGTTTCAGCTCTTGCCCTAGATGATGTTTTATGAGTTTTGAATCAATCTCCCAACTGGTTTCAGAGAACATTTTTAAAGCCGTTTCTAAAGATTTGCCAAAATTCTACATAGCCGCCCACCAAATTGGCCGATCAGCTTCATTTAAACTTCCATCTCTATGCTGTAAGGATGCTTCCTGCCAAATATAATTGAAATCGGCACAGTGGTTCTTGACAAGTCGTTTCAAGAAAAAGTTGATGATGGATGACGGGTGGATGGAAGGTCACCATGGCATACGTTCATTTGGCCTTTCAGCCAGGCCAGGTGCGCTAAAAATAATTCTTCGCTCACTATTAGAATCGATCGTTTGTCCCAAAAATGGATTTGGTATACAATTAAACTCCTGTAATAAAACCACTTCATTAATAAGACTACCTTCTCTACAAGGACCTCTGTCTTCTGTCCTTAGAATGGAAGTAACATGTAGTAGAAAGGACTAACTGTATTTAAAGCATTATATTAAAATCCCAGCTGGACACAACATATACATATTTATTATATACCTGTATATATTAGCCAAAAAAATGGCTGAATTTTTACCACGTGACCATCCAAGAAAAAGTGTTATTGGACTCTGTCCAAAAGTGTTATTGGACTCTCGAGGGTATTTGTTACATTGATCATAAGAATATTACGCCACCCTGGTTTATGACATCATTTAGAGATGTCAGTTCAAGACCTTATTACGTCACCCAAACATTACGTCATAATAGTTTTACACCATTACATTATAACATCATTAATGATCCTTAACTTGTACTATTCGTGCGTGGTACAAAAAATGTAAATATAGTAAATTCAATAAACATATTGCATCGTTTATTTTTTCACTATATGGCTGTATAATATATAGGTCATTTAACATTTCTGAGCATAATATGGATTTTTATTGTACTCATCCACGTTGTATTTAGAAACACATAATGAACTCGACGCCAAAGTCCAATACTGCTTTTTAAAGATGATGTGAACTCGTACAATAAAAATCCATATTGTAGTCGGACGTGTTAAATAACCTAATAATATCACATGACAATATCTAAAGCTTTCATTGGTTGCTAATCCAGTCATGTTAATGAAAACCTTTCAAAATAAATCTTTTCTATTCCCAGGAAAAAACTAGTCAACCCTGCCCATAGAATACACCAGGTAAGTATTTGGGTCCTAGGTTGCCCTTTCATCTATGAAATCTCATTACCTGTATCACAAATTTAAAGGAATCATACAGGAAAACCATTGAATATTTTGAAAATAATTTGACTGAAAGCAATTACTGCCTAAGCCTACAGCATAGTTATTAAGTATCTGAAAAATATCTTGAATCTGATTGACCAGTACCTGTGAATATGCAAATGCTGTTTAATTACTGGTATTTAATTGCCTTAATTGCTTAAATGGATTACAAACAGGGATTCTCATAAGGATCTTTTTGAGGGTACATACCACCAAAATGCTGCTTGGGACCCCCAGAAGTAGTGGCAGTGGGTCGGTCCCATGTGACCCCTGAAAATCATGTTGATTGTTAAATACTAAGTGGTTCCAGAGGTTTCTGAACAAACGTACCAACAGAATCTATGATAGGACCACCATAATTCATAGTCATGGGTCAATGCTACCCTCTAACTTTAGCATGGATGAGAAATACTGCTTGGAACATCAAATTTCAGCTTGCGACCCCCAGATTTCAGCTGGGGACCCAAAGATGTCATGGTGTGTGGATTCCTGGGACCTCCAAAATTTAGATGCCATGAGAAACACTGATTACAAATGCAGTAGTGCTCTATTTATGGGGAATAAAAATCATTCCTGGCTTTTTTAGATTCAGATAACCTTCAGAAAGATGATCATTCACTTCAAATTTTGTGGCCTGCTTATTATTAGTGATGTAATTATGAGAACCTTTGTGCTATCATACTGAGTGAGAAGATTCAGCAGTCTCTGGATGTCCACTCTCGTCTCCTCCTCACATATCATAACCCAATCATGGCCTGAGAACTGTTCACCCCATCTGAAACAAACAGTAATATTACTTGCCCTCATAAAACGATAGATTTGCAGAGCAGAAAAAATCCTCTCCTTCAGAGAGTACGTTTTGGTAGAGCCGTGGCATTTCGAAAAAGTGGCTCACAAAAATAAAACTAATTTTTTATCCATGATGTAATTACAGGCAGGGGTAGATTTTAAGGATTTTTTCTCCTAACCCAGACGGAATAGTGCATCATTGATTTTACTATCATGCAGCAAATTTCACTAACCCTATGATTGTACATGTAAGCTCAAAGCTGATCACTTCTCTAATCCATTCACCGATGGATCCCTATAAGACTCATTTCCAAGGCAATCATACAGAGAAGTTGTTGAATATTTTTAAATTAATTTGTCCGGAAAAGCCGTTGCTGCCTTAGGCAACAACGGCCTTCCGGACAAATTATTTTCAAAATATTCAATAAAGCGTTGAAGCTAGCAGAAAATCTATTCTTTTGTTGATTTTTGGTCGGTACTGAACATAATGACATTATAAGTGTTTTTTCGTATTTCCTCTTTTGAGAGCATTACTAACCCATACGGGTTAGCGCAGGTGTAGTTTTATTAACCCATATGAAATTCTACTATCCTCGGGTTAACAGGTTAGTGTTAAAATTGAGCCCTGCCAGGTAAGGAAATGTCATATAGGCATATATTAAATCATAAGCGTATCGAGCAATTTAGGATGCTGGATGAAGCACATCGAAATAGAATATTGTAGATCGAATGCGCTCTAATAAAGCAACCTATTGAGAGATTCTTCTGCACCACTTCCTGAACGTAAGGCTGTACCACATGCTATCAATTAAAATAGCATATTCATGCAATTTACACGTAATATTGATGTCACTGAACTATGATCTAAATATATGTATGGATATACAGTAGCGTGGTCCAGCTAGATTTGGAGACTGGTCATTACCGTCAAGAATTCTACGGAATAATGAAAGCACATATTTTATCCCATAAGCTCACCTATAACATATTGCATAACATTGCTTAACCCTTTAACACTTATTTAAGCCAAAAATGTCTTCAGCAGTGGTTTTGAGAAATGTCTATTTGCAGACAATGAGAGGACTATTTTTGAAGATTTGCCACTGGAATGACTGGCCCAATAACTAAGCCAGTCATTCCAGTGGTAAATTTTCAAAAACAGTCTTGTCTTTATCTGCAAATGGACATTTTCTATGAGAAAATTTAATTTCTAAAAAACAAATTCAAGGGTTAAATGATCACATTATTTCATATCCCACTAGCGTAATAAAGTCAGACGCTATGACTGTAAGTTGTAAACAATGTATTCCAATGTGCTCATCTGGCACCTGAGTAAGCGCGTGATTGGTGACCTACTTATTTACAAACTTCAGTCAGGCTACTTATCCGATTTGGCTCAAATTTTAACACAACAAAGGAACTTACCATGCAAGAGGATTTGCAGACGTTGGCCATGATCCGGATAGAAACATCCTGAATTGAGATCAGATCAAATTCTGGATCTATGGATTTCTAGGAAACTTCTGGCACATTTTGATTCAAATTTCCACACAATGTTAGGATGTGACTGTCCACTATGCTACTACAACTTTGGACATCATCCGACAAAGATCTGGAAAATCTGAAAGATCTTGAGAAATCCGAAAAATCTTTAGAATTTGACAAAGACCAGGGGATGCAATCTCTGATTGATCTTGTTATTTATGCTACCATTAATCATTTAACAACTGTAATACCAGTATCTCAATTTCAAAGCATTCATACAGCAACAGCTTTCAGTCAAAATGATTTCACAATATTCTTAGGATGTGCGAAATATAGTATCTCGACTGTAATCTCAAAAGTGATAAAAAGAAATGTCTCACTGTGTAAACAATGGCAATAGTGTCCAGGCTCCTTTATTTGGGTACGTCTCATGCATGAAGTAAACCTCCACTTCTAATGGAGCAGAATTCTGTGTTAAATAAAAACAATAACGTGTACTCATCTTCTTGAGCACTACAATATCTTAGTGCTAGGACACACGAATACTGTGAATGAATCTAAGCAGTGTATAGTTATAATTATTGAACTAGACTGCTCGATCGATGAAGTGTCATCACATACACCCACATATTAAAACTGATGGTTGGGGGGGTGGGGTGTTAAAAGCAGTGAACGTGAGGATATGCAATGACACATAATCTAGTTGAAAAGTGTGAAGATGACACTTCTAGGGCTCTAAAATAGAACGTAAAGGCAATTTAACATTTTCTGACAACAGAAAAATACAAAAACGAAGTAAATATGGGAAAAAACCCATCCTATAGACATGTACAGTGCATTATTTTTTTTGCATCATTGTTTTGTTTCGATTTCCAGGAAATTTGGGAAAAAAACTTAAGCTGCACTGTACATTATTAATTCATGGATTAATTTTTGCACGCAAGTCTTAACTCATTAGAAATCATTAACCTTTTAATAGGAAAATTTATGCAAGAAAATTCAAATTTTCTCATAGAAAATAAATGAAATCAAGGATTTCCTTTTTCACAAGAGTTGATACTAACCATTCTGATGCTCATTGATATATAGTATATATTGATCTTACTTCAATATTACACAGATTTCAGAAACCACCCACCAATAGGCAGGTTATGCATGTCACTCTCGGCGGATGTATGACCAATTTGTAACTTTAAACTTATCTTAACCTCCTTCTAGGAGAGCCGCGTAGGCTGTCATCTCTAACTCTCATTACAGTACTTCTTATTACGACAATGCACTATCTTATTTATTATTTACGATCACCTACCATCACTATTTACCACATCAGGGTGTCATTGAGATCAGACATGACAACTGCAATGTAGTGCGAGTCCATGCCACCAGCCATGTCACTCGGCCTTAGCCGCAATCAGGTAGTAGCCATCATCTGCACGCTTTAGGCCTGAGCCTACATGTCTAACAACTGACTTTTGTATCAGAGCATATTCACAACTTAGCTCCCGATACAGGGCGTGACACTCAGAGTGAGTTCTTTTACGCATATCCCCCCCCCCCCATGACACAGATGGGATCGACAACTTTACATCCCCTCCAAATGGACATGGGACTGCGCAGGTTTTTACACCTATCCACATGCCTGAGTATGGGATCGAACAATGGCACACATCCACAAAGTGACACATCCTCAGACTAGATATAATTGGCTGACAATGGCAACTAATAAGCGTAAGACTGAGCTTCTGTGGGGCAGACAGGCCGGGATCATATCAGTATGGTAAGTATGAACTCTCTGGTGAAAAGAAATCCCTGATTTCATTGATTTCACTTCAAGAGTAAACCTACCATCCTGATACTCATTGATATCTAGCCAGAACTCACAAGTGAATTCGGCGGGAGGGAGGCAAAGGTCAGAGGACCGGCTCATCCCTGGAAGAGCGAGCTCTTTTGTGTTTGAGGCAGTCATCTGAAATTGTTTACTAAGAACAACCAGGAAGTGATTTAATCATCGGATAACACAGCAGGTGTAGTAGTATACTGGGACCACCTGTGACATCATCAGTGACATCATCGCCATCTGTGACGTCATCACCATCTGTGACGTTATCTGTGATGTCATCACCATTTGTGACATCATCTCTGGCATCATCACCATCTGTGACATCAACATCTGTGATGTCATTACCAGCTGTGATGTTATATGTGATGCCATCACCATCTGTGACATCATCTGTGATGCCATTACCATCTGTAACGTCATCACCATCTGTAACGTCATCACCATCTGTGATGTCATCACCATCTGTGGACCAGTCACATGTGTGACATTATCACCATCTATGATGTCATCACCATCTGTGATGTCATCTGTGACTTCATCACCATCTGTAATGTTCTCGGTGATGTCATCATCTGTGACATCATCACCATCTGTGTCGGCCACATCTGTGATGTCATCCGCCTCTCCAAACTTGCCACACTGTGTTTGCGCATGTGGCACCACACTCCCACATGCCCATACCACTCTGGGATCACACCCCTTTAGAACACACACCTCTGGTCCACACGCATCTGACCACGCCTATGGACCACACCTCTGGCCTATGGACGACACCTATGGATCACCCTGATGGGCTACACGCCTGAGCCTGGCCCCACCAACAGGTGAGCTTGCTGTTCCCGGTGAGCCCGAAACACAACTTGAGTTGTGTCTGATACTCTGGCGGATTGCTGTTCCAAGTAAGCCTGAAGTGCAACTCGAATTGTGTCTGATATTCTAGCGGCTCTTAGTGTCTGTTCCAGGTGAGCCCAAAACACCACTCGAGTTGTGTCTGATACTCTGTGTGGATCAGCGGCAGCTCAGAAGACGGCAGAGGCCATAGCAGTGGGAGCTGTCGGTAGGAATCGTACTTTATGTGCGCTCAAGCTGAATACCAGCGGTGTGCGATACACAAACCTTGGCATAGCCAAAGTACAGCACCGTCCCGCCCAAATTCTTACACCAGGATGTTCACGACTATTGATTTTATGAATGAAATTCCTGTAAATCATAGTATTTTTTATCATGTGACAGGGTTTTTAATAAGACATGTAAGAGTGATAAGAGAATCAAATCGTTTTGTTCTACATGTGTGTTCATGTATCTACCAGACTATATAATGTTGAGCTAAGTAGATTTAAGTTAGATTCCCGTGAATCATTGCATTTACATATGTTGTCAATTTATCAGAATCTCTTATTCTGGAGGAAAATATTCAGAGACAGCTTTTTATGACAATTCTTGAGATGTGATTTCGGGGAAATGACTAGCCGTTACATTTTGTAGTTATGTGCTAAATGATGTTATTGAAGAATATTACTAAATACAGTGTACTTGAATACAAACACATGGTTTACTAGACTAGATCATGTGGTTATACATGTAATTATGAACTCTAGCCATACATGTATCAGCGCTACTCTACACAGGGCCTAAGCTCGTTCTCATATCCTGTTTCCTATCTTCACGTGTTAGATTTTACTATGCTCTCGAAAGTATGAACCTAATAAGTGTTGAAAATTAACATTTTAGTAGTTAGGTGGTTGATTTCACAACATCATAGGACCCAGACCAGGCTGAATTGCCTGTTTCTTCCTCTATACACAACCGTTGATCTGGATCTCTTGGATTTTGAGTCCAGATCGGAACCGGAGACAGGAGCGATGGTGGAATGTTGTTTATCCATTCTGGATGGTATCCGACTGAAAGCCATCACAAGACTAATCGGAACTGTGTCACCTGCTTCCAATCTTGAACATGGGAGGCCAGGGTCCATCTCAGCCCCTCAGAAGTGTAAGGGTGTTGATCCCAGTAGCACTGTGTGAAGGCAGCATAACCCCAACCCCCCCCCCAATCCAGATCCACACCCACCTCTACTTGTGCCGCGTGCACCAGGCCGTGTGTCCTCGCCCAAAGCTGTGTCTCCTCACCCAAAACTGTGTGATCATCTGCGCATGGCTATGGGATGATGGCTTTGGGATGACATCATATTGCTGAAAATCCTCAGCGTTGATACGGCACCCCGTTGCCATCTCGCGAAGGGCCTTTGCCAGTCTTCCATCAGGCTTGATGTTAGCCTCTGCCTGCTTGAACATATCTATCATATGCTCAGCATATGGAAGGGATGGCATAGCGGTCGTCGGTTTTCCCTGAAGCCAGGGGCATATACTGATCCCATTGGGAAACCGACGGCTCTACCTGGTGCTATGGCCTAGCACTTATCAGCCATTGGCAGCAAACGTTAAGCCAGTCTTTCTTGGCAGGCACCTGGGAAGTTTTGGCGAGCCTAGGACCGTCTTCGTCTTCCACAACATTCACATGTGGATAAGTAGATGGTTCCATACGGGTGTATATGTGGGTCCATTTCCACGGCCATCGGCTCATCCGGGGTTGGCCTAACAGAAATTCCTCGTCATCCAGCTCAGAAAGATTAGACACCGGATTAGCAGAGTTAAACCAGCCTGAGCAGTATTGGCATCACTGGAAGAGGCGGTGCCTGGAACTGGATGCTGAATGGCTACCGATTAAGCAGGCGTCCTTAGCCACAGCTCTCGTCCCCGGGTCAACATGCAAGGTGAACCTCAAGCCTGAACCAGTGGGGAACACCTCTGGATCAAAACTGGCAGAACCCTAGTAGATATACCAGATCCAGAGGCGAGAAATTCCTGATCGAGTGAAGCTGAAGACGGCCCTGAAGTACACGAAGCTGGAAGCATGCTGTGAAGCATCTCTGGCATCATGTCTTTCAGGGTCTTTTTCATCTCACCCATCATTTCTAAATGAAAGGGAAGCCTTGCGCTTCATTCCAAAACCCTCCTTATGGTGAGCATCCTCTTTCATCTTATCTATCTCTTGTAATTTCATGAACTCAAGGAATAGTTCATCCGACCACAGTTCACAGATATGACATCTATAAGCCAGGTCACATGTGCTACACCTTATGCACTTGTGGCGGGCAAACTTGATTTTGGTGTAACGACGGGACAGTCCGTAATAATTTACTGAAACAACATACAGACGAAAAGAATTTGTTTTTAGTTGTTTGAGAACAAATTTAGAGAAAACAAAGCAACTTAGAAACTTTAAAACCTTAATAATGGAAGTTGCTTAGTCAAATAATAATCAAAAAATTACTGAAACAAGTGCTCCGCAAACAGTTCATAATACCCCGCCATAATGACAAACCAATGAATGAGAGCTTTCAGAAATTTTTTATTTCTTCCTCAGACCCAGACCAGTCATCCTTATGAAGTGTCAAAGCGATCCATTAAATGGTCAAGGAGGTATCATCCGGAAACCAATTTTCAAGATGGCCACTGCTGATTGGCTGCCATATTGGATTTCGGATTATCATAAATAAGTTTCTTCACCAGACATATTCCAACCACCCTATGAAGTGATCAGATAAATGGTAATGAAGATATCATCCAGAAACCAACTTTCAAGATGGCAGCCCATGGCTGGCGGCCATCTTGGAGTTCAGATCATCGTCATTTTTGATAAGTTTCTTCTCCAGACCTAGTCCAAACACCCTATGAAGTTTCAAAGTGATCCGATAAACGGGAACAGACTTATCATCTGGAAACCAATTTTCAAGATGGTGGCTGGCAGCCATCTTGAATTTCGGATGATTGTAAATATCGATAGGTTTCTTCTCCACACCTAGACCAACAACCCTACGAAGCTTCAAAGCGATCCTATAAACAGTAACGGAGTTATCATCTGGAAACCACTTTTCGAGATGGCCGCCAGTGGCTGGCGGTCGGTCATCTTGGACTTCGGATCATCGTCGAGTTCGATAGGTTTCTTCCCACAACCTAGTCCAACCACTCTATGAAGTTCTGAAGCGATCCGATAAATGGTAACGGAGTTATCATCCGGAAACCAATTTTCAAGATGGCCACCAGTAGCTGGCAGCTGCAGCCATCTAGTATTTCAGATCATCGTCGATTTCGATAAGTTTCTTCTGAAGACCTAGTCCAACCACTCTATGAAGTTTCAAAGCGATCCGATAAACGGTAACGGAGTTATCATCCGGAAACCAATTTTCAAGATGGCTGCCGGCCACCTTGGATTTCAGATCATCGTCGATTTCAACAGGTTTCTTCCCCAGACGTAGTCCAACCACTCTATGAAGTTTCAAAGCGATCCGATTAACTGTAACGGAGTTATCATCCAGAAACCAATTTTCAAGATGGCCGCTGGTGGCTGGTGGCCATCTTGGATTTTGGATCATCGTCAAATTCGATAGGTTTGTTACAGACCTAATCCAACCACTCTCTGGAGTTTAAATGCGATCCGACAAACGGTAACAGAGTTATCATCTGGAAACCACTCTGCCACCTGCACACCCGACCGCACGCCCCACCCCCGCCCGCCCGGATGGACGGCACCATTACATAACACCCATCAAATTTTTTGGTGGGGTATAAAAATTCAAATAATAAACGGTCGATTATGACGTCATTTTCTTAAGGGGAGGTAGACAGTTGACGAATAACAATCTAATATATATCTCCTTTAAGTTACAATTTGGAGAATAATCAGATCGTATCCAGCACTCTCACACATACATTCATTCCCTGTGAATGATTTGCATAGACCAATACTTTACCAGATCAGAGAAAGCAAGAAGAAACCTAGGTAGTCAAAAAAAGGTTAAAATTTTCAAAAAAATTTGAGGGCCTTCTTGCAATCTCCCTACCTAACTTGAACTTCTGCAGGATACGTATTAGCCTACACTAAGATGATGCATTATCAAAATAGAGTTAGCCACCGGTCAAGCTCTGCACAGCTTCAGGAACCTAATTGAAGTCAAGGGGCAGAGGCAAAGATTTTTGTTTTACATCTTTACAACATCCCTGAATACAATTAACTAATATAAGAGGTCAAGAAACTGGTGGCAAACCAGGACCTCGTTGTTGTACCTGTAAGATACAAAACAACATGGGGTTAGCTAATATATAGGCATCAAAAAGGTGTACTGGACCGTTTCAGTTTTAGCTACGCCCTGCCCATCACTAGCTAAGCTCCACCCAACCTCAATCGTGTTGCGATTGATCGATCTCTGAACTCCCTGACTATCAATTTCCCAAAAACTATACAGGTAAGCTGTTAAATATTTGGAAACTAATTTGACTGGGTGCTGTTGCTGCGAATGGCAGCAACAGCATCACGTAGTTGATTATGACATCATATGATGGATGGATAAACTTGGAAAGGTCCAATGTATTACAATTTAACCAGGATCTTGTTGATCGTGAATCCCGGAAATAGGAGACTATGTGCTAATGCTAAATTTTATATGTCAACACTTGATCGCTAGTCCACGGCTCATCATCAGGTGTCTGGACATTATCTGCCATGATTCTTTGGAAATAATTAAGATTTGGAATCTGAAATCGTCTATGAATTTGAACCAACCAAGAGCAAAAAAGCTAAGCTAGGAAAGTAGCGTGTTGCATTGGCAGCCAATATCTGGGAAAGAGAATGTGCCACTCTGTGCAGTTGGTCGTACATCTGCTGAGTGACATATGCATAACCTGCCTATTGGGCAGGGGGGGGGCAGTTTCTTTTGAAATCTGTGTAATATTGAAGCTAGATATATATAGGATATATCAGGATGGTAAGTACATGTACATTAAAGTGAAATATTCATTTGCAGAATTGATTATTTTTTAAGTTGTTCACTGGAATGACCGGCCCAGTTATCGAGCCAGTGATAAATTAAAAAAAAATCTTTTCTTGGTCTGCAAATAGACATTCTCAAAGACAACTGCAGAAACCATTTTTGGCTGGCTTGAATGTTAATGGGTTAAACATAATGATTGGAATTCATTAACTCATCCTTTAATAGTCAAATTTTTTTTTTTTCTTATTGAATGTCCATTTACAGACCAAGAGAATACAATTTTTGTAAATTTGACACTGGTGGCAATGCTCCTAACACTGGAACAATGCAGCCTTTCCAAAACAAGTTGTATTGCAGTCGATAAATTTTCTGATTGCAATAACTAGTCAGAAAGACTACGTGATAACATATTATAACTAATTCTGTATTTAAAAATTCAAAATGTTGATAAACTGGTAGTGAAAGCAGTACATTATTTGATGCCTTTTTGTTAATTAACCTTTTAATGGTCAAAATTGATAAAAACAATTGCAATTTTTGCTTATTCTGAATGTCCATTAAATGCAGGCCAAAAGATTTTTTTTAATTTATCACTGGACTGATTGTATCAATTATGCAGCCAGCTTGACCAATAAAGAGTGAATAGAAGTTGAATGGCTGCACCTTGCCTAGGCCAGTATCCCCATTAATACTCAATTTCAGACAGCAATTGAATAATTAACCCTTTAATGGTCATGCTGGCCAAAACCAGCCACCTTTATGTCTTGTGGAATGGCCATTTACGATAACCGAGCCAGTCATTACAGTGGTAAATTAAAAAAAATGTATTCTCTCGACCTGTAAATAGACATTCCACATGACCATAGCACAGACCGGTCTTGGCCTGTATGACCATTAAAGCGCTAATCGTCTAATGCTCTGCACTGGTCTTGAGGAATGGCCATGTGAAGGTAAAAAAAGGTTATTTTGAAAATATAACACTGGGATGCCTGACGCGATGATCTTACATTGTACTTCTAAGGCCCATCAATGACCATTCACTAAGCAAAAATGTTAATTTTCTTGACTAATCTTCACCATTAATGGGTTACGGCAGATTCGGTTAACCCTTTAACACTCAGATCAGCCAAAAAAATCTTCAGTAGTGGTCTTGAGAAATGTCCATTTGCAGACCAAGAAGACTACTTTAGAAAATTTTCAAAAATAGACTTCTCTTGGTCTGCAAATGGACATCTATGAGAAAATTGAGTTTCTTGAACAAATTCAAGGGTTAAAGGGTTCAAATCCTGGCCTAGACAAGATTAATCCCAATAGAGGAATACAATCCATCAGTCAAGTATATGAAGCAATAATCAATTACATCAGAGGTAGGTTGACGTCACAATTAAATACGTCCTGAATGGTATATCTAAGTCCGTCATAAACGCTTAAAAGTCTGTCAAGTTGTACGAATTGTACATGTATGTCTTTATTATTTAATAAACATTTTGTTGATTATTTTGAAACTAGTTTGACTGGGAACTGTTGCTTCCATAGGCAGCAACAGTGCCAAGCCAAATTACTTTCAAAATAATCAACAGCTTACCTGTAGTTTTCTTGAAATTGAGATTCAGGGAGTTCATGGTTCGATCGATCCCGACAAAGCATAGGCGGAGCTCAACTAGGAATGGGTGGGGCCTAGCTAAAACTGGATTCATTCACTTAGCTGTTATCAAGTATAAAATCGACTTAGTTCACCTTTCAACAAAAGCATATACATACATGTACAATGTGTGTACATGTATATGACAAAAAACGTTTACATAGCCAATCTATGTCTATAACAGGCTGTTATTTACGAATTTTACACCAGGTAAGAAAAATAACCAGTAAACTTGATAAACCAAATTTCTAAAAGGTGCATGTAGTACAGTAGTATAATTTGTCACAAAATCAAAGTTTTTGCTTACTGGATGTCCATTTGCAGATCAGATGAAGTCTTTTTGTAAATTTAGTTTAATTTACCACTTCAATACACTGCAAAAATAACTAATGAAAAACGCATTTTTATTCTTGTTTTGATGCCTCTAATTTGTCTTGACCCATTTTTTTTTTCTGACGAACCCACTGAAATATTTAAACGTGGTAATAATTTTAAATTTAGGAGGTGCTATATATTTGACGCGTGTTTTATATGCTTTGGGAATACGATGACACGAACTATTTATCCTGCATGTGGTTGTCCTGGCATTTACTAATAGCGAAGAGATCTCTGCACACACGTAATTCCTTCTCGTTATAACTCAAATGTAATGCATATGCGATATCGCGGTGAGCGCAGTTCGGCTAGTACGAAAATGTGGTTTAAACGTTAATACACTATATTGGGGACGTTTGGGAATTTCCCGATAAAGTGTGATCTGAACCTATACGATTGCTTTCGCAGTTTCTTTTTTTATAAACAACCAAAGCACCGGGATGTACCAAATAGTGAGATCGCTAAAGAATTATGAAAATACGGTTTAAAATGCTAATAACATATATTCAGACAAAGGAAATTCCCAGAAAATCAGTAAATAACAAATAAATATGTAAGTTAATAGCGCGCTCGTAAGCCTCACATGTTGTTTTATTCCGGGAAAAGTGTTACAGGTATTAGAAGTGAATGTATGGAATTGTGTATCACTGAAATTTAGTGATAATTTAATATTTAGTAATAGGTTTTGGAGAATTTCTTATATGTGGAATAGACATAACTAGGCCGTGTCATGTCAACATAATTAATATGCGAACGCGATGACGGTAACAGCCTGAATTATAAACTCATCGAGAAAATTTATGCTAGCCACTGAACATTTAAACACGCCTAAATAGTTTTAACTCGTTTAAATCTTCTTCAAAACGGGTCTCAATGTCTTTTTTTGACGCATCCACGCAGTGTTGCCCACATCATCTGATTTTTTGCGGTCCCAAGAACCCCACACTCTCAGATCTGGGGGTCCCACTGTAAAATCTTGGGGTCCCACGGAGTCCTCATCTGAAATATGGGGGTCCCATGTTTTTTTCTTAAAATAAACACAACACATTGATCTAATTATAAAGCACTTTATTAAACATGTTGAAAGCACTAGTTATGACATTGTGTAAATACTGTTAATGTATATATAGAGAATATTAACTATGCATAGTTTATTAACCTTTAGCACTTAACACTTTTGGCCACCATTGTAGATCACCAAAATACCTATTTTTGAAAGTTTAACACTGGAATGACTGGCTCTAAACAGTGCCAGTCATTCCAGTCGTAAATTTTCAAAAACAGGTACTCTGTGATCTACAATGGTGGCTAAAATTGATCTATTGAAATGGCCCTTGTATATTTAACTAATAACATTTGAACTGCATGTCAATAAACAATAACTTAAAGCACTGTACTTGTTTGTTGTCTGATAAACCAACCAACCTACATTGACAACCTTGTATTATTAACATTTCCAAAGACCACTACATTAGTAATTAGCAAAGACCACTGCATTAGTTTTTCTATAAAACTCTAACTTGACTTTGGACGAATTGAAAAATTACGAGGATCTGGGATGAGTTTGCTCAAGGACAACTTGACCTACTTCGATATAATGCGTGCATATTTTTTATACTGTAACTGGAATGACTAAATATAGTGGAATACATAGGCTAAGATCAGACAAAACAATAATTTATCAAAAATAATCTGTATAAATCAGATTAAACTGCGTAATTAGTGAAAATATATCAGCCAATAACCGGATATGTCTAATTCATAGGGAGTAACTATGTAACGCGATTGCTGATTGGTTGAAGCATAGATAACGCATTAGCGCGTATCCAATAAGGACGCTTGTATCGGGGAGCTTTGAGCTATATGCTGTTTGGAAAAAATCTAAATTTTAACGTATGCCTACCTGTAGATCGACGATATCATTGAACATCGCTTCTGGGATGAGCTTTTTAGTTGAGAAATCAGGAACACCTAACGATCGAGTATTGGTAAACATTATAAACACTAATCCATCAGTCAATCAATCAGCCGCTATTGCTAAATAAAAGACGGCTTATAGCGAGTATTGATACCGTTATTCAAACAGCACTACAAAGACACCACCGCTAATCCGTCAAATGACCATTCAAATGTAAAAGATATCACAATATCTTCCATATGTTCCTTCATCCATTTAGATATTTTGATAAGTAAATAGAAAAAAAATATTTTGCCTATAAGTCGTTGCTGCTTTAGGCAAGTACGCATTTGTAAATTAATTTCAAAATATTCAGCAGATTAGTGATAACAACTTTGTGATCTATCCAATATTCTGATCTGTGAAAGGGTTAAGACGCCCAGACACGTTTGTATACGCTTGATCAGTTGTATTGGATTTCTCAAGCATGAGTTTCTCTCTCGAGGGAGATTCCGCTGTTATCCAATCAAATACTGGCACGTCACACAGACGTTTAGCACAACAGACAGAAACATGGCGGGTATTTTTGCAATTTGTAGGCCAAACAAGGCGACTAACATCGGGCTTCTAAACTCATTATTTATAAAAATTAGATCAAATGGAATACTAAGGATGATTTGGGGATTGTGTTTACAATTAAATGTGGTGGTTGAATCTGATTTATGGGCATTAACAACTTTGAGTTGTGCAAGAAAACATACAACAAATCATAGTCTTAAACAATGCAGTAAGTTCGTTTTTATTGAACACACAATACATTGGGTATATTTTTTTAAAGTAAAAACATGCACAAATAAATATACACACACGACAATATAATCGATAATTAAGCACACGCAAAGTTACCAGTTTCAGTTACACTTTTTCACTGCATCCCTCGTGCGTCCTCGGGGACGCAGAGGGTTAATTTTTATGCCTCCCTCTGCCATTTGTATGCGTATATACGCGCAAAAGGAGGCATAAGGGCAACTCTGTATCCACGTGCTAAACGAAATTCTTGGTGCGCTAAATCTTCTTTTCCTAACGCATCAAAATCTTATAATTGATGCAGCGCGGAAACTGTCCCGTTTTTAGCGTCTTTTTGGCGCTATGCTACGTTTTTTTCACGTTTTCTAGTAAAGTAATTTTTGCGGCATACTGTACATACAGCTCAGATACCGAGCCAGTTATTCCATGGTCAAAATATTAAAAATACACTTGTATTACACATTGCCTGTAAATGGACATTTCTTAAAGCCACTACAAGTACTGGTTTTGGCCCACAAAACCAAAATGCTTTAAGATATAAAACATATTCTGCTGATTATTTTGAAATTAATTTGACAGCTTCCAAATATTCAACAGTTTTCATGTATCATTGCCTTGAAAATGAGATATGGGAAATTCATCAGCGAAAGGGTTAAAGGAACTACCCTTTGGTTTCCTCCATATGATTAACCTAACGATGATGATGATGATGATGATGATGATGATGATGATGATGATGGTTGGTGTGAAATCTATTTCCCTCACCCCACCACCATCATGCAATGGATCCATGTAACATAAATAATATCTCCAGAAGGTTCATACACCTTCTGGAGAATGAAATTCCATACCTTTTCCAGACCTATTTAAAGTATTTATTCATTTTCAGACCCATTTTAGCATTCAGTCAATTTAGTGCTAATTTTAAAAGCTATCAAATTTTGCAAAAAACTATTGGAATTTGTAGGCAAGATCGTCAATATTTTTAATATCATCTATCTTATCCATATGATAATCACACCTGATTGTAATATTTCAGATTTCCATACTTTTTCCAAACCCTCAACAGAAAATGTTGAATTTTCCATACTTTTCAAGGCCTGGAAATGTTTTTCTTAAAATTCCAAAGTTTTGCAGACTTTCCATACTTGTGTATGAACCCCATGTCTAGCGGTGCAGTGTCAAAGGAAATTGACACAGCATATTTATGTATGCAAGTATGTATTGCACTGATGGCATTCATTCAGCCATAAGTCTTATTAGTAGAATTGAGCGTATCATCATTTTTTTATTTGGCCACCATGATCGTGACCTTTTGCCCCCAAGATTAATCAGTGTCTTTGGACACCGAACCCCAACACACAGACCGGTGAACATACCTTCAGCTAATCTTGAGGTATCATCTGGAAATGCAACCCTTGATTTCACAACCCTGTCCTTCGACTTTTGAAAGCAACATTAATACATGTACATGTATGTCTAGTTAGTCGGATCCCAAAGAAACACATTAAGTTTCGTGACAATCCCTGAGGTATCATCCGGAAATGCAAATGTCCTTAGTTGGGTCACCATGGCCTTGACCGTTAACCATTTTCAGACACCAAAATCAATAGGGTTCTTTAGGATAAGAGGATGCTAGCATCCAGATTTTTTTATGGTAGCTCTAATAGAACTTTAGTTACAGTAGCACAACAGAAACAAATAGCCAAACAAGCAAACAAACAAATAAAAGTAAAGACAAAGATAATTTAACCCCTATACATCTATAAGAGGGCATAATTACACCTCACCTCAGAGTTGATTTGTTTGTCTATATGCGTCCGGAAGACCAGCGCCCTCTCATGATGGAATTTGTTTTGCTGGCTCAGTAAAACAATAGCAAGCTTCCCTACTACAGCTGAAATATGCAGAATTTACAGCATGATAATTGACCTTTCCAGCTTAGGCTATGCCCCACCCATCTCTATCTAAGCTCCACCCACACCTCATCCGTATTGGGATTGATCGATCTCTGAACGCCCTGACTATCAATTCCCAGAAAACTATACAGGTAAGCTGTTAAATATTTTGAAACCAATTTGACAGGCCGCTGTTGCGGCTTATGACAGCAACAGCATCCAGTCAAATTAGTCTCAAAATATTCAACAGAATGTTTATTAAATAGTAAAGACATACAATTTGTACAACGTGTCGGTCTACTAAGCCTTAAAGACAGAGTATATCGAATCATTCATGATGTAATGATTATGTCATCATATTCGTCACTTAGTTAACTATGATGTCAGATAAACTGGAAAAGTAAATTAATTTTCTAGTCTGCATGGATGATGTAGTTAGCAAATTCAAAACAGAAGCAAGTTCACATTACAAAAGATATTTATCCTTGCCCATCATGCCTGTATTGCAAGGGAAGATAGCATTGCATTCAGATCTGTCCGTGTGTCTGTCTGTTCAAGAGTCCAAAAGTGTATCTAAACATTAATAACAAACTATGTAACAATACACTTTTCATCTTTTTCAATCAGGTCGCTGTGAGGTCAAAAGAACTTATTCTGAAAACAATGTTGTTGAAAGCTGTTGCATTTTCGCTTTTGATCCCACATACATCTTTGGGACTTCACAGGCAAGGTTCAATCAAATGTTGGAGATCTCTTCAGTAGAAACAGAGTCATTGAGAAATGTGTTAAAACTCAAGTGTCCATTTTGAAAACAATGTTGCTGAAAGATGTTGCTGTTGTGATTTAGCTTCAGACGCCAAAATTTGCATACGCTTTTGGGGCACCACTCGCAAGATCCCTCCAATAAAACCAGAATTATTGAAAAAATGTCTTAAGAACAAGAAGCGGTAACCATGCTCGCATTAACCCTGGCATCTTGCGAACGGGTAAAAAACCTCTCATTTGATTTGGCTCAGATTTTAACCATTTAACCCTCGAATTGGTTCAACAAAATTTTAATTTTCTCATAGAAAATGTCCATTTGTAGACCAAGAAATTATCGAGCCAGTCATTCCAGTTGTAAATTTTCAAAAATAGTCTTCTCTTGGTCAGATGGTCTGCAAATCGACATTTCTCAAGACAACTGCAGAAGTCTTTTTTGGCTGATATGAGTGTTAAAGGGTTAACACAGCTAATCATGTGAGAGAGGATTTCTAGGCTTTGGCAGAAATCTGGCTAAAGTAACCTGGATCCAGATTGGATCAAATTCTAGTTTGATGGATATCTGTCTGATTTGGCTCAAATGTTAACACATTAAATGGGTGCAGATTTTCAAGAATACCACTGCTACCTGGTGGCTAGCAGCCATCTTGGAATCTAGCTCATATGTTTCTTCTCCAGACCTAGTCCTATCAAGTTTCAAAGTGATCTGATAAATAGTAGTAGAGGTATCTTCTGGAAGCAAATTTTCATGATGACCACTGGTGGCCGCCTTGGATTTCAGATCATTGTTGATTTCGATAGGTTTCTTCCCCTGACCAGTCCTGGGGTTAAATATTTTTAAAAGCATTTAAATGCCATTGCAAATACTACACACTGGTTCAAATGCAAGTACAAATAATTTCGACTTTGCTCAAATGCAAGTGAAAATGCTTTTCATTTCTAGATAATAGCCATATCCGATATAACTCTCGTGACTTCTGAGAGGAAATGGGTTACACAGTTGTACAGTGTATTATTACATGTACCCTGCAGCAGCATTTGATCATGCAGTGGGGTGACAAGAGGGTACGCTTGAAGAATGTGCTGCAGAGTTTAGTCTGCTTTGCCACCATTGCACAAAGCCGATGTTATGATACCACTCTTTCACACCACAGTGCACTGTATGGAAGTGGACATTGGCTGTCTATTCTGTATTGCTGAGATGATGCAGGGGGTTTGAGTGAACTTGTGATTTCTAATTCTCTCCTTGAAGGCTGATGTCCAGCTGCTTTATACAAGGATTTGGCATGCGATGTCTTTTGTCAGTCTGTTTGCAATCTCATTGCCAGAAATACCACAATGTACTGATATCTGCTGAAGCACTGTCACAGATTTCTTGCAGACTTCATGTAAGGTTCCCTTTATGGTGTTTAGCAGCTTGCTGCAAAGGACTGCAAATCAGAAAGTGAGTCAGTGACTCAGATTGTTCTGACTGGTGGTTCCTCTATGGAATTTAGATGGTCAGCTGCTGCTTGGAGGGCAATCACCTCCGCTTTGATGTTGGAACAGAGGGACCCACTGGGTACAGAGATGGTTTCAGAAAGTATTCCTGTGTGTTGGATGAAGACCCAATTGACTCCATTTCATATGGCTCTGGTAGTTTTTTTCTGCACCAGGACTTTGTTTGTGGCATCTCTCTGTTCTTGTTTTCCAGCGAGGGCAGGAGTTCGTGTCCTTATTCAAACACAGAGTGGCTCTTGAGACCACACTTGGTGAGTTAGAATCTCACAGTGATCTGGATTAGTTGGATAACACCTACATTCCGATTCTCCTGGCATTTCTTCAGCGGGTCTGGTTCTGTTGTTTCAGTCAGCTCTTTGTTAGATCCTGCAATTCCATCAAACGTTTGATTGTGTTGTTCTGTGTGGCCATAGATGTGCTGCATTAGTTCATGGGAAGGGGTCCATCACTGCCTAATCAAATAAAACTCATGAACAGTATAATATGTAGAGTGCGTGCAGCACTGAAACAGCGGCGGTGATGGTGTTTGCTTTTGTAGCTTTCACACCAGCTAAAGACCGGGTAAACTATAGATATCAAATTTATATAATTGCTGAAGATGTCATCATTGAAAGATAAATTTAATTCAGACACACATGTACACTCCAAATCACCTACATTTATTTGAAAAAATGTATGACTCGGTATATGTAAATACATTGCATTCAGGCAAAAATGAGGGTTGCATGTATTAATGAATACTATACCCGCTTGTGATCCTCTTGGACTAGATAGACGGGGTCTACACTACAAGTAACATGTAAGTAGAAAAATTTGAAATCCTGTAGCACAGCAGATATTTTAGTACCTGCTGTACAACTGAACGTTCAAAAAGCATAGATTTACACCTAACATAACACTAAACCCCTTAACGAACGTCTCCCAATAGCTGCAAGCAAACTAAAAATTTAGAATCTCTTTATGAATGAATCCAAAACAGAGTTCACCCACATATACCTACCTACAAAGCATGAACCTAAAGAAAATGACGATCCACTCGTGGTGGCGAACCATGGAGGAAAAGTAAAATCCTGGGCTCACTGCTTTGCAGTACTGCTGACATTGCTGCACACTGCATCATGGGGAACATAGCTTTCCAGTCCTTCTGGATGCTATGGATTCGTAGATCAAAGATGCCCTTGGTAAAAAGACTACGTTTATACAATGCAACCTGCATATCCTTGATGCGGTTCGATCCCCGACCGGGGAGATGGTGATCAACAAATTAAACTAATGGGTACATGACTGTCGGCTGGTTAGCATGTGGAAATTGAAGCCACACGTTGCCAGTCCGTCAATAAAATAAAATACATATACTGCCAGAGCCGTGATGGAGTCAGAGCACAATAGGCTTAAAAAGCCAAGGGTTGAATAGTGGCAGGTGCATCCACAGATAGTCCCATATGAATCATCAGCATGTCAGTATATCCGACATGTGAAAGCTGGTCTGCTAACCCAAGATTTTTTTTTGGCGCGGTGGTCCAGTGGAAAGATGTCTGGTTGCTGATGCCATGCGGAGTTGCGGTTTGATCCCCGACCGGGGAGATGGTGATCAGCAAATTAAACTAATGGGTACATGACTGTCGGCGGGTTAGCATGTGGAAATTGAAGCCGTGCATTGCCAGTGCATCAATAAAATAAAATACATATACTGCCAGAGCCGTGATGGAGTCAGAGTACAATAGGCTTAAAAAGTCAAGGATTGAATAGTGGCAGGTGCATCCACAGATAGTTCCATAAGAATCGTCAGAGTGTCAGTATATCAGCCATATGAAAGCTGGTCTGCTAACCAAAGATTTTTTCTTGGCGCGGTGGTGCAGTGGAAAGATGTCTGGTTGCAGCATGGTGGTTTGATCCCCGACCGGGGAGATGGTGATCAACAAATTAAACTAATGGGTACATGACTGTCGGCGGGTTAGCATGTGGAAATTGAAGCCGTGCATTGCCAGTGCATCAATAAAATAAAATACATATACTGCCAGAGCCGTGATGGAGTCAGAGTACAATAGGCTTAAAAAGCCAAGGATTGAATAGTGGCAGGTGCATCCACAGATAGTTCCATAAGAATCGTCAGAGTGTCAGTATATCAGCCATATGAAAGCTGGTCTGCTAACCAAAGATTTTTTCTTGGCGCGGTGGTGCAGTGGAAAGATGTCTGGTTGCAGCATGGTGGTTTGATCCCCGACCGGGGAGATGGTGATCAACAAATTAAACTAATGGGTACATGACTGTCGGCTGGTTAGCATGTGGAAATTAAGTAAATTTATCAAATTTCTTTTTCACGAGTGAGATGACATACTTACCTCCCTAACACTCTTGATATACTAGTATATCGGCTCTAAATTCAATAATATTCAGAATTATAAAAAGTTAGGTGCCCCTAATGGGCAGGTGGAAGTACACAGTCATGCACATGACAAACACCACCCTCTGCGCATGCGCACACCGGTACTTCCGTTACTAAATATTGGCTGACATAGAAGCAACTATTCAATAGCCAAAGGACCAGGCCTCCGTGGGGTGGTGAGGCTGGGATCCTGTTAGGGAGGTAAGTATGTCATCTCACTCGTGAAAAAGAAATT
The DNA here is from genome assembly GCA_034401795.1 of Chaetoderma sp. LZ-2023a. NCBI lineage: Eukaryota > Metazoa > Mollusca > Caudofoveata > Chaetodermatida > Chaetodermatidae > Chaetoderma > Chaetoderma sp. LZ-2023a. Next base: position 109,151,343 of record CM067370.1, on the reverse strand, counting down.
TGATAAATTTACTTATTTCACATCATGAGAACATACTTACCTCCCTAACACTCTTGATAAAAACCAGAATTTGAAAGTAAATTTTGGTGGGAGGGAGGCAAGGTCCGGAAAACCCCCACACCCTCGAAGAGGCTAGGCTCTTTGAATTCTCAAGAGATTTAAAACATCTGAAATTGTGACTGAAACCACAACCAGGAATAGAATTTTGCATCGGATAATCGACCGATGAAGAGAGATTGATCAAAAGGCAAATGCGCTCCCCCCTCTTTCTGAGGAAGGTTTAGGAAAAAACGCTGCTTTAAATGACTAGCACGTTCTCTAATACTTAATGAAAGTATTACTAGACATTGGAAAAAGAAGAATTGCTTCTATTTCAAAAACTCTCTGAAAAACCACAATTAAGAGACATTAACCATCACCATATTAAAAAATAAAATGACACCATCACCAATACAGAAAATTAAAAAATGGTCATAACCACTGACCTCTGATGTCTTGGACGCGGCACTCATCTCTTCCCCCACCGGATGAAGAGAAGGATACCCTACCAACAAATGTGATATTTGAAAATAACAGAGGAGGCAAACTATTCACAAACATAAACCTCTGCATAAATATTTTATTTCCTGAGGACTGAGACGGCGAGTGGGTTAGAAGTGTCACGAAGGTAATGGTTGGTAAAACTTGACTCACAGTGCCACTGGGCTACTGACATAATGTCTTCAATAGAAACACCATTAAATAATGCCGTGGAAGTTACCACACCACGGACACTATGAGCCTTGGCTCTATCTACCTGGATTCCTGTGGCTGTTTTATGACAGAATTGGATACATTCCACTATCCATCTGGGGTTCAATATATGACAACCATAGGGAACATGGGTCCGTCCACCAAACCTGAGTTCTTCTCTTGTACTTATTCAAAGCACGGACTGGACACCATACTTTAGCACCAGGATCATATCTGGTTAAGGCAGGTAAAATAATAGGTTTAACCGGATACTTTAAAGATTGATTCTTAGCCAAGAAATCCAATCTTGGTAGAAGCTTAAGGCCTTCACCTGTAACTATATAACGGTCAGGCTCAGCAGACAAGGCATGAATTTCACTCCTGCGTCTGGCTGATGCTGCCGCAACTAAAAATAGTTTTAAGTGTCAATAATTTAACAGATATAGCACTAAGTGGTTCAAAAGGCTTACCACTCAAAACCTGCAGAACCAGAGAAAGACTCCATGACGGTGTCAGTGGAGGATTTCTTGGTCTGAGATTGCCCATACCTTTAATAAGAGTATTTAAAACACTTACTTCATCACTTCCCCTCTTTGCCAAGCAAGGGATAGCAGTCATCAATGCTGATTTGTATCCAGCAACAGAATTAGGTTGAAGACTATAGGTATCATACAGGTGACAGAAAACATCAGCTACTACCTGAATAGATGCTTCCATCAGAGTGATACATCTCTTTGAGCACCATTCTGCAAATCTGTTGATTTTATAATTATAAGCTCTGGAGGTTGACCCCCTCCTGGCTCTGGCCATGAAATTGGCTGCTTGCTCAGAAAAGCCCTCCTTAATCGCGGATTGTTTGACAACATCCATGCAGTCAATTGAAACATTGACAGATTGTTGTGAAGGGTCTTGCCCTGGAAGATAATATTGTCCATCAGCGGCAGAGGAACCGGATTGCAAACCAGAAGGTCCAGCAGATCCGTAAACCATGATCGGCTTGGCCAATTCGGGGCGATCAGAAGCACTTGGCATTCCTCTTGTCTGATCTTCTGAAGGGTTCTTGGAATCACGATTGTTGGAGGGTATGCGTATGCATACATTCCCTTCCAACTGATAGCTAGCGCATCTATTGCGATAGCGCTTGGATCTGGAATCGGAGAAACGTACGTCGTCATCTTCGCATTCTTCTTCATTGCGAACAAATCTATGTTGGGCTTTCCCCAATGATTGAACAGGTGATCCGCCACACATTGATTTAGTTGCCATTCCGTAGGCAGAATACTCATCCTTCGGCTCAATGAGTCTGCTAACAGATTCAGCCTTCCCAGAATATGAACTGCTTTCAAGGTGATCATATGATCCATGCACCAGCAAAGCAGCTTCCATGTCATCATACAGAGAATGGGCGACTTCGTTCCGCCCTGGCGGTTTATGTAACTCACTACTGTAGAGTTGTCTGAACGTATCATCACAAATTTTCCCTCCACTTCCTTTAGGAAGTGTTCCAGGCCTAGAACTACAGCCCGCAATTCTAGCATGTTGATATGTTCCTTTGACTGTTCCAGATTCCAAAGCCCTGATACAGTGGCTTCTTCCAGGCAAGCTCCCCAACCCTCCATCGATGCATCCGTAAACATCGTTACTTGAGGGTGGGGAGGGGTCAGCATGACCCCCGTCAGGAGATTTCCTCTCTCCATCCACCAGTGAAGGTGATGAATGAGAGGGTCCAACACTTGAATGCGCGAGTCCAGTCATCCTGAACCCTGCGTCCACTGAGTCATGAGAAACAATTGAATCGGCCGCCTGCATAAGGCCGCCTGAGGAATGACTGGTTCCATCGAAACCATCAGACCTAACATTCTCAGATAGACCCGTGCTAGAATATAACGACTGTTGCAAACCCTCAGAATGGAGACCAAGCACAACACCCAATGCCATCAACAAACTCTGGTCATCACTCACCAAGCTTATCACCAAACCACCCGACAAGTCACCACGATCCAACATCACACACCATGAGAAAACAGCCCTCAAAACATTAGCTAATAACACAAACATAGTCATCAGACCAGCAGACAAAGGCTCCGCAATAGTCATTCTCAACAAAACAGACTACATTGCAGAAGTACACAGACAACTTACAGATGTCGCATACTACACCAAACTCAGTGAAAATCCCACTTTAGAATATAAAGACACCATAGATGCATACATTAACGAACTTCTAATCACCGGAGCCATCACAGGACAGACACACAGATATCTCACCGAATTCAAAGTCAGAACTCCACGCATCTACATTAACCCTAAGATACACAAAGGCAAAATACCACCACCCGGACGCCCGATTGTATCCAACTGCGATGGCCCCACGTCACGCATTAATGAATTCACAGACCACCTACTAAAAGACACGGAAAATGATATCCCAAATCTACTACAAGACACCACTGCATTCATCCAACATAAAGAAAACACTACAGTGGATGCTGGCTCAATCCTATGTACAATGGATGTCAGATCACTATACACAAACATCCCACACGAAGAAGGCATACAGATTGTCACAGAACATTACAGACATACACTTGAAAAAACAAACACAAACAACAATAACCACTCACCTGCACACATCTACCCAGACGAATTGGCCTAAATAATGAGATACATTCTTACAAAAAACAGCTTCCAATTCAATGAAGACTACTACATACACACATGGAACAGCCATGGGAGCCAAGTTTGCTGTCAAATATGCTAACATTTACGTGTACACCATAGTAAGCAGAATGTTATCAACATGGATGGGCAGCACTCCATCTCACTTAGTTAGATACATAGATGACATATTTTTCATTTGGATCACCAGTGAGAACGAACTACTTGAATTTCACGCACACATGAATAAAGAGCATCCCACAATAAAATTTGACTTGGAATATTCAACAGAAAAAATCCCATTTTTGGACACAATGGTATACAAAGAAGATAACAAGCTTAAATTGGACCTATACAGAAAACCTACAGACAAACAACAGTATCTTCACAAACAATCAAGCCACCCTAAAAACACAAAACATTCCATAATCTACAGCCAAGCATTAAGATAAAAACGCATCATCACAGATCCCACTAGATTAAAACAACGCACACAGGAACTCACAGATGCATTCATCCACCGGGGATACAAAGAGACAGAAATTAAAGCCATCATAGAAAAAACCGAGAACACACAGAGAAGACATTCTTTACAAACAACCCACACAAAAACAGCCTAGGCCAGCTTGCATACTACAATACCACCCATCATTAGAACACATAGGCAAATCCATTCGGACCTACTGGGAAAAGTACATCTTGTCTTCACCAATCTTAGCACCAATTTTTCCCAACTACCCAGTAGTAGCATTCAAGAAAAATAAAAGCATTAGGGACCACCTAGTCCACTCTAACTTAATTAAAATAAAAAATCCAGATGCTAACAATAAGATCGTACCGACACCAGATGACACTCACGACATAGTAGGGACACTCCAACAATGCAACAACAGCAATTGCATCACATGCAAACAATACATGAACACTGCTGACAAATTCACTAGTTACGTCACTGGTAAAGACTACAAAATCAACACACAAATGAGCTGCAATACCACCAACATTATTCACCTCATAGAATGCAAACAATGCAGCTCTCAATACATAGGAGAAACAAGTCAAACACTCAGCAAACGACTCACACAACATATCCATGCAATCCGACACCAAACAGACACGAGAATCTCATGGCATTTCAACCAACCAAGACATTCTATGAAAGACATCACGATAAGACCAATTGAAAGAATTTTTACAGATAACAAAAAACTAAGATTAAACTGAGAACACTACTGGATCAAAGAACTCAAAACGATTCACCCGTTCGGAATAAACAAAAAAGCATAACACACTCACTCACACACCTACACACCCACCCACCCACTCACTCACTCCATCACACACTCACTCACCCATCCACTCACTCACTCACTCACTCACACATAGGAGGTTTGACGGAAGTTTGCAGACTGGCAGGTATGCATAGGTAACTATGTAAATACCTGGGTTGGCATTTTTTAAAAACAACTGAATGCACGAGAGGAGACTTTCCACTCTCTCCTGGGACGGATAAACATATCCTATCTCCAGATCGAAGAACATACCCAGGTAAACAAACTTCTGGGATGGAGTCAGCTCTGATTTCTGAAAGTTGATCATCCAGCCTAAATCTGTGAGTTTCCAAAACTATCTCCAGATTTGCTGTCAAACTTTCTGGGTTGTGTGCTTTTAGCAACCAGTCGTCTATGTATGTGTGAACAGCTATATTTCTCCTGCGGAGGTATGCCATGATAGCAAGTACCACTCGAGTGAAGACCCTTGGAGCCGTCGAGATGCCGAATGGAAGAACCTTGAATTCCCATTGGCGTCCCTGAAAAGCAAATCTCAGGAACCGACGAAAACTCCTTGCAATTGGAATGTGGAAGTAAGCATCCTTGAGATCTATAGATGCTGTCCACATTCCCTTCTCTAACCCCAACAACACCGATCTTACTGTTTCCATTTTGAAAGTCGGAGTGTCTAAAAACTTGTTTAGAGGCTTGAGGTTGAGGATTGGTCTCCACCCCCCCGGTGTTCTTTGCCACAAGAAACACGGTTGAATAGAAGCCCGGGCAATCCTGTGCCGGTTGAATTGCTTCTTTTAGAACGAGAGATTTTATCTCCTCTTCTATGCACAACCGCTTGTCTGGATCTCTTGGAATTTGAGTCCAGACCGGTACCAGAGACAAATGCAACGGCGGACCTCTTATCCAATCTGGACTGTATCCGTGCGAAAGCCATTGCAAGACTAAGCGGTCCTGAATTAACCGCGCCCACTTCTGAATGTGACAAGTCAAACGACCTCCCACTGGTGCACCTAGGGTTGACGGGGTGCCCACAAAATTTAGAAGTGGGTGTGTCTCTGGTACGAGTGGCAACACCCGAGTGGTACTTGTGATAACCGGAAAAACTTTTCTTGCAGGGCTGCTGTCTGGCAGGCTGCGCTTGAGGCCGCGGCTGTCGCACAACAGCACGCTGCTGCTGGCGTAGCCGACGTGGTCGCTGAAACCGGCCGGCCTGCTGGCCTCTGACACTGCCAGCCCCGCCACGAGTGTACGGCTGTCGAGCAGCCGAGGGCTGAACACGCATGTGTTCCCTGCGCAGCACTTCAAACTGTGCCCGCAGCGCCCTCTGGTTGTTCACCAAAGTCACCGTCTCCTGGAGGTGCTGACAACCTTCACCTCCAAAGAGTCGAGGGCCCGCATTCGGCGCTTGCATCAAGCGCGACTTGAGCTCCTGAGATGAGCACAAATTGTCCAGTGCAAAAGTGCGCCTCATTCTCAGCGACTTCGTGACCGACCTAGTCAGACAGTCCAACGCCAGGTTGATGCCATCCTGGATGGCTCGTTGGACTGTCACGGGACTAGGCTGTTGCTGCACCGACGCTGCTACCACCCCCGATAGCAGCTGAGAGACATGCGACAGCGCACTGATCGCTGCTCGCGAGCTCTCCTCGGTCTCACGTAAGGCGGCATTCGCCGAGCGCATAGCGCCCGTGCACAACGCTGCTGTGTCAGCCCGGTCGTCCGCGCTCGGTCTGGGTGCCAGGCCATACCGAGCATACTGACTGGCAGTAACCCGACATCGCCTAGCTACCTCGCGGGGGGCCTTCGCGAGGCGACCTCTTGGTCGGATCGACTCCTCTGCCGCCGTGAACATATCTAAGACATGTTCAGCGTATGGCAGAGACAGAGCCGTGCTGGCCAACGGCTTCGCCTGTAACCATGCCCGAGGGTTACCGGCGGCCGTCTCGTCCACGGCGAGCTCTGGTCTCACAGCGAAGAGCCACGCACACGCCTCTGACCAGTCTTCATGCGTGGCTACCTGCGAACTGCCGACGAGCAGCGGGCCCTCGTCATCCTCAATGGCATTCGCAGGCACGGCCGAGGAGGAGGCTATAGACGAACCTGGCTGCCCAGGGAACGTATACAGGCCCGTGAGGGCTGGCATAGCATTCTCCATAGGCAAACCAGGCTCCAAGGCCGCGCTTGTGTGAGGGGGATCATACACACCAGCGCGGCCCAGAACGTCTGTATGAGATTCCACGTCTAACCGTGGAATCTTATACGGCCGGCCGTCTGCTCCAAGGCGGGCCACAGGCTGAACCATGAAACCGGCTCCCGAGGGAACAGTGCCATAGGTGCGAGCGTTCACGCTCCCCAAGAGAGGAGTGTAGGCGCTCACATCCATGTCTTCATGATCCACCTGTGGACCGAGCAGGTAGTCCTCATCATCTTCCTGGTCAGGAAAGTTAGACTCTGGATTAGTAAAGAAAACTAATCCAGACTGACCAGGAGACTGCCCAAAGGCAGATGATTGAGTTTACTCCGCGAGTGATCGTGGTCAGGCCCGCTGGTCCGGTCCCGCCTGATGCTTCTCGCGCCGCTGGCACCCCAGGCGATGCGAACATCAAGCCTGGGTCCAAGACGGCCGCCCCTGGATCACTAAACGCTTTGTCCGAGCTAATAGGCCATGATCCAGGGACGGGGGCTACCCGCACTGAGGTCGATGCGCAGGAAGTTGAAACACCTGTGCCCGGCAACATGCCGCGAAGCATGTCAGGCATCAGGCCTTTCAAAGTCCTGCGCATCTCACTCACTAACTCACACTTGAAGGCCTCGAGCCCACCCTTCTCAGAGGCCTTCTTCTTACCCTCCTTCTTCCCCTCCTCCGCCATCATCTTCGCCTGCAAAGAGAAGAATTCAGAGGTTAGATCGGGCCCCCCACTTTTCACAAATAACACATTTGTTGGACAGCCTACAAGCTGAACACAGATGGCAAGGGTGGGGGAAGAATCTAGCTTTCATGGTCTTCAGACAGGACGGACACTTCTGAAAAGGGAGGGATACGAAGACAATGAGTATGACAGTCTCAAAGCCGTGTTAACGGATTTTAAGTAGAAACCAAAAACAAACTCGAGAGAAGACAGCCACTATTACGACCACCCTGACGGGACAGGTGACTTCTCTAGTTAATAAACACCAAATACAACCAGAACCCCAAATTAAGAGAGAGAGAAAGATTATGACTATCTAGATATCTCTCTACACTCTTAATAAACAGGGAGATGAACACATCACAGACTACTCTAAACTAAGATCATGACATCAAGGAAAGAGAAAACTCTGGTTGATTATGACATCAAATCTCATTATGCAAAAGCTCCTACCAGGAGAGCGGACGTCAGATTAATGCAAGAAATATCTAGATCTCCAGACATTCTCAGCTCTCGACTAATATAATATTAAATTATATATACTCGAGAAGCCATGCACACGCAAGAGAGAAAATAGTGCAATAGCAAACGGCAGCAGAAAATGTAATTATTTTCAAATAATCATGCGCCATAATTAATAAACTAACTTAGCCTGAGCACAGGCAACCATCCACTTGTGCAGGAAAAACACGTCCTTCCATCCGCCGAGACGCCTCTTTCAGAAGAACTGATGAGGGGGATGGGACAAAAGGAAGGAGATATTTTATTTATTAATTCATTATATCTCCAACCCTTAGACATATCACGATGATAAGTCACCCTGGGACGTGAACAACCTTCTAGAGAAGACCAGGCATCCTTGTATAGACACAAGACAAACCTGTAAGCATAAAACACAAGAGATTATTAGCCCTAGGCGCTGGGAAAAAATTTACAAGGATTCCCAGCGCCTGAAAACGTGGTACCGCCGAAAACGGCCGCTACGAAAAACGGTAACACACAAAAGTTACAAGTCTTAAATAAAAGCCTGGAACAATGTCACATTGGATGATGATGAGGAGGACTCCTCCAACACTTTTGCATCAGCCATGATGGATAGGGATGTATTTTGTTCTCATAGAATTCAGTAAAAGAGCCTGTGAGGAATTTCACAAGTTGCTTCTTCAGCCAATATATTAGAATGCAGGAAATGTCAATTTCCCTTTCTCCGAGATCTAACAATACTCACCATTCTGTTACTTCTGATATACAGCTGGCCTTGACAGCGGCTCTAGGATTATATACTTAGAAAGCTTTACCGACTCCTGGGAACCGGGTACCCGGCTCCCAACTGCCGAGTACCCGTTTACCATAGAGCTCATATTGTTTGCATAGCCACCAAACAAGAGAAAACTATGGCTTGCCTCCGTGGGGCTGGGAGGCTGGGTCCGTAACAGAATGGTGAGTATTGTTAGATCTCGGAGAAAGGGAAATTGACATTTCCTGCATTCTCCTTCGATCAATACTCACCATTCTGTTACTTCTGATATACACCAGATTTGATCAGTAACCTGGTGGGAAGGGGCAAGCCATACATGCTAATTTTGCCCCTTGGAGAAAGATTTTAGACTTCAAACGTGACTAACGGAGACCTAAAAGGACCGTCAAGTTCACGGAACCGAATCACATTCGCGTCACAGCCCCCCCCCCCCCTTTTTCCTCCTAAGAAAAGGGAGAGAACTAATGAACATGTATCTCGCCTGAAAACACCAATATGCCAAGAGGGTTAACTACTCCCTGCATATCGCTTGTATTAGCCTGGAAATGAGCATGAATATATAAGATGAATGAACATGATACATATACATAATACAAAAAACTCTCACTTGTTGAATTACCGTATGATAACAGGACTTCAGACGTACCGCCTCCAACCATTCACCGGTTCGGCCATCAGTGACACAATCTGGTTGACATCCTCTCGCTTGACCATGCCTGCTTTAGGTTCTTTTCTTACCAAAGTGAAAAAAGGGGAAAAGCAGTGTGGTCACTACCGTTTCAAAACAGCTAAAGCGAGTGGATTGGCTGAGTCTGACACATCCCTCATATAGTAATCCGTAAATGAGGACTCACAGTGCCATTGTGCAACGGCCATGATGTCCTCTAACGGAACACCATTGTAAAGGGCGGTCGAGGCGGCTATTCCTCTAACATCGTGTGCCCTTACGCCCTGCACCTGGTGCCCAGTCGCCATCTCGTGAGTAGTCTGAATGCATTCGACCACCCAACGAGAGATAGTATCCATGGATGCGGCGCCATAAGGCTTTTTATGGCAGATCCACAGATGTCTATCGTTCGACCGTAACGAGTCAGTCCGTTTCTTGTACTTAGTCAAAGCACGGACCGGGCACCAGACACTGGCATCACGATCAAACCTGGATAACTTCGGTATAATGATCGGTTTGCCGGGATATCTCAAAGATTGGTTCTTTGACATAAACTCTGCTCTTGGCAGAAGACGCAGACCTTCTCCAGAAACAATAAATCGGTTCCTCTCTGCCGAAAGCGCATGGATCTCACTGCGCCTTCTAGCTGAGGAAGCTGCCAATAGAAAGACCGCCTTTAGAGTCAAATGCTTTAGACTAGCCGAACGCAACGGTTCTAAAGGGTGCTTGGCCAGTACATTAAGCACTAAAGATAGACTCCAGGCTGGAATGACTACCGGTTGTCTCGGGCGGAGATTGCTCATTCCCTTCAACATCACGTTTAACTGGGCCACCTCTGGACTATCCCTGTTGGCTAGACAAGGGATAACTGATGCCAAAGCTGACTTGTATCCAGCAATTGTGACGGGAGCTAGTCCTGCAAAGAACAGCTCACAGAGAAAGTCTGCTATTTGCTGAATAGTGGATTGAAAGGTATCAATACCCTTTTCTTCACACCAGTCTGCAAATCTGTTAACCTTGTTGTTATATGACTTGAAGGTTGACCTCCTTCTCGCAGCCGCGATGAAATCAGCAGCCTGTCGAGAAAAGCCTTCCAACGTGGAACGTTGTTTGACAACATCCACGCAGTCAATTTGAACATTTCGGGACGCTCGTGTAGGAAGCGTCCCTTGGCCTGGGAGATTATGTTCGGAATCTCGGGCAACTGCACAGGATTTTCCACCAGCAGATCTAGAAGATCCGTGAACCACGCCCTGCTCGGCCAATACGGCGCTATTAGCAGGACCAGACACGGCTCCTCCCTGACCTTCACCAATACCTTCGGTAGAAGAATGGTGGGTGGGTACGCGTACGCGTGCATCCCTCTCCAGCTTATCGCCAGAGCGTCTGTATCGACGGCATTTGGATCTGGAATCGGCGAGACATGTCATGATTTGAGCATTTTCCTTTGTGGCGAACAAGTCCATGTTGGGTTTGCCCCAATGCTCGAAGATCCGTCGTAGAACTGGAGGGTTGAGGGACCATTCTGTTGGCAAGATTCTCTGTCTGCGAGACAAAGCATCCGCCAGAATGTTCAATCGGCCAGGAATATGAGCTGCTTTCAAAACAACCGAGTAATTCCTGCACCATTGAATCAAGTGCCACACCCTGATGCACAGGGTGGGCGACCTGGTCCCGCCTTGGCGATTTATATATGATACTACTGTCGAATTGTCCGACCGTATCAATATCACCTTGCCCCTGATCATCGGAAGGAACTCTTCCAACGCCAGTTCCACTGCCATCATTTCCAACAGATTGATATGCAGCTGACTCTCCGGGAGAGTCCATGTGCCCGAGACCTGGTGTTCTCCCAGGCAGGCACCCCACCCCTCCAGCGATGCATCCGTGTAAACGGACAGCTGGGGGTGGGGTAGGTGCAGCGAAACCCCTATTAGGAGATTCTGACGCTGTTTCCACCATAGAAGATGTGATATTATCGGCTCCAAAACTGGCACCAGTTTTGACAGCGGTTCTGTTCTCTGTTTCCACAGAGACATCAGATACAACTGGATAGGTCTTCGCATTAGAGCAGCGTACGGGATAACCTGCTCCATGGAGACCATCATGCCCAGCATCTGAAGGAACCGCCTCGCCTGAATGTGGTTTCCCACTCGAAAACTCCTGAGGATGACTAACAGAGACACCACTCTGGGCTCTGATGGGTAAACCCTGCCCTCCCCGAGGTCGAATCGCATCCCCAAATAAACGAAATGTTGAGTGGGCGTCAACTCGGATTTCTCCTCGTTGACTATCCAGCCTAGATCTGAAAGTAACTTCAGAGTCAGAGCAGTATCCACGTTCAACCTGGCTGCCGAGTCTGCCTTGAGCAGCCAGTCGTCTATGTAGGTGTGTAGCGCCACGTTCTCTTTTCTGAGAAACGCTGTCACCGCAAGGACCACTCTTGTGAAAACCCTCGGAGCTGTCGACAGGCCAAACGGGAGAACTGTAAACTCCCATACTTGATTCTGAAACGCAAATCTCAGAAACCTGTGCCAACTCCGATTCATCGGAATGTGGAAATATGCATCTTTCAGATTGATCGATACACACCACATTCCTTTCCTCAATCCCGCCATTACCGACCTCGGCGTTTCCATCTGGAACCGAGGCGTATGGATAAACCAATTTAATGGCCTGAGATTGAGTATGGGTCTCCATCCCCCTGTGCTCTTGGGGACAAGGAACATGTTTGAATAGAAGCCTGGAGTGTTCCGGTTTGCTGGTTTTATTGCTCCCTTCAGAAGCAAACCCGACACTTCCTTTTGAAAGGCTTCTAACTTGTCTGGCTCCCTTGGTACGGGTGTCCAGACAGGTGCCAAAGACAGATTTTGTGGCGGAAAGTCCCACCACTCCGGCATGTAACCCTGGGATAACCATCCCAGGACCAGACTGTCTGACGTCACACCTCGCCGAAACGCATGAGCCTTCCACCCACCATAGACGCCTCGACGTCTAACGGGGTTGTCCGGCTCGCAGTCCGCCCCCCCCCTCTTTCTTAACGAGAGAGTGAGAACCATTTCGTTCTAGGCACGACGGGTATAACTGGCACCGCTGTTCCTGTCGCACAGGTGCGGTCCAGGCGGATACGAAGGGAGCTTGCGTACCCTCAGGTACGCTTCGGCCCCTTCTGTCCGCCCTTTGAGGCCTTACCCTTACCCTTCCCACCTCTAGGGCGGTCAGGAGCAACACTGGGGAGGGTAGGCGCCTCTACAACCTTCCTGGGTTTCTTCGCCGGCGGCGGCTCCGAGAACCCAGCCGAAACAGAAGTCGCAACAGGCCTGGCTTTCGCCTTGCTCTTACGCTTCTTCTGTTTCTTTGAAGGCTGTCCCGTTAGCGGTTTGCCCACAGCCCCTAGTGCGTGCGCTTGCCGCACTAGCTCTAGCTGTAGATTTACCGCTAACCGATTCTGCGCGATACTGGCGGTGTCCTCTAAGATGGCCCGCGCTTGGCCACCAAAGATGCTAGGCCCTGTCAGGGGCGTCCCAAGAAGACGTTCCCTGACTGCCGTAGCCGGACGCATATGGTCAATGACCATTTGCCTCCTGGACTTCGTCACTCGTGCTTGCACCCTTGCCAATGCGTCCATTGACAGCACCAAGCCGTCATTAACACACGATAGCGCCACAGGTGGCACAGGGTGGCCTGCCCCCGCTTCAGCCCACACCGACTGAAGTAGACGATAAGAGTGACTGACAGCGCTCATCGCTGCCCTCACACCCTCATCGCATAGGGCCAGGACTTCTTCCTGGTGTACATGGGACTTATCCACTAGTGCCGGACCGGGACCACCCGACCCGGCACTCTGGACGCCCAGTACCCATCGGTCATCCTCCGTGACCGACGGGACTACACCATACCTGTCGTATTCACCCCGCGGAATACGACATCTTGCCCGCACCTCCCTGGAGGCCGCAGGGAGCTGACCCTTGGTCATTAGTTGTTTGCTATAAATAGCATCCAACTAATCAATGAACTGTGGAAAATCCCCGTCCTAATCGACGCAACCGACGGACGGGGCGCATCTTCATCGGCCGTGGCCGAAACCACAGACGGGTCAACTCTGGCTAGCCACGCCAGAGCATCTGACCAATCTAACTCCGAAGAAGATACCCCCGCAAACACGTCACCCGTTGACGTGCTCACGGGTCTGCCAGCCACGGCCTCCCGGCAAGGAGCCACGGCTGACACGCCAGGCACTCCGCTACCACACGGTTCCGCCGCCACCCCATGAAACACTCCGGTCCATGGGGTAGGTCCGCACGGAAAACCGTACGGACCCGTAACAGTCGCGGAACCATAGCCGGACACGGGCGCCAACGGCACCCACGTCCGGCTGCCGGACCAGGCGAGATAGGTGAGTACCACGCCTGGCCCGGCACACCCATTCCCCTGACGGCTGGTGACAAACCAAGCCGCGCGGAACCAGTGCAAGGTAACGGATTGGCCTCAGCCGCAGGCGGAGCCGCTGACCTGGCTTGCGCCAAACCAGACAAATGGAGGCCGGTTCCGTCCAGGACGGAATCAACCTCCATATTCTCCACCTGCGCCTTCACGGGCCGCAGCAACCTCTCCTCCTCGGCCTCCTCGTCTTCAGACTCCGAAGAGCCATCACTAGACGAGTCAACCGTGGAGCCGTCCTGGCGGACGGCTCCCACACCTGACGGACCAGCCACCGCTACTGGACCACCCGGAGGTGGCCGCAGAGAGACAGAACCCGTCTGGCCGAAGCCAGACGGGACCGCCAGGGGGCCGTACGAGACGGCCCCCTCGGTAACCAGTCCAGAATCCTGTCCGAGGACAGGATCCGTACCAGGCATGGGGAGAAACTGCCCCCCAACCTTTGGTAGCAGGGACGACACCAGCGTGGGCAGAACGCTATGCAGAAAACCCTGCATAGCCGGACCAAACCACGCCGGCGGTGCCATCTCCGCCACCTCCAGCTGGGGACGTGGAGCACCCCCACCGGCCGAACCGGGCGCTCCACGATTTCCTCTCGGACCGCCTGACCCCGCGTCAGACCCAGCCAAGTCCTTCTGGGCAAGGAACTCAACCATCCTTTCGACGGACCACACTGCACAAACATTACACCTATGATCTATATTACACAGGGAACACCTAAAACACACATGGTCCTTGAACATTACACGGACAAACTTATGGCAGTCGTCACATGATGGCGGGGCTGGCTTGGCCTATAAAATAAGCACAAACCTACAATAAACAAGCGGAACGAGACCCGGATGGAAGGCAGACAATTAATTTTCAAATATTTTGACCCATAAATTAACCGTAACCTCCCCGCACCCCACCCCGCCACAACAACGATCGCATTGATTATGACGACAAGTACGCGGCGGGCACAACACACCCATAATAGATCCTCCAGGATGTGTAACGGCTCCAGGAATCATATCGCATAGCATTCAGGGTATATTTACTAATCAATATAAATTATACTCCTAACGAAAGCAGCACGATATGTGAAGAAAACAACAAAATGTATAACAAACTGCTGTCTCACACGGTAAAACCGCAGACCACACATCTACTCAAGAATTTTGAAACCACCGATCATTGCAACCCGATCGTGATCGCACGTAAACTTGATCATTCTAAAGTTTCCGGTACCATTTTTAGTACGCAGCACCCAGAATAAGATGCGCGAATTAATGAAAACAATTTTCTTCACATAAACATCCGAGCGACCGGGTGTGACGTCACCCGCTCGGATTCTACGGAGAACGACGTCAGCCGATATTCGTGTTAGAAATACCGTAGCAAACACCTATTTTCATATCTGCCGATCGCCTGTTGGGGTTAAAGAAGGCGATCGTCTGGCATATATCGTTGTTAGCACACGGCCCAGATTCTATGGGGTCAGAAATTGGAACATGCGACACAACGAAATTTAGAGACCTAAGTCTTTTAACTATGGATAATAAAGAACAATACAACCTGGTTGTCTTGGGCGGTATTCTCCATAGTCCTTAGTTAATCCTTTCAGAACACACAAACTATCACTGATTAAAGACTTAGATTATTTAAAACACTAAAATCCCTAATGCAAAAAGCATGTATTGCTCTTGTTGCTATGCAAACAAGAATGAGCTCTATGGTAAACGGGTACTCGGCAGTTGGGAGCCGGGTACCCGGTTCCCAGGAGTCGGTAAAGCTTTCTAAGTCTATAATCCTAGAGCCGCTGTCAAGGCCAGCTGTATATCAGAAGTAACAGAATGGTGAGTATTGATCGAAGGAGAAAATGGAAGTACCGGTGTGCGCATGTGCAGAGGGTGGTGTATGTCATGTGCATGACTGTGTACTTCCACCTGCCCATTAGGGGCACCTAACTTTTTATAATTCTGAATATTATTGAATTTAGAGCCGATATACTAGTATATCAAGAGTGTCAGGGAGGTAAGTATGTTCTCATGATGTGAAATGAAGCCACGCATTGCCAGTGCATTAATAAAATAAAATACATACATACACGTACATAAATGCACACATGATACATAAACGCTTGAATGCACAATAAAATGCGACGGCATGATGATGATGATGATGATGCCACATATAGCCTGATAATGACAATCCTGGTGGTTGATGATGATGTCATTCAATATATAATCATATATAAAACTTATTCTGTTGAATATTTTGAAATTAATGTGAAAGTCCATACAGACAGGTGGTCGCTTGATAAGTCTCTAATTAAGTGCATGTCTGTCTGTCTGTACATCCGTTAATGGTCGTATGCTACGTAACCGTTTTTAAGAACCACCAGTGCGTTCCATGTGTGCTATCTGTCATAATTTTGTAAAGGGTATTAAACAGCCATAGTTATAAAGCCGCTAATGCCGCCGCCGCCGTTAAACCTTCATGAACAACCACCATCATTCAAATATATGTGCTTCCCTAAGACAAGTCACAAAGAATCACAATCTGATGACCAGTCTTAGTGAGAGTCTAACTGAAAGTGGCTGCAGCATCAATGACAATATATTTTTTATGAACCACTGTGACTTAATGTGCCACCACCATGACTTGTATCCAGAACCACCACCTAACAACCATCAAATGTGCATATAGCATACAAATTTTCCATTTAATTTTGGTACAATTCTTTCATTTGTTGGCGTTAGAAAAACATCACGTCATTGCATTGTTAATGCAAGCTGTGTTATTTAGGGGATTAATTCCGGGAAGCCAGCAGACAATCACCGGATTATGCACAGGCACGTACAATGGGGTTTGCTTTAACCAACCAGCTTGTAGAAACGTCCTCAGCAAATCAGAATGCATGTGAACTCGCTCGACGTCCTTCCGATCAATACAGACTGTCTTTCTCAATTCCAAATTTTTCAAAAAATCACAATTTCAATACTAAATCAAAGCGAATTTCATTTTTTTAAACATAAAGTCTGCATAGAAGCTTAGTTCATTCCCGATAGTATTTTTCACACACAAAATTTTTTTTTATTATCTTTCTGTACATTTTCTATCCTTATTCAATTCGATTCAAACATTGATTAATTTTCGCGTGTAAACCATTTGTAAATTTCATAGTATCATATTTTCAATGTTCGATTAATTTCTCAAGAAGTTTATACGCAATATAATTGGCTAAAATAAAAGACGAGACAAGCTGAAATTATCCCAACATTTATTTACATCTGTGTTAAAGAGCATATTACTATTCTTATTATAAAAAACAACATAATACCGAAACTTGAAGACATTTTAAAGGCATATTCTCGTGCTTAGCAACAGCCGTCATCAAATAGTTGAATAGTTCGCCTAAATGTCCGCTCCATCTGGAAAACAGTATATAAGTAGGTCTATAGTATAGATCAATAATAGTAGGTTTATAGTATAGTCTAGTATAGGTCGATAATAGTAGGTTTATAGTATAGTCTAGTATAGATCGATAATAGTAGGTCTATAGTATAGTCTAGTATAGATCGATAATAGTAGGTTTATATAGTCTATTGTATAGATCGATAATAGTAGGTTTATAGTATAGTCTAGTATAGATCGATAATAGTAGGTTTATATAGTCTATTGTATAGATCGATAATAGTAGGTTTATAGTATAATATAGTAGGCGGCCTTTAAAGCCAAACATACACCGACAGCCTTTTTTGACACAGTGGCAGCCTTTTTTATCGGCGGCCTTTATTGCCATACGCCATCTGTCCATGACCTTAATTAACTGTAGACTAGTTGATCTGCCACTTACAAATCCAAATTATTGTTTACTGAGTAGTTCATTGCTCTCCAAATTCTCGATCATCCTTCTTCGAATTAATTTTTCAAATAGCTTTCCTATCACACTGGTTAGACTTACTGACCAGTAGTTTCCTGGGCATTTTTTATCCCCTTTCTTGAAAATAGGCATTAAATTTGCAATTTTCCATTCCTTTGGAACTTTACCTGTTGAAAAAGATTTGTTAAAAATACAGGTCAATGGTCTGTCTATAACATCCCATATATGGCAAGCAATGCCTATTTTCATATGAAAATAGGCCTTGCCTATAAGCGAACGCAGACACCATTTATTGCTTAAATAAATAGGACGAATTTGCATAGGGTCGAAATGTCCTAAATACGTATGCCCATGTATAGTACAATCGAAGCTAATTTTTAATTATGCATGGAGGGCATTCTGGTAAATCCAGTCCACGATATTCACAACAATGCGTCTGCCCATTGTCAGTGATATACGACAGCATTGTTGCATCTTTTACGGGGGCCTGCACCATTAAATAGCTGCGCAAGTCCAACAACGTTATAAAATTTGTACCGACGTATCGCGAGTGCTCCTAGCTATTTGGTACAAACAGGTCCATAGTAACTATGACGTCATAATGAAATGTTACACCAATGCCTAAAAGATTTAAAGTGTGCATCCTTACATAGCTTGCCCATTAATACCATTATCTCACACCCATCATTTAGCTTCTAGGGAGATATTGGCGTGCTTCTACGGTCTAATTTCTGTTCCTGAATCATCTATCCTGATAACGCATGTTACAGGGCCGCTACTGGGTCAATACGGGCCCGTAATATGCATTATTAAAGTAAGGACAGTCATGAGACGTATTGGCTTGTTATTGCCCTTTGAAATCACCTTTGTTGACTGTTCCAGTTTTATTTCCGTTTTCTATTGTTCTTTCATCTCGTAAATGTTTCTCTTCTTCTTTTCTTCAGGATAATATAGCGAATAGGACAGTGATCAGGTTGAGATTTCATGAAAATGATGATTCTGTAATTCTATCTTCTGTGCTATTTTATTAACCCCTACCATTCTATGTCAAAATTTTAAATTTTCAAATTAAATTAAAAGAACTGCTGTTCAGTTCTCAACAGATTTGGTGGAAGATGTTGCTGTCGTAGATAGCAACATCATCAACCAAACCAAAATTGTTGAAAAATGTACACCAGTTTCTATTAGTAGAAGTAGAACACTACCAGTTTTCCAGGCTATTGGTACATTAAAAGATAGAATATTGACATCAGAGTGGTAAGGGTTAAATCTGATGCGTTTGATGTAAATCTACTGTACCATTTTATTTCGAATCACTTATTGTATAAGCTGCCATTGTAAACTACATGTATATCAAATACAGTTTCTTCTATGTAAGAGTGTCATATTACTTAGTAGGACTGGTGATTAAATTGTTGAATATTTTGAGATCGATTGGACTGGAAGATGTTGCTGCATTAGGTGACAACATGTTCCAGTGGTAAAGCTTGCGTGTTAAAGGGTTGAATACTGTATTATTTGTAATCCATCAGTGTAAATATCAAATAAAGTTTACTCGAAGTGAGAGGGAGAGAGGAAATCTCAGCTTAGGTAATCAGACTGGACTATGTATAGTAGATTTGTTGAATTCGCTATTACTTGCACATGTAGTATGATGTACAAATGTATATACGCGCACCTTATAGCCAGACAAAGGCCTATATAGTCCTAAAATTCGAATGATGATGATGTAGGATGGGGTACCCGAAAACCGTGGTACAAAACGAAAACTGGTAACTTTGATCGACATTTATAAGTAACGTACAATAAAATCAAATAAAACTTACACATTCTTACATACCTTGAATGATTTCTTCATCCACATCCGAATATTTACAATGAAAAGTTCGTAGAAATGTCTTTAAATCACTTTAAAACTGACTAGAGTCGCACTAAAAATTAACACTAAAATCTTGCAACACGGGTCCACAAAACCGTGGCAAAAGTGGGGTGGCCCAGAACGGCCATCGTGAACATTATCAAACACATGAAATACTAATTAAATTACTCTAAAAACATTTTGAAATTAGTTATTGTTCTGGTTCACAATGTGGACACAGGAAAGGCGTATTTTTCCGAACAATGGATACATTAGTGCAGAATTTCAAGTGCACCCAGTGCTTACAGATGTCACACTCTACAAAGATGATGCCAACATGCGCAAGATATGTTGCTAAGCCAGGTGGTGATGCCGATTTACAAACACAACACATCTCCTCGGAATCAAAAGACTCTGATGGTGGTTGGCTATCTGGTGGTGGGTCACGTTGTTGCCTCTTCTGATGTGGATGTGATGATGATGCTGAAGGCTGTTGTTCATTGTGACCGATGATAACTGCTGGTGAGGTTGGTGTGTTGTCCGAAGTTTGCTGATTGACACTATTGGCGATATGAATATTTGAGGGTTCAGCAACAGCAATTCCACCAGATGCATTTTGTTTCCGTTTTGAATTCAGGGTGACAGGAATTTCAGGTTGTTTTCGTTTTAATGATTCCCGTACAAACGCACTACATTGACATTGGCAGGATGCTGTTAATGTCTCTGTTGAGCAGTCACCTTCAGCAAGTGGATGCTCAATCGAGACATTTACAGCATCAGCATTAAAAGGAACAATACCAGCTTTGCGGAATCCTGCTCATAGATTGGAGCTTGTCATTGCCCATTCCATGGCCCTACAGATCAAACCACACACTGTATATCTAGTCACTACTCTTCCTGGATTATGTTGCATATATTGTTGGCACTGTTGATGATAGTATTGTTTCATTGGACCAAAAACGGCTAAATCTAGTGGTTGTGTTGCATGACTGGTGTGTGCCGGTAAAACAAATAAAATTATGTTGTTTTTTAGTGCAAGTTTGATGATTTCAGGTGTTATGTGTGAGGTGTGTCCGTCGTATAACAGTAGAGTTGGCTGTCGAGTGTCGGTGTATTTCAGAAAATGTTTTTCTAAGAACTGAAGAAAGATTTCTCTGTTTGACCACCCATTGTCGCTCACTGTCATTGCACTTCCTGGAAGACACCCTTCTAGCAGATCTGTATTGTGTTTTTTCCTGGCGAACACGAAAAATGGTGGTAAGTGATTGCCGAGAGCATTTCCACATGCCAAGAGTGGTGTAATGTGTGTTCTGGGTGATGTGGTGGACTGTGCACGTGCTGATGTATGTTTTGCAGCTATGATCTTTGGAGGTGTGTGTTCTGTGGAAAATCCTGTCTCATCAACATTGTAAATCTTGTGTGGCTTGTTATGTAAATTGTATTTTACTAAAATTTTACCTAACTCTTTAAAATAATTGTCAAGTGCATCAGATGTTGTTGATTTCGAACGACTCATTTCAAGCGCTTCAGGCGTGACCAATTTCAGCTGTGACCATCTTCGCATTAACCCACGTAACCAATTTTTACTCAGAACTTCACCTGTGCTAAGCTTTAAATCACTGGCTATGTTACCACCTAGCACACGTAACTGTATTGGTGTTAACCCATGGCCAAGCTTAGCCATGAATACTACATGGTCGACCAGTTCGCGTTCGGTATTCTGGCAGAAAAGTGATTTTCTACCAGAGCCGGTAGACGTATGTGGAACCAGTCCTTTCACTCTATCTCGAAGGGTTTGTTCCGGAACATTGTACACTTTTGCTGCCTTATATACACTAAGTTTTGCCTTGTTTACAGCATCATATGCTGATTGCATACCCTCATTTGTGTACCGTGACTTTTTCATCTTACCAGCCTAAAATGTAAGCAGAAGAAAAGATCAATATAGCCATTACGCTAAATAGATCCTCTTAGTGCATATTTTGTGTTAAAATCAAGATAATTATATTAGACTCAAAGCAATACATTAAAGTAATTCTCAAAATTGTATAGTATATTACATTGTAAAATATTTTAATATCAATTTAATATGACATTATGTTATGTCTCATTAATATTTTATATAGATTTAGCCAATTATTTACTGAAAAAATGTAATCAATCTTATTTTATAGTGTTTGCCTCAAATACCACAGTTTTATGGACCCCTCAACATGGCTTTCGAAATATAGGGCATGATGTTTATAACATGGCACTACGCGGCTACCGTAGCATCTGGAATTGAAATTTTTTCACTATCTGGCAACTAGGCTTAGAGCGCTGTCATTTACTAATACTTCCGGCAACGCCGCTCAAACAATAACAAACTTACCCTGGATAGAATATACATTTCCTGATTGAATTATTTTTCACATGAGGTCATTTTTAAAACAGGTATGCACCATGTAAGTAAAATATGTGTTAAGCCATAAATAATTGTCAAACGTATCTGAATCGACATTGTGAGTAGCGGTATAATCAAAACTTCAAATGTAAACAATCAAACGAGTTTTCGCACATGCGAGCTGTCAACAGCGCGTGAAAAAAAATCGATTACCACGGGATTCGGGATCCCACGGAATTAGGGTACTCTGCCCTATAATTAGAAAATCCCGGAAATAGAACACATGGTAGAATTTAATCCAATTTAAAGTTAAGTTGTGACTTTTTCCATATAATTCAGCCGTCACTGTGCGTAACTTGTCGATATTTTATCATTAACAGAAAGTAAACATTTCAGTTTTCTTACCAGGCAATAATAAAATTAAAAAAATAACATTCGTATTTACACGTCTGAGGGCAGCCATTTTGTTGTTGTTGTTGTTCGTATATCCCTCTTCTTGATAGGAGAACCAACATGTGTGGTTACGTAAACTACAGTTTGATTTATGAACATTATATAATTGTAATTTCAGTCCGCAATTATAGATTAGCTAAATATGTTGTCCGCATACGTTTCAATAATAATAACACAAACACTGTTCAGCACCAGAGTGCATGGACAATTATATATAAATACAGTTCTGATTCAGGATATCAGTTAACAGCAGTTACTGTTGATTAATGTTGTTGTTGAAGCTGGTTATAGAGGAAGCTTCTACCGCAATGCAGGTTGTAACATAGTTTTCTAGTTATACATTCCAATTCACATAATAATGAGAAGTTGTTAGGTAGTAATCCAGCCCTGACTAGACTTGTACAGTTGATAATAAGTTTTACGAGGTGATCTTCTATGCTGGAGATATAGTTCCAGGAATTCTCGCCAAGGTGGTCGATGATGGTTTTCTTGAGCAGTGATAAATATTGATTTCTATACTGATGGAGTGCACCACAGTGTAGCAAGAAGTGTTGATAATCTTCAGAACTCAACTGACAGAGACGGCATGTGGGGTTCACAATGTTTTGGTTGAATTTACTTAGTGTTGCTTGTACTATGTATGTTCCTGTGATGAGCCTGGCTTTAATCACACTACGTTTTACATCCTTGTTGTCATTGTCTACAGTGTGCACGGATATATGGCATTTCCCAATACAAAAGTCTTTATTGTTACAGTTTTTATGTGTACTTTTGGTTTCACACGCAAACTGTAAGTCCTCGTTCGATTGGCTGTCCACGGAAGATTTTACTACTGATTTCCATTTTAACTTAGAGGGTAAATTCAGAATAAGCTCTTGGATGTTTGATAAGTTGTATCTCTCTAGCAAATTCTTAATATAAATAAACCAACTGCCCGATTTTGGAGTCTCAAACGCCAACTGTCTTACTAGTATGTGGTTAAGTGGCTTGTTTTGACATGCCAGGATGTTCCTCAAACGTGTTAGCTGACGTATGTGTAGCTCTGCAGTGATTGGTCTAGCGCCAGGTGGAAGGAGTACAGCACATTTCGCGGTCCTCGTTGGAAGGGCTTGTATCTTCCTAAGTATGTCAATAAAGAAGCTTCCTAGTTGATCAAGTTCTTGTTTTTGTAGTACAAGGATCTCTAGTCCATAGAGTAGTCGAGGGATGACATAAAGCTGGATGATATGGTATGCAATTTTTGTTGATATACCATTCGAGCCATGCAAACATGTGCCAGTGAGACTATAGAGTGTGCGTCTAGCACAAGATATACGCTCTTGAACATTGATCTTCGTTTCTTGTTTTGTAGTTCGAGATAACCCCAAATGAGTTGCTGTTGTAGAGACAGATATTTATAATTCACCAAGACACCATTTAGGCAAGTGCGGAACAGATTTTGTGCGTACTGAATTGTGCAGTATTGTAGACTTTTCTGGATGTATTAGGTATCGCTCACGAGTTGAGTAACGATATACAATATCAAGCATACATTGCAGTTCAAATTCTGAGTTGCTCATTAGGGTGAGATCGTCAGCAACTGTTGGGCATCCTGTATACTGAGTTCCCATGAATGTTCCTAGTTGTGAAGATTCTAATTGCTGCAGCAGGTTGTTAATGTAAACTTTGTACAACCCAGTGGAGAGGATGCCCCCTTGTCGGACACCTTGCAGTATCGGGAATGAGTGGCTTAGAGAACCTCCCCACTTCACTTTCGCAGTAAGATCCCTGTAGAGCAGATCAGTAATTTGCAGTAAGTGTAGATTTATACCTTCGTCATACAGCTTACACTTTAAGGATGCATGATCCACCACATCAAATGCCTTCTGAGTGTCTATGAAGGCGGTATACAGCGTGACATTTTTCTGCAGCAGTAAGATTTCCTCCAAGACTTCTGGCAGGCGCATCTCAGCAGCGTTATCAATGCCGATTCTCTTAGTTGGGTCAATTTTCATTAAGATTTTTGTAAATTTCTTAATTATCATTAGGGGTTAGGAACATTGAGGATATGTAATTGCCTGTCAGGTAATCTTTAACATTTGTTCCAGGACTGGTCTGCGTTGTAGCTGCAGTACTGAAGCAAATCTAAAGGGCGGGTGGGTGGGGGTTGGGGTGGGTGGCAGGTTCCACGGTGTAGCGTGGATCAACCGGGCGGATATGGACCGTCCCAGCTCGGCTTGGTACAGGACGAATGCTCCGGGTATGCTCCAAGCACGACCCCCCTCCCCCTGAGTAGGAGTATGCGTGTATAAAGCCATATGAAAGAGGTTTCTGTGAAACATCTAACTCCATGAGATCAGGTAGCTTGCATGTGTGCATGTCAGAGCTTCCCTGACAACATGTGTCAGTGGTGGGAGAGAATGCATACGAAAGTGTACCGGTTGGTGCACGTTATTTATTTTAATTTCACTATTCTCGTCGTTCTTGATACCTATTAGGACCGGAATGAGACGAGGATTCTAAAATTATTTACCTTTTTAAAACCGAACCAGAAATGGCCGAGTTATCCTAATTTAGCTCATTGAAATTATTTTCAAAATATTACAAGGACGTCGTAAACACGTGTATGTATTAAATGAATGGGGACGATGTCTATCACGTGATAGCATCCTCACCCTTCCAATTGTAGCTCTCGGGGGTACTGCTGGCACCACATGTACAGGATGCGTGGGAGCATCCGCGTTCTCATCAGTCTCCCGAGTAGCACCACCTGGATTCGCGCCAATCACTTCACCTCATGAACATGGCCAGATCATTATCACACACACACACACACACACACACACACACACACACACCCGCCCCCCTCCCCCCCCCCCACCGAATTTAGTGGGGAGAATGATTGGGCCAATTACAAAATTCAAAATGGGAGAGTATCTGGTCGTGAAGCTGTCTGGAAAAGACATGCCGGTCCTAGCAGACTTAGGCATAGATTATACACCAACATACATGGAGATGGAGAGTGCATTGTCGGAGAGATTCGGCGATACGGCCCTCAGAGAAACAAGTTGGAAATTGCGTCGACGCACAGGAGAGACATTACCGGAGTTGGCTAGTCATATTCGGCGACTAGTTAACCGCGCATATCCCAGCATGAATCTCGAGGGCATCACCCATTTACATCTTGACACTTTCATCGATGCATTGAGCGGTGAACCCGCTCTAAAAGAAAAATTATTCCTTACGGAGCATGGTAGTCTGCAAGAGCTTACAGCAACTGCGGCTCATATTGAGAACTTCTTGGAGCGGGAAAAGAACAAGTGCCACCAACTCCACCCTATAAACAAAGTAAACGATGTGAATGTCGCCACCACCACTGACAACAGCATTGTATCAGCACAATCACCAGCATCAGACCCGCCGACACAATCAGATCACCCCACCGGTCAGAATCACGCATCTAGAGGAAGAGGGCGTGGCCAGTACGATCGCGGGGGCCACAACAACGCCCAAGGATGCAGGACCCAGCACAACAACAATAGACAAAAAATGCACGATAGGTTGGAGGAGATTACTAAAGATATCTCACCACTCACCAACTTAGTTACCACCCTCAATACAACAGTCGCGACACAATCAACAAAATGAGCAGCAACCAACATAATTTCCGCACTGCCACCAAACACATGTTTTGGATGTGGTCAGCCAGGCCACTGGAAGGAATAATGTCCTAATCGCCCTCTATCAACAATTCTGACTGTTGATCGATGAACCCCGCAGCCTGAGACACCATTAAACTAGAAAGTGCACCGATTAGAGAGTCGCTTTGGTGCCCATTCTCACAACGCGGCTCAACTGTGGCCTCTGAACGATAAGGTTCCTAGGACAGCATGCATACACTCGCACCCGGCTTCTTATATGTCGATGCCATGATGCATATCGCATCCGCAGCACTGACATCTCTATCTACCGAAAATTGTGACCCCGCAATTTCCGCATTTACAAACCTTCTTTCCTATGTAAAACGGCAGTAGCAGGTTGTAGCACCTCCACTGAAACTAAATTTATACAAGCACCATGACCCACCACCAAGGCATTTAACATCCGGTGTCCCTTGGTGGTTTGCAATTCCCGAGCCCTCACAGCATCACCTACTACATCCAGCAGCAGCAGCGATATGAATGGAATTCAATATTCAGCATCATGGATCCCCAAGAGGAAGCGTCGCTCAAAGAGCGGCAAAATACTGCACCGTCATTGTTTCTTCTGTGCATCAACTAAACATCCTGTGATGCATTGTCAGAAGTGGCTCCCACAGGTAGACCTCATCTGTGCTCGTGACAATCCTATCTGCACTGCTGTTTACACAAATTCAAAATACGCAGAAATGGCATCGACACCACCACCATTTCTACCCCCGCTCCGTCATCGCCTAAGCAATCGCAGCAGCAGCGATGATGGGTTGGCCATTTCACACTCAGCCACCAACTGCACTCAGAGAAGCTATCCGGTAACAGGCCGACTATATACAGGATGACACCACACCAAAAACACTTCCTCAGACGGTATCATTGGAGACTCTTCCGCAGGCACACCGTAAAGTGATAGATAAGTGTGCTTGACTGTTTAGCGGTATTTCCATCAGTGCCACTGTTGACACTGGAGCTTCCATCACCATCTTTAACAAGCGCTTGTATGAGAGCATCCCACCTCATAAAAAGCCACACCTTAAACCAACAAACATATTTTTGCAAACAGCTATGGGAGCCAATGTTTCCATGGCTGGTACAGTAAACCTCATAATGCAGATAGAGGAGATGCAATTCATCCAGCGAGTTGTCATCACCTCTATTCAAGACGATGCCCTGCTTGGCTCTGATTTCCTCAGTGCCAGCGAAGCCATCATCCACTGCAGACAACAGGAACTAGACATACACAGCCTACGGATACCTCTTGCACCGGAGTCATCACTGTATGACACATGTGTGGTGATTTTAGCATTAACAGCCATAGTTGAGCCGGGACAGGAGAAAATTCTATGGGCCATTACACCACAGTTAGGAAACAACACCCACATAGCCATGCTGGAACCGGACCCTGAGTACATAATCGCCTCACAATGCGCCAGTCCCGGCATGGTCGTGGACACCATCAACAAGGACCATTTACTGTTTGGACGTGTAACGGAAGATGACCCTCTCCATCCAAAGGGCATCCCTGACCACAACCACCCTACCAAGCCCACCCAGCCCCACCCCTAGGTAGTCAAAACATCACACAAGACACAGAAAGCCAGGAGCATACAGAATACACTTGCCCGTAAGGCTGGATATGTTAATTAATCGATGCGCGAACACCACAAGTACACTGGTTGTAGAGAGGACATAACAGGAACATTCAACATCATCAACAACATCGTTAAGCATGCACCTAGCGTTTTATAAATCAAAAAAGTGTGAGACACCTTTTTCCACAACATTCCCTACTGCACGAATGCAAGGAACTCATCACTTTCCGCAACCCATCCTTTTTGCATTAGCAACAGACTCGGCATTCACCAGCTTGGAAATTTGGATATGCCCAACCCGCATTATGCCAGCATCACACAGCAACCCTGACTTCCTTACAACAGATCACCACCATCAACAACACGAGTCAACATTTTCCGACAACACCTTCTTATCCGGTCTATGGAAAGGAGGAACATCACCGCAGCGATCTACAGTACACTCTATGGGAGATCCCCGACTCACCCCACTCACCCCACCACCCACACGCCCCAACCCCCAGAATAGTCATTCATAAACAGCTAAAACTATCACATGTAATCACATGTAATAAAAGTAAATATTATTAAGAGAGCAAGATGCCCACAGTCTGTCGTCCATATTAAGTAGGATTTTGCTACCGAACGGAAATTCGATAATGGATTGATTCAAGTTACGACAGCACCCTTCTTGGTCATCCACGCTCTAAAGTAACTCTGTCCTGTCTCCGGACTCGGCCATTACAGAGTGAAATACAGCATGTCCAATATAGTTGACAGCCCCCACACGCAGCTGACATCATCACGCTCTCCCACACCCCATCTGGCGTTCGAGCCTGAAATTTGAACAGGCGAGTTTATAAGCATCCAATCTGAAAACCGCTTCAAGCTAATTAAAAGGGGAGCTTCCACGAGAATAAGTAGTTCCAGATTTTTACATTGATCGGCGACTCGACTTTCCACAGAGGAGGGATAAAAGCGACTATCCTTCCTTTTTATATTTATACTTACTTCCTTTCTACATAGGGAATATTTCATCCAACTCCAGGAGAATGAACATTAAAACTATCCATATTGGGTATGACCAACTCACCCTAAAACTTTTGGGTGTGGTCATCCACCCTCCTGTGACGTCAACAAAAAGTATAAAAGGAGGAGAGTGCGCACCGAAATTTCATCTTCCCATCAAACTCAACACAAGAGAAGATCGAGCATTAGGCTAACCAAATTTTGCTGTTTTCTTATTATTACTTTATTATCTATTATTGGCCAGGAAAAGTATGAAAGGTAGGAAATTTAGATTAGGTTAGGCGGTTCCACACATTACCATCATGTGGAAATGAGATGTCGCTTCCAGAAGATCTCGCCTTGTCCAACAGCTCGGAGGAGTCAGCACCAGCTCATCCAGGGAAGACACATCCGTGTAACGCGTTACAGCCTAATGGACAGCCTTGTAAGCTTGTGTTCTCCAGAAACTCGGACTTGACACTTCATGTCAATCATGACCATCTTTTACAACGTGCCTTTTGTGCGGGCTACAAGTACCTGTATTCAGCTATGTGGTACACTGTCACACACGTGTTAAATTTAAAACATCGTGTGTTAGTAGTAACGTTAACACCTGGTGAACAGAGTGAGGACGTGGATATTCTCGCCACACATTTCAAAAGACAATTACCAGTCACCGTGTTCCAACGGGAAAGATGGGGAAAACAAAACGTACTAAACGGTGGCAAACTGACTTTCCGCATTACATTAGGCCAACAGTATCCGCATCACAGCCCTCTACAAGTGGCGTTCCAGCATCCCTCACCACAGCATCGGCAGCACCAAAACGACCAGCAACGGCAGCGTTCGCAGCATTGGTATCGACACCAAATGTGATTTCCACACCGGCAGCACCCAGTGACACCACCGACCAGATGCAGCAGCATCACCGCATCCGCATCCGTAATCGGCCAGCCCATTTCAGTTGTGATGTCTACACCTGAGACAATATGTTGTGGCAAATCATCAGAATTTGTTGCTGGTGTAGGTGTAGTAGGAGGTGTCTCCAGTGATATCGCATCCACCAGATGGCCACAACGAACTTCCTGTTCAAGAGTTATTGGGTCCATTGTGCCATTGAATACCCTGAATGGTATATGATCCTTATTGGTGGTGTCCACAATCATTCGGGGACTGGCACATTGTGAGGCGATTATGTACTCAGGGTTGGGTTCCAGCATGGCTATGTGGGTGTTGTTTCCTAACTGAGGTGCGGTGGCCCATACAATTTTCTCCCGGCCCGGCTCAACTGTGGCTGTAGAAGCTAAAATCACTGCACATGTGTTGTACAGCGATGATTCCGGTCCAAGAGGTATTCGTCGGCTGTGTATGTCTAGTTCCTGTTGTCTGCAATGTATGACGGCTTCGCTGGCACTGAGAAAATCAGAACCAAGCAGGGAATACGAGATTTACGGTACCGGCCACAGGAACATCGCCTCCCGTAGCTGTTTGCAAAAATATGTTTGTAGCTTTAAGGGGTGGCTTTTTATGAGGTGGGATGCTCTCATACAACCGCTTGTTAAAAACGGTGATGGAAGCTCCAGTGTTAACAGTGGCACTGGTATAAACACTGCTAAACAGACAAGCACACTTATATATCACTTTATGGTGTGCTTGAGGAAGAGTTTACAATGATACCGTCTTTGGGAGTGCTTTGGGTGAGGTATCATCCTGCATGTAGTCAGCCTGTTTTCAGATAGCTTCCGTGAGTGCAATTGGTGGCTGAGTGTGGAAAGGGGCAACCCATCGTCGCTACTGCTGCGATTGCTTACGCGATGCCGGAGCTGGGGTAGCAATGGTGGTGATGGTGGTGATGCCGTTTCTGTGTAATTTGATGAGGGCTGCCTGTGACACCTTTGACAATGCATCATGGAATGTTTAGTGGATGCACAGAAAAAGCAATGACGGTGTGGGATTTTTCTGTCCTTTGTGCGACGCTCCTTCTTGCGGGTCCATGATGCTGAATGTTCTGAATCACTGCTGCTGCTGCTGGAAGTAGTAGATGATGCTGTAAGGACTTGTGAATTGCAAACCACCCAGGGACACCGGGTGTTAAGTGTCATGGGGGTTGGGGTGGGGATGCTTGTATAAACGTTGTTTCAGCAGAGGTGCTACAACCTACTACTGCCGTTTTAGATATGAAAGAAGGTTTGTTAGATGCGGAAATTGCGGGGTCACAATTTCTGTCCGGGGGAGATGTCAGTGCTGCGGATGCGGTATGCATCATAGGTACCGACATATAAGAAGCCAGGTGTGTGTGCATGCATGATATTGTCGGAGAATGAGTAGTTGTGTTGGCCACCTGATGTTGTCATTAAGAGGCCGCAGTTGAGCCAGGTTGTGAGGATGGGCACTGAAATGACTCTGTAATCGGTGCCCTTGTTAGTTTGACGGTGTCTCAGGTTGTGGGGTTCGTCAGTCAGCGGTCGGAGTTGTCGATGGAGGGAAATTAGGACATCACTCCTTCCAGTGGCCCAGCTGACCACATCCAAAACATGTGTTTGGTGGCGGTGTGGACATCATGGCGGTTGCTGGTCGTGTTGTTGATTGCGTTGCTACTGTTGTACTAAGGGTGGTGACTAAATTGGTGAGTGCTGAGATTTGTTTAGTGATCTCTTCTAACCTATCATGCATGTTTTGCCTATTGCTGTTATTGCGCTGGTTCCCGCATCCTGGGCCATTGTTGTGGCCCCAGCGATGGGATTGGCCACGCCCTCTTCCTCTAGATGCATGATTCTGACCGGTGGGGTGATCTGTCTGTGTTTGCGGGTCTGATGCTGGTGTGGATGCTGATGCAGTGCTGTTTGTTGTCAGTGGTGGTGGCAAGATTGGCATCGTTTACCTCGCTTATGGGGTACAGTTGGCGGCGATTATTCTTTTCCCATTCTAAGAAGTTCTCAATATGAACCACGGTTGCTGTAAGGTGTTGCAGACTACCATGCTCTGTAATGAACAATTTTTCTTTCAGAGCTGATTCACCGCTCAACGCGTCGATGAAGGTGTCTAGATGCAAATGTGTGATGCCATCGGGAGCCATACTGGGGTAAGTGTGGGTAACTAGTCGTCGAATACGACTAGGCAACTCCGGAAGTGTTCTCCCGAACATCGACGCAAGTTCTTTAGTTGCAACCGACTTGTTTCCTGAGGCCTGTGTCTCCGCACTCTCAAACTCTGTGTAGGTTGGTGTGTAATCTGTACCCAAATCTGCCAGGACTTGTAATGCTTTCCTGGACAGTTTTGTGGCCAGAAACTCTCCCATTTGACGATTTGTCCACCAGTTTGTGCAACTTATTATTTCGAACTGAACTTTATAGTTTGCCCAATCATTCTCCCTGCTAAATTCGGAGGGTGGGGTGGGAGAATGATCAGCCCATGTCCACGAGACGAAGTAATTGGCACGAATCTTGGGAGACTGATGAAAACGTGGATGCCGGTCTGCGTGTTGGTTGTGGTGTTGGTGGCATTTCCCGTCGATGTCCCTGATAATTATGATGATGATAACGTGTTCATGAGGGAGATTCTCGTTGAGGGTGCTGTGCACGATATGTTGGCTCCGCAGAATACCGCTCCGATGCGGGTCCATAGATAGGCATTGGTTTATAGACTGGTGGAGGTGTACTATGTAAACGATGCGGATGCTCTACTGGACGTTGTGACGGACCTTCCTCATATGGTAGTGATGCATGTGACTGACCGGGATGGTATGTGCGGTGTGATGGTCTTCTGGTGTATTGCTGAAAACGTGTGGCCGCATCCTCTGGCTCGTATCATGGCACCAAGGGATAATATGGTGACGACGTACGTAGCGGCAGAGATGCGGGATATGTTACATGAGTGTCCATCCATTGGTCACCCTTTGATGAGGTTGGCGAACATAATGGTTGTGAAGGATAGTTGTGCCCCAGTAGGGGTCTGTGTCATGGTCTTTCGCGATCTGGCATAGATGCTCTACTGGACGTTGTGACGGACCTTCCTCATATGGTAGTGATGCATGTGACTGACCGGGATGGTATGTGCGGTGTGATGGTCTTCTGATGTATTGCTCAAAACGTGTGGCCGCATCCTCCCGCTCATATCACGGCACCAACGGATAATATAGTGACGATGTATATAGCGGCAGAGATGCGGGATATGTTACATGAGTGTCCATCCACTGGTCCCCCTTTGATGACGTTGGTGAACATAATGTGAATAGGGGTCATGGTCCTTCGCGATCCGGCATGGATGGTGGTTGCCTATCGCGAATATCCGACAAGGTTATATATTGAGTTCCCGCCTGCGAGGCATCATGGAATGTCCCCTCGCTGATCAGTGAAAACATTTGTAGTGATGGTGCTGGTTGTTCCACACCGGGGAAATTATTAGCATAGTCGGTGAGCACGCGAGCAGTTCGTCCGTCATATGATGATACTTCCATGTCCCACCCTCCTGATCAGGACCGGAATGAAACGAGGATCACAGAACTTTTTACCATTTTAATATCGGACCCAAAATAGCCCTGTTATCATTAGAAATCCCGTTAAATTATTTTCAAAATATTGATTTTTGACGTCGTAATCGCGAGTATGCATTACCTGAATGGGGGACAATCTAAAAATAGAGGCGTAGCTTTTACAAGAATACACCTCTAATGTGTTGACCGGCCATCTTATTACGTCATCACAACGACTAGACTTTTACACAGACACCACTTCGGCGGCCAGACATATCGGGACCCAGTCCATCTCCGTAGCGGACTGTAAAAGGAACACTATGGATCGTGTTGATTTTGGTATCATCTTAATCGCTCTATCACTAGCTTAATACAGACATTAAAATGAACTTTATCCACCCAGTGGTTCCTATGATATCAATATCCACGCAATGTCAGCAAATTCTTGACCTCATTTTGTGTGCGACAGACATGTGATTCCATCATCACTGCCTCTCGCAATTGAGATCTCCTGCGCCGGTGGGCAGTCTTACGACTTTCCGCGATACAGAATTTTGGATGCTCCTGGACGGCCATCCGGGAGCAAAAATAAATTAAAGTAAGAATTCCCGCATCCAGACTTTCCTACGGGAGCATTCCCGCGGATGGGCCTTGCAGGCCCGATGTGATTCTACAGAATGTAGAGCTGATGGTGATTTTTGGTGGATAATTCGCCGGATCTTCCGACCATGCTAAAAAGTGGATTCAAACTTCCGCGCTGCATGTCGCGTGTGATAATTAACTTTTAGACCACAGTCTGGTGGGACTTTGCTCGGTGTCCCGCAAGAGCTATGCGATGTATCCCGCACTGTGTACAAAGTTATTGTACATGCCTAATTAATCATAACAATAGTCCTCTCTGTTAATTGGCAACTTTCAACTTTCAAACCGCCGTCGCTGGACGGAAACTTTACAACAACTGTTTTAATCATGTATCAGTTAAATTGACTATCTAGTGGATATCTTATGACCCGTTCTTCTTCACCGTCATGAGAGTGTGCCGCATCAACAGTCTGCTTGCAGAAGTCTGCCCGTGGAAATCTTCCCTGCAGTCAAGATCGTTCCATCTCACGCGATTTCATATTAGCGTATCAATTTCAGTGACTTATGAACTCTTACCATACCGATGACTAATAGGTACTCGAGTAGCTATACTATTGTGCATTGTATTATTTCCATAATAGGTACAGTTGATTATAGCTGCCGTTTCGGTCTTAAGACCGCATTTTTATACTTTCTGTTTCATACTGTAAATATTATCTTTATTTTCCATGGGTGCTCTCAACTAACAGCACCGTAAGGTCCTATGACCTGTGATATATCGTTAGCATTATATTAGTTAGTTGTGTATATGGCAAGTAGCCATCCTAGTTGATATGTTTTGTTTATTTATAAAAGCTCTAGGATGCAGTACGCTAGGTAATACTTTACAGCAACATTATATATCCACATCACTATATTTCCCCAGCATCAATTTTATGCTGAGGTCGCTCTAATTGCTCGAGTCTGACATGTTACCTACTAAACCTGGCTATTCTAGCTCAATAGGATAGGTTTAAAGTGGTTAGGGACAATTTCTCCTCAAGAGACGCATAGTGTACGCCTCTTTTCCGGATGTAGTGGATATATAACACTACACACAGGCTAGGTTGTGTAAAATTGGCCATTTACCTTAGGGTCTCTTATTAATATCGAGTTATTGTCTCTTTCCACGATCCACCAGCCGCAAGGCTTAAAAATTGTTTGGATTCCCCATCGACGCGGTAGCAGGATCCTACTCTAGGAAATTATCAGAGGTTTCAAAACGGTGATAACTAAAGGGCCGATTTATACACACCTCCGCCTGTCTCTTCAGATACTAGTTAGTTAGACTCCCCCACCAATATAGGAAGCACTGCGACAAGAAATTAATTATGTTGTGACACCGGCCTGCAGTGCATCTCTGGGCATTCTGGAACTTAACCCTAATGAGAGGTAAAATGTTAATTCCGTAGCACGCGTTGACGGATGAGATGCGGATCTCCATCCAATTCATTGTAATGTATGGGTGAGGTCTTAGAACCCTCCATGGCCTCACGGGAAGGACACTAGCAGTGGATATACGTCTCTTTCTCGCCCATAAATTGTGGGGCAATGGTGACCGGATCATTATTTGATTCGGGAGCTATTGCTCCTCAACATGTACACATGCTATCTTTCAGAGGTAGATGCTATGCGGGGCGACCTACGGGAAGCTGAGCATCTTCGCCTGTTAGATGAATGTGTCTAATGTTAGGTAGGAATCCTGCCACTTGCGGCCAAAGCTTGTATTCGTATCTAATAATCAAATGGTAGGTTAGTATGTAGCAGAAGACCTGGATAAATAAAGCGGCAACTACCAATGCAGTAACTTTGGACCTACATAAGACGGTGACCTGTGAATTCTTCGGAAATCATTCGTCCCGTCGTCACATAATTTATGGCTTCACTAAGATTAACCAGCACTTGGCTTTTTGTTTGATCAAACGAGAGGCCCTTTCTGCCAGTTCTTTTCCTCCGCTTCGGCATGAACGTTCCACCGGCTCTAGAGGATGGTTTTCATACCTTCCAGAGAGACACGATATGAGATCCACAACCCCGAGAGCCACAGCTAACCTGCCCTCCCACGCATCATGTATACACGGTGCAATGGAGTGGAGCGACATGGCGGAGCAGTGCGTACCCCCGCGAGCTACAAGTGGCACCCAATGTGGGGCTTGAAGGAGAAGCGAACCCACACCAACTCTCAACACACGCGACTTTCAGTCTCCTTCATTAGACAGTCAGCTCTCCCTAGACATGGAAGTAGCATCATATGATGGACGAACTGCTCGTGTGCTCATTGACTATGCTAATAATTTCCCCGGTGTGGAACAACCAGCACCATCACTACACAAGTTTTCACCGATCAGCGAGGGGACATTCCGTGATGCCTCGCAGACGGCAACTCAATATATAACCTTGTCAGACATTCGTGATAGGCAACGACCATCTATGCCAGATCGCGAAAGACCATGACACAGACCCCTACTGGGGCACAGCTACCCTTCACAACCATTATGTTCGCCAACCTCATCAAATGGTGACCAATGGATGGACACTCATGTAACATATCCCGCATCTCTACCGCTACGCACGTCGTCACCATATTATCCCTTTGTGCCATGATACGAGCCAGAGGATGCGGCCACACGTTTTCAGCAATACACCAGAAGACCATCACACCACACATACCATCCCCGTCAGTCACCTGCATCACTACCATATGAGGAAGGTCCGTCACAACGTCCAGTAGAGTATCTGCATTATTTACATTGTACACCTCCACCAGTCTATAGACCAATGCCTATCTATGGACCCACATCAGAGCGGTATTCCACGGAGCCAGCATATCTTGCACAGCACCCTCAACGAGAATCTCGCTCATGAACACGTTATCATCATCATAATCATCAGGGACATCGACGGGAAATGCTACCAACACCACCACCAACACGCAGGTCAGCATCCACGTTTTCATCTGTCTCCCAAGCACCACCACCTGGATTCATGCCAATCACTTCACATCGTGGACCACATCATTCTCCGACCCCCAACCACCGAATTTAGCGGGGAGAATGGTTGGGCAAACTATAAAGTTCAGGTCGAAATAATAAGTTGCACAAACCGGTGGACAAATCGTCAAATGGGAGAGTATCTGGCCACAAAACTGTCCAGGAAAGCATTACAAGTCCTGGAAGATTTGGGTACAGATTACACACCAACCTTCACAGAGTTTCAGAGCGTGTTGTTGGAGAGATTCGGCGACACAGCCTTCGGGAAACAAGTCGGTTGCAACTAGACAAGATGCCTCATTGTCTCTCTCCTGGTTTAATGGAAAATGTGTCGCTAAGGAGGCCCCTCCATTTATGTTTTGACGGCAGGTCAGTATAAAGTAGGTCGATGGCATGTAAATAATGCATGTTAAGGCCTTGGTCAAATAGTTGACACTTTAGTGAGTCACTACATCGAAAGCCTTCTGCGTATCAAGAAACTCATGTAAATCGGGGATTTTCTCTCTGTATACTCCAAACATGTCTCTGAGATAATTAGCCCCGCCATCAGTTGAATTCATGGTCGATGGAAGACTGGTCTTTTGGCAAGTTATGTTCAATTCTATTGAGGAGGATGTGCTCAAAGATTTTACCAATGATGGATGCTACTGTGATTCCCCGATACTTATTTGGATTTGATGCATCTTCCCCTTTTTTATAGATGGGGCTAATTACACCTGGCTTGAAAGTTTCTGGGATACATTTATTTTCCAAAATGAAGTTAAGCAGCTGTACTAAGATTGGTGTTATAGACTGTCCAACATAGACAAAGTGTTCAGCAGCAAGACTGTATTCACCTGATGATTTTCGCATATGGAGTTTACCAATTGCTGTAGATACTTCATCAGTGCTAATGATTGAGCATATGTCTGTATTTGTCCAATATAATCTTTGTATTAGTTACAGATCCGTTGCAATGCACGCGTTATAGTTAGAGTCAAATCGTGAGTGGTTAGCGGGCCCAGCAAGATCTTCATAGTAGGCTGCAAACCTGTGACTCTGCTGTTCCGGATCTGTAACTACTTCTTCTCCAATGACAAGCGAATCTGTACAGTTTTGTTGAGCTTTGAATCGGCTGGTCAATCTGTAGAACATATCAGAACTATGTTCTTGCATAATATCATTATACAGTACTCTCCTCTCTGCCGCCACCTCAGAGAGCTGCTGTGAGCGTACTTATCTCTTCAGCACTAAATGCTCTACTAATAGTGGATGTTCAGGTCCAGGTTTGCTACATTGCATCCACTCAATAACCAACAGGGTTCCCTTGGTCAAGGCCTGTCTCACTTTTGGAGATGCTTTCTACTTTGGTCCAGATAGTTTTATCTAATATTTTTTTGGATAGATTAGGTCCAATATTTATACAGTATTCATTAAATTCATCTGCAATTCCTATTTTGTCAGCTATAATTATATTATTATAAATGAATCGGGATGTTTCTGAACTGCTTTTTTGTTTATTCAATTGTGAATTTATTAATTTCCATTTTTCTTTTATATTGTTCTTTTGTTCTTCAAATTTATAATGGTAATAGTTTGTCTTGGCCATCTTGATTAAATTGTGCATCATTATTTCTTGTTGGAAATTTTATAAAATTTAAATACACATTGTTCATCTTATGACAGGCAGCTATCAATCCTGTTGTTAACCAGGCTTTAGTAGGGTTTTGTTTAAACTTTATATTTTTTAGTGGAAAGTTTGATGTTAGTGCATAGATCGGTATGGAATGCGTTGTAGTCATCTTCACATGACTGGCACTCTATTATCTAATTCCCTTTTATACTTTCCATATTCAATTTAAATCTTTCTATGTTATCATTTCCAAAATCTCTGCAATGTATTTCTTCCTTTATGAATGATTTCTGTCTTATTTTGTCTTTCTCCATATAATAAATAGGTAGGTGGTCTGAAATGTCCACAACAAAAATACCTACTTCAAACTTTGACATGCATCACTCTAGCAATGTAAATAGAGTGTATTCGCCATTACAAATAAGACTTATGAGCAGAACATAACGGCACTAGCTTGCATTCTGTAATCTATCTAATCGCATCGAGTCTAAATGACAACCTAAACTGAATCAGCCATTCAATATATGCAGCCCAGAACTGACGTCAGAGGCGATTGGATGACCTCTGTCAGAATGATATGATATGATATGATATCATTTACAGCTGAAATATATATATGTTGAAGCCTGTCAGCTGGTCCTAGCATTCATAATACTAATAATAACTCATTCCAGAATTTAGAGATAACTCAGAGTAGTAGTTACATAACTTGCTTATAGATGAGCCGATGTGCTATCAATATTTTAACATACAATTAATGACAATACAAGTGTAATTATAGCATGGACTGCTGCGGTTCCACACCTGACGCATGTTCCATCAAGTTTATGAACTGGCTTGGATTACTATACCCAGTTCCTATCCCTATAATTTATTAGACATTGATACATTTACAAATGGACTTACTATATGGACTTGGGTGGTTCCACACCCGATCTACACTCGCTCATGTACGTGAACTGGCCTGGATTACCATACCCAGTTCCTAACTTATAGGTGGATATATACAATGATTTACAATATAATTGTAGTATGGACCACATGTAGATACTACACAATGATAAATATACAAATGAATTAGTAATATGGACTGATCTGATTTTAGACCCAGTCCTCACACCCTCTTGTTTATGAACTGGCCTGGATTACCATACCCAGATCTTGTACAGTACACATAAAAATGTATATAAAGTGACAAGCAAATGTAATTGTACTATGGACTGATGTGATTTCACACCCTATCCATGGTCCCTCTAGTTTATGAACTGGCCTGGATTACCATACCCAGTTCTTAACCACATGGTTAAGATACAGTACAGTACAATACAGTAGTAAACAATTGTAGTGTGTTGCATCCATTGATGATGTCCAACTATAACTATATCATTTCATATGGCAAATATTTATTGTGCCCATTCTTTGTCGAGTCTTAATTTGAAGCTATTTAGTGTTAGAGCTGTTACGACGTGAGCAGGTAGAGCATGCCATGAGTCCACAATACTTGGGGAGAAAAACTGATGATGAAGTGCTGTCCTAGAGTAGTGTTTCTTAAGTTTATAGTAACCAGAACCATAAGTAACCATAAGTTGGTACTGGACGTAGGATTTCTCCTATATGTCCAGATCTTCATATTCTTCATCAGTGTCTACAATAACTTGCATGGTGTGCCTCGAAGTATCGATTTGGGTCTTATAGTTGTAGAGGATGTCTTGGCGTTGCGAGTCCTTGTCTAGCCACTTCTCAAAGGTGTTTACAGTTGGTGCATTGATCACATCCTCTGGCAGGCTGTTCCATGGTTTGGCTATTCTGATTGCAAAGCTTTAATTGCTGCCGCGGACCTGTCTTCGCCTTTTTCTTGAACACCTTTAGGCTGTGCCGAGTCTCTCAGTGGGATATCTGGGCTTACGTCAACGTCATATTTATCATGGAGAATCTTGTACGTCTCTATCATGTCACCACGCAATCTCCGATAGGCCAGTGTTGGTAACTTCAGGGTCGTCAGGCGGTCTTCATACTCTAAATCGTTCAGCCATTGTTGTTGCCCTTCTTTGCACATCTTTTTCCCCAGAATTGATGCCACACGGTGCTTGCATATTCTAGATAGGGTCTTACTAATGCTTTATAAAGCCATTTGAAGGTGTCATGGCCAATGTATATAAAAGATCTATGGATAATCCCCATAAGCTTTGTCGCCTTGTTTACTTTCTCCGTTATGTGCTCCTCGATTGATAGTTTTGAGTCAATGGTGACACCAAGATCTTTTTCTTTGTTGACCATCATCAGCTCATGCTGTCGCTCTTCAGCCATCTTTCCCCTCATAAAGTAGTGCCTCTCGTTCTTGGATGGTTGTTATACAGTCATCAGTTTAAATTTATCAGGGTGGAATCTCCGTAGCCACTAGCCAGTTATCTGACCTCACCCATTATCTGGCAGAAAACATTTGTGTCATCTGCGTACATGAATGCATCTGTGCACAATCTCTCTGGCAGGTCATTTATGTACAGTACAAACAGTACCGGCCCATGGACACTACCCTATGGGATCTCGCTAAGAACATCTGACCATGATGACATTGTGGTGTTTATCACTGTTCACTGCTTACGATTGAACATAAATGACTGTATCCATTTGTGTACGTTGCCATGCCGTTATCCCGTAACTAACAAGTTTATCCAGAAGCCGCCTGTGTGGGACCATATCAAACGCTTTCATAAAGTGTCCAAGTACATCACATCAATGTTGCCTCCGTCTTCCAGGTACTCTGACCATTTCTCCATGACCTTCAATAGTTGCAAGGATGTTGATCTTCCCAACATAAACCTGTACTGTCTGTCGCTGAACAGGTAGTTTCTCTTCATGTGATCTACCCTGATAACATGTAGACATTGGGCCAACAGTGTCAACAGGTTGGCAGATCGCAGTTGGCATTACAATGTTGGCCCAATGTTGACTGTAACACTTGTTTGCCAATGTTGGGCCAACGTTGGGCCAGCATTGGAAATGTCACATTAAATCAAACAAAATCAACATAATATTCAAATTTTGATTTATAAATTGTTAAAAATTATGCTCTCTATAGTGTGCTATTTGAAATATTTTCATAGATTTATGCCCGTTGGTTCAACGTCGGCCCAATAATGTATTGCCAACCTTGGCCAGCGTTGGGCCGATGCGCAAAACCATGTTGGCCCAACGTAGTGGTAAATTTGCTTGCTATCAGGGTATGATCTTGTCTCTGGTGATAGTATCCAGTATCTTACATAGAATACATAGAGATGACCTCGCGTTACGGTGTTTGAGAAGAGGATTCATGTGATTTCATGTGAGTGTAATTATGCATGGATCGACTATTTCGCTATAAATATTAGTTGTACACGCGTCTACATCTATCAACATTGTCAACCTGTGTGTGTGTGTGTGTGCGTGAGTGTGTGCGTGCGTGCGTGCATTCTGTTCTGTTTCCGTATATTCATCCATGTATATTCCTCCATGTGTGCGTGAGTACATTCTCTGATACATTCTCAAATGCCTTCTCTGGTAAACAAGCAATTCAAAGTTCAAAGTTCAAAGTTGTTTATTTCATACCATATTTTGATTTAAACAGGGTTTATTTTTTAATCTATGTGGGAGCACAATAAGACATGTCTTATGAGCGTGTTTCCCACTTACATACAAATATATTACATTAAATATATCAAGAGGCGAATAATAATATTGCCAACTGTCACAACAGTAATAACAACAATAACAATACCATATTTTACATATATATAAATCGAAAATGGGCAGTCCATCAATAAATATATATATATATATATATATATATATATATATATATATATATATATATATATATATATATATATATATATATATATATATATATATATATATATATATATATATATATATATATATATATATATATATATATATATATATATATATATATATATATATATATATATATATATATATATATATATATATATATATACACACACACATATACACATATACACATACGACACACGACACACACACACACACACACACACACACACACACACACACACACACACACACACACACACACACACACACACACACACACACACACACACACACACACACACACACACACACACACACACACACACACACACACACACACACACACACACACACACACACACACACACACACACACACACACACACAC
The DNA here is from genome assembly GCA_034401795.1 of Chaetoderma sp. LZ-2023a. Lineage (NCBI taxonomy): Eukaryota > Metazoa > Mollusca > Caudofoveata > Chaetodermatida > Chaetodermatidae > Chaetoderma > Chaetoderma sp. LZ-2023a. The sequence goes on along the minus strand of CM067370.1, from coordinate 109,108,662 downwards.
ACACACACACACACATGTACACCTATATCAACATATATGAATGCATAATAATAATAATAATAATAATAATAATAATAATAATCTTTATTTATCGAGGGTATATCATCAGTAAACTGATCTTCCTGAGGCCCTCCCAAACACAATAAACTATATATAGTTAAATAAGCAGCAAACACATACATACAAACACACTCATAAATGCACTTATACACATACGCACACACTGACTCAGTCAGTCACTCACTCCTTCATTCACTCACTCATTCATGACTCACTCACTCACTCACACATTTTTATATTACATATATACATTAATATGAACAAGTTTCCATTAACTCACTGGATATGTCCAGGGAAGAAATGACTTTCAAAATATAATTTTCAACAGTTATCTCCCTTGAATCCATAATACTGAGTATTCAGTTATTTAGTATATTAACCATTTTATGACGAAGCCGACCCAAACCGATCCCTGCAGTGGTCTTGAGAAATGTGCAGACTTTTTCCGAAAATCTACCACTGGAATGACTGACTCAGTAACCGAACCAGCCATTCCAGGAATCAATTTTCAGAAACAGTTTTCACCCGACCTGCAAATAGAGTCACAATTTATTTTGACCAAATTTTTCATTAAAGGGTTAATGTGAATTCATAAACTTCTGCATATTATGATAGAATGATGATAGAGTCGGAGATTGTGTAATGCGTTGAGGTAATGCGTTCCAGAGTTGAACTGCTTTATATGTGTAACTCTTTTTTCCATAGCAAGATTTAAATTTTGGAAGATGTAGATGACCAAAGGTTTTTGAACGTAAATTAAGGGAATGTGTATCTTCTACATATTTGAACAAGTTCTTAATATAACTTGGAGTAAGGTCATTTTAGGCTTTATAAGTCATGCTATTTGTTTTGAGGTTTATTCTCTTAGCCAATGTAGTCCAATTCAATTGTTTATACAGTTGTTCAGTTGGTTCTCTAAAATGGGCATCTAGTATTATACGAGCTGCTCTCTTTTGTAGTTTTTCCAGCTTGTATACTAATGTATCAGTTGAGTGATAGTAGATGAGAGAGCAGTAATCTATATGTGAAAGGATGTAAGCTTTATATAATAGATTCCTTTGTTCAACATTCATATAATTCTTGTTCTTTTTCAATATGTATATTAAGGAAGAGACTTTTTTTTTTTACAGATTTTACTTATGTGTTCTTGCCATGAGAGTGTACTATCAATGTGAAGGCCAAGGAGTTTATCCGATTTTACAGTATCTAAGTTTCCATTTTCAGTAGGTATTACAATATCTGTTGTTATGCTCTTCAATTTGTGATTAGTGCCAAGCATCATCAGTTTAGTTTTATCCTCATTAAGCAACATTTTGTTATTTGAACACCATTTCTGTACAGATTTCATATCTTTTGTTAACTGTTGTTGTATTTCAGAGGTGCTTCGGCTGTTAACATGCAAAGTAGTATCATCAGCATACATATCTATATTACTAGATGTACAGAGTGGAAGGTCGTTAATATATAAGATAAATAAGAGTGGACCTACTACAGATCCTTGCGGGACTCCGATGTGGGTTGATACATGTTTAGAGATCTTTCCAGCAATTTATATATGGCAAGCTTTTGCAAGAGAATATTATGATTTAAAAGATCAAAGGCTTTTCTTAAATCTATCATGATAGCTCCTATGAGATCACCATTGTCTATTGAAAATCGCCACTTTTCAACAAGTTTTAATAAAGCGGTTTCGCATGAGTGTTTTTGTCTAAAGCCTGACTGTGACTCATTCAGTAACCCATATTGACAGAGAAATTTATAAACATGATCATGTACATGGCGTTCAATAATTTTAGATATAGCTGGTAGGATTGATATTGGCCTATAATTGCATACATTGTCTTTGGAGTCGGATTTGTGTAGGGGTATAACTTTAGCATGTTTCCACACTGCTGGAAAGACTCCAGAATCTATACTCTTGTTAATGATGCTTGTGATAGGTGGGGCTATGACATTTGCTGCGATTTTAAGAAAATAAGCATTAAGATCATCATATCCAGCTGATTTATTTGTCTTTAGATTTTTTAGTTCATTATGTACGTAATCTACTGAAATACATGGTATTTGAAATTTGATGCATTCTGGCACTTTACTATTTACATGTTTTCTTAGTTCACTAAATTCTGTATCTGCTTGTGGTATGGATTCAGCTAAATTAGATGCTACTGTACAAAAATATGTGTTGAATAGTTCAGATTGCATCTGCGGGTCCATAACTTCATTACCGTCATTATCGCGTAGAAAGGTAGGACATGTGTTAGCCTTTGGGTTTATACTCTTCAAGATTTTCCATATATTGGCAGGATTGTGTTTACCTTCATCTAGCTTTGCACTAAAATATTCTGTTTTAGATTTTTCTATCTGTGCCATAACTTTATTCTTTAAGTCTTTGTAGTTTGTAATATTTCCTGATACTTTCTGGCGATCTCTTTCTTTCATTGTATTCAAAATATCTTTATTTATCCATCGTGGTTGACAAAATCTTTTAACTCTCCGTTCAATGATGGGCGCGTGCTTGTTTAGTATATTTGTGAATATTTTCTGCCATTTTTCAAGAGCCTGATCAGGGTTATTTAATTCATCCACAAAACTCCAGTCATATGCTCGAAGATGTTGGACAAACTTATTCTCGGCAAAATGCTTAATGCTGCGATACTTAATAATTTGATGTACATTTTGATTCCTGGAAACTTTACTGTTGCGTACTGTGAAGACTGGATAGTGGTCACTAAATGCTAGTGTCCCTACTTGTGCTGAATGATATTTGTCCTTGTTTGTTACATAAACATGATCTATCAGTGTTGCTGTTTTGCCAGTAACCCTAGTAGGTATATTTACAAGCTGCTCAAGATGATAAATTTCTGTCACTGATTGCCATTTAGTGTTTGCTTGCTTCAAAAGATTACAATTAAAATCGCCTATGATTGTAATATCAGAGTTTTCTGAATAAGCAGCGTCTAGCAGTGATTCAAATTCATCTATCCAACTAGCTGGACTGTTTGGTGGTCATACATACACAGCAGTTCATTTTATACGTGTACACACATTCATACATGTATACACACTCACACACACATGTACATGTACATGTGCATATACTAATACATCAGTGTCGTATTGTATGTTGTTTTTGAATGATTTACTATTGGTATGGTACGGAGCGTGGGATGGGGACGAAAGGGGAAAGCTCATCTCTGCAGATAGAGAATTTGAATGGAAAAGTTATCACAGATTATGTTAGATTGTTATATTGGTGTATGCGGGTTCATCTGACATGTCTAAATATAGTAGTAGTAGTAGTAGTAGTAGTAGTAGTAGTAGTAGTAGTAGTAGTAGTAGTAGTAGTAGTAGTAGTAGTAGTAGTAGTAGTAGTAGTAGTAGTAGTAGCAATGGCGGTGATTGCAGTTTGATTTGTCTCATGTTTGTATTAAATATTATAAATTAACAGATAATCTATATCAATCAGATGCAAAATTTGTATTGCTTTAATACCTGTCCAATATAGATCTCTGGCAATTTTTTTTAAAGGATTTCTGATTTAGGATTTTTTTGCGTATTTTTGTACTGGTGCTGTTCCATAGTTTTGTGGCTGCTACTGTGATTCGTAGTTTCTGTTCTCATAAACTGGGTGTGTAGATTATGTTTGACTAGTGTTGTGTTCATGGATATCAGTGTTCAGTGTAAAGTTGCAGGCAATGGATTGTGGCAATGTTTTGTGGTGATAATCTTTAACCATGGTGTACATCTGTACAGTTGGTAATTTCTTCCATTTCCTTGTTTACCTTTTTATATAAGGTATTATATTGTCCTCACAGCAAAAGGCATTGGTATCATCGGCGAACAGTATCAGTGACATGTGTTTGCAGATATTGGGTAAGTCATTCATATATAAGAGGAACAGCAGGGGGCCAAGAATAGATCCCTGAGGAACAGCACACGTTAACTGCCTGTTTTCAGAACATACCTCATTATACTGTACACATTGAGTTCTTTCACTTAGATAACTCTGAAACCAGGTGAGTGCACTACCTCTTATAACATAATAGGCAAGTTTGTCTAATAGGATTTGGTGATTAATGGTGTCAAAAGCTTTTGAAAGGTCCAAAAAGATGCCTACTATGCTTTGTTTCTTTTCCAGTGATTCAATAATTTTTTCAGTCATTTCGATTATTGCATGCACTGTTGAGTGTTTTTAGCGAAATCCATATTGTGATCAGTACAGAATTGACTGTTTGTCTAGGTAGCTTGTCAGCCGATTGTACATTAGGCGCTCTAGGAGTTTGGAGAAGAGTAGAAGTATAGAGACTGGCTTGTAGTTTGAGAAATTAGTCGAATCCTTGGCTTTGTAAATGGGTGTAACATGTGCAATTTTTATTTTGCTGGGAAAGTGCCTTGTGTTAAAGAAAGATTGCAAATGTGGCTTAGTGGACTGAGAATATCGACAGCACAGTTTTTGCAAATACGCCACTTAAAGCCATCGATGCCAGCACTTTTTGATGGGTTAAATGTGTTTAGTATAGTATAAATTTCTTCCGTGTTAGTAGAATTTCAAAGGAACGATGATTGATAGCTGCGAATCCATTGGCAATTTCAAATTTATCCGTGATGACTTTGTTGTCACAAAGAAATTATGTCTGTTGTGCCCCGTTGGTCTTATTTAGAAGCGATTTGATAATTTTCCATGTTTCCTTTATATCATTTTTTGACTGTTCGAATTTACTCTGATAGTATGTTTTCTTGGCTGTTTTGATGATTTGGTCTAATTTGTTTCTATTTTTTTTTTAATTGGATATCATTGTGTTTAGTTTGACACTTAATAAATGTTAAGTAGAGTTTGTGTTTCTTGTGGCAGGCAGCTATTAGTCCGTTCGTAAGCCATGGTTTAGTTGGGTTGTGCTTAAATCTTTTATTTTCTTTAATTGGGAAGCTTTGATCATAAACTGGGTGTGTAGATTATGTTTGACTAGTGTTGTGTTCATGGATATCAGTGTCCAGTGTAAAGTTGCAGGCAATGGATTGTGGCAATGTTTTGTGGTGATAATCTTTAACCATGGTGTACATCTGTAGGTCTCTGTAATTCCAATAATCCCAAACTCATGTCTAACAAATTATTTAACTTGTCATTTTGATATTATCGATTTTTACACTGTTTATTTTTTTTTACGTTTTTTTTTTTGCAGTACTTTAGATAAAACGTCTACCGCAGTACTTGGAGAAATAGTTGTTTACAAATGGCTGCCACTTCAAGTGGATTTCCTTCGTGGTTTTTAGATTGCAAAGATGACGTAACAAAGACCAAGGTAGCTTGGGCTAGCAACCATGTGCTCCATTTACACGTAGATTGGCTATATCTTGATTCTAACCCCCTCCCATAGGTTTACTATGTGCTTTCGGTTTGCCACGAAATCGGGTTAAAACACTTATGGTGAAAGGTCTTCCATATTCTCACGGTAGTTACGACAAACGACAACCCAAAAAAAGCAAATAATATCTGACAGAAGTGGTTTTTTTTTTTTAATTTAGCATTTTGATTCCTCCCCCACCCCCTGGGGTCGGAGCCAAATCTAAATGACGTTTTGCACTCCGCAATCAAATAGGTAACTCCAAATCTAACTATTCGTCTATTCACTATTGCCTTAGTAGCCTACATACCAAATTTTGTTTTAATTCCACCCAATGGTTTGGGAGGCGATAGTGTGACGGGTGGACGGAGGCGATTACAATATCGCGCCGGTTTTTTTTTAAACGGTATAATAATTGTCGGAATAGTAATCACCAGATTATTAATGCCTTTACCACCATTTTCACCACATAACAACACTAAGAATAATATGAAAATAGGCATTGCCTATAAGCGAATATAAACACCATTTATTGCTTAAATAAATGGCATGAATTTGTATATGGTCGAAATGTCCTAAATACATATGCCCATGTATAGTACATTTAAAGCTAATTTTTCATCATGCATAGAGGGGTTTCTGGTAAATCCTGCCCACGATATTCACACCAATGCATATGCCCATTGTCAGTGATGTCTGCCAGCATCGTTGCATCTTTTACCGGGGTCTACACCATTAAATATTGTTGCACCAGTCCAATGATGTTATAAGATTTGTACCGACGTATTGCGGTGCTCCTCTCTATTTGGGGAAATACAAAACAAGTTCATAGTAACTATGATGTCGTAATGAAATATCGTCCGCTAGAATTTTTTAATCAAGTTTATCCAGACATAAACTACAAAAAACGGGAGTTAATGCATGTCTGCAAGTAAATACACGAATGTATATATTCCATGCGGGTGCGAATGGCGCGGTACACAGACTTAAATTTCCTGCTATCAACGCTAAACACACGACATACACAACAACGACTTTCCACGGCCATGGATGTTAAAAATAATACGAGACAGTCAACCAAACCTCATATTGCATTTACAGACGCATAAATAGGAATAAATAACGCTTTTATCTGGTCTGCGTCAGATTATTTAATCTTTTTACATTCTGAAGTAAATATACGCTATTTCGTGATAGCAATATCACACAAATTTCGGACATTGGCTATAGGAGGTTTTACGGAATTCCCTTATGACGTCATTTTCACGCGTGCGCAGATGACTGGCCGTCAAGCGTACGGCCAGCTGCTCACTGTTTTGTTAGTAAACAACATTACACTGCCGCCGTTGACGCTACTCAAAGCTATGCAAATTGCAATTTTTCGTCAGCTCTACTGGTAAAGCTGACCGAATTGACAATTCTAACATCAAATACTATTTTACTATGCATTTTTAGAAATATATTATTGATTCTATGCACATTAGAAGGCAAAATGCTACCATGATGGTATGTCAGAAACGCCCCCACCCCATCAGTGCATGTGGATCCTGGTAGGCTATAGTACCAATACAATCGGGTGCTCGATAGATAATATTTACGATTGCGCCCAAGATGGCTATATATGGCCCTACTGTCATAATGATTATCAGTGTGTGCATAGGCCCCAAGGGCCTGTGGCGCTCACCTGGACCATTAGTATTTGAAGCATTTGGATTTAAATAGATATAATGGATAATTTTCGGAAAAGATGGCCACCCAAAAAATTTACCAATCAAGATTCTGAATATATATTCTAGCCTACCTTGATAGGGTCGCTCTAGGCAAATTTGTTTGAAATATGTTAAGCAACTAAAGTGAAGCAGCGTTTTGACAATTTCTAAGATTTTCACCCAAAATATTGATGAATCAAAATTCTGAATGGAAGTTCTGGAGCCAACTACCATAGGGTCCTTTCAGCCAAATTTTGTTTACATCACTCAGAATGGTAAGGAGAAGCATTTTGACAATTTCCGCTACATTTTTCATAAAATATAAGATTTTCACCCAAAAAATTGATGAATCAAAATTCTGAAATGAAATTCTGGAGCCAATGACCATTGGGTCCTTTCAGCCACATTTGGTTGAAATCGCTCCGAATTGTAAGGAGAAGAAGCATTTTGGCAATTTCTGGTACATTTTTCATAAAATCACAGCTTTTCACCAAAAAAGAGTGATGAATCAAAATTCTGAATGGAGCCTACGACCATAGGGTACTTCCAGCCAAATTTGGTTGAAATCGCCCAAATGGTTAATGAGGAGTAGTGTTTTAAAGCAAAAGTTGACGGATGTACGACGGACGGACGGTCGCTACAGCATAAGCTCACTTGGACTTTCGGGTGAGAAGATGAGCTAACAATAATTAATTTCAATTTGATTATGAATTAATTAATCAATATGCAGGAAACTACTCAGAGCATCTCATTTTCCAATTATTATGGGGTAAGGGGCATAACACCCCTCCCTACCCCCACCACCATTGGGAACCCCACCCAGACCATGACTGCTAGGTTGGACACACCCATAATAGAATCTTAAATCCACCAAGACACAGTTGGTGAATTTACTATTAAACTCTCCAGACTTATGAGTGTTATTTTCACAAATTGTGTTTTATGTGGGGTTAGTGACAGAAGCATTAGGTCCCTAAAGGTTTTAGATGCTGTGTGGAGGGATAGAGGGAGGGGTGGTGGCTAAGACAATCTCTTTTCCTGGCAGCAACCTTGAGAATGTATAATAGTCAATAAATAAAATAATACTAAATACAGTCATAATCAGATAGCTGATCAGTACAGTATATTTTAATATTGAACTGGAAAAACATCTGAAATTTACAGAGTGAACATGGTGAGGCCATATTTTGTGGACCTTGGGCTGTGGGTCCTGTCTCTAGGGCTATCTGTTCAGCATTATCCCTGTAATGGTGAGGATTGGTAAATTGACATCTTTCAAGACATATTACTACAGAAGCAATTGTTGGCAATCATTAAGAAAATTTCAATTTTTTTCACACAAAATGCACATTTACACTTTAGAGATCAAAAGAAGGCAGTTTTTAAAATTTACAACAAATGGCTGGCTTGATTATGGAGCCAGGCATCTCAAGATCAATACAAATGCTGGTTTTGGACAATTTGGCCTTTAAAGTGTCAAAACTTACTCACTTTGTTATATTACATATGTTATACTATGTTAGGAGACAAAACTATGTTGATAAAATTATAAAATAATTGAAAAGAAATTGGGAATTAGTCATTCTTGGGGCAAAGTAATTTCAATTAGCAATTCAAATTCTTAAAAATTTACCAATTTATCCAATGTGGTAATTGAATTAGTACAACTTCCAATTACTAACAGTCCTGGTCATTGTTAAATTGAATCTGCGATCTAGAACCTATAAATTTCCCTGTATGGGTGGAGTTACACCCCTGTCAGTCAGGAACTTGCTTTCACATATCTAATTTTCAGCATTTCCTGAGTGAATGGTACATGGCTAGATACTCATACACCACGGGTATACTCCACTCCTATTTAAAATACAAATTGGTTTCTATGTTTGGAAAGATGTGGGGGCCATATGTTCAGCAATGTTTTAATATGGAGTGAGTATTTCAACACTGGTAATGCTACCTAATTTCTCTGAACCAATTCATGACATGACACATGCAGATGCACACATGTAATTATCAAATTCTAAAACATTTTGTAGAACTTACACTGTTTGCATACACTGAGATAGACATTGATTGTTCTTTCTATACTATCTACTTTATCAAGCATATGCCATCAGTCACCCATATTCTAAATGATGTAATTATTTAAATAATTAATTTTGCTATTAGCTGTAGATTGTTAATGCAGATTGTGAAGTTGAAGTAAGGCTCTACATGGGTGGTTCTCAGTTATTTTAACTACATACACACAATTCTTGCAATAGCAGTTGGTATCATGTCTTGAGGCCCAACAAAATAATAACCCGAAGACATGCCCTTAGCAATTGAGGTAGGTAAATGTAGAGAATTATCTTTCATGGTGAAGGTTAGGGTTTCTTTTACTATGTTTTTGCTAAGCATAGCAAAATAAAGCTAGGAAAATAATAAATCTATGAAAATTCAATAAATTTTACAATCAGTCTAGTCTTTTTATGTAGAAATATAAACATTGCAATATTTTTGGAAGCAGGTAAATTGTATCCATTGTTGCAGGTACATGTAGGTAATGAATCCTAGACATCCATATGCTTTTAGACATCCATATACTTTTAACCCTCAAGGACATGTAGCTATTCATTAACCTTTTCACCGCTGAATTCCCCATTTCTCATTTTCAATGCTACAATACAGGAAAGCTATTGAATATTTTGAAATTAATTTGACTGGCAGTTGTTGCTGGCAATGGCTTCCAGTCAAATTAATTTCAGAATATTCAACAGAATAAGTCTTATATCGTAAAGAATATACTTTTTCATTTGTCGGTGAAATGGTTAACTAAATACACAATTAAACATGATCAACATGTATTCAAAGTTAGTTAAGCTTATTTACTTTTATGCATATAGTAACTGTGACTTCCGCTTACTATCAGTGGTGCTGCCATTAGCTGGCCAATTGTCTACCACCAGAAACGCAGGATAAAATCCCTTTCCAACACATTCACCCCCCACCCCACCCCATCTCATCTGCACCTCTAAATCAGCTCCTGCATGTCAAAATTCGACACACCCAGCTGGTTATCATACTATATCTCCTCTGAGCTAAGGATAATTAAACTGACTTAAACAAATGACAACACTGCTGAATATTTTCGCATGAGTAAACTTAGACTAACACTCATCTGCTATCAGCGCCGCCCGCTCACACCCCAACCAAACATGTACACAGTTATTGGCTCTCAATCGTCTAGAGGTATAATTTATCACCATTCATACCATCATTAGAACACTTATTTGAGCATGAACAGCACAAATGTTGCCATTCATACACACAATGACTGAATAAGCAAGCCATTTGATGCACGAATACTGGTTCCATCATGGTATTAAAGCAGGAAATAAATCATTGCCCTCAATATCGTACACAAATTAAGTGGAAATTGAATATATTTCGCCAAACAATTATTATTTAGAGGATTAATGCGGTGTAAGATAAGATTTACAGCCAGTGAGATCAGTGTTTACTTTATCGCGTCAGTGGCCGCTGGACGGCCAGGCTTCCCCCGTTCTAAAAATAATGACATAATGACATCATGAAAAAACCTCCTATACTGAGTAGGTTGCCCTAGAACAACTAGGGAAACATACAAGTAATGAAGAACCATATCCCATAATGCAACAGGGGCCCATGAAGAAACCGCGAAAGCTATATCATATGCCGAAACCGGAACCAAAAAAATCTCACGACCGGAAATGAAGCTTTCTCAGTCGCATGGTATATGTATTTTAGCCTGGTTCCCTGTCTCATTTTCTGTTGGTTTTTCCTCATTACACATACGTACATGTTATCTATATGCACTTACTTCGTTCGCGATGGCTTTGCGTGAAGCCATCGCTCACTGCGTTCGCTATTATCATTGATCACAACCACCATCAGCACTATGTCACAAAAATAAGAAACTGTAAATTATAACTCAGATGAACTTAAATGTTAAGATTTAATTTTAATTACGCAACACCTCTCTATGTGCCTGTAAATATGTTGTCTATTTGTCCCATGTCTCTTGTCTAAATATGTCTTATCATTTTATAGTATCTGTTTCAGTCCTACATATATACTATTTTTGTTATTCTATGTAGGGGTCCACATCTATATAGGCTCTGCTTTTGGTGGACCACCTGTTGTATAATTAGAAATTGTACATTTTATATCAAAATAAATAAATTTTAACTTGAACTTGCTGGTGAATGAGTACTTCCTGATGTCCAGTCTGCATCCCTTCTTAAGGAATCTCCAATTGTGTCCTCTCGTGATGCTTTCTTTTGACTGTTTCCATCATATTTCCGCTTACTTCTGGGTCGTATATATATGCCCCTTAGGATCTTGAAGATCTATATCATATCTCCTCTTATGCATCTGTATCTGTTGCGGCTGTGGTGGGAGTGTTAGTCTTCTTAGTCTTTCCGGGTAATCTATCTCTTTGAGTGAAGGGACCAATTTTGTGGCCCTCTGCACATTTTCCAGCACTAAGATATCCTTTCTTGTATGTGGATCCCATACACTCACCGCATATTCCAGATCTGGTCTCATGAGTGCTTTGAACAGGCAAAAGATCTTCTAACCAGGCCCATGAAAGGTGGTGCACCAGACTTTGGCGGAAACTCCAAGAACAGGACAGAATAGATGCTGTTTGCCTTGTTCACTTGTGCTTGCATATGGGATTTATGTTTTTGTCAACAACCACTCCTATGTCTTTTTCTTTGTCCACATTATCAAGAATAACATTTTCTCTATAAGTGATAGGTTCTGGCTTTCTTAGCTGTCGACCTTCCACTCTGTACCATCATTATCTTATACTTGTTTGGATTGAATCTTAGTAGCCAAGTGCTGTCCATTTTTGTAGCGAGTTAAGGTCATTTTGTAGTTTAATCTCATCTTGAACTCGTCCTCTAATCTCACTGTACAGCTTTGTGTTGTTTGCAAATAGGTATGCCATTGCGTTCACAGTTTCCGGCAGGCCGTTTATCAGTATTTACAAACATTATGGGTCCTAGGACACTACCTTGTGGAATTCCACTTGTCATATCTTTGATTCCAGAATTTGCTCCATTTACTACAAATGTTTGTGTTCTTTGTGACAGGAAGTGTCCAGTCCATTTGATTACTTGACTGCTCAGGCCATAACTATTTTACTTGCTTGGTAATCGTTGATGTAGCTCCATATCGAAGGCTTTCATGAAGTCCATGTATATGGTGTCAATTTTTCCTCGCCGCCCATCTCTAGCTAAGCTCCACCCACACCTCGCTCATGGTGGGATCGCTCGATCTCTGAACTCCTTGACTATCAATTTCCAGAAACCCATACAGGTAAGCTGTTGCATATTTTGAAATTTGACTGTGCGCTGTTGCTGCCTATGGCTGGAACAGGGCCCAATCAAATTAGTTTCAAAATATTCAACAGCATGTTTATTAAAGAGAAGAGACATACAATTCGTACAACGTGTTGGACTATTAAGAGTTAAAGACGGGCCTAATAGAATCATTTATGACGTATTGATTATGATGTCATCCTAGGCGCCGCTTAGCGAAGTATGATATCATATGATGGCTGTCCAGATGGATACTCTGTAAAGGTGAATTACATTCAAAACGTTCATTTCTTTCATCATGTTCAAAAGTGTATTAAAGGATAACTAATCCCATCTCTTGAGAGCTATTCAGGTCATAAACTATCCAGGTAATGTTAAACTTTTTATCACGCCGCTAAGGAAAGATATTCAGGATTTAGTAGTTAAATGTTGGTACATTTCTACACCCTATGACGGCTGTCATGATTTACTTTTCAAACAATCAGAAAAACCGTAGTGTGTGTGCCTTGGTATATACGCTCAGTCATAGAGGCGCCAGCTATAGTTTGGCAATGTGGTATAAAAGCAATCCCACAGGTAAGCTGTTGAATATTTTGAAACCAATTTGATTGGAAGTTGTTGCTGCCATAGGCAGCAACAACTTCGAGTCAAATTAGTTTCAAAATATTCAATGGGATGAGCATTACATAATAAAGAATGTAATGCATTGGAGTTTACATGACATCACACACAATAGCTTGAGGAGACAAAATGGTGTCGATCCCTGTTCAACATTTACTCGATATTACAAAACAGATAATTGCGATACAGATTAGGGAATGTGACAGGATATGAATGATATGGAATCTATAAATGATATTCTATCTGTGCAATACCACATTTGAGATGAGATTAGCATTTCTTTAACTAACCTGCTTGTGTTTTGGAAGTATGTTTATTTATTTATGAGTTGTTCTGTGTTTTCTAGGAATGGCGTCTGTTTGTGTCTGAGCTTCACGATGCTGTTCAACAGCAGCTCAGTGAGAGTCATGTGCAGTATTTCTCAGACCTGTCAGAGGCAGAACGCAGGCTGTTTGTAGACAGAGCAGTCAGAGCCCTTCATCAGGGTAAGTAATCACCAACAATGATTAACCCTTCATGTCAAAGCCAGCCACAACTGTCCTCTACAGTGATCTTGAGGAATGTCGATTTGCAGGCTGTGAGAAGACTATTTTTGAAAATTTCCATTGGTATGACTGGCTCATTAACGAGGCAGTCATTCCAGTCGTAAATTTTTTTTAATAGTCTTCGCCTGCAAATGGACATTCAATAAGCAAATATTTAGATTTTCCTGAACAAATTTATCGATTAAAGAGTTAACATAGAATATGAAGCCATATCTCCAGGTGTTTTGAAAAAACCCAAAACAACGGGGATATATAATAATTGCCTCCATCCATCCAGCCATCCATCTCGCTCAAAAATGTTTGGTATCTTTGTTATCTTTATTACGAGATGATGTTAAATTTGGCTCCATCTCGGCCCTCCCCCTCCTCAAAGTAACATTCTAATTTGTCCTTATTTTGGTGACAATTTACCTAGATAGTCAGTTTTTTATTCAATGACCATTTAATTCTGCAAAACCTTGGTATGTACATGTATACAGTGATTGAAAGCAGCATTGACCAGGGACATATATAAGCATATACTGATAGTGTGTGTAATATGTTCGCTCAGCTATCATTCATCCTTTCACCGATGAATTCCACAGATCTAATTTTCAAGAAAACCATACAGGAAATCTGTTGAATATTTTGAAATTAATTTAACTGGAGTCCATTGCTGCCTTATTTCAACAGAATAAGTTTTATATTGTAAAGAATGTACCTTTTCAGGGATTTGTCATTTAAAGGGTTAAATCTAATGCTCAGGCCAAACAATTAACAGGTTATGTGTATGTCAGCTGTCAGTGTTTGTGGATATGGCCTAAATTCACTGGAAAATCATGAAAGATATTCTTATATAACTTGAATACACATTTAAATTTGTTTGTGTTCCAGGCCATCCATTTCAAGAATTGCTTGCTACTGTATCAAGTCACTTGGATCATGATCTAAACACAGCAGTAGCCAAAGCGCTTTTGGATGATGCCGATGTTCCAAGTACACGGACTGATCTCGTGTTAGATGAGGCAGAGAGTCTAGCGACTGCCTTGTTAAGGAAATGGCCAGTAATGAGAGATAAGTTGCATATTTGTCTGAATCAGCCACTGCCAATAGGCTTGAGACAAGTGGCATGGAAACTCTACCTGACTGATACAAAAGGTAAGCACGTGTATCCTGTATTTATATTTCATATGTAGCCCTTTAATGGCCACGCCAGCCAAAATCAGTCTCAGCAGTGGTCTTGGCAAATGATCGTTCGCCAAGAGACCACTTGAAAATTTACCACTGGAATAACTGGCTCAATTATTGAGCCAATCTATCGAGTGGTAAATTTTCAAAAATAGTCTTGACCTGCAAATGGACATTTTTTGTCTGAAAATTTAGATTTTCTTGGCTACATAAAGTGTTAAAGTGTTAAGTTATTTTCATGATATTTTGTTTTATATTCTTAACCATTTAACCTTTGAAATTCCAATATCTCAATTTCAAGACAACTATACGGTAATCCAGTTGAATATTTTGACACCAATTTGACTGGAACACATTGCCACCATAGGCAGCAATGGCTCCCAGTCAAATTAGTTTCCAAATATTCAACAGAATATTGCCTATTTGTCATCTTTGTTCTGTCAAGGTTAAATCTTTAAACAACACGGTTTGGTTGGTGGGACATGAGAGCTATCAAATGCCAATAACTTCCTGCTAATAAATACACATGTATCTTTTTTAGCCCTTTGATGTCTAAATTTTGTCAACAGAATCAAAATATTTCCTTATTGAATATCCATTTACAGGCAAAGAGAAGACTATTTTTATTCCCAAGCTTTTCGAAGAAAAGATGGGGATTATGTGATGCGACTCGTGTGTGTGCGTGATGATTGCCCATATGGATAGTGGTGTGCATAATTTTGTTCTGACCCCCCCCCCCCTCCCCCACACCCTCCCACCCCTCCGGAGCTGGGCTTAGGTGATCAAAAGGTCAAAATTGGCCAGGAATTATCGATTGTAATGCAACTCCTAGACCAGTTCAGATAGAAACTTGAAACTTTGGGGATGATTGCACATATGGATATGGATGTGCATGACACTTTTGGAATTTTGGCATGACCCCTCAGGTGCAGGGCCCTGGGAGTGGGGAATGTGGGGTGAAAAGTTAAATTTTTCCAAAGTTTGTCATATCACATATCATTTTCAAGCCAATGATTAGTGGTCTACAGTACAAGGAATTATTTTAATCTTGGGTCAAACTGAGGGTAGGGGGCGGGGTCAAAAGGTAAAAAATGGGCACCAATCGATTGTAATGCAACTCCTAGACCATTCTGAAATTTGAAACTTTGGAGATGATATATGCAGATATGGCCGGGGATGTGATGGAATTTTGGTATGGGTGGGAAATGTGGGGTAAAAAATAAACATTTTCCAAAGGTTATGTCGCATATCATTTTCAAGCCAATGATGAGTAGACTACAGTACAAGGAATTATTTTGATCCTGGGTCAAACTGAGGGTAGGGGTGGGGTAAAAAATTGGCACCAATCGATTGTAACGCAACTCCTCCTAGACCATTTCACATAGAAACTTGAAACTTTGGGTATGATTACACATATGGCCATGCAAGGATGTGCATGGCACTTTTGAAATTTTGTTATGACCCCCAGGGGTTGGTGGGGCTCAGGAGATTGGGACTGTAGGTCAGAAATTAAATTTATATAAAGCTGGTCATGTCACATCATTTTAAAGCCCATGAGTAGTAGACTACAGTACAAAGAATTATTTTGATTTTGGGTCAAACTGAGTGTAGGGGCGGGGTCAAAAGGTTACAATTGGGCACCAATCCATTGTAACGCAACTCTTCGCACACCATTTCAGATAGAAATTTGAAACTTTGGGGATAATTACACCTATGGGCAAAGATGTGCATGACACAGTGGGAGAAATGGTGGGCAACAAATACATTTTTTCAAATGTGTTCATGTCACATATCATTTTGAAGCTTGTAGTTAGTAGACTACAGTACAATAAATTATTTTGTTCCTGAGTCAATCTGAAGGCAGTGGCCAGGGGTCAAATGGGCAAATTGGGCATCAGCCAATTGTAGTGGAACTACGTGCACACCATCTCAGATAGAAACTTGAAACTTCAAATGGGGATCATAGCATTGCATTTTGAAACCCATTACCCATTGAAACTACATTTCAAGGAATTTATTGTGTTTTAGGTCAAAGCGAGGGTAAAGCTCGAAGTGGTGAATGCATGGATATTTGCGATGGCATGCCATCGACTGCTCATTCTCCTTCGATCAATACTCACCATTCTATTACTTCTGATACAAGCTATCCTGGATAGCTGGGCCCTAGGACTATAGACTTAGTAAGCTTTACCGGCTCCTGGAACCGGGTACTCGGCTCCCAACTGCTGAGTACCTGTTTGCCATGAAGCTCATTCTTGTTTGCATAGCAACAAGAGCTACATGCTTTTTTTGCAGTTGGAGTCTTAAAGTTTTCTAAGTCTTTTTCTGTGATTGTGATAGCTTTGTGTTCGCTCTCTAAGGATTATTTGGATTACCATGGAAGGAGCCGATGATAACCAGGTCGTATATTTCCATGTTATTCTATAGTTAAAGACTTAGGTCATCAAAATTTCGTCTGTGTCACATGTTCCAATTTCTGACTTCTTACATAGCATTCTGCCTACGCTGGTGTCATCCCTGCTTCCAAAGGTTGTGGGGCAGTCTCGTTCCATGCTTGGTACGGACCCTTGGTGCCATTGGCGCCTGTGCTTGGCCACGGTTCCTCAACTGTTACGGGTCCGCATGGTTTTCCGTGCGGACCTACTCCATGGACTGGTGTTTTCCATGGGGTGGCGGCGGAACCTTACAGTACCGGAGTTCCTGGCATATGAGCAATGGCTCCTAGCTGGGAGGTCATTGCTGGTAGGGCCATTTTCACTTCAAGAGTATACTTACCTCCCTAATACTTTTGATATTGCTAAATATTGGCTTTCACTCAATAAACACTCAGATTTAAAACAGTTAGGTGCCCCTACTGGGCAGGGAGTCAGAGCGTAGTCTGGCGGATGCCAGCCCCACCACCGCGCATGCGCAGACTAGCACTTCCTCTTTGCTAGATTATTGGCAAAGAGAACACACATGTTTTTCAGTCATAAGCTTTTCTTGCTCATTAACGTTGTTATTGGTGTTATTTTGGAAGTGATAAGACCTGATTTGGATGGCGGGAGGATACACTTCGCCACCGGAGGACGTTGGACCTTTAAATCAGGTGACTTCTAGTAAAATTAGCGAGTTTTCTTCCCGGTGTATTGTGTTTCCGGGACTCGCGTTTACCGTGATAAGCGCCTTAGTTAGTTGGTTTAGGTCAACTCGGTGCTACCTAGGACTAATTTCTCTTTCTGTTTCTGTCCACAGGTCTGTATGACGCTAGGTTGTGACGTCACAGTACCAGAGAATTAGTATTCTCTCCACCATGGTTCCATTTCCTACTAACACTGTCAGGTTATCTAACCAAATGAAAAATTATGCCCAGTGAGTTGGAGGCCTGGTATAAAGGTCTTCTCACTTTGCCCTCTTGTTCCAATTCCTTCCCCATGAGGTGGAGAGAGTTAAGAGGCGTGCAGATGGTGGAGTTTCCGGTTCGTCACGTTGGATGGTTTGTCTATACAAAGTGTCAGGTATCTAGTCATTGGTAATGTGGTGATGTTAATTATTGTAAACAATCAAAGGGAGATAATTAACATTTTTGCCAGTAAAGAGTTATCTATATGTATCTGATGGTTGTGTAGTCAACTTATCCATTCAGCATACAATTCGTCTTTGCACTTGGATGTTTTGTTGGGATCGAATTTTTCCTGTCACGGGATTAATGACGTCATAATCAGCTGGCTATGTATTTATTAGCAATTCAAGCGCTAGGCTGGTTTTTGATGTATATTGATCTTTATGATCGTTTTTCCTTCTCCTTGAGTTGGATTGAGTTTCTAAGCTTAACTAGTTGCTCATACTCCTTGTCCTTTGCCCTGTTTCAGGGACCGGGTTGCGCGTCCTGTGGACGTTTTATGCATGTGAAGTTCTGGCCGCATCTGTGTTATCGATGTAGCCCTTGTGGTCCATTGATTAATTGTGACATATGTAAGCACTGGGGGGGCGTGTTAATGTCCGAATTCTTGTGCTGCTTACAGGCGACGGACAAGGTGGTAGTGGTGGAGAAGAAGAAGAAGCGGAAACGAGAGGTTGTAAGTGAGAAGGGTAAGGGGAAGGTCTCGTCCGCGGTGGATATGGAGACCTTCCGGACCGAGATGTTGGGAGAGATGAGGAGGACAATAAAAGATTTGGTTCCAGGGTTGCTTCGTGGCATGCTTCCTGGACCAGATCCTTTATTGTCCTCGTCATCGGCTTCGGAGCAGGTAATCCCCGCCTCTGGATCGATTTTCCTTAGTCCGCTTCCGTTGTCCGACGATTCAGAGGTGGCCCCATTAGAGGGGGCGTTCCACGGCCCTGGCAGCAGGCTTATTGCCGCGCCGATAGGGGACCGTGGACGGTTGTCGCTGGAACCCGCTGGCTGCTTATCAGTCCAGGGGTATCCGCACGCCGCGGTGGCCAGTACCTCCTATGGCACCGTTCCTGGTCAGCCCGGGTTAGCTCTCTTTGCTGACCCGGGGTCTAATCTTTCTGACCAGGGTGATGAGGATTACCTGCTAGGGTCGCCGTCTGACGACGTGGACATGGATGAAGACGTTTGTGCACCCCTCGCGGGGAATACAGGCGCTTTTTTCCACGGTATTACTCACCCTGGAGTAAGGTCCGCGGTTCAGGTGGTGGCCCAGGGCGCTGCTGATGGCCAGCGGTACCGCATACCTCGGCTTGCCGAGAGTGTAGCTGGTGCTGGCCGGGCCCGTGGTAGAGCTATATATACCCCGCGCTCTACCGCGGTGCCTGCTCCTGGTCAAACCAGTGATATTCTCATGCCGGTGCTGACAGGCCCGCATGTTTTCCCTGGCTTGCCAGGTGTATCAGCGTACCCGCCGTCAAGTACTGCTTGCGCTCAGGAGGAAGACGAAGGACCCCGTCTTGTAGAGCGCTCGCAGTTAGCCACGGAGGAGGATTGGTATAACGCTTGCCAGTGGTTGGTGAGCGTTAGGCCTGATCTGCCCGTGGAGCAGTCGGCTAGCCACCGTGTTCACACGCCGTGGTTAGCTGGGAATCCAACTGCTAACGCTATGCCTTCTCTGCCGCTGGCGGAGCATGTCGTTGACATGTTCAAGGCGGCGGAGGCGTCCATTAACACGAGTGGACGTCTCGCGAAGGCCCCTCGCGAGGTGGCCAAGCGTTGTCGCATCGTGCCCCTGGACTACCAGCGGTACGGTGTGGTACCCAAGCCCAGCGTGGATGACCGCGCGGCTTTGGGTGAGGATACGCGGCCAGGATCCCGTTCTGACGCGGGGGTCTTGTGCGCGAACGCGTTGCGTTCGGCGAATACCGCGTTGCGTGATGCGGAGGAGAGTGGGCGGGCTTCGATTGCCGCTCTGTCCCACGTCTCCCAGCTGTTACAGGGGGTAGTAACGGCATCCGCATCGCGCCAGCCAGGCCCGCTCGCGGTCCAGCGTACCATCCAGGATGGTATTAACCTGGCGCTGGACTGTATGACGCGGGCGGTGACCAGGAGTGTCAGGGCAAGACGCACATTTGCCCTGGACAATTTGTGCCCGTCTCAGGACCTGTATAATAGGCTACTCCGTACGCCTATGACGGGTCCTGGTCTTTTTGGAGGTGAGGGATGTCGCCACCTCCAGGAGACGGTCACCCTGGTGAATAACCAGAGGGCGCTGCGCGAACAGTTTGAGGTACTGCGTCGTGCTAACGTTCGCGCCGCGGCCCCTGCGTATCGTCCCCTGCAGGCTCGAGGTGGTGCTGGCCAAGTCAGAGGCCAGCCGCCGTCGCAGCGCCGGCCTCGGCCGCGTGCGATTCGGCCAGCAGTGAGGGGGGCGCAGGCTCCTCAGCCGCCGTCAGCCAGGCAGCCGCCCGTGCACCGAGGTGCGCGCGGGGCGGGGCGGGTCGCGCGAGGATCTGGGCGTGGTTATCGTTCCTGACAGGGCGCTTACCGCGGTAAGGACCACGCCGGTGTGTATGGCGACGGAGACAGTGCCGCTCTTGCATGCCTTGTGTCCACCGCGGTCCCTAGGTGGACCGGTGGGAGGCCGGCTTGCCGACCACATGCAAGAGTGGGAACGGTTAACTCAGGACCGTTTAGTCTTGCGATGGCTTTCCGTGGGGTATCATCCAGAGTGGGTGACAGGCCCGCCGTCGCGACTGTCTCTGGTGCCAATCTGGACTCCCGTTCCGAGAGATCCAGATCAAAGGTTGTGTATCGAGGAGGAGATAAATTCCCTCGTACAAAAAGGAGCTATTCAGCCGGCACAGAGGTGTCCGGGCTTCTATTCAACCCTGTTCTTGGTAACAAAACGCACCGGTGGGTGGAGACCGATTCTCAACCTCAAGCCATTGAACAAGTTCATCGAGACGCCCAGTTTCAAGATGGAAACGGTGCGCTCGGTGTTGGCGGGGTTGGAGAGGGGGATGTGGACGGCGTCGATAGATTTGAAGGACGCTTATTTCCACATCCCCATCCACAGGAGTTTCTGTCGCTTCCTGAGATTTGCATTCCAGGGCAGACAGTGGGAATTCAGGGTGTTGCCCTTCGGAATTTCCACGGCTCCTCGGGTTTTCACCCGTGTGGTTCTTGCGATCACAGCATACCTCCGCAGGAGAAGCATAGCAGTCCACACGTACATAGACGACTGGCTGTTGAAAGCGCACACCCGGGAAAGTTTGTCCGCCAATCTGGAGATTGTTTTGAAAATTCTCACAGACTTGGGCTGGATGATCAATTTCCCAAAATCAGAGCTGACTCCATCCCAGAAGTTTGTTTACCTGGGGATGTTCTTCGATCTGGAGACAGGATATGTTTATCCTACTCAGGAGAGGGTTCAAATACTCATCTCGTTGATTCAGTCAGTGTGCGACAGTCGTCATGTCCTGGCACGGGTTTACTTGAGAATGCTGGGGTTGATGGTTTCGTTGGAACCAGTCATTCCTCAGGCCGCCTTACGCAGGCGGCCGATCCAGTTGTTTCTCATGACACAATGGACCCAGAGTACAGGTTCGCTGGACTCGAATGTGTCAGTGTTGGCGCCTCTGATTCACCACCTGCAATGGTGGTTGAATACAGAGAATCTCTTTCCGGGGGTTTTGCTAACCCCTCCCCACCCTCAGGTGACTGTGTATACAGATGCATCGATGGAGGGCTGGGGAGCTTGCCTGGAAGAATCCACGATATCAGGGCTTTGGAATCTGGAACAGTCACAGGAACATATAAATCTACTGGAGCTAAGAGCAGTAGTCCTGGGCCTGGAACATTTCTTACAGAAAGTTCAGGGCAAGATTGTTCTTATTCGTTCAGACAACTCAACAGTTGTGACTTACATAAACCGCCAGGGCGGAACGAAGTCGCCCAGTCTCTGTATGATGACATGGAAACTGCTATGTTGGTGTCTGGATCACCAGATTACCTTGAAAGCAGTTCATATTCCGGGAAGGTTAAACCTGCTTGCAGACTCATTGAGCCGAAGGATGAGTGTTTTACCCACGGAATGGCAACTAAATCAATGTGTGGCGGATCGTCTGTTCGACCATTGGGGGAAACCCAACATCGATTTGTTCGCAACGAGCAAGAATGCGAAGATGACGACGTACGTCTCTCCGATTCCGGATCCAAGCGCTTTCGCAACAGATGCGTTAGCTATCAGCTGGGGGAGAATGTATGCATACGCATTCCCTCCAGCAATCCTGATTCCAAAAATTCTTCAGAAAATCAGACAAGAGGAATGCCAAGTGCTTCTGATCGCCCCGGATTGGCCAAGCCGATCATGGTATACGGATCTGCTGGACCTTCTGGTCTGCAATCCGGTTCCTCTGCCTCTGATGGACGATATTATCTTCCAGGGCAAGGCCCTTCACAACAATCCGTCAATGTTCAGATTGACTGCGTGGATGTTGTCAAGGAATCTAGAATTAAGGAGGGCTTTTCTGAGCAAGCAGCCATGTTTATGGCCAAAGCCAGGAGGGGGTCAACCTCCAGAGCATATAATTATAAAATCAACAGATTTGCAGAATGGTGCTCAAAAAGATGTATTGATCCAATGGATTCATCTATTCAAGTAG
Source organism: Chaetoderma sp. LZ-2023a (assembly GCA_034401795.1). Classification (NCBI taxonomy): domain Eukaryota; kingdom Metazoa; phylum Mollusca; class Caudofoveata; order Chaetodermatida; family Chaetodermatidae; genus Chaetoderma; species Chaetoderma sp. LZ-2023a. Next base: position 109,085,827 of record CM067370.1, on the reverse strand, counting down.
TAGCTGATTTCCTCTGTCACCTCTATGATGCCTATAGCCTCAAGCCTAACTCTATTGCTGGTTATAAATCAGCATTAATGTCTGTTATTCCTTGCTTGGCTAAGAGGGGAAGTGATGAAGTAAATACATTGAATGTATTAATTAAAGGCATGGGCAATCTAAGACCAAGGAATCCTCCTGTGATTCCGTCTTGGAGTTTATCGCTAGTGCTTCAAGTACTAGGTGATAAGCCTTTTGAACCACTTAGTTCCATTTCTATGAAACTATTAACACTGAAGACTGTGTTTTTAATTGCTGCGGCCTCGGCTAGGCGTAGGAGTGAGATTCATGCCTTATCAGCCGAGGATGACCGTTTTGTGGTTTCAGGGGAAGGCCTTAAGCTGCTACCTAGGATTAATTTCTTGGCTAAAAATCAGTCGTTGAAATATCCAGGTCAACCTATTATTTTGCCTGCTTTAACTAGATATGATCCTAATTCTAAAGCATGGTGTCCCGTCAGGGCGCTGCGCCGGTACAAACAACGTACGGCGGCATGGCGCACCGACCAGTCAGCGTTATGGTTGTCATATATTGAACCCCATGGGAGGGCTTCTAAGGACACCATTTCCAGGTGGATTGTGGAGTGCATTCAGTTTTGCCATAAATCCGCCACCGGGAAGCAGGTTGACGTGGCCAAGGCTCACAGTGTCCGCGGCGTAGTGACATCCACGGCCCTATTTAATGGGGTCCCTGTGGATGATATTATGTCGGTGGCTCAGTGGCACTGTGAGTCAAGTTTTACAGACCATTATCTCCGTGACACCTCTAATCCTCTCGCCTTGTCGGTTTTGAAAAAATAAATCGGTTTATATTTTTTGAGGTGATTTCCTCATTACTTATATATATCACAATTAATTTATGGAAACACCCACTTTTTTGGGCCTGCATCAGTCTTTACCGATGGGAAGATGATGTCAGCAGCCATTTTCAACAAGGTCAGTCTTGTTCATGTGTTGTCCGTTGTTGATTGTATTGTCACGATTACCCGTTATTAATATGGTGATGGTTTGTGTATTTGTGTGGTTCATTGTTGAGAGTTACGAAAATGGAGCTTTTTCGTCTCTGTCCTGTGGTACATGGCACTTGTACGTAGAGAGCGTATAGGACATTGAGGTCAGTCGACTCTTCCTCCCAGGAAGGAGGGGGGGGGAGCGCATATGACATTCGGTCATCTCTCATACATCGGTCGTGTTATCCGATGGTTAGTCAAATCCTGACTGTTTTTTCTTACAGTTTCAGATGTTTAAGTGCCTTAAACGCAGAAAAGCGTATTGGGATGAGCTGGTCTTTTGACCTCGCCTCCCTCCCGCCAGATTCACTTTCGAATTCTGGCAATATCAAAAGTATTAGGGAGGTAAGTATACTCTTGAAGTGAAATAAACGAAATCTAGGATTTCTTTTTTCACGAGAGAGTTGATACTTACCTCCCTAGATACGGACCCGGCCTCTCCACCCCACAGAGGCTCGGTCTTCAGGCTCTTAATAGTTGCATGTGTGTCAGCCAATAATCTAGTCAGAGGAAGTGCTAGTCTGCGCATGCGCGGTGGTGGGGCTGGCATCCGCCAGACTACGCTCTGACTCCCTGCCCAGTAGGGGCACCTAACTGTTTTAAATCTGAGTGTTTATTGAGTGAAAGCCAATATTTAGCAATATCAAAAGTATTAGGGAGGTAAGTATCAACTCTCTCGTGAAAAAAGAAATCCTAGATTTCGTTTAGAACACGTCAACGGGTGACGTGTTCACGGGAGTGTCCTCTTCGGAGACAGACTGGTCGGAGGCTCTGGCTTGGCTAGCCAGGGTGAACCCGTCTGTGGTTTCGACCATGGCCGAAGAGAATGCACCCCATCCATCGGTGGCATCGATTAGGACGGGGATCTTGCCCGCAGCCCAGATCCAGTCTATTGGACTGGATCCAAGGTTTATGGAGTTCTTGGATGCTATTTATAGCAAACAACTCCTGACCAAGGGCCAGCTTCCTGCGGCCTCCAGGGAGGTTCAGGCAAGATGTTGTATCCCAATGGGGGAATATGACAGATATGGTGTTGTTCCAGCAGTCACTGAGGATGATCGCTCGGTGCTAGGTGTCCAGAGTGCTGGAGCGGGTGGCCCCGCCCCGGCGCTGGTGGACAAGTCCCAGGTGCACCATGACGAAGTCCTGTCCCTATGCGATGAGGGGATGAGGGCAGCAATGAGTGCTGTCAATCATTCTTATCGCCTCCTTCAGTCGGTGTGGGCTGAAGTGTGGGAAGGCCACCCTGTGCCACCTGTGGCGCTTTCATGTGTCAATGACGGCCTGGTGCTGTCTATGGACACATTGGCAAGGGTGCAGGCGCGAGTGACGAAGTCTAGGAGGCAGATGGTCCTTGACCATATGCGTCTCGCTACTGCCGTTAGGGAGCGTCTCCCTGGGATGCCCCTTACTGGCCCTGGCATTTTTGGTGGCCAAGCGCGGGCCATCTTAGAAGACACTGCCAGCATCACGCAGAATCTGTTAGCGGTGAATCTGCAGCTGGAGCTAGTGCAACAATCGCACGCACTAGGGGCTGTAGCCAAGCCACTAACCGGGCAACCTTCTAAGAAGCAGAAAAAGCATAAAACCAAGGCAAAAGCCAAGCCTAGTGCTGCTTCTGCTTCTACTGGGTCTTCTCAGCCGCCTCCGGCGATCTGAAAGATGCATATTTCCGGATTCCAATGAACAGGAGTTGTCACAGGTTTCTGAGATTTGCGTTTCAGAATCAAGTGTGGGAGTTTGTAGTCCTCCCATTTGGCCTGTCGACAGCTCCACGGGTTTTCACCAGAGTGGTCCTTGCGGTGACAGCGTTTCTCAGAAGAGAGAATGTGGCACTTCACACCTACATAAACGATTGGCTTATCAAGGCAGACACGCCAGCCAAGTTAGAGGTGGATACTGCTCTGACTCTGAAGTTACTTTCAGATCTAGGCTGAATAGTCAACAAGGAGAAATCCGAGTTGACACCCACTCAACAGTTCGTTTATTTAGGGATGCGATTCGATCTCGAGGAGGGCAGGTTTTATCCGTCAGAGCCAAGAGTGGTGTCTCTGTTAGCCATCCTCAAGAGTTTTCTATTGGGAAACCACATTCAGGCGAGGCGGTTTCTTCAGATGCTGGGCATGATGGTCTCCATGGAGCAGGTAAGCCCATACGTGGCTCTGATGCGAAAACCTATCCAGTTGTATCTGATGTCTCTGTGGAAACAGAGAACAGAACCCCTGTCAAAGCTGGTGCCAGTTTTGGAGCCATTAATGTCGCAGCATCTTGTATGGTGGAAAAAGCGTCAGGATCTCCTAGTAGGGGTTTCGCTGCACCTACCCTACCCCCAGCTGTCCGTGTACATGGATGCATCGCTGGAGGGATGGGGGCCCTGCCTGGGAGAACACCAGGTCTCTGGCACATGGACTCTCCAAGAGAGCCAGCTGCATATCAATCTGTTGGAAATGATGGCAGTGGAACTGGTGTTGGAAAGGTTTCTTCCAAAAGTCAGGGGCAAGGCGATATTGATACGGTCGGACAACTCAACAGTAGTATCATACATAAATCGCCAAGGCGGGACCAAGTCACCAACACTATGTATGAAAGTGTGGCACTTGATTCAATGGTGCAGGAATTACTCGGTTGTTTTGAAAGCAGCTCACATTCCTGGGCGATTGAACATTCTGGCGGATGCTTTGTCTCGGAGACAGAGAATTCTGCCAACAGAATGGTCTCTCAACCCTCCAGTTCTTCACAGGATCTTCGAGCATTGGGGCAAACCCAACGTGGACTTGTTTGCCACAAAGGAATATGCTCAAATCATGACATGTCTCGCCGATTCCAGATCCAAATGCCGTCGATACAGATGCTCTGGTGATAAGCTGGAGAGGGATGCACGCTTACGCGTACCCACCCACCATTCTTCTGCCGAAGATATTGGTGAAGATCAGCGAGGAACCGTGCCTGGTCTTGCTAATAGCGCCATTTTGTCCCAGCAGGGCATGGTTCACGGATCTTCTAGATCTGCTGGTGGACAATCCAGTGCAGTTACCCGAGATTCCGAACATAATCTCCCAGGCCAAGGTACGCTTCCTACATGAGCCTGTCCCGAAATGTTTAAATTGACTGCGTGGATGTTATCAAACAACGTTCCACATCGGAAGGTTTTTCTCGACAAGCTGCGAATTTCATCGCAGCTGCGAGAAGGAGGTCAACCTTCAAGTCATATAACAACAAGGTTAACAGATTTTCAGACTGGTGTGAAGGAAAGGGTATTGATACCTTTCAATCCACTATTCAGCAAATAGCAGACTTTCTCTGTGAGCTGTTCTTTTCAGGACTAGCTCCTGTCACAATTGCTGGATACAAGTGAGCTTTGGCATCAGTTATCCCTTGTCTAGCCAACAGTGATAGTCCAGAGGTGGCCCAGTTAAATGTGATGGTGAAGGGAATGAGCAATCTCCGACCGAGACAACCGGTAGTCATTCCAGCCTGGAGTCTATCTTTAGTGCTTAATGTACTGGCCAAGCACTCTTTCAAACCATTGCGTTCGGTTAGTCTAAAGCATTTGACTCTAAAGGGGGTCTTTCTATTGGCAGCTTCCTCAGCTAGAAGGCACAGTGAGATCCATGCGCTTTCAGCAGAGATGGACCGATTTATTGACTCCGGAGAGGGTCTGCATCTACTGCCAAGAGCAGAGTTTATGTCAAAGAATCAATCTTTGAAATATCCCGGCAAACCGATCATTATACCGAAACTAACTAGGTTTGATCGTGATGCCAGTGTCTGGTGCCCAGTCCATGCTTTGACTAAGTACAAGAGACGGACAGACTCGTTACGGTCGAATGATAGACATCTGTGGATCTGCCATAAGAAGCCATATGGCGCCGCATCCACGGATTCTATCTCTCATTCGGTAGTCGAATGCATTCAGACTACCCATGAGATTGCGACTGGGCACCAGGTGCAATGCGCAAGGGCACACGATGTTAGAGGAATAGCCGCCTCGACCGCGTTTACAATGGTGTTCCGTTAGAGGACATCATGGCTGTTGCACAATGGCACTGTGAGTCCTCTTTCACGGATTACTATAAGACGGATGTGTCAGAATCCGCCAATCCACTCGCTTTAGCTGTTTTGAAATGATAGTTAAACGACCACACTGCTCTTCTCCATGTTTTTGGCATTTGTAAGAAAGAATTAAGAAACAGACATGGTCAAGCGAGAGGATATCAACCAGATTGTGTCACTGATGGCCGGACAAGTGAATGGTTGGAGGCTCCATGGCTGGAATCCAAATATCATGAGGTAATTCAAGATTGAGAGTTTTTTGTATATATGTTCATGCTCATTCCCAGGCTGATATATGCAAAGAGCAGTTAACCCTCTTAGCATATTTGTGTTTCAGGCGAGATGCATGTTCGTGGGTTCTCTCCCTTTTCTTAGGAGAAAATAGGGGATGGGTGGGGGGGGGGGCAGTGATGCAAATGTGATTCAGTCCCTTTAACTTGATGGTCCTTTTAGGTCTCCATTTGTCAAGTTTAAGTCTAAGCCCTTTCTCCAAGGGGCAAAAGTAAAAATTGATGGCTTGCCCCTTCCCACCAGGTTACTGTCTAAATCTGGTGTATATCAGAAGTAATAGAATGGTGATTATTGATCGAAGGATAATGAAGGAAATTTCAATTTCCCTTTCTCCGAGATCTAACAATACTCACCATTCTATTACAGACCCAGCCTCCCAGCCCCACGGAAGCAATCCATGGATATCTCTTGTTTGATGGCTATGCAAACAATATGAGCTTCATGGCAAACGGGTACTTGGCAGTTGGGAGCCGAGTACCCAGTTCCAGGAGCTGGTAAAGCTTACTAAGTCTATAGTCCTAGGGCCCAGTTATCCAGGATAGCTTGTATCAGAAGTAATAGAATGGTGAGTATTGTTAGATGTCGGAGAAAGGGAAATTGAAATTTCCTTCATTCTAATTTAAAATGTGTCACTGGAATGACTGGCTAAGTTAACGAGCCACTCATTCCAGTGGTAATTGTTCAAAAATAGTCTTCTCTTGGCCTGCAAATAGCCATCCCTCAAGATGACTGCAGAAGCTGGTTTTGGCTGGCTTCGTCGTGAAACGGTTAGAGTAATATAATCAACGGTGCTTATTCACACCAGAATAATTGAAAATTAAATTGTTAAAATTGTATACTTTTAGAAGCTTAAATTGTGTATTTATATGCTAGGAAATGAAATAAATAGCAGCTTTATTTATAAGCATTCTGGTGTGAATATGCGCCTTTAAGAAATTTCTAATTTTGAAAATAGAGATGATATTATTCACTTGTCATGTCGAGTCTAACTGATTTATGAAACATCAACAGCTTCGCACAATATTTTTTCCAAACGAACACAAATACTCCTTCCAGAATCCCATACTACATGTAATTTATTTTTGGTTAATAATGACGTACTGGGCGTGTCCGCCCGTGGTGGGCATTTTGGTCCAGGGGAGAAGCGTCCCTTATCCGGCTTGGTTTATGCCCATAGGCTCCATTGTGTGGAGCTGGTGTATCCAATGACATTCCTTCTGTTTTCTCCATGGAGTTGAGTTTTCATCGTCTGCGTCTGATGAGAGTACCTGGATAATTCTAAACTGCATGTCAGTTCTAGAATGTCCATGTTTATTGAAATGTCTGGATACGGGTGTGTCGTATCGTTCATTCCTGTGGAGGTTTGATATCGATCTCAGATGTTCTTGGATTCTGATTTTGAAGGTGCGTAGAGTTTCTCCTACATACTGTTTCTTACATTCGTTGCAAGTTTGTAGGTAGACGATGTTCCTCGTCTGGCAGTTGCCTATGATCTTGGATCTGTATGTTAGGCCTGTGTGTGAGCTGGAGAAGAATCTGGTTTTTTGCATCCATTGGCAGATGTTACAGTTCTTAGTGGTGCATGCTTCTTAGAGGGTTTCTGTGTTGTGTAGGGGCGTTGTCTGATGGAAGTTTAGCCCTGACAATCATATCTTTGATTGTTTTGTTTCTTCTATAGCCGAAGAGAGGAGGCTCTGGGAAAGCCTTTCTGCATTTGCTGCTAGCTTCGAGAATTGGCCAGGACTTCTTGATTGTTTTCTTCAGAAAGATGCCAGTTCGTGTGAACTCGCAGACAAAAATGGGCCTCTGTAGAGTGTTTGTGGTGGTTGTCTTTGGTGGTGGGTGTCGAATGTTGTGTCTGTCCTTTGATCTGGCTTTTGCCCTGGATTCATTGAGAATTTTGATAGGGCAACCCCTTGCTTCAAAATATCCTTGTAGAATGATACTATTTTTGTCGTAGTCTTGTATTTGACTACAGATGCGTCTCAACCTGAGGAATTGTCCATATGGGGATGAATCCTTGCAGGAGGAGGGGTGTGCTGAATCGTAATGGAGGTAGCCGTGGGTGTCTGTTGGTTTTGTGTAGAGGTCGAAAATGATGTCATGTTCTTCTGTTTGTTTGACCATGGTGTCAAGGAAAGAAACATGTGTTTTTGAAGACTCCATTGTAAATTTGATGCTATGGTGCTCTGTATTCATGTATGTGACAAATTCATCTAGGGCAGGTTTGCTATGTTCCCAAAATATGAATATGTCATCTATGTATCTGACATAGAAGGCTGGCTTGTGGGGAGCCGCTTGTAGGAGTTTTTCTTCTAGATCCGCCATAAAAATGCATGCAAGGGTGCATGCAGCTTTGCTTCCCATGGCGGTGCCTCCAACCTGTAGGTAATGTTCGCCGTTAAACTCGAAATTATTGCATTCTAGGACAAGTTTTAGGAGGTTGAGAAGAACTCTGATTGATAGATCGCCTGGTACTCCATACTTGTGGCAGAATCTGGCTACTGCTCCAAGTCCCTCGTTGTTGGGGATGTTTGTGTATAATGATGTGACATCCATGGTCACCAGGAGAGTGCCTGGCTTTGTTTTGCGAAAGGCTTCAATCTGGTTTATGAAATCTGTGGTGTCTTTCACATACGATTTGATCTTAGTGACGTGCACTTTGATGTGTTCATCCACGAAACTGCGTATCAGCTCCATCGGGCAGCCTATGCCACTGATAATAGGTCTGCCGGGAACTAGGCCATTTTGCTTCTTTTTGTGCACTTTGGGTAGTAGGTAGAATCTGGCAGTTATTTGAGGGTTTGGAATTAATCTACTGGCAGTTTTGTGTGTTTGTATGTTAGATCTTGTTCAACCTTTGTATAGAACTGTTCATCCGCTAGGTGGCGATTTGCTTCTGCTATGTAATCTGTTGTGTTTTGGATGACGGTTGCTTGCCCTTTGTCAGCTTTTTTTACCACTATTGTGTTGTTGTGCTGGAGTTGCACTAGAGCTGACTGTTCCTGCTCGCTCAGATTGCTGGTATTAGTTCTGTGGTGAACGTGTCTACTAAATTCGTACCTGATTGCTTTGAAAAAGGCTTCAAATGGCGCATCCAAGGTTGGAGGTGGCATTGAAGTTTCTTTGGCGGCAAATTTTCTGATTATGATGTCTTGGAATGTTGGTGCCGTGGGTGGGAATGTTGCACCGGTTCCCTGTTGTAGGAGTGCATGTGGGGGTGGGTTGAAGAAGTGTTTCAGGCGCATGCGTCTGAAAAAGGCCTGTAAATCAGTATAGAGGCTGCCCATGTTTGGTTCTGAAACCGTAGGACTGAATCCTAAACCTTTATCAAGAAGACTGATGGTTGCCATGGTTTGTGGGGAATAACGACAAACGAGGATGAGTATGTTTCTGAGTCTTTAATGACTGCATTGTTGTTACAGTTACAGACACACAGTAGCGGTTGTGAAAGATTAGTATTGTATCTGAGCTTATAATATTGAGAAAGAAAGTTTGCTTTCTTAGGACAGTGGAGTAGTCATCTGCGCGCCTCTGTCAGGTTTTTGACTGCCTGGAGCAGATTCTCAAGTGCTCTTGCACTCCTTGATTCTGTCGACCTGCTACTGCTGGTGTCCTGATTGTCCCTCTGGTCAGTTGCCTGTTGCTGGCAATTTGGCCCTGGCCTTCTATACGGCCGTTTGGAGGGTTGGCGGTTGTTTCCCCTGGACTGTCTCTTCTGTTGGCGGTCCTGTTTTCTCTTTGGTGTTTTGCGTCTCAGATTTGGAGACCAGTGCAAACGGCTGTGGCTGACCGTGGTGGCCGTTATGGCCAGTTCTGCCTCTCTGGTGGTAGAGGGATCGCAGCCTCGTTCGAAAGCAGTTTTGAAACCGCTCACGATCTGGTATTGGTCTTCCAGTTTCCTGCTCGTGTGGTCGAACAGGGACTGGGTTAATGACATTTCAAATTCCTTGATGTGGTTCAGCCATTGTTTTTTGAAATCATCATTTTCCTCTCTGGGTTCCATGTTACCCTGGTGAGGAGCATGCTAGGAGGTGAGTGGTCATTCAGGGACTCCTCCAACCTCTCTAGTTGGAATTCTAGCTTAGTCAACCGGCAGGATGCATTGCGCCATAGCCTGTATGCCCCCAGATGTTGGTCTGCGATCGCCAGTTTCTGGTACTTGGCGGCGCTGCCGTCAGCCTGGTCCCTGGTGGATGCTGATGGTATGCTATCTTCTTCAACTCTTCTTCTTTTCTGTGCTCTGACAGCCTGTGGCCTTTGAGGATCCACTGCTGAAGAGCTTGCCACTCCTACGGTTGCTGGTGGTGCTGACCGTGGTGGTTTAATGGTGGCGTTTAGGTCTGTGTTGGACCTGGCAAGTAGAGTGGCCGAATCCACTGAGTTTAGGCTCAGTGCGGACAGCGAAGGTATTGTAACAATCTCCGTTTCTCATGGCAACATTTTGCTGGATGAATCCATTGTTCAAAGACAGTAAATAACAACGTAGTCAGTAATATGAGCTACCAGAAGGTATTTAGCCTGACGCTTGGTCGCGATGTGAGACCAAAAGTCTGAATGATCTGGACTGAAATTTTCGTCCCTTTTATACCCTTTCTGGGCAAGCCTGTGGATTGGGTCGATCTTGACCATATATGGACAGAGAAAAACCAGATTGCCGGTTCGCCCATTTGAAATTTTTGGAGGTTTGGCGGTGTAGTCCAACATTTTTACCGGTTGACCTGTATTTTGGCGGTTGGGGTCAAGTTTACCGGTTGTGACCTTTTTTAGCAGTTGAGCCTTTTTGGCGGTTGTGTCGGTATTTTGGCGGTTGTGTATTTTTTACTTTTTATCTACAAACTTCTTTTTCACTAGGAAGTCATGTATATCTCAGAAAGTTTATTTCATTGTTTTTAAATAAACAATTTTTGACTGAAATTATTATTGAATAGTTTTTGTTGTCTTTTATAGTGCGTAAGCAATATGTGGATCTTCTCTCTGTGAATCCTCGTGCTGCAATCTCACCACTTGACCTAGAGATATCACAAAAATGTGAATACCTCCTAAATTCTGAGCCAACATTTCGAGACCTTAAAGGATCCATAGGTAAGAACAAGATAATAGTGACCACCTGATAATATTGCTCGCCTGATAATAGTGACCACCTGAGAATAGTGACACCTGATAATAGTGACCACCTGATAATAGTGACCATCTGATAATAGTAACCACCCGGCATTAGTGACCACCTGATAATAGTGACCACCTGAGAATAGTGACACCTGATAATAGTAACCACCCAGCATTAGTGCCCACCTGATAATAGTGACCACCTGAGAATAGTGACATCTGATAATAGTAACCACCCGGCATTAGTGACCACCTGATAATAGTGACCACCTGAGAATAGTGACATCTGATAATAGTAACCACCCGGCATTAGTGACCACCTGATAATAGTGACCACCTGACAATAGTGACATCTGATAATAGTAACCACCCGGCATTAGTGACCACCTGATAATAGTGCTCACCTGATAGGTAGCCCTTTAACACTTTAATGGTCAAGATTGGTCAAGAAAATTGAGATTTTTGCTCAGTGAGTGTCCATTTAGTTACAGAACAAAAGATTATTTTTGAAAATTTCCCACTGGAATGACTGGCTTTTTTATTAAGCCAGTCATTCCAGTAGAAAATTGTCAAAAATAGTCTTATTTTGGGTTATATTTGGACATTGCTCATGACAATTGCACAGAGGCCAGTTTGGGCTGGTTTAACCTATAAAGGGTGAATCCTTTTAATACGATAGATCAGATATGACATACGCTTTACCATGTCAGAAATACTGTATTGACTATTTAAGCCTAAGTTGCCTTTATCCTTTAAGCTGTTGATGCCTTTAGTTTTACACACACGTAGCCAACAGTTTACCTGAGTGTATGGTTGCTTTATTATTCTCAATTTCAGCAGGTTCATGTTCAAGGCCTTAAAACATGCATGTTTTATAAGTGGGAAATAATGAATCGATCTATATTTTAATTTTTTTATTCTACTAAAAGTATGCAATACCCAGTGCTTGAAGTATTACTAATTTACCAGCACCAGACATTGTTTATCTGCATTGTCCATGTAAAAAGCCATGAGATTATAAAGTAGTGATTTGCATCTGTTTAGTAGTTTACATGTACACCTAAAAAAAGCATCCATCAGTATGATTATAAACTTATCAAAACAATGAGTCTCGTTTTCAATGTGACAGATCTAATACAACAAATTCATTGTACCATATTTTGTTGATTATAATTCCTATATTAACTCATTAATTTGATTGGAAAGCATTGCAACAACTACTTTCATTGAAATTGTTTGAAGGATATGTATTGCTGAAAGAACTAATTAAATTCAGGTTTTTGCTGGGCTAACTACTGGGGGATGGGTTGGGTGCGGTGGAGATGGGGAGGGAGGGGGGGGGGGACAAGTGCTCCTTTCATCAGCCATGTAAGAGAAAAGAAGGAACATTTAATGAAATTTAGGCATGACCTTGGGTATGGTAGTAAATCTGACTATAACTAATTCATTGAGGCCATTGACCCCTATGTTATATTTCGGTTGTTTCAATCCGCCAGTATACATCTGACATAGGCTTGTGCGATTGTTGTGTTGAGTAATCGCAATCGATTATTAAAAAATAATCGTGATTACTCGATTAATCAGCTTGGATACAAATTGGCAAGACATACCGGTAACAACAAAACAATATCAATGACGAAAATTGCAATGATGTTTAGAAAAGTCCATTTGCAGGGCAAGAGAAGACTATTTTTGAAAATGTATCACTGGAATGCCTGGCTCGAGAATCGGGCCAGGCATTCCAGTAATACATTTTCAAAAATAGTCTTCTATTGCCCTGCAAATGAACATACATTCACTAAGGAAAATGTAATTTTTCATGACGATCGCATTAAAGAGTAATTGAAAGTTAGGTTTTGAAATATTTTATGCAATAGAAAATATTCACGATTATTCGATTATTAAATTTTTAATAATTTAAATTCACGATTTAAAACATAATCGTGATTTTTGATTTAATCACATAATCATGCGTGTCTAATCTGACACCATTATCAAAATATGTCACTTGTTAGCTGACATCACAATCAAAGGGTGTACATTAGGTCTGACACAAAAGGAGCAATGGTCAAGCACAATGCTATCTGAATTTTATGTCGTTAGTGATTTTACAATGTAATAGCCATTCTGTACAGGCAGCAACAGCTCTCATTCAGATTAATTTCAAAATATTCAACAGTTTACCTGTATAGTTACCTTGGAATTGAGATTCTGGGAATTTATGCATACAAAGTGTGCAGAGCTTAGTTAGAAATGGGCTGGGCTAGAATTGGATCCCGCCATTGTTTGGTGATAAGTTGTCAGTGTGAGAGGCCTGTCTTGGCAGAACCCTGAATGTCATTTTAGCATTACTCTTCATTTTGTTTAATGCCATTGGGTAGCTGTCTTAGGGGTGGTACTTTGGATGGAGGCACAGTAGTGACAATGGATGGATCTGATCTGTCACTCAATTATGTGATGTCATAGTCAATTATGTTACATGTAGGCTGATGTCACAATCATAATTGATGGAAAATACTCTGTCATGAAGCTAGAAGATTCTGTCAAGTGTACGCATTACCATATTTCGCTTAATTGAAGCCTATGCTCTAACAGAAACCCACCCCCTAACTTTGACATATGGGCTCCAATGATTTCTAAGCAGTTTCAAAACGGCAAAACTCTGTATCAGAAGCCCACCCCCTAACTCAGCAGATTGTATATGAACAATTTTTTTATGAGGAAATTTGTAAGAATAGCATGTATAATAATAACAATCGTGGGACAGGGTGTGTACTTCTGACTGATCTCTGCCCTGATACATTTCCGGCCCCTCTAGAAGTCAATACAGGCCTCGGTTTTGTAAGTCTTGACCACCTATTAGATTAATACTAATAGTAGGCCACGTACGTATATGTTCAAGATATAATAAAGTTTATTCCACGCTTTTGTAGTCAAAATGCGCATAAAACAGTCTTGGCGTGATTAAATACCTTCCTTATAAATATATTTTAAGACCAAATTTATGTACCAAACAACAAGCACGGGAGAAAATGCGCGTCAATTTTGTAACACCGATCAACATTAAATGATCCAAATTGAATTATTACGAATGCCAATATAGCCATCTTCTTAAGTTGGCGAGGCAGCGGCTCTTTTGCGATGGGAGGCGGCATGTTCTCGCGAGATATTTACGCTAACGGGAGTTTATCAAATGGGTACCCGTTATTCAGATCAGTATAATACTCAGTTCCTATCGCACAATGATAATATATAGAAATTCCCGAGTTCCAAGTCCCTGATTCCAGAATACTTATATCCGAGTACTTGCTCTAAAATAAACTCTTCAATTGGAGGCGAATCATGTGATTTATATTTTTTCGCTATGTCATTTTATATCAAATTGTGGATTAATTTTAATGTAATAACCAACCTTTATTTAGGCACTCAAATCAAAGAATTTCACTGCCACGGTGATGTTTTGAGGTATACATTAAACATAGGCGTAGGCGGTGGGAATTTTTACGGGAGAAAATGCGTTGAATTTCCGTGGTGTCAGTTTTAGAAAACTTTTTTGGGAAAACTCTAATATAAGCCCACCCCCCTTCTCAGAGATGTTGGGTTGGAAATTGAACACCTCTTATCCTAATAGAAGCCTAGGCTTCAATTAAGCGAAATACGGTATATGTCTTTGATGAATTTACTATTTAATAAACTTTCCGTTGAATATTTGGAAAGTAGTTTCATTTGGCGCTGTTGGCAACACCGCCCAGTCAAATTAGTTTCAATATATTCAACAGTTTACTTGTATAAATTTTACCTTTAAAATGGGATTCTTAGAATTCTGGATTTGAAGTATATAAATCCTTACCAACACACGCAATATGGGTGGAGCATATCTAAAAATGTGTGGGGCATAGCTATAAATAGATTCCTCTATTGCATTCTCATTGAGATTTATAAAAAATATGTTTAAATACAGGAGCCTTCTATGCCATGAAGGCAGTACTGTCTTATACCCACGCTCTGCGACGCTCACGCAGTCGATTACAAGACACTGACTACCTATTGGTTGTTCCATTTGTACAGGTGTTTTCTCCAAATATGTCCAGGTAAATAATCGTCTAATGATATTAATAGTACGTTTTGTACAATATACCAATATGTCAAAAATCAGTTCCATATGGATGTTTGACAATTTACAAAATGCCTATATCCAAACCAAACAAAAAAACCCGAGTTTAATAACATTTCATCATTAGTCATAATTGTTATGAATATTTAATCATTAATATGCAGACCAAATATAAATTTCCATTATTTTCTATTTCCGAGTCAAAGTATAGTTCTTCAGATAGGTAAATCAATATACCTTACTTTGGCTAGGTATATCTTACTTTTAAAGCAACATAGCCGATCGAGGGATCCATTCCTAGCTAAGTTCCCACCACGTTTTGCGCATGTGGGGATCAATTTATGTACTATGTACCCTAAATCCCAGAATCTGAATTTCAAGGTAATACAGGTAAGCTGTTGAATATTTTGAAACTAATTTAACTGAGCTGTTGCTGCCTAGGCAAATATTGTACAAATGTCTATGGATCGTGCAATTAGATGATGATCAGTTATAGAATCAGTCTATACCACTCAAATTGTGACTCATCATTATTTAACTGTCTCACTGCTGCTGCAAGCCACCAGACAATAATTGTGATGAGCAAAGAATCTGGACCTGATGAATATTTTGAAAACAATTTGACTGAAAGTTGTTGGTGGCTTAGCCACCAACAACTTTCAGTCAAATTGTTTTTAAAATATTTAGTAGGTCCAGAGATATAGCACTTGGAATATGTTGTCTGCAAAAACTTAGCAGTCAGATGATTAAACAAAACAGTGTAACACACTATAGTTGTAACTTAGCAGCTTTTCGGTTTTTATTAGCAAGCAATTCTACAAACTTATACTAGTTACAAGTCGCAGATAAAACATGTGAACTAAATTTTATTGACAAAGAGTGAAACTGCCTATAATAATTCATTGATAATTTAAGTTATTCAGTGGATTCCCCACATGCTATTTCCTAGAAAAGTCATTGCTAATAAATACCAGTAATGAACCACATACTAGCTTCATACGTGTATCATCATCCTATTGCGTGGTCTCACCCTCCCGCTCAGCTTCCGTATCAAGTACCGTGCTTTTAGGCTATGATATCTGCGCTAAGTTAATGAAACATCCTTAATATAAATGAACTGGGGGTCACAGCCAATGAAATTGCTCGATAAGAAATAAATGATGACCTGATTGGCTACCCTCCAGCCGACCAGCGTAATGTTGCTTCACATAGCAAGCGATCAAAGGCCTGCAAGTACAGCCACAAACAGTGGAGTGAGAGGAATGGGCGTATGTTAGTACGATGACATTGGACATAATAGAGAGAAACAGTATTTAATTAACTTTTTCTTGATAAGTTTTTACACCTAAACTAACTATCTGTATGTTATGGTGACCATATTCCTTGAGAATATAGGTCAATGGCTGTATATATCTTCCATTTTTCTCCGATCATGTGGTGATGTGTAGTTTAACCCTTAGCACTCTGATGTCAATATTCTATTTTTTTACCGTGTCAGTATCAAAGAAACTGGTGTATGTTTTTCAACAATTTTGCTGGAAGATGTTGCTGTCTACGACAGCACCATCTCCCACCAACTTTGTTGAAAAATGAACACCATTTCATCTTTTAGTTTAATTTGAAAATTGAAAATTGTGACACCAGTGTGGTCAGGGTTAATTTAGTTCATACATATATTACTTACTTTAGACGTGAGCCAGCCTCTGGAGCAATGGTGGCACTGCTTGTGGAGGAATATCTTACCTTCAGGAGGAGCAGACCTGCCTTTCTCACGGGTCCTACTTCACAGGTATATTTTTTACAGTTTAACCATTGAAATACTAGTGACTCAATTTAAGGACACCTATATTGGAGTGGTCTTGAATATTTGAAACTTATTTGACTGGAACGTATTGCTAATTTTAAAGGACATATGCATACAACTTGATAAATATATTAAAAGTATTGAAACTAATTTGACAGGAACCTGCTAACATTGTCATAGGATGCAACAACTCTCAATCTAATTAGTTTCAAATAATATTTTATCCGGTTGTTGAACCTAAAATCATATACAATGTACGCAAGAAATATTGTGTTGGATATTTTGAAATTAATTTGACTGGGAGTTGTTGCTGCCTGTGACAACAGCAGGTTTCTGTCAAATGAGTTTCAAGACATTCATCAAGTTACATCTGTAATTGTTTTAACCCTTTAATGACTAGATTTGGTCAGGAAAGTAAAAAAAATTTGCTTATTAAATGTCCATTTGCAGGCGAAGAGAAGACTATTTTTGAAAATTTATCACTAGAATGACTGGCTCGGTTATCGAGCCAGTCATTTCAGTGGTAAATTTTCAAAAAGCCTTCTCTTTGCCTGCAAATTGGCATTCCAGAAAACCACTACAGAGTCCAGTTATGGCCGGTTTGACAATAAAAGGATTAAAATCAAGATTTTGGAACATCCAAGCCTAAATAATTAAACTGTAGGACATTCTTTTGTAGGTGTTGTGGCGTACCCATGATTATAATCTTACCACTAAGCATGCCCAGGAATGCTCTAATGATGCAGTTTTTAAAATAGTCTTCTGTTAGCGTGCAAATTAAGGCATTCATTAAGAAATCTTGATTTTCTTGGCAAAATTTGATGATTAAAAGGTTAAATATACTGATGCAATTATGATGTAATTGAGTATGATGTCATACTACACGTCATGTAGTTAATTATGATGTTATATGATTGATGGATAAACTGGAATCCTCCATTAATTTGATTACAGGATGATCCTGATGAGATGGAAGGTTTTGTTGAGAAGTTGATGATTCTCGTCAACAAGCATGTACCTGAGTTAGCCAGCATCCTAGCCTCTCATAATGATGAACAACACGAGTTAATAGGTATGGTCTTACTGTAACATTCAAGGTTAAATTCATGCTTTGGCATGCTGGTTGCCTAGACATGGTGGCTATTAAACTTGATACTCTCCAGCAGTCGTATCACATTACACTGTATATAGTATGTATATGGCATTTGTGAGAATACGCTTTATGTGCTATCTGTAGGTGTGTGGATGGGGGGGCACAATTTTTCACTAATTTGATATACAAATGTATCACCAGTTGATCAATAGCAATGATTTTCTACAATCTTAAGCTGAATCAATCACAAAATCCTGATCAATGTATTGTAATATTTTGAAATTATTCTTTTTCCTTGACATTATTAGCAGTGTTTGTATGCGTCGCCCCCCCCCCCCCCCACCACCAACACAACAACCACCACCCACAACCAGCAACACACAAAGCGTTTTCCAATATTGGGACATATTGTATATCGCTATATAACCATTTTTCTTTCACTAGTTATCTCGATGTTGTGAGTTGGTTACTGAAACAGTGTTACGATACACTACACTTTGCCAGAATTTACTAATGGCACCATTTAGATGAATTTGAATCAAATTAATGAGAGGCATCGCTACATATAATCGTTAATGAAAATATGAACTGAAAGTTATGTTTCACTCACTTCTTATGAAATCTTCTATTGACTTGCATGTTTACATTGAATGTTGTATTTACAATGCATAACATGTCAATCGGTATTTATTGTTGCTATTAGTTTAATCTCTTAGTAATTCAAATTCCAGTGTACATATTTCAAGGCTATTATAGAGGAAACATGTTGAACGTTTTAAAACTAATTTTACTGGAAGGTCCCAGTTAAATTAGTTTCAAAATGTTCAAAGAGTATTCCCTACATCATAAAAAATAAATTGTCTTCTGTTCTGTAAGTGTTAACCCTTTAATGGTCAAGCCGGCCAAAACCGGCTTCTGCAGTAGTCTTAAAGATTGTCCATCTGCAGGTAAAGAGAAGAGTATTTTTGAAAATTTACCACGGGAGTGGTTGGCTCGATAAGTGATAAATTTCAAAAATACTCATCTCTCTACCTGCAGATGGACATTCAATAAGGAAATACTTAGATTTTCTTTGCCAAATTTGACCAGTAAAGGGTTAAATGAATAATGTTTGTTTCTATCAGAAGATGATGAGTCTACACAGGAGACCACTGATCCAGTACTCAGCCACCATCATCTCGAGCACCTGATTCGACCCATTATTAGAACTTTATTTGTTGGTGAGATTTAGCACTACATGTCACATGCACACTGGTAGATAACTATTTAACCTTTTCATGGTCAAGATTTTAAAGAAAATTACATTTTTGCTGTTTGAATGTCCATTTGCAGGCCAAGATAAGAAAAATTTTGAAAATTTACCAATGGAATGACTGGCTTGATTATCGAGCTAGTCGTTCCAGTGGTAAATTATCTAAAATTGTTCTTTTCTTGACCTGCAAATGGACATTCCTCAAGACCACTGCAGCGGCCTTTTTTGGCCGGATTGACCATTAAAAGGGTTAACTAATGTAGCAAATGTTACAATCTAAGCGTAATAATTATATTTTTGACAAAATCTAGTCATATCTGATACAAAATCTCATAATTGTTTTTCCATTTCAGTAACTAGAATAGAGTTAACTCCCTTAGCATAAGTGATCAGTAGAGGGGTAACTATCTGTTAAAAGAAAATAAATAAATTATTGTGGGAAGTGTGGTGGAGACAGAAAAATTAATTGAAAATAGTATAATTATTGAAAATGAGAATCTGTTTCAACTGCTACCGTATTTCGCTTAATAGTAGCCTAGGCTTCTATTAGGACAAGAGGTGTTCAATTTCCAACCCAACATCTCTGAGAAAGGGAGTGGGCTTATATTAGAGAGTTTTCTGAAAAAAGTTATAAAATTGATACCACGGAAATTCAACGTATTTTCCCCCGTAAAAATTCCCACCGCCTACACCTATGTTTAATGTATACCTCAAAACATCACCGGGGAAGTGAAATTATTTAATTTGAGCGCCTAAATATTGCGTAGCCTTTAATAAAGCTCGTTTATTACATTCAAATTAATCCACAATTTGATATAAAATGGTGTGGCGAAAAAATACAAATCACGTGATTCGCCTCCAATTGAAGAGTTTATTTTAGAGCGAGTGCTCGGATATAAATATTCTGGAATCGGGGACTCAGAACTTGGGAATTTCTATATATTATCATTGCGCGATAGGAACTGAGTATTATACTGATCTTAATAACGGGTACCCGTTTGATAAACTCCCGTTAGCGTATAATATCTCACGAAAACACATCGCCTCCCATCTCAAGAGCCACTGGCTCGCCAACTTAAGAAGCCGGCTATATTGTCGTTCATAATAATTCAATTTGGATCATTTAATGTTGATCGGCGTTACAAAATTGACGCACATTTTCTCCCGTGCTTGTTGTTTGGTACATAAATTTGGTCTTAAAATATATTTATAAGGAAGGTATTTAATCACGCCAAGACTGTATTATGCGCATTTTGACTACAAAAGTGTGGAATAAACTTTATTATATCTTGAACATACGTGGCCTACTATTAGTATTAATCTAATAGGTGGTCGAGATTTATAAATCTGAGGCCTGTATTGACTTCTAGAGGGGCCGGAAATGTATCAGGGCAGAAATTGGTATGAAGTAGACACAAGATTCAAGACACCAGTGACACGATTGTTATTATTATACACGCTATTCTTACAAATTTGCTCTTAAAAAAAATGTTCATATACAGTCTACTGAGTTAGGGGGTGGGCTTCTAATCCAGAGTTTTTTCGTTTTGAAACTGCTAAGAAATCATTGAAGCTCATATGTCAAAGTTAGGGGGTGGGCTTCTATTAGAGCATAGGCTACTATTAAGCGGAATACGGTAATTGTATTACCATAATCATTTCATTGCTGAAAACAACACATCCCAATTTCAAAGCAGCTACACAGGTGAGCTATTGACTATCTTAAAAGTATTTGATTGACTATGCTGCTGATGCAGGCAGCAATAGCTTCCAGTCATATTACTCTCACAATTTTCAACAGAAGATGTCTACTTTCCTAGTGAACATCATGTTACATTCGCTGTTTCTCACAACCGCTGTCTTCACCCTTTAATGGTTAAGCTGGTTGAGCACAATATCTGCAGTGATCTGAAGAAATCTCCATTTGCAGGCCAAACTAGGTGTATTTTTTTTAATGCGCCAATGGAATGACTGACTCATTAATGAGGCCAGTCATTCGAGCAGTAAATTTTCAAAACCCTTATCAGGTCTACAGAATAATATTTTCTATGAGAAAATTGGAAATTCTCTTGTCCAGTTTTGGCCACTAAATGGTCAATCCACATTTGTAGTGACAGATGTGTCCAGTAATATCCATATGATACTTTAGTTGCATATCTCGGATGCAATGCTTCCTCATAACCCATGATCATTCACCCATCACGGAATGCCTGTCATTGCCTGTGCATGCGGTGCAGGTTATGCCTTTGCTTCCCATACTCTACGAATTCTGGTGCCATAAGACTTGATGACGCTTCATCGATAATAGTTGAAATGTTGTGTTTGTACGTTTGAGACTTAAAGTATTTTCACTAAGGTGGTTCACGGTTTAATACCTTAGCGGTAATGATAAAATTGAAATTATTGCTTTTGAATGTCCATTTACAAGCAAAGGTTAGACTATTATTGAAAATTTACCACTGGAATAGTTTGCTCAATTATCGAGCCAGTTATTCCAAAGGTAAACATTAAAAAAGTAATAAGGAAAAATTAGTTACCTCTCTGGGATGTAGAAATTGTTTGAGTGTAGCTTTCGTGACCATCTCGGTCACTTCTTCAGCACTAATTAATGGTCGCTGGCAACGTCACTCTGGTCAGTTCTTGTGGAGTCACGTGACAGCATGGACTGGTAGACTGCTGTTATTCGGTAGCCCTCGTTCCTGTTCATGGTTGGTTGATGCTTGTAGATTTCTATGGCCTCTTTAACCTTCTGTTTGAATAAGTTTGTCTCAATGTTGATGACCGAGGCACTGCTGGCGGGGATGACTTTCACATGCCTGCACCTCTACAACATCCAACCTTTCACTGATCACCTCAACAGCATCGACCAATGCATCCAATTCACCAGCGAAGTCGAAGCTGATGGCCAGATTGCATTCCTGGACATCTTAGTACATGTCAGTGTGAATCATCCTGGGATCGGGACCAACTTTTTCGGAAATATTAAAAAAGTAGTCTTGTCTTGTCCTGCAAATGAACATATCTCAAGACTACAGCAATGCCTGATTTTTGCCAGTGCAATATTAAAGTGTTAAAACAATATTACTCACCATTTGTTATGAGAGATGTTTTACTCACCATTTGTTATGAGAGATGTTTTACTCCCCATTTGTTATGAGAAATGTTTTACTCACCATTTGTTATGAGAGATGTTTTACTCACCATTTGTTATGAGAGATGTTTTACTCACTATTTGCCATGCAATTGTTAGTCAAGATATGCATAACATCACTTTTTTCACTAATTTTTCATTTGATTTTGCAAAGTAATAGTCATGATTTGTTTTGTTGTTAGCTGATATTGACGCATCAGTACAATGTGGTCATGTTTGTTTTAGGTTATTTAAACATGGAGACCTTGCTGTATGTGTGGGATCAGTACATGTTAGGCACTGAATGTCCAGTCTTCCAGCAACAATGGCTATGTATTGTCATGGCAACAATGTTACAGTTATTGCATGGAAAGTTACAGGAATGTACTAAGGTGGGTTTTTAGAGTTATTGATTGTCTATTATATTGTAGTTTTCACCTTAATACAATTTAAAGGAATAATAATATGTCATTTTATGTACAAAACTGGCCAATTAAATCATATTTATTAAAGTTTATAATGAAATTTTTAAACTTTAGTTTTTTTAATCTGATATATACACCTGTGCAAAAGTTAAGCACCAGCAAAAACAATAGAACGTAGAAACATGATGGTACAACTAGGCTGCCATACTTTTTGTCCCCGCGTTAGCTGACATAATTCCAAGTACAAAATGCACATGCATGCATGACTTCACACCGCTTGA
This sequence comes from Chaetoderma sp. LZ-2023a, assembly GCA_034401795.1. Classification (NCBI taxonomy): domain Eukaryota; kingdom Metazoa; phylum Mollusca; class Caudofoveata; order Chaetodermatida; family Chaetodermatidae; genus Chaetoderma; species Chaetoderma sp. LZ-2023a. The sequence continues at coordinate 109,063,227 of CM067370.1, read as the reverse complement.
TGTCCGTGCGTGGCGGGAAACAGCACACGTGTTCAGTTATGTAAAAGTCCAGTTTGAGGTGTAGAACATTACATACAGATTTAGGCGACAAGATTAGGAATTTTGTGTTCATGACCGTGGTTTATTTGTACAGAGAGAATTAGCTCTTGATTGTGAACCGCTATGGCAAGACGAAGGTTAAGTGATCGTGTGAAATGGCAAATCATAGGCATGCATACCACTGGTATGTCATGCAGAGAGATTGGCAGACAGCTGAACATTAACCATACTGTAATCAGTCGTTTGATTGCAAAACATGGGCAAACTAACGAGGTGAAGGACAGGCCTAGATCTGGAAGACCGAAGAAGACTACTGCCCGTGATGATCGAGCCCTAGTACGCCTTGTTAGGAGATCTCCATTCACCAACAGCAGAGTGCTCAGCCAGCAATGGGAAACGCGCAATAGAGTGTCAATGTCTACCGTCAAAAGGAGACTGTATGCTGCTGGCATGAAAGCTAGGAGACCTGTCAGACGTCCTCTCCTCACTGCACACCACAAAGAGGAGCGTCTGAGGTAGTGCAACGAAAGAAGACAGTGGAACATGAGATCCTGGAGACGGGTACACTGGTCCGATGAAAGTCGGTTCCTGCTTCATGCCACAGATGGTCGAACTCGTGTATGGAGGTCCAGACACACAGCGTACGACCAACGTAACATCATGGAAGAAGTTCCTTTTGGTGGAGGTTCCGTTATGATATGGGGGTGCATCTCATTTGATTGTAAGCTGGATCTGTTGACTGTACCTGGAACACTAAATGGACAAAGATATCAAGATTCCATACTGGATAGAGTTGTGGTCCCTCATTTTGTAAATCATGCACCTGGAACCCACCCTATATTCATGGATGACAACGCCCACCACATCGTGCTAGAGCTGTGCATGAATACCTCCGCCAGAATGCCATCGAAACCCTACCATGGCCAGCAAGGAGCCCTGACATGAACCCTATTGAGCATATCTGGGACATTCTGGGAAACATGGTGAGAAGGAGGGATCCTCCTGTGCAGAACCTACAGGAATTAACAGACGCACTCCATCTTGAATGGCAACGAATACCACAATGGCGTATCAGTCGGTTGGTGACCAGCATGAGACGTCGTGTCCAGGCCGTCATCCAGGCACAAGGTGGATATACCCGGTATTAATAATGGCAGTCTCAAACTCGTGAACAGATGTTAAACTTCGTTTTCAGACACCATTAATGACAATCTAGCCACGTGTGTCAACTGTAGGGCAATAGTTGTCAGTTGTGTCAACGTAACCATATTCAGGCCTCGTTTTCAAGTTCAAATAAAATCATACAGTGTTTCCCCACCATCATAATCAGCATTCCTCTAGTTGCATTATTACCTCTTGCACTAAGATGGATGGGTACATAAATGTTTATGCTATTGCTTTCTTCATAGCACATGAATATACCCTCGCATGTGCGTAAAAATAGGGTGGTGCTTAACTTTTGCACAGGTGTATATTTGGCAATATTTCAATTTGATTTGCTGCTTCAAACAACAAATGAGATGTTGCAATTTCTTTGTATATCTTTGATTTTTAGCCAGCACTATTTTATAAACATACACACGCTTGCTACTGGACTCTCGGTATTGCTGTTAATATTCAGTGTTAAAGCACTTGGATTAGTTGAGGTATAGGAGATATTGGATCTATGGTGTATGCACCTTCTGATAAGGTTACCTAGAAGTGAAAGAGCAATACTATTTTTGGGATATTTGTATAATTGTTCCCTTCATTTTCACTCTCTACACCCTACATCTGCTTGACTGTCCATGCATCAGGTTCTCTGGCACGGTTGTGGTTTCTGATAGGTAACTTATTTGTCATGGAAGAACCCTATTATTGCATCAAGCAATTAACTTGAAATTAACCATTTTATGGTTAGGCCAGTCAAATACAGCTGTAGTGACCCTAAGAAATCGCCATTTGCAGACCAAGAGACTATTTTTTTCAAGTTTACCAATGAAATGACCAGCTTGATAAGTAAGCCAGTCATTCCAGTAGTAAACTTTCAGAAGTAGTTTTCTTTTAGTCTGCAAATGGATAAAATGGATATTTTCTTTACCAACTTTAACCATAAAAGGTTAATAGATAATAAAACTAGAATTATTATTTTCATTTAATACTCGCATTCTCTCAAAGTTTTTTCAATAATTTGAAAACCTATTCTGGACGGGATATTCTGGAGTTAAACGCTCAAGGTCACTATTAGTAGAATTAGACCCCTTGTCTCCCTACAACTCAGACAACACTCAACAGATTTTGGTCTATTATTATGATTTCCCATTGAGCAACACACTCTGATCGTTATGGAATATTTGAAAGCCCATAAGAATGATGGCTATTGTATTCATGATTCTGTACTGATATCAGCTATGCGTACTTTCTATCACTCTTTTTCTTGTCAGCCAGCAGTTTTGCAGACTGTTCTGAAGACAGAAGGGCCCAAACTGACTGTTCAGCAGTTTCAATATGAGGTACATGTACTGCTGCTCATGACATGTATCAATTAAGAATATGTCAATTATTATAAATAATATGTAGTTATTAACCCTTTAACCCCTGAAATTCCAGTATCTATGTATGTCTATACATGAAAGCTGTTGAATAATTTGAAACTAATTTGACTGGAAGCTGTTGCTGCCATAGGCAGCCACAGCTCCCAGTCAAATGAGTTTCAAAACATTCAACAGAATATTCCTTAGATCCTATAGAATTTTTCATTTCAGGTTTGTGAGGGTTAAAGGGTTAAACAGTCATTTTTAATCCAGAAAAGGCTGCAGTTACTTTGAGATCGCGGGGGCTGAGAAGTTTTTCTCATATTGTCGGTTCCTCTTTACTTGGGCTATTGGCTGGTCACTGTAAAATTGTAAAATTCCAGGAAATTGCTAACTAACCAGGCTGTAGTAATTGATATAAAATCTAACGCAAATTGTTCATTTGATATTATGCTTTTCTAGAAAACAACGGCCCGAAATTATAAAATATTAGCGCAAGAAAAGATAGGTTTTAGAGATTGTTAACCACCCCCTGTCCTACGAGGTTAATTAAAATAGGTTTTATTCTATTTTTTGCGTGAAGTACATTCTTATAAGTAGTAATTTATCAATTACTTTAACCCTAGCCTCTAACAACAATTTGACAGATACGGATAACTAAGAAAATTTTCAAGTGATATTTAAATATCATTTTCCCGTACGAAGAGCAGTAACTTATTGCATTAGCCAGATATATTATTGGAATGTAACTAATGGAAAGCGGATTATCTGCCTAACAGAAGGTTATATCGGTTTTATGTTATATTTCGATATTTCGGTATTAGCAAAATCATAACCGGTATGACTATGATACCGGTATTCAGTATAATATCAGTATATCGTGAAGCCCTAGCTGACAATATTTCTGCAATCTCTCACATTTAATACATCATTACACACTACATGTTTCAGATTCAAAGGCATCATGTGACTGAGTTGCGCCCTTTGTTGAAGTCTGATGATGACACCACCGCTCTGCCTGTATTGGACCCAACACAAAGTAATATCCTTCTTCTATTTAGCTTTTTAGGTCACATCAATTAACTTATTTAATGATTATGTGTCCGTCATCGTCATCCATCAATTATATCATGTTTGCACTTCATTGCCCTGCCTATAAGATACATTATAGCTTCTGTCTTACTATATGTCTAGATAGATATACACCTCAATAATGTTATTCCAACTTGTTTTACAGTTTGTGATTGACAGCTATAAGTAGATAAATTCAAAATGTGTGTTGTCCATCATCCATGTAAAAAATCCTTTTATGAGTTATTACCTGTTTTGATCCTAGTACAGCTGCTATATTCAGGCAAATGAATTAAATGCCATATGACATCAATTTATTTAAATATAATTAACCCATTGATGGTCAAGCTAGTCTAAACTATCCTCTGCAATGATCCTGAGGATTGTCCATTTGCAAGCCAAGTGAAAAATTTTTTTGAACATTTATTACTGACTACATAATAAATTTTCAACAGTAGTTTTCTCTTAGTCTGCAAATGGACATCCACTAAGCAAAATATGAATTTTCTTGTCCAGTCTTGACCATTAAAGGGTTAAAAGTAACATATCTATAATTTGCATAATAATATTGTGACTAAACTGGTAACAAATCTTCATAACAATGGACACTCACCCGTGCACACTGGGGTGCATGCCCACTCGCACATGCATGTGCACACATGCAAAGATGGATGTTCAGACAGGTATACCATAAAATTCCGTGTATACTGCGCTATCGTGCATAGTGCGCACCCCTAAATTTGACCAAAATTGGCCTAAAAAAACCTTGTTTTCGTGTATAGCGTGCAGTAAGAGCGAAAGACATGTGAACGAAAACTGGTAACAAAAACTCACTGACGTAATGCGTGTTGAATATGCTTTCTTTATAAAATCCAGTTTGTGGCATGCGTTAATCTGTTGTTTAATCACAGGAATATCGTTTGCCTACACTTTTAGCAATTATTTTATATTAAACTTTATTGAACGATATAAAAATACAAATATAATTTCCATCAGAACAGGTTAGAATCCGATTCTTTGACTGCTGTGACCTTTAACCTTAACCTGTCAATCATAATCATCATCCTGCCCGCTGATTGGCCAAAACATTGTCCCGTTTAGCATGTAGACAACATTCCTTTCAATATCTATGTAAATGCTAGATCGCCTTGAAAAACATCGGCTCTATCATTCTTTTTTTAACGAATTTATGTCTGTATCTGGGTAGCAATCTATGGATTTTAAACATCTCTATGTCCACCTTGTGAAGACAAGAATAATGTCCCTTTATGTAGATATAATAAATGCTAGATTGCCCTGGAAAACATCGGCTATATCGTACTTATTTCAACTCATTTATAGCCATGTCTGGATAGCAATCTATGGATTTTAAACATCTGTATGTACTACTTTGAATAAATTAGAACAAATTACAGGAAACAATGGCGTTGTAAAAACTTTGAATGATGTTTTATTTGATAATTTTGCAACACATGTTATTTAATAAAGGTATAACACAATATTTAGACAGTAGTAAGACATTTCAACGATCCAGTTGAGGTCGTACCATTGTAGATATGATAGAATGCGATCGTTATTCCCGACTGATTAGATCGATAAAATCACATTTTCAGCTCTGAATTTTGCGATTCTGACGAAATATTTCGAGGAAAAACATGTGACAAATATTTATCCTTGTATATAGTGTGCAGTACTTTTTTATAACATGTAATTTGAGCAAAAAAGTGCGCAATATCTACAAAATTTAATGGTAATTATAATTCCATCATTTCAATTCTTCTAGTGTCATCAGCTCCTTGGCGTGCTTGGTACGAGAACAACATTCCTGGATACACGCATCCCGCTGACAGACGCAGAGCTCGGGAGGAGCGCGAGGCAGAGCGAGAGAGGTAACGGTAAATAAGTCGAATTTGTTTTTGTGGCTGTTTGAGGCTGTATGTAAGTTATAGAATGGTATTGTAATCTGTAACCCATATCAGAAGTGTAATTCACTAATTGTATTGTATCTAGAAGAAAGACTGATGTTCATTTTGGAAACTGTTGCTGAAAGGTGTTGCTGTCTCTGACAGCAACAGTTTTCAGCAACACTGTTTCCAAAATGAACACCAGTTATCATGTGAAAGGGAATTGAATGGATGGACCTGATTTGTCACTCAACTATCAGGTCACGTGTTAACTGATGTCACAATCAAATGAAATAAATCTGTCATGACTCATGAAAGGGACAAAGAACCGACAGTGGCCGTCTGAATTTGGTGAATTTACAATTTAATAATTGAATATTTAGAAACTAACTTGACTTGGAGCTGTTGCTGCCATGGTTCCCAGTCAGATACTTTAAAAATTTTCAACATCGTCCCTGTTTTACCGTGGACTGCAAATAGACTTAAATGATATCTATATATATATTCTATGCAGGACCTAGTCTATAGTGTTTAAAATCTAACAAATTTTCAGTTTTTATTATGAAATAAGACATTCTCTTCTTGCTTCATTAGGTTGTTGAACCAGAAACGCGATGCAGAAGAACGACTAAAGGATGAACAGGACAGAGAAAATAGGTAAATGATTATTTTATTCAGTTCTGCTTTTAGAAAAATATTTTAATAATTAACTGTCTGCCGCCAGAATTTCTGATGACTACATCTTCCATGTGATTTAACCTAAGCCACCAACAGCTTTCAGTCAAAATGTTTTCAAAATATTCAGCGCCAAACAGCTTTAAGTCAAATTGTTTTCAAAATATTATGTCCAGCGTTATTGCTCATTGAAATTATTGTCCGGTGTCTTGGAGCAGTTTGATAGTTAATGAGTATTTAGGTGTCACTAATCTTTTTATCTATTTACTAAGAACACAAGCAAAAGTTAATGTTTGGCTACAGGCAGGAAGACATCATTGATGAAAGATAATTAGGTATTGTTATGCTGCGGTTACAATTATCCAAACATAAATTACAGAAATATTAAATTTCCTTATTAAAAGTATGAATTAAATTAGATGTGTTTAGAGCCGTAACCCTCGAATTTGTTCAAGTAAATTTCAATTTTCTCATAGAAAATGTCTATTAATGGACTATTTTTGAAAATTTACAACTGGAATGGCTGGCTTGGCTATCGAGCCAGTCATTCCAGTGGTAAATTTTCAAAAACAATCTTCTCTTGGTCTGCAAATAGATATTTCTCAAGACCACTACAGAAGCCCTTTTTGGTTATATGAATGTTAAAGGGTTAAAATATTGATGTTTCAGGGAGTTGGAAGCTGAACGCCTGCGAGCGATTGCCCTAGCAGAGGGGCATGCTGAGGATGAAAAATCATTATTGCAGCAGCAGCTTGAACAGGTAGGCAGAGTTCTACTTCAATAGGAAATCTGAATATACAGTAAACTCTGTCTTAGCACTTTAATATTCAAACAAAAATGGCCTCTGCAGTAGTCTTGAGAAATGTTCATTTGCAGACCAAGTGACTATTTTTGAAAATTTACCACTGGAATGACTGACTCGATAACTGAGCCAGTCATTTCAGTGATAAATTTTCAAAAATAGTATTCTCTTGGTCAGCAAATGAACATTCTGTAAGAGAAAAAAAATTTGAATAAATTCCAGTGTCATAGGATTACATGACCACCTTATGTAGTATCAACAATTAGTCACTGGTGATCTCTTAATACAGGTGGTTTGCTTCAGCATATGTCTTTTGGTGCAGAAAGACTATAGTTCTTGAAGACAGTTTGATGACCTGTCTTAAAGAGCAACCATTTTTAAACCCAGCAAAAAAATTTGCATGGTATTATGTGATGGCACCGTCCATCGGGCGATTGCGCATGTGGGTGGCAGTGTGATTTCCGGATGATAGCTCTGTTACCATTTTTCAGATCCCATTGAAACTTCAGAGGGTGATTGGACTGGGTCTGGGGAAGAAACCTATGGAAATTGATGATGATCAGAATTCCAAGAGGGGCCGCTAGCCGCCGCCGGCGATTTTGAAAATTGGTTTCCATGATGATTACTCCGTTATCATTTATCGGATTGATTTGAAACCTTATAGAATGACTGACCTAGGTCTGAGGAAGAAACTTATTGAAATCAATGATGATCTGAAATCCAAGATGGCTGCCAGCCAAGTGTGGCCATCTTGAAAACTTGTATCCAGACAATAACTCCAGTACCATTTATCAGATCATTTTGATACCTTATCAGATGACTGAACTAGGTCTGAGGAAGAAACTTATCGAAATCGACGATGATCCCAAATCTAAGATTTCACAAGTCAGTGGCGGCCATCTTGAAAATTAGCTTCTGGATGATAACTCCATGAACGTTTAGCAGATTGCTTTGAAACTTCATAGCATGACTGGTCTCGGTCTGAGGAAGGAGTTACCATTACTGATAGCACTCATTCATTGCTTTGTCATCAGGGCGGGGTATTATCCATCATTTGCGGAGCTCTTGTTCGGGTTTATTTAAACTTGGCTCAACCCTAGAGTAATAGGCTTCAGAACATTTTTCTGATGGTTGGCTTCTCTCTCTAAAAATCTGATTGGTCAATTTGTTCATTGGACATCTTAGATTTTGTAAGATTTCCATTCAATCAGTTAAAAGACTACTTACTGGAATGACCGCAGTATGTACCAGGCTAATATTAAGAATGATGATTTCATTCAGATACTGTTGTTCATGGTGAACGACAGATTCTTGTCCTGTAATTATCTCTCATTAGAGCTACATGTAGGCTTGCTGCATGAGTTTGTGTCTGGTTTTGTACATCAATGCCTTGTGACAAGAGCGCATTTTGAATTGCATGAGAGCAGAGTGCATCCATATTCACATGAGCTATCTCGCGTGAAAATTTTCAAACTGTTATAAATGTTTTCCGATTGATTAGTTTAAAAAACCAGAATCCAGTGCTGTGTGTCCAGCACAGGTCTATTATGTATTATCTGACATGTTTATTCTATCCATAAGGAGCGACAGATGAGGGAGGAATCTGAACGAGCGGCACAAGCACAAATTGAACAACTTAGGGAAGAGATTGAACGTCTCAGAAACGCACAAAATGTAAGATTAACCCAGAAACCTCCTCCACATTCATCTAGTATGAAACTATGCAATCTGCTCATAAATAAGCTAAGGTCTTTCCAAAACAAAAACGTTAATTAGTAAGAAATGTTCTGTTGATGATTTTGAACATAATGGACCTTTCCAGTTTTAGTTATGCCCCGCCCATCTATATCTAAGCTCCACCCACACCTCGCTGGTGTTGGGATCGATCGATTTCTGAACTTCCTGACTATTAATTTCCAGAAAACTATACAGGTAAGCTGTTGAATATTTTGAAACTAATTTGACTGGGTGCTGTTGCCTATGGCAGCAAAAGCGCCCAGTCAAATTAGTTTCAAAATATTCAACAGCATGTTTATTAAATAGTAGAGAGATACAATTCATACAACATGTCAGACTATTAAGAGTTAAAGATGGGCCATATAGAATCATTTATGATGTAATGATTATGACGTCCATCATACACGCTGCTTAGCTGATTATGACTTCAGACGGTAGATGGATATTCTGGAACGGTGAATTGGATTGGAACACAGGCAACAATGTCATCCGATTCAATTATGTTCAAAATATTCACCGGTACATTTTCTTTTGTTTTGAAAACATTTGAAGTTATTTCTGAGTTGTACTGTATAGCCAACTATTATAAGCCAGTTGATCACACCATTTTCACATCAAGAGTATACTTACCTCCCTAATACTTTTGATATTGCTAAATATCGGCTTTCACTCAATAAAACACTCAGATTAAAAACAGTTAGGTGCCCCTACTGGGCAGGGAGTCAGAGGTAGTCCGGCGGATGCTCGCCCCACCACCGCGCATGCGCCGACTACTACTTCCTCTTTGGTCATTTATTGGCAAAGGGTTACATGCGGTTTTGTGTTACCTATACTGCGCGTTACCTTGTTTTTTACTCAAATTTGACGATTCTTGTACGTTGGAAGCATGTCGGAAAGGGAGGATTCGCCTTTGGAAGGAGCGGGATCTCTTTATCAGGTGATTTCTTTGATATGCTAGCGTGTTTTGTCCCGGTTTAATGTATTTCCGGGACTCGCGCTTACCGTGATTAGCGCCTGTTTATGTTGGTTTTTTACAACATGGTGCTTCATAATTTCACTTCAAGAGTATACTTACCTCCCTAATACTTTTGATATTGCTAAATATTGGCTTTCACTCAATAAACACTCAGATTTAAAACAGTTAGGTGCCCCTACTGGGCAGGGAGTCAGAGCGTAGTCTGGCGGATGCCAGCCCCACCACCGCGCATGCGCAGACTAGCACTACCTCTTTGCTAGATTATTGGCAAAGAGATCACACATGTTTTTTTTTTGTTCAATAGCTTTTTCGCTCTCTTAAACTGTTTAAGTGGTGTTTGTTTGGAGTGTTAGTCACTTTTTTGGATGGCGGATAGGAATACGTCGCCACAGGAGGACGGAGGACCTTTAAATCAGGTGACTTCTAGTAAAATTAGCGAGTTTTCTTCCCGGTGTATTGTGTTTCCGGGACTCGCGTTTACCGTGATAAGCGCCTTGGTTGGTTGGGTTATATCAACTCGGTGCTACCTAGGACTAATTTCTCTTTCTGTTTATGTCCACAGGTCTGTATGACGCTAGGTGGTGACGTCACAGTACCAGAGAATTAGTATTCTCTCCACCATGGTTCCATTTCCTACTAACACTGTTAGGTTATCTAACCAAATGAAAAATTATGTCCAGTGAGTTGGAGGCCTGGTATAAAGGTCTTCTCACTTTGCCCTCTTGATCCAATTCCTTCCCCATGAGGTGGAGAGAGTTAAGAGGCGTGCAGATGGTGGAGTTTCCGGTTCGTCACGTTGGATGGTTTGTCTATACAAAGTGTCAGGTATCTAGTTATTGATAATGTGGTGATGTTAATTATTGTAAACAATCAAAGGGAGATAATTAACATTTTTGCCAGAAAAGAGTTATCTATATGTATCTGATGGTTGTGTAGTCAACTTATCCATTCAGCATACAATTCGTCTTTGCACTTGGATGTTTTGTTGGGATCGAATTTTTCCTGTCACGGGATTAATGACGTCATAATCAGCTGGCTATGTATTTATTAGCAATTCAAGCGCTATGCTGGTTTTTGATGTATATTGATCTTTATGATCGTTTTCCTTCTCCTTGAGTTGGATTGAGTTTCTAAGCTTAACTAGTTGCTCATACTCCTTGTCCTTTGCCCTGTTTCAGGGACCGGGTTGCACGTCCTGTGGACGTTTTATGCATGTGAAGTTCTGGCCGCATCTGTGTTATCGATGTAGCCCTTGTGGTCCATTGATTAATTGTGACATATGTAAGCACTGGGGGGGCGAGTTAATGTCCGAATTCTTGTGCTGCTTACAGGCGACGGACAAGGTGGTAGAGGAGGAGAAGAAGAAGAAGCGGAAACGAGAGGTTGTAAGTAGGAAGGGTAAGGGGAAGGTCTCGTCCGCGGTGGATATGGAGACCTTCCGGACCGAGATGTTGGGAGAGATGAAGAGGACAATAAAAGATTTGGTTCCAGGGTTGCTTCGTGGCATGCTTCCTGGACCAGATCCTTTATTGTCCTCATCATCGGCTTCGGAGCAGGTAATCCCCGCCTCTGGATCGATTTTCCTTAGTCCGCTTCCGTTGTCCGACGATTCAGAGGTGGCCCCATTAGAGGGGGCGTTCCACGGCCCTGGCAGCAGGCTTATTGCCGCGCCGATAAGGGACCGTGGACGGTTGTCGCTGGAACCCGCTGGCTGCTTATCAGTCCAGGGGTATCCGCACGCCGCGGTGGCCAGTACCTCCTATGGCACCGTTCCTGGTCAGCCCGGGTTAGCTCTCTTTGCTGACCCGGGGTCTAATCTTTCTGACCAGGGTGATGAGGATTACCTGCTAGGGTCGCCGTCTGACGACGTGGACATGGATGAAGACGTTTGTGCACCCCTCGCGGGGAATACAGGCGCTTTTTTCCACGGTATTACTCACCCTGGAGTAAGGTCCGCGGTTCAGGTGGTGGCCCAGGGCGCTGCTGATGGCCAGCGGTACCGCATACCTCGGCTTGCCGAGAGTGTAGCTGGTGCTGGCCGGGCCCGTGGTAGGGCTATATATACCCCGCGCTCTACCGCGGTGCCTGCTCCTGGTCAAACCAGTGATATTCTCATGCCGGTGCTGTCAGGCCCGCATGTTTTCCCTGGCTTGCCAGGTGTATCAGCGTACCCGCCGTCAAGCTCTACTGCTTGCGCTCAGGAGGAAGACGAAGGACCCCGTCTTGTAGAGCGCTCGCAGTTAGCCACGGAGGAGGATTGGTATGACGCTTGCCAGTGGTTGGTGAGCGTTAGGCCTGATCTGCCCGTGGAGCAGTCGGCTAGCCACCGTGTTCACACGCCGTGGTTAGCTGGGAAACCAACTGCTAACGCTATGCCTTCTCTGCCGCTGGCGGAGCATGTCGTTGACATGTTCAAGGCGGCGGAGGCGTCCATTAACACGAGTGGACGTCTCGCGAAGGCCCCTCGCGAGGTGGCCAGGCGTTGTCGCATCGTGCCCCTGGACTACCAGCGGTACGGTGTGGTACCCAAGCCCAGCGTGGATGACCGCGCGGCTTTGGGTGAGGATACGCGGCCAGGCTCCCGTTCTGACGCGGGGGTCTTGTGCGCGAACGCGTTGCGTTCGGCGAATACCGCGTTGCGTGATGCGGAGGAGAGTGGGAGGGCTTCGATTGCCGCTCTGTCCCACGTCTCCCAGCTGTTACAGGGGGTAGTAACGGCATCCGCATCGCGCCAGCCAGGCCCGCTCGCGGTCCAGCGAACCATCCAGGATGGTATTAACCTGGCGCTGGACTGTATGACGCGGGCGGTGACCAGGAGTGTCAGGGCAAGACGCACATTTGCCCTGGACAATCTGTGCCCGTCTCAGGACCTGTATAATAGGCTACTCCGTACGCCTATGACGGGTCCTGGTCTTTTTGGAGGTGAGGGATGTCGCCACCTCCAGGAGACGGTCACCCTGGTGAATAACCAGAGGGCGCTGCGCGAACAGTTTGAGGTGCTGCGTCGTGCTAACGTTCGCGCCGCGGCCCCTGCGTATCGTCCCCTGCAGGCTCGAGGTGGTGCTGGCCAAGTCAGAGGCCAGCCGCCGTCGCAGCGCCGGCCTCGGCCGCGTGCGATTCGGCCAGCAGTGAGGGGGGCGCAGGCTCCTCAGCCACCGTCAGCCAGGCAGCCGCCCGTGCACCGAGGTGCGCGCGGGCCGGGGCGGGTCGCGCGAGGATCTGGGCGTGGTTATCGTTCCTGACAGGGCGCTTACCGCGGTAAGGACCACGCCGGTGTGTATGGCGACGGAGACAGTGCCGCTCTTGCATGCCTTGTGTCCACCGCGGTCCCTAGGTGGACCGGTGGGAGGCCGGCTAGCCGACCACATGCAAGAGTGGGAACGGTTAACTCAGGACCGTTTAGTCTTGCGATGGCTTTCCGTGGGGTATCATCCAGAGTGGATGACAGGCCCGCCGTCGCGACTGTCTCTGGTGCCAGTCTGGACTCCCATTCCGAGAGATCCAGATCAAAGGTTGTGTATCGAGGAGGAGATAAATTCCCTCGTACAAAAAGGAGCTATTCAGCCGGCACAAAGGTGTCCGGGCTTCTATTCAACCCTGTTCTTGGTAACAAAACGCACCGGTGGGTGGAGACCGATTCTCAACCTCAAGCCATTGAACAAGTTCATCGAGACGCCCAGTTTCAAGATGGAAACGGTGCGCTCGGTGTTGGCGGGGTTGGAGAGGGGGATGTGGACGGCGTCGATAGATTTGAAGGACGCTTATTTCCACATCCCCATCCACAGGAGTTTCTGTCGCTTCCTGAGATTTGCATTCCAGGGCAGACAGTGGGAATTCAGGGTGTTGCCCTTCGGAATTTCCACGGCTCCTCGGGTTTTCACCCGTGTGGTTCTTGCGATCACAGCATACCTCCGCAGGAGAAGCATAGCAGTCCACACGTACATAGACGACTGGCTGTTGAAAGCGCACACCCGGGAAAGTTTGTCCGCCAATCTGGAGATTGTTTTGAAAATTCTCACAGACTTGGGCTGGATGATCAATTTCCCAAAATCAGAGCTGACTCCATCCCAGAAGTTTGTTTACCTGGGGATGTTCTTCGATCTGGAGACAGGATATGTTTATCCTACTCAGGAGAGAGTTCAAATACTCATCTCGTTGATTCAGTCAGTGTGCGACAGTCGTCATGTCCTGGCACGGGTTTACTTGAGAATGCTGGGGTTGATGGTTTCGTTGGAACCAGTCATTCCTCAGGCCGCCTTACGCAGGCGGCCGATCCAGTTGTTTCTCATGACACAATGGACCCAGAGTACAGGTTCGCTGGACTCGAATGTGTCAGTGTTGGCGCCTCTGATTCACCACCTGCAATGGTGGTTGAATACAGAGAATCTCTTACCGGGGGTTTTGCTAACCCCTCCCCACCCTCAGGTGACTGTGTATACAGATGCATCGATGGAGGGCTGGGGAGCTTGCCTGGAAGAATCCACGATATCAGGGCTTTGGAATCTGGAACAGTCACAGGAACATATAAATCTACTGGAGCTAAGAGCAGTAGTCCTGGGCCTGGAACATTTCTTACAGAAAGTTCAGGGCAAGATTGTTCTTATTCGTTCAGACAACTCAACAGTTGTGACTTACATAAACCGCCAGGGCGGAACGAAGTCGCCCAGTCTCTGTATGATGACATGGAAACTGCTTTGTTGGTGTCTGGATCACCAGATTACCTTGAAAGCAGTTCATATTCCGGGAAGGTTAAACCTGCTAGCAGACTCATTGACCCGAAGGATGAGTGTTTTACCCACGGAATGGCAACTAAATCAATGTGTGGCGGATCGTCTGTTCGACCATTGGGGGAAACCCAACATCGATTTGTTCGCAACGAAGAAGAATGCGAAGATGACGACGTACGTCTCTCCGATTCCGGATCCAAGCGCTTTCGCAACAGATGCGTTAGCTATCAGCTGGGGGAGAATGTATGCATACGCATTCCCTCCAGCAATCCTGATTCCAAAAATTCTTCAGAAAATCAGACAAGAGGAATGCCAAGTGCTTCTGATCGCCCCGGATTGGCCAAGCCGATCATGGTATACGGATCTGCTGGACCTTCTGGTCTGCAATCCGGTTCCTCTGCCTCTGATGGACGATATTATCTTCCAGGGCAAGGCCCTTCACAACAATCCGTCAATGTTCAGATTGACTGCGTGGATGTTGTCAAGGAATCTAGAATTAAGGAGGGCTTTTCTGAGCAAGCAGCCATGTTTATGGCCAAAGCCAGGAGGGGGTCAACCTCCAGAGCATATAATTATAAAATCAACAGATTTGCAGAATGGTGCTCAAAAAGATGTATTGATCCAATGGATTCATCTATTCAAGTAGTAGCTGATTTCCTCTGTCACCTCTATGATGCCTATAGCCTCAAGCCTAACTCTATTGCTGGTTATAAGTCAGCATTAATGTCTGTTATTCCTTGCTTGGCTAAGAGGGGAAGTGATGAAGTAAATACATTGAATGTATTAATTAAAGGCATGGGCAATCTAAGACCAAGGAATCCTCCTGTGATTCCGTCTTGGAGTTTATCGCTAGTGCTTCAAGTACTAGGTGATAAGCCTTTTGAACCACTTAGTTCCATTTCTATGAAACTATTAACACTGAAGACTGTGTTTTTAATTGCTGCGGCCTCGGCTAGGCGTAGGAGTGAGATTCATGCCTTATCAGCCGAGGATGACCGTTTTGTGGTTTCAGGGGAAGGCCTTAAGCTGCTACCTAGGATTAATTTCTTGGCTAAAAATCAGTCGTTGAAATATCCAGGTCAACCTATTATTTTGCCTGCTTTAACTAGATATGATCCTAATTCTAAAGCATGGTGTCCCGTCCGGGCGCTGCGCCGGTACAAACAACGTACGGCGGCATGGCGCACCGACCAGTCAGCGTTATGGTTGTCATATATTGAACCCCATGGGAGGGCTTCTAAGGACACCATTTCCAGGTGGATTGTGGAATGCATTCAGTTTTGCCATAAATCCGCCACCGGGAAGCAGGTTGACGTGGCCAAGGCTCACAGTGTCCGCGGCGTAGTGACATCCAAGGCCCTATTTAATGGGGTCCCTGTGGATGATATTATGTCGGTGGCTCAGTGGCACTGTGAGTCAAGTTTTACAGACCATTATCTCCGTGACACCTCTAATCCTCTCGCCTTGTCGGTTTTGAAAAAATAAATCGGTTTATATTTTTTGAGGTGATTTCCTCATTACTTATATATATCACAATTAATTTATGGAAACACCCACTTTTTTGGGCCTGCATCAGTCTTTACCGATGGGAAGATGATGTCAGCAGCCATTTTCAACAAGGTCAGTCTTGTTCATGTGTTGTCCGTTGTTGATTGTATTGTCACGATTACCCGTTATTAATATGGTGATGGTTTGTGTATTTGTGTGGTTCATTGTTGAGAGTTACGAAAATGGAGCTTTTTCGTCTCTGTCCTGTAGTACATGGCACTTGTACGTAGAGAGCGTATAGGACATTGAGGTCAGTCGACTCTTCCTCCCAGGAAGGAGGGGGGGGAGCGCATATGACATTCGGTCATCTCTCATACATCGGTCGTGTTATCCGATGGTTAGTCAAATCCTGACTGTTTTTTCTTACAGTTTCAGAAGTTTAAGTGCCTTAAACGCAGAAAAGCGTATAGGGATGAGCTGGTCTTTTGACCTCGCCTCCCTCCCGCCAGATTCACTTTCGAATTCTGGCAATATCAAAAGTATTAGGGAGGTAAGTATACTCTTGAAGTGAAATAAACGAAATCTAGGATTTCTTTTTTCACGAGAGAGTTGATACTTACCTCCCTAGATACGGACCCGGCCTCTCCACCCCACAGAGGCTCGGTCTTCAGGCTCTTAATAGTTGCATGTGTGTCAGCCAATAATCTAGTCAGAGGAAGTGCTAGTCTGCGCATGCGCGGTGGTGGGGCTGGCATCCGCCAGACTACGCTCTGACTCCCTGCCCAGTAGGGGCACCTAACTGTTTTAAATCTGAGTGTTTATTGAGTGAAAGCCAATATTTAGCAATATCAAAAGTATTAGGGAGGTAAGTATCAACTCTCTCGTGAAAAAAGAAATCCTAGATTTCGTTTAGTATATCTGATTGTTGTGTACTCGAAATGCCAATTCAACGGGAATGTTCCGGTTACTTATACAATTCGTTCTTGCGCTTGGTGCTTGTTGCGGATCGATTATTTTGGTCACGGGAGTGATGACGTCATAATCGGCCTTGGCCTTTATTAACAATTAACGTTTTGTCCAAGGCTGGTTCTTCTTGATTTGCGATCTTGAGGATCCTGTCCCTCTCTTTTTAGTTGGTTTTGAGTTCGCTAACCTTAACTATCTTGCTCATTGTCCCTGTCCTTTGTCCTGTTTCAGAGACCAGGTTGCCCGTCCTGCGGGAGGTTTCTGAAAAACCGCTTCGTTCCGCACTTGTGCTTCAGCTGCAGTCCCTGTGGACCATTGCTGAAGTGCGACGTATGTAAGCAGTGGGGGGGAGATCTAATGTCTGATTTTCTCTCATTGCAGGCAAGGGAGAAGGTGATGGAGGAAGAAGAAGAAGGAGGGTTGTAAGAAGGGTAAGAAGAAGGCCTCATCCGCGGTGGATATGGAGGCCTTCAGGTCCGAAATGTTGCAAGAGATGCAGAGGACAATAAAGGATTTGGTCCCAGAGTTGCTTCGCGGCATGCTCCCTGGGCCAGCTCCTTTGTTGTCCTCGGCATCTGCTTACGAGCAGGTGATCCCCGCCTCTGAATCCGGTCTCTTTAGGTCCGGTCCGTTTGTGGATTCAGAGGTGGCCCCTTTGTTGGGGGCAGTCCAAGGCCCTGGCAGCAGGCATGGCGCCGCGCCGAGGGGCCGTGGACAACGGTTGTTGCTGGGACCCGCGGTCTGCTCATCAGACCCCGGGTATCCGCGCGCCGAAGGTGTCAAAGCCTCCTATGGCACCTTTCCTGGCCAGTCCGGGTTAGCTCTCTTTGCTGACCCGGAGTCTAATCTTTCTGGCCAGGAGGAAGAGGATCTCCTGCTAGGGTCGCCTTCTGAGGACATGGCCATGGAATACGACGTCTGTGCACCCCTCGCGGGGAATGCAGGCGACGTGTTCCATGGTTCTACTCACGCAGGAGTAGATTTCACGGTCCAGAAGGTGTCCCCGGGCGGTGCTGTTGACCACGGATACCGCATACCTCGGCTTGCCGATGGTGTTGCTGGTGCTGGTCAGACCCGCGGTAGAGCGGTGTTTACCCCACGCTCTGCCACGGCGCCTGCTCCTGGTCAAGCCGCGGAGTTTAGCATGCCTGCTCTCTCGGGCCCGCATGCTTTTCCAGGCTTGCCAGGGGTATCAGCTTATCCGCCGTCGACGTCAACTGCGAGTGCTCTGGAGGAAGACGAAGGCCCTCGTCTAGTAGAGCGCTCGCAGTTAGCCACGGAGGAGGATTGGTCGGACGCTTGCCAGTGGCTGGTAAGTGTTCGGCCCGATCTACCCGTGGAGCTGCCGGCTAGCCAGCGTGACCATAGGCCGTGGTTAGCTGGTAGGCCGGCGGCTACCGCTATGCCATCTCTGCCGCTGGCTGAGCATGTCGTGGACATGTTCGAAGCGGCGGAGGCGTCCATTAAGGTTAATGGACGTCTCGCGAAGGCCCCTCGCGAGGTGGCGAAGCATTGCCGCATCGTGCCCCTGGACTACCAGCGGTACGGTGTGGTGCCGAAGCCAAGCGTTGATGATCGCGCGGCTTTAGGCGAAGATGCGCGGCCGGGCTCCCGTTCTGACACAGGAGTCTTGTGCTCGAACGCGTTGCGTTCGGCGAATGCCGCGCTGCGTGATGCGGAGGAGAGTGGGAGGGCGTCGATTGCCGCTCTGTCCCACGTCTCCCAGCTGCTACAGGGGGTGGTAGCGGCCTCCGCATCACGCCAGCCAAGCCCGGTAACAGTCCAGAGAGCCATCCAGGATGGTATCAACCTGGCTTTGGACTGTTTGACGCGGGCGGTGACCAGAAGTGTCCGGGCGAGGCGCACGTTTGCGCTTGACAATCTGTGCCCGTCCCAGGACCTGTATAATAGGCTGCTGCGGACGCCTATGACAGGTCCTGGTCTCTTTGGAGGTGAGGGATGCAGGCACCTCCAGGAGACGGTCACTCTGGTTAACAACCAGAGGGCGCTGCGTGAACAATTTGAGGTGCTCCGGCGGGAGCGTGTTCGCGCGGCACCCCCTGCGTATCGTCCTCTGCAGGCTCGAGGTGGTGCTGGCCAGGTCAGAGGCCAGCCACCGTCGCAACGTAGGCCTAGGCCACGGGCGATTCGGCCAGCAGCGAGGGGGGCGCAGGCTCCCCAGCCGCACCCAGCCAGACAGCCGCCCGCGCACCGTGGTGCGCGCGGCGCTGGGCGGGGCGCGCGGGGATCTGGTCGCGGTAATCGGGCCTGATGGCCTGGTTACCGCGGTGGGAACCACTCCGGTGTTTCACGCCGAGAGAACAGTGCCACTCTGGCCCTCCTTATGTCCACCTCTATCCCTAGGTGGACCGGTGGGCGGCCGTTTGGCCGCCCACTTGCCAGAGTGGAAGCGGTTGACTCAGGACCGTTTAGTCTTGCGATGGCTTTCAGTCGGGTATCGTCCCGACTGGGTGACAGGCCCGCCATCGCGACTGTCTCTCGCGCCGATCTGGACTCCTATTCCACGGGATCCGGATCAGAGGTTGTGTATAGAGGAGGAAATAAATTCCCTCATACTAAAAGAAGCCATTCAGCCGGCACAGAGGTGCCCGGGCTTCTATTCAACCCTGTTCTTAGTAACAAAAAACACCGGAGGGTGGAGGCCGATTCTCAACCTCAAGCCATTGAACAAGTTCATAGAGACGCCCAGTTTCAAGATGGAGACTGTGCGCTCGGTGTTGGCGGGGTTAGAGCGAGGAATGTGGACAGCGTCAATAGATTTGAAGGATGCTTATTTCCACATTCCCATAGAGAGGAGTTTTCGTTGCTTCCTGAGATTTGCATTTCAGGGCCGGCGGTGGGAATTCAGGGTGTTACCCTTCGGGATTTCCACGGCTCCTCGGGTCTTCACCCGTGTGGTTCTCGCGATCACTGCATACCTCCGCAGGAGAAGCATAGCAGTCCACACGTACATAGACGACTGGCTGTTGAAAGCACACACCCGGGAATCGTTGTCAGCCAATCTGGAGATTGTTTTGAAAACTCTCTCGGACTTGGGCTGGATGATCAATTTCCCGAAATCAGAGCTAACTCCATCCCAGAAGTTTGTTTACCTGGGCATGTTCTTCGATCTGGAGACGGGGTATGTGTACCCCACTCAGGAGAGGGTTCAAATACTCATCTCGGTAATACAGTCGGTGTGCGACAGTCGTCATGTCCTGGCACGGGTTTACTTGAGAATGCTGGGCTTGATGGTTTCTTTGGAACCAGTCATTCCTCAGGCCGCCTTGCGCAGGCGCCCGATCCAGTTGTTTCTCATGACACAGTGGACCCAGAGTTCAGGTTCGCTGGACTCGAACGTGTCAGTGTTGGCGCCTCTGATTCACCACCTGCAATGGTGGTTGAATACAGAGAATCTCTTGCCGGGGGTTTTGCTAACCCCTCCCCACCCTCAGGTGACTGTGTATACAGATGCATCGATGGAGGGGTGGGGAGCTTGTCTGGAAGAGTCCACAGTATCAGGGCTTTGGGATCTGGATCAGTCCAAGGAACATATCAATCTACTAGAGCTAAGAGCAGTAGTCCTGGGCCTGGAACATTTCTTAAAGAATGTTCAGGGCAAGATTGTTCTGATTCGTTCAGACAACTCGACAGTAGTGACTTACATAAACCGCCAGGGCGGAACGAAGTCGCCCAGTCTCTGTATGATGACATGGAAACTGCTTTGTTGGTGCCTGGATCATGGGATCACCTTGAAAGCAGTTCATATTCCGGGGAGGTTAAATCTGCTAGCAGACTCATTGAGCCGAAGGATGAGTGTTTTACCCACGGAATGGCAACTAAATCAATGTGTGGCGGATCGTCTGTTCGACCATTGGGGGAAACCCAACATAGATTTGTTCGCAATGAAGAAGAATGCGAAGATGACGACGTACGTCTCTCCGATTCCAGACCCAAGCGCTTTCGCAACAGATGCGTTAGCTATCAGCTTGGAGGGAATGTATGCATACGCATTCCCCCCAGCAATCCTGATTCCAAAGGTGCTTCAGAAAATCAGGCAGCAGGAGTGCCAAGTGCTTCTGATCGCCCCGGATTGGCCAAGCCGATCGTGGTATACGGATCTGCTGGACCTTCTGGTCTGCAATCCGGTTCCGCTGCCTCTGATGGACAACCTTATCTTCCAGGGCAAGGCCCTTCACGACAATCCGTCAATGTTCCGATTGACTGCGTGGATGTTGTCAAGGAATCTAGAATTAAGGAGGGCTTTTCTGAGCAAGCGGCCATGTTTATGGCCAAAGCCAGGAGGGGGTCAACCTCCAGAGCATATAATTATAAAATCAACAGATTTGCAGAATGGTGCTCAAAAAGATGTATTGATCCAATGGAATCATCTATTCAGGTAGTGGCTGATTTCCTCTGTCACCTATATGATGCCTATAGCCTCAAGCCTAACTCTATTGCTGGTTATAAGTCAGCTTTAATGACTGTTATTCCTTGCTTGGCTAATAGGGGGAGTGATGAAGTAAGTACATTAAATGTATTAATTAAAGGCATGGGCAATCTAAGACCAAGGAATCCTCCACTGATTCCGTCTTGGAGTTTATCACTGGTGCTCCAGGTACTAGGTGATAAGCCTTTTGAACCACTTAGTTCCATTTCTATGAAAATGTTAACTCTTAAAACTGTATTTTTAATTGCTGCGGCCTCGGCGAGGCGTAGGAGTGAAATTCACGCCTTATCAGCCGAGGTTGACCGTTTTGTGGTTACAGGGGAAGGCCTTAAGCTTCTACCTAGGATTAATTTCTTGTCTAAAAATCAGTCATTGAAATATCCAGGTCAGCCTATTTTTTTGCCATCTTTAACTAGATATGATCCTAATTCTAAAGTATGGTGCCCCGTACGGGCGCTGCTCCGGTACAAACAGCGTACTTCGGAGTGGCGTACCGACCAGTCAGCGTTATGGTTGTCATATATTGAACCCCATGGTAGGGCGTCTAAGGACACCATTTCTAGGTGGATTGTGGAATGTATTCAATTTTGTCACAAATCCGCCACCGGGCGACAGGTTGACGTGGCCAAGGCTCACAGTGTCCGCGGTGTCGTGGCATCCACTGCCCTGTTTAGTGGGGTTCCTGTGGATGATATTATGTCAGTGGCTCAGTGGCACTGTGAGTCAAGTTTTACAGACCATTACCTCCGTGACACCTCTAACCCTCTCGCCTTGTCGATTTTGAAACAATAACCGCTTTATGTTTGTGAAGAGTGCCTCCGCATTGCTTATATACTTCGCCATTCAGCGACGGTGACAACCACTTGTCGGGACTGTATCATCCTTCTCTACTGGATTCATGATGACAGCTTCCTAGTACAACAAGGTCAGTCTTGTTCATGTGTTGTTCATTGTTTTGTATTGTCACGTTACCCAGTGTTATTAATATGGTGATGGTTTATGTGGGTTGTGGTTCTTTAGAGAGAGTATACGAAAATGGAGCCTTTTCGTCTCTGTCCTATAGTACTTAGCACTAGTACGAAGAGAGCGTGTAGGACATTGAGGTCATTTAATCTTCCTCCCAAGGGAGGGGGGGGAGCGCATATGACAAATCGGTCATCTCTCAGGCATCGGTTGTGTTATCCGATGGTTTATCAAATCCTGACTGTGTTTTCACACAGTTTCAGACGTCATAAGTGCCTTAAACGCTTGAAAGCGTATAGGGAAGAGCTGGTCTTTTGACCTCGCCTCCCTCCCGCCAGATTCACTTTCGAATTCTGGCAATATCAAAAGTATTAGGGAGGTAAGTATACTCTTGATGTGAAATAAACGAAATCTAGGATTTCTTTTTTCACGAGAGAGTTGATACTTACCTCCCTAGATACTGACCCGGCCTCTCCGCCCCACAGAGGCTCGGTCTTCAGGCTCTTGGTAGTTGCATGTGTTAGCCAATAAATGAGCCAGAGGAAGTAGTAGTCGGCGCATGCGCGGTGGTGGGGCGAGCATCCGCCGGACTACCTCTGACTCCCTGCCCAGTAGGGGCACCTAACTGTTTTTAATCTGAGTGTTTTATTGAGTGAAAGCCGATATTTAGCAATATCAAAAGTATTAGGGAGGTAAGTATCAACTCTCTCGTGAAAAAAGAAATCCTAGATTTCGTTTATTTTTAACTATCTACTTAGAAAATTGTTTGATCAAATTTAAAGTAGTTAACTACTGTTAGCTATTGTTCATCAGTAAAACTTTCTCATGGCTTTCAGAGAGATGTTGTGTAATCTGTTGAGGTGATGTTGTTATTACCCAAAACAAATGATTTCCACAATAATCAGTATGATTGTAACTAAGGCATGTAATAAATATTGTATGTTATTGCTGTACTGCAATGCTATGGAGGGATCTGATCTGTTGCTCAAGTATATGACATCATAATAAATTATGTCACATGTAGGCTGACATCACAATACGTAGTCATGTTTCTAGCTCTGACATTCCTATTTGAATAACTTTCTGTTGAATATTTTGAAAGTAATTTGACTGGTATCTGTTGCTGTCATAGGCCAATATTCAACAGCTTACCTGTATAGTTACCTTAAAATTAAGATTCTGGGAAGTCAGGATTCAAAGTATATAAATTGATTCCAAAAAAAGTAGGCAGAAGTTAACTAGAAATGACTCCTTCTATTATAGCTATGTAGTTGATATAGTGCACTCCAGCTGCTTTGATATAAATTGTTTTTGGCAAACTTGTTATCTTGTTTTGATAGCATTTCTAACACTGCTTCTGTTTGGTACATGTAGTTTAACTATTTCATCCCTGTTATTCCACTATTTCAGTTTTACTGCAATCATACAGAAAAGTTGTCAATTATTTGAAAATAGCTTGATTTGCAGTTGTTGCTGGTCTTTAGTGGTAATTGTCTAATTGCTTTGCAGAATATAGATAATATTACACAAGTCAGCTTTATTGTAACTGTTAGAGATCTGCCTGTCTACACAGGTAGAGTTAGCAGAGTATAGGGGAATGGAGGGGTAGTTTGTGTAAATAATTAATTTGTCACATTAAATTAAAGAAAAGTAGGTAGTGTGAATTGAAAATCTATGAATATACCAAGATCTTCCTCTTTGTTCACTGCTTCTTCTTTGTTGACTATACTAAGAAAATGAAAGAAGGAATCAGTAAGACAAGGAAAGAAGGAAACGGTACGACAAGGAAAGAAGGAATCGGGTAAGACAAGGAAAGAAGGAATCTGGTAAGACAAGGAAAGAAGGAATCGGGTAAGACAAGGAAAGAAGGAATCGGGTAAGACAAGGAAAGAAGGACTCGGGTAAGACAAGGAAAGAAGGAATCGGGTAAGACAAGGAAAGAAGGAATCAGGTAAGACGAGGAAAATATAGGAAAGTCAACAATGAAGCACGAGCTATGATGTTGAACCGTTTGAACATGAAAGACAAACCCCAAAAAACACTTAACAGTTTAATAAAAATTTTGTTGAATATTTTGAAACTAACTTGACTGAGATCTATTGCTGCAACATGTTCCTCTGAAAATACTTTTAAAATATTCAATAGCTGACTTGTATACCTGTATCGAGATTGGGAATCTGATCTATTAGGATCGATATGGTCAAAGACAGGATAACTGGAATATGTAATATTTACAAACTATTGTCTATTATTCTGTATTAAAGAAGTTATCCAAGTCTGTTCATTTTCTTCTGTTTACAGAGAGCACCCTCAGCATACAGTGTATATTCCTATATAAGGTAAGATATAGGTCAGTGTTCTGCTCTTTCTGCTGAAGAGGTTTTCTGAAATTTCATTGGTCATTTATTTTCAGTAAATATATATAGTCAATGAAATCGCAAGAAAGCCTATTTGTCGATAATGTTAGAGATGTTAGCTCAGAGTAATAAATAGATTTTCAACCTATTCAACATTTTTGTTGTGATACTGGTCCTGGTGTAGTAGTATTTCCTTATACATCTATTATACAGGTAATTTATGTCATATTGCACTAATTACTTTATCAGTTTGATTATTGAGCTAGCAATTCTGATGGTAATTTTAAAAAACAGTCCTCTCTTAGCATGTAAATGGACATTCAAAAGACCCCAGAAGTGATTTAAAACTTATGAAGATCATCATTTCAGTCCATTAATCTTATATTTTTCACTTGTCCAGTCGAGTTTTAGTCCCGCCGCCACCAACACCAGCCAGCCAGGCATCACGCATGACGTTTCTCCCACCACCGTCACGAAAGTCTACTCCAGCCGACCGAACAGTTGAGAAAACCTTGAGAGACATCCTGGAGAAAGTACGCGGCGGTGTTGATCGGAGTGAGTTTCAGATATTGTTATAATTATTGGTGTAACCCTTTTACACTCATATCAGTCAAAAATGGCTTTTGCAGTGGTTTTCAGAAATTTCCATTTGCAGACCAACAGAAGACTATTTTTGAAGAAGTATCACTGGAATGACTGGCTTGATAACCGAGCCAGTCATTCCAGTGGGAAGTTTTTAAAAATAGTCTTCTCTTGGTCTGCAAATGAAATTTTCTTGAAAAAATTCAAGGGTTAAAGGGTTAACAGAATATTTAGTCGCCACAAAATCTCGCAAGATTTCTAATCACCCTGTCTGTGAGCGTGTCTTTCTTTCTGTGTATCTATCATGATTGGGCATTTCAATTTCCAAGAACCCGATTTGAAGGTCACAAGCTCAACTGCCAAGGTCAATGTGACCCTAAGTTATTTTAACACCCTATATGCATTTTGGAGGTATGTGTATACGTGTGTATGATTAATATTCTATATTTCCTTTAAACCGTTAATGACTAAATTCTTTCAAAAAAATTAAAACATTTACTTATTGAATGTCTATTTCAGGCCAAGTGAAGACTATTTTTGAAAATTTACGAATGAAATGAATGGGTCGGTTATCGAGCCAGTCATTCCAGTGGTAATTTTCAAAAATACTCTTCTCTTGGCCTGCAAATGGACATTCCCCAAGACCACTACAGAGGTCGGTTTTGGCCGGTTTCATCGTGAAAGGATTGAATGTGTATTTTGCCAGTGGTTCATGGTGAGGGATCTGAGAAATCTGCACTGGATACAGCAACAGAGGGCTTCATGAAACAGCATATAGCCGACATCAAGAGAGCCGAGGTTAGAAATCTATGCAAACACACGCACACGCATATATGTGCACGCACGCACATACACATGCATGCATATACACACACGCGCATGCAGGCACGCACGCACGCACGCACGCACGCACGCACGCACACACACAAATCAAACAAACATGCAAGCACAAACAAACACTGATGTTATATTCATTACATGCAATTGGTAGAATCAGGACTAGGCTCAGGTATGAACTCTCAACAATGCAGATCCAATTTGATAAATTCCTTATATAAGACATATTCCATCGAATATTTTTATAATAATTTAACAGGTAACTGTTGCTGCCAGTGTCAGATCAATCAAATATTAGTGAAAGTGGTACAGTAAGATTTCATTATTGAATGATTTAACTGATGAATGATGTACTTATCTTTAAAATGAAAATTAGTTTATCATAGAAAATGAAGAGGTGAATAAGCGAGTTAAAGATTTTGTGGTAAGCATGTTAGTATCTGAAGTAGTGATCAAATCCGATGTCTTTTGTCTCACCATAAAATGTTGCGAAACAATTGTAATAGCCCTCTTTGTATGTTTGCATGTCTGTATGTATGTGTGTGCAAGTGTGTGCGTGTGTGTGTCTGATGCCATAACTCTATAGGATGATGGTCAAACTCATCGTAAAGGGTGTGGCACGATAACGCAGGTGGGAGGTAGCTCTTGTTGTCTCAAACAACCTTTTTGATTTGGACATCCAATGTCATAAGGTTATTGAAAAGCTGGTGGTGAGACTTGGAATTCTGTGGAATACTTGTTATTGTCGTATTATTAAGGCTAATATAAATATTAAATTGAAGACTACTAAAATGGTACCACCTTTATAAAAGATGTCCTATGAAAATCACCTTCAAAATTTAAACCTGCCAATGTTAATTTATAGAAGAATAAGAGGCGATCTCATAAATGTTTTTAAGTATCTTAGTAATATCTACTCAGTAAATCCCAGTAAACTTTTCTCATTAAATCAAGATGACAGAACACATGGCCACAAATTCAAACTTAGAAAAACCAGAGCGAATACTAACAATAGACCGAATTTTTTTCTCCAACAGAATCATAGACCGGTGGAGTGCATTAGCTGAAACAGTCATTGACGTGCATACCATAAACTCATTCAAAGCTAGACTAGACAAAATCTATATAAGGCACCCAGTGTACTACAACTATAGAGCATTAGATAAGCCAAATCCCCCGAAAATCACCATACATTAAAACTTATAATTTATATACCAGCTGATAATAGGACGTAAAAGTCCTAGTAAGCTGTTTACTTGTTATGTTAAGACTAAATATTAAAATTTTGCTATATTGTGTTTTTCAGATTTCTATATTCGGCCATGATCTAGGAGAAGGTGAATATGACAACCTGAGTGTCGAGCGACAGAAAGAGACAAGCGACAAAATGATGAAACTCATCCAAGGGTATCGAGACGAGAGGGTTCAGCAAAAATAGCAGATATTTATGTAACCTTTTGGCCCTCGAATTTGTACTAGAAAATTTCTAATTTCTCATAGAAAATGTCCATTTCCAGATTAATAGAAGACTATTTTTGAAAATTTACCACTGGAATGACTGGCTCAGTTATCGAGCCAGTCATTCCAGTCGTAAATTTTCGAAAATAGTCCTATTGGTCTCCAAATCAACATTTCTCAAAACCACTGCAGAAGCCATTTTTGGCTGATATGAGTGTTAAAGGGTTAAGACATTGACACAGTAAATTGTTCAAAATTATTTATTTATTGTATAGCTTTTGCAATTTGTGTACAAATTGATTTGATAAAAATAATGTAAAACTAATCTGTGATATTATACAATTAAATAACCATTATAAAATCAGTTAATACAAATATAATACAGTTTAACATGTGTTAACCCTTGGAACCCTGAATTTCCCAAAAAATCAATTTGAAGATAGCCATACAGGTAAGCTGTTGACTATTTTTAAACTAATTCAACGGGAACTTGTTGCTGCTATATACAAGAACAGCTCCCAGATAAATTACTGGTAGTTTTAAAATATTCGACAGTATTTATTAAATTGTAAATGAATTTGTAAATTTATCCTTTAGGCTTTAAATGGTTATAAACTTTTAATCACAGATAAACAAGTGGTCTCTTAACCCTTTAACGGTCAAGATTTTTCACTAAAATTAAAAAGTTTCTTCAGTGTATGTCCATCTTCAGGCCAAGATAAGGCAACTTTTTTTAATTTGTCACTGAAATGACTGGCTCAATTATCGAGCCAGTCATTCTAGTGGTAAATTTTCAAAAATTGTCTTCACCTGGTATGCGAATGGACATTCTGCAAGACCACTGCAGAGGCCGGTTTTGGCCGGCTTGACCGTTAAGTGGGTTAATCTTAATACAAGTTGCATGATTTATGATATGAGATTTGAAGCAAAAAATGATGGTTCTTTAAGACAGCGACCACCTATCTTAAAGAACTGCCATCTTTTTGCATCACAGAACATTTGGTCTCATGAGCCGTTCTGACTATGCATTATATCATTAAGATCAAATAGATGTATTTAATTAACCCTTTAACACTAATATCAGCCAAAAACGGCTCCTGAAGTGATCTTGAGAAATGTCCATTTGCAGACCAAGAGAAGACTATTTTTGAAAATTTACCACTGAAATGACTGGCGTGACGTGACAACCGAGCCAGTCATTACAGTGGTAAATTTTCAAGAATACTCTTCTCTTGGTCTGCAAATGGACATTTTCTATGAGAGAATTTAAATTTTCTTAAAAAAATTTTAGGATTAAAGGGTTAACCTTTAAAATCGCAGTGTCTCAATTTCAAGACAACTTTGCAGGATTGCTGTTAAATATTCTGAAGCTAATTTGACTGTGAGCTGTTGCTGCCAGCAGGTCATCATCTGGCTCCAAGCAACTTGTCATCTCATGTTGGGACTGTAGTATTTACAAAATTGAATATTCGTATATAATTATTCGACTCTCTTTAAAACGCTATGCGATTGAGATCGAAGAGTTTTATTTTTATAATTAAAAATATTTATACACATCCCTCATTTGCCCTCTAGCAAAAGTTATTTATACATTAATACCACAGTAGTATACATATTACACCAGTTGTGACCCGGCCTGTTATATTGCAATGCAATGCTGGTGCATCCATCTGTTTGCCTATCCAGTCATCAGCCATTTCATTGTGATTTTAGAGAATAATCCCGAAGAATACAAGTAATGCTTTTAAATTTTTGTTAATACAAAGATATCGAGAATTTGTTTTGAATTAAATTAATCTGTTCCACATTTCACGACATGTTAGGAGGTGGTTCCCTATCTGGCCGAATTGCAGTTTGTAGTGGTATATTATTACCAAGGAATCTCATTTTCACAAATTATTACGTTATATTTTTTATACTTTACTATTTTTGTTCTGTATATCTTAATCAGAGTAGATGTACTCTATAGCATTAAATGTTATGACATACCTGTCAATAATTATGCTATGCATTAATTAACATGCAGGCATGCATGCACATATGCAGGCACAATTGATATCTAGAAAGCTGTAGGATTACTGAATTGTTTATTTCCGATTGATGTTCAATGCTATGTTCTGTGTCTTAATGACAATGGCTATGCGGAAATAGATATTATTAAATAGGGCCCATGCTGAGTTGAAATTTTCTTGTCATGCAAGCATATCTTCACAGCTGGGGGTTCAGATTTAGAATGCATGTGTCCAGTCCTGTTTGCTTAACCATTTAACCAATGAATTCCCGATGTCTCATTTTCAATACAACCATACCGGAAAACTTATTAATATTAATTTAACTGCCTAAGGCAGCAATGGCTTCCAGTCAAATTAATTTCAAAATAATCATCATAATAGGTTTTATATCGCAATGGATATACTATTTTTTTTCAGGGATGTGTCAGTGAAAGCATTAACCCTTTAATGCTCAAGATATTGATCAAGAAGATCAAAGCTTTTACTTGGTGAATGTACATTTTTTAGAGTAAAAAAAAATGTTACCATTATAATGACTGGCTCGGTTATTGAACCAGTCATTCCTGTGGTAAATTATCAAAAATCGTATTTTCTTGGCCTGCAAATGGACATTTCTCAAGACCACCGCTGAGGATGGTTGTGCAGACTTGACCATAATCATGGTTAAATTGTGCCTCTTTGTGGCCCAACATATATGCACGTTTCATCACTGGTTAAAAACACATTGCAATAGGTGTAATTGCTTATAAACAATATACAATACTTAGAGTTTTACTATATATGGGAAATTAGAAATTTCACATCAAGAGTATACTTACCTCCCTAATACTTTTGATATTGCTAAATATCGGCTTTCACTCAATAAACACTCAGATTAAAACAGTTAGGTGCCCCTACTGGGCAGGGAGTCAGAGCGTAGTCTGGCGGATGCCAGCCCCACCACCGCGCATGCGCAGACTAGCACTTCCTCTTTGCTAATTTATTGGCAGAGAGTCTACACATGTTTTGGTGCTAAGTGCTTTTCTTCGCTCAATTCTTAGTGTTTTTGTGAAAATTTGGAAGTGTTTATCCCTGATAAAGATGGCAGGAAGGATGACTTCGCCAGAGGAGGGCCCAGGACCTTTAAATCAGGTGACTTCTAGTAAAATTAGCGAGTTTGTCCCCGGTGTAATGTGTTTCCGGGACTCGCGCTTACCGTGATAAGCGCCTTGTTTAGTTGGTTTATTTCAACTAGGTGCTATATCATACTAATCTCTCTTTGTGTTTATGTCCACAGGTCTGTGTGACGACATATAATGGACATCACATCAGCAGAGGGTTTGTTTCTCTCCACCATGGTTCCATTTCCTACTAATACTGTTAGGTTATCTAACCAAAAATTTTATGTCCAGTGAGTCGGAGGCCTAGTATAAAGGTCTTCTCACTTTGCCCTCTTGATCCAATTCCTTCCCCTAGAGGTGGAGAGAGTTAAGAGGCGTTCAGTTGGTGGAGTGCTCCAGTTCATCACGTTGGATGGTTTGTATATACAAAGTGTCAGGTATCTAATTATTGATATGAGGTGATGTTAATTATTTAGAGGAAAGGGAGATAATTAACAGTATTTGCCATTGTTATCAGTATATATCTGATGGTTGTGTAGTCGAAATGTCCATTCTGCACATGTTCTGGTTAGAGATACAATTCGTCCTTGCACTTGGATGTTTGTTGGGGATCGATTTTTTCCTGTCATAGGATTAATGACGTCATAATCAGCCTTGCTCTTTATTAACAATTAAAGTTGTCCGAAGCTGGTTTTCTGATTAATATTGATCTTTATGATCATTGCCTTCTCTTGAGTTGGTGAGTTTCTGAGCTTAACTAGATTGCTCATACTCCTCGTCCTTTGCCCTGTTTCAGAGATCTGGTTGTGCGTCCTGTGGACGGTTTTTGAAGGACAAGTTTGTGCCTCATCTCTGTTATCAGTGTAGCCCCTGTGGTCCCTTGCTTAATTGCGAGATATGTAAGCACTGGGGGGGGGCGAGCTAATGTCCGAATTCTTGTGCTTGCAGGCGAAGGACAAGGTGGTGGAGGAGGACAAGAAGAAGCAGAAAAGAGAGGTTAGGGTAAGAGGAAGGCCTCGTCCGCGGTGGACATGGAGGCCTTCCGGACCGAGATGTTGGGAGAGATGAGGAGGACAATAAAGGATTTGGTTCCAGAGTTGCTTCGTGGCATGCTTCCTGGACCAAATCATTTGCTGGCCTCATCATCTGCTTCGGAGCAGGTAATCCCCACCTCTGAATCACCTTTCCTTAGTACGCTTCCGTTGTTCGAAGATTCAGAGGTGGCCCCATTAGAGGGGGCGTTCCACGACCCTGGCAGCAGGCTTAGTGCCGCGCCGAATAGGGACCATGGACGGTTGTCGCTGGAACCCGCGGGCTGCTTATCAGTCCAGGGATATCCGCACGCCGCGGGTGCCAGTACCTCGTATGGCACCTTCCCTGGCCAGTCCAGGTTAGCTCTCTTTGCTGACCCGGAGTCTAATCTGTCTGGCCAGGAGGATGAGGATTACCTGTTGGGGTCGCCGTCTGAGGACGTGGCCATGGATTATGACGCCTGTGCACCCCTCGCGGGGAATACAGGCGACTTATTCCACGGTTCTACTCTCCCAGGGGTAGAATCCACGGTTCAGACTGTGGCCCTGGGCGCTGAGGGCCAGCGTTACCGCATACCTCGGCTTGCCGAGAGTGTCGCTGGTGCTGGCCGGGGCCGTGGTGGGGCGGTATATGCCCCGCGCTCTACCACGGCGCCTGCTCCTGGTCAAGCCAGTGAGATTAGCATGCCGGTGTTATCAGGCCGGCATGCTCTCCCTGGCTTGCCAGGGATATCAGCGTATCCGCCGTCAAGCTCTGTTGCTTGCGCTCAGGAGGAAGACGAAGGCCCCCGTCTTGTAGAGCGCTCGCAGCTAGCCACGGAGGAGGATTGGTCTGACGCTTGCCAGTGGTTGGTGAGTGTTAGACCAGATCTGCCCGTGGAGCAGTCGGCTAGCCAGCGTGATCACAGGCCGTGGTTAGCTGGTAAGCCTACTGCTAACGCTATGCCTTCTCTGCCGCTGGCAGAGCATGTCGTTGACATGTTCGAGGCGGCGGAGACGTCCATTAAATCGAGTGGACGTCTCGCTAAGGCCCCGCGCGAGGTGGCCAGGCGTTGCCGCATCGTGCCCCTGGATTACCAGCGGTACGGTGTGGTACCTAAGCCGAGCGTGGATGACCGCGCGGCTTTGGGTGAGGATGCGCGGCCAGGCTCCCATTCTGACACGGGAGTCTTGTGTTCGAACGCGTTGCGTTCAGCAAATACCGCGTTGCGTGATGCGGAGGAGAGTGGGAGGGCTTCGATTGCCGCTCTGTCCCATGTCTCCCAGCTGTTACAAAGGGTAGTAACAGCATCCGCATCGCGCCAGCCAAGTCCGGTCACAGTCCAGCGAGCCATCCAGGATGGTATCAACCTGGCTCTGGACTGTATGACGCGGGCGGTGACCAGGAGTGTCCGGGCAAGGCGCACATTTGCCTTGGACAATCTGTGCCCGTCCCAGGACCTGTACAATAGGCTACTGCGTACGCCTATGACAGGTCCTGGTCTCTTTGGAGGTGAGGGATGTAGGCACCTCCAGGAGACGGTTACTCTGGTCAATAACCAGAGGGCGCTGCGTGAGCAGTTTGAGGTGCTTCGTCGTGCTAACGTTCGCGCCGCACCCCCTGCGTATCGTCCCCTGCAGGCTCGAGGTGGTGGTGGCCAGGTCAGAGGCCAACCACCATCGCAGCGTCGGCCTCGGCCGCGTGCGATTCGGCCAGCAGCGAGGGGGGCGCAGGCTCCTCAGGCGCAGTCAGCCAGGCAGCCGCCCGCGCAGCGAGGTGCGCGCGGTGCTGGTCGTGGCGCGCGAGGATCTGGGCGGGGTAATCGTTCCTGA
This sequence comes from Chaetoderma sp. LZ-2023a, assembly GCA_034401795.1. Lineage (NCBI taxonomy): Eukaryota > Metazoa > Mollusca > Caudofoveata > Chaetodermatida > Chaetodermatidae > Chaetoderma > Chaetoderma sp. LZ-2023a. Next base: position 109,029,727 of record CM067370.1, on the reverse strand, counting down.
TGGGACGGTTACCGCGGTGAGAACCGCGCCGGTGTTTCTGGCAAAGGAGACAGTGCCGCTCTTGCACTCCTTATGTCCACCTCTATCCCTAGGTGGACCGGTGGGAGGCCGGCTAGCCGACCACATGCAAGAGTGGGAACGGTTAACTGAGGACCGTTTAGTCTTGCGATGGCTTTCAGTCGGGTATCATCCCGATTGGATGACAGGCCCGCCATCGCGACTGTCTCTAGTGCCGATCTGGACTCCAAATCCGAGAGATCCAGAGCAAAGGTTGTGTATCGAGGAGGAAATAAATTCCCTCATACAAAAAGGAGCTATTCAGCCGGCACAGAGGTGTCCGGGCTTCTATTCAACCCTGTTCTTAGTAACAAAAAACACCGGAGGGTGGAGACCAATTCTCAACCTCAAGCCATTGAACAAGTTCATAGAGACGCCCAGTTTCAAGATGGAGACTGTGCGCTCGGTGTTGGGGGGGGTTAGAGAGGGGAATGTGGACAGCGTCGATAGATTTGAAGGACGCTTATTTCCACATCCCCATACACAGGAGTTTCCGTCGCTTCCTGAGATTTGCATTCCAGGGCAGACAGTGGGAATTCAGGGTGTTACCCTTCGGAATTTCCACGGCTCCTCGGGTTTTCACCCATGTGGTTCTTGCGATCACCGCATACCTCCGCAGGAGAAGCATAGCAGTCCACACGTACATAGACGACTGGCTGTTGAAAGCGCACACCCAGGGAAGTTTATCGGCCAGTCTGGAGATTGTTTTGAAGACTCTCACAGACTTGGGCTGGATGATCAATTTCCCAAAATCAGAGCTGACTCCATCCCAGAAGTTTGTTTACCTGGGGATGTTCTTCGATCTAGAGACAGGATATGTTTTTCCTACTCAGGAGAGAGTTCAGAAACTCATCTCATTAATTCAGTCAGTGTGCGACAGTCGTCATGTCCTGGCACGGGTTTACTTGACAGTGCTGGGGTTGATGGTTTCATTGGAACCAGTCATTCCTCAGGCCGCCTTACGCAGGCGGCCGATCCAGTTATTTCTCATGACACAATGGACCCAGAGTACAGGTTCGCTGGACTCGAACGTGTCAGTGTTGGCGCCTCTGATTCATCACCTGCAATGGTGGTTGGACACAGAGAATCTCTTGGTGGGGGTTATGCTAACCCCTCCCCACCCTCAGGTGACTGTGTATACAGATGCATCGATGGAGGGCTGGGGGGCTTGCCTGGAGGAATCCACGATATCAGGGCTTTGGAATCCGGAACAGTCAAAGGAACATATAAATCTACTGGAGCTAAGAGCAGTAGTCCTGGGCCTGGAACATTTCTTACAGAAAGTTCAGGGCAAGATTGTTCTGATTCGTTCAGACAACTCAACAGTTGTGACTTACATAAACCGCCAGGGCGGAACGAAGTCGCCCAGTCTCTGTATGATGACATGGAGACTGCTTTGTTGGTGCCTGGATCACCAGATTACCTTGAAAGCAGTTCATATTCCGGGAAGGTTAAATCTGCTAGCAGACTCATTGAGCCGAAGGATGAGTGTTTTACCCACGGAATGGCAACTAAATCAATGTGTGGCGGATCGTCTGTTCGACCATTGGGGGAAACCCAACATCGATTTGTTCGCAACGAAGAAGAATGCGAAGATGACGACGTACGTCTCTCCGATTCCGGATCCAAGCGCTTTCACAACAGATGCGTTAGCTATCAGCTGGGGGAGAATGTATGCATACGCATTCCCTCCAGCAATCCTGATTCCAAAAATTCTTCAGAAAATCAGACAAGAGGAATGCCAAGTGCTTCTGATCGCCCCGGATTGGCCAAGCCGATCATGGTATACGGATCTGCTGGACCTTCTGGTCTGCAATCCGGTTCCTCTGCCTCTGATGGACGATATTATCTTCCAGGGCAAGGCCCTTCACAACAATCCGTCAATGTTCAGATTGACTGCGTGGATGTTGTCAAGGAATCTAGAATTAAGGAGGGCTTTTCTGAGCAAGCAGCCATGTTTATGGCCAAAGCCAGGAGGGGGTCAACCTCCAGAGCATATAATTATAAAATCAACAGATTTGCAGAATGGTGCTCAAAAAGACTTATTGATCCAATGGATTCATCTATTCAGGTAGTAGCTGATTTCCTCTGTCACCTGTATGATGCCTATAGCCTCAAGCCTAACTCTATTGCTGGTTATAAGTCAGCTTTAATGTCCGTTATTCCTTGCTTGGCTAAGAGGGGAAGTGATGAAGTAAATACATTGAATGTATTAATTAAAGGCATGGGCAATCTAAGACCAAGGAATCCCCCTGTGATTCCGTCTTGGAGTTTATCGCTGGTGCTTCAAGTACTAGGTGATAAGCCGTGTGAACCACTTAGTTCCATTTCTATGAAACTATTAACACTGAAGACTGTGTTTTTAATTGCTGCGGCCTCGGCTAGGCGTAGAAGTGAAATTCATGCCTTATCAGCCGAGGATGACCATTTTGTGGTTTCAGGGGAAGGCCTTAAGCTGCTACCTAGGATTAATTTCTTGGCTAAGAATCAGTCGTTGAAATATCCAGGTCAACCTATTGTTTTGCCTGCTTTAACTAGATATGATCCTAATTCTAAAGCATGGTGTCCCGTCCGGGCGCTTCTCCGGTACAAACAACGTACATCGGAGTGGCGCACCGACCAGTCAGCGTTATGGTTGTCATATATTGAACCCCATGGCAGGGCTTCTAAGGACACCATTACCAGGTGGATTGTAGAATGCATTCAGTTTTGTCATAAATCCGCCACCGGGAAGCAGGTTGACGTGGCCAAGGCTCACAGTGTCCGCGGCGTAGTGACATCCACTGCCCTATTTAATGGGGTCCCTGTGGATGATATTATGTCGGTGGCTCAGTGGCACTGTGAGTCAAGTTTTACAGACCATTATCTCCGTGACACCTCTAATCCTCTCGCCTTGTCGATTTTGAAAAGATAACTAGGCTTATATTTTCGATGGGGTTTCCTCATTGCTTATATATTTCACAATTAATTGATGGAAACAACCACTTTTTTGGGACTGCATCGTTCTTCACCAATGGGAAGAGGATGTCAGCAGCCATTTCAACAAGGTCAGTCTTGTGTATGAGTTGTCCATTGTTGATTGTCTTGTCACGTTACCCGTTATTAATATGATGATGGTTTTGTGTATTTATGTGGTTCATTGTTGAGAGTATACGAAAATGGAGTTTTTTCGTCTCTGTCCTGTAGTACATGGCACTTGTACGTAGAGAGCGTATAGGACATTGAGGTCATTCGACTCTTCCTCCCAGGAAGGAGGGGGGGGAGCGCATATGACATTCGGTCATCTCTCATACATCGGTGGTGTTATCCGATGGTTAGTCAAATCCTGACTGTTTTTTCATATAGTTTCAGAAGTTTAAGTGCCTTAAACGCAGAAAAGCGTATAGGGATGAGCTGGTCTTTTGACCTCGCCTCCCTCCCGCCGAATTCACTGTCGAATTCTGGCAATATCAAAAGTATTAGGCAGGTAAGTATACTCTTGATGTGAAATAAACGAAATCTAGGATTTCTTTTTTCACGAGAGAGTTGATACTTACCTCCCTAGATACGGACCCGGCCTCTCCACCCCACAGTGGCTCGGTCTTCAGGCTCTTAATAGTTGCATGTGTATCAGCCAATAAATTAGTCAGAGGAAGTGCTAGTCTGCGCATGCGCGGTGGTGGGGCTGGCATCTGCCAGACTACGCTCTGACTCCCTGCCCAGTAGGGGCACCTAACTGTTTTAATCTGAGTGTTTATTGAGTGAAAGCCGATATTTAGCAATATCAAAAGTATTAGGGAGGTAAGTATCAACTCTCTCGTGAAAAAAGAAATCCTAGATTTCGTTTACATTATTCCAAGTAAGACTAGAAATAACACTCATTGATAAAAATAAGTCTGAATTCTATGGCAACGATACATGTAAGTTGTTGAATATTTTGAAAACAATTTGGCTGGAAGTTCTGCAACATCTGCCATTCAGAAAACTTTATTTAAAAATTTTTAATTTAATATTTCTTGCATTTTTGACAATTTGTATCATCAGGTCTGTTTCTCTGAAAGGAATATATAGACTGTATTCGTTGTTTAGGCTATAAATATAATACAAATCTGAAAAATAATGTCTGATAGAGAGACAGATAGCTGAAGTAGTTGTTACCACCTTCTCAATAGCTTCCTTGCTACTGCTGCAAACTGGAACATTACCTACAGTACAGCTCAGAAATAACTTACTTGTATAGTTACCTTGAAATTGTGATTCTAGGAATTCAGGATTCAATATGTTAAGTTCCATTTAAGTGTGCGTACAACATGGGAGCAGCTTAGCTAGAAATGGGCGGGGCATAGCATGAAATGGACTACTTTATTAGATCAATGATTTTTCCAGCAATTCTCTTCACATCAGACGGGTGATTTAAAAAATAATTTTTGTAATTACTATACCCGAGACAGGTAGCAACTGTCATGGGAATATATTAAAATATATTTGTATCTTGTTATTATGTTTAAAAACTTAATGTATAAATCTTTTCTGGTGTATTCTTTGTGCATAGGTATAAAATCATGCGTTATTTGTTGATTGCATTTAATGAGAAGAGAGAGTATATTATTTATAAAATACCATTTAGTTTTTCAACCTACTACATTGTAGCCACGAGACGGAATGTTTTGGCAAGAAAGTGGAGTCTGTTAGAACTTCTGCGGACAGATCGTCTACATGATTATTTAATGGACTATTAATAGAATATTGGTAAACACTAAATACAGAACTCATCTCAAACTAGCATTCAGGTGATTGAATATGTCACATGTAAATAATGCGTGGCAATTTCAGATTTCTATTATTCAGTCAATGAAGCGCATTTAATGATCAAAAGCAAATTATTATGATTAATAATATATATGAAAATTATTTATATAGAATCAATAATTTCTCAATACAATACAACATTTGATATGTGATAATATCTTTTTAGCCCTTTCAGACCAGAAACAACAAAATATTTATAAGGCACGGAAAATTCTACTTCGAATAATACTTACCAGATGTACTATTATGATAATGTCTATTATCTAGTCTAGCTCAAAATAAACAATTAAAACTCAGCACTCTCCTGGTCCTGCCCATACTGTGTCCGGGGATACCATAGCCCCAGGTACCGAGTCAATTCCCAATCACAGTCAGATTCGTCTATTTTGCTCTCACATACTAGTCATGTTTTTTGTAGCTCTTAAAATTTGCAATTTTTTTATGGAATTAGCGGTTGTTTGCTGAATTCATTGCTGGAAGGATGGAGGATAAAGGAAAATCATCACAGGGGCAGGTTGTATCAATCTAGAATTTATACATTCGTGCCGTAATGACTGTTTGAAATTTCCTTAAATTGGCACATTATTTTAAAATGGTAGCCATTGTTGGAGTCGCCCGGTACCCGTTAACTTTTTAATCTTATCCGGGTACTCAGTTAATTTCTCTTGCGACTCGGTTCCTTCCAAGATGGATGCGCCCTTAGCCAACATGGCGGCGCCCATGATTAATGTTTCGCTTTGGCTTGGCGTGTCTATGCACTCTGTTTATGCCGATTTTTAGCTCTCGCTTCATTATCGAGGGTGTTTGTAGCGATCGGCGTTTGTTTCTTGGCTCTATTAACGTTAGTTAACTTCCATGTTGTGGTTATTAATTTTCACTCAAATAAGTTTCAAATATTTCCTGCCTAAAGGCTTGATTATCATTAATTTAAGAGAAAGTTAATGTTTCTAAGTAATTCTATTTTACAATCAAGTCAATTGTGCGTATTGCTTGTCATCGTTTGTCATGTGCAGCATTTTAATTCTTCTCTGTGTTCGCAGAAGGCCAAGAACCAGGACACGTTGTGCCACAAATGCAACAGGTTCATGAAGCGCAAGTACTCGGGCCATCATTGTGTGGCTTGCGCGAAGTGCAAGGTGGGAAGTCCTTGTGATGTGTGCGCCAAGTGGTCATCGGAAATGGTGGCTGAATTCGATCATGATCGTCGGAGAAGAGGACTGGAAGGTCATCTGAACGAGCGTATGGATTCAGCATTGGGCGCATGGGTGGCCCAGTTCAAGGCAATGTTTGAGTCCTTGCAGTCCATGATCCCAATGATGCAGGCAGGTGCAGGGCAACCTTTAGGTAGCCCGGCTAGTTCTGCGGAGGGACAAGCACCTGTCCCTTCTCTGACCTTGGCTCAAGAGCCGATGGCGGAGGAGGAAGATCTTCTAATGGAAGATTCCGGCATGCCAGATATTTCGCTGACGGCTAGGCCTAGTACATCCCAGGGATCTCCCTCGGGATTTGTACAGGTTTGTCAAGCGGGTTCCGTCGGGCATTTTCCACCCAGATTTCGTTCAACCCGCGTTGTCATTGGAGCCGTGTTTTACGGTTCCTAGCGGCATCCCGGCGGCGTTAGGTGCGGCTCCTCTCGGAGTGCCGGCATCTACCGTGGTAAAAGCGGCTGTAGTCCCGCCTCCCGTGCTGGAGCCAATGGACTGCGGTGAATCCGTGTCCGGCGATTCGTTGGACACTGGTGCCGCTAGTAGTCGGGCTATGGACGCGCCTCATGTTGGTAGAAGTGCGGGCCATAGCTCTCAGCATGGATCGTCGGTGGCCTACTCATCCAAGGGTGAGAAGGAGGATGAAAATGGTAGTCCATTGATGGACGAGTCCGCTTTCTGCACCGAAGCTGAATGGGTGCAGGTCCTTGGCTGGATGTCCGACCGTCTCGGGTTGGCATCGGATCAAGGATCTCAGCGCGATCCGGCGATGGAACGGATGTCTGAGCGATTGGCTAGCGCTCTGTCAAGTGGCTCTTCAGCCATGCCGACGCTCCCTTTGGACACGCAGACTTCCGACATGTTGGAGGTTGTGGCATATCGTCTGGTTCAGCCAGAGTATGCGTTGCCCAAAGCCCCAAAGGGGATAAGGAGTAGGGTTCATTTTCCGGAGCTGGCCTATCATCAGTATTCCGGGGTTCCACGGCTTTCCATCGGGGAGCGAGAGGCGCTGAATAGGCCGATGGCTGGAAAATCGAAGGGGCGTTCTCATCCCTTAATTTCCCAAGCCAATAAAGATCCGTTTAATGAGCTGACGCTCATTGAAGATGCGGCGAGGGCAGCCATGGCTGCGCTCTCGCACGGATGTAACGTCCTGCAGGGTATGCTGGCCTGTGCGGCGGAAGGTGGACAAGTGCCAGAGGCTGCTCCCGGAGTTGTTCGGGACACCATGCACTTGTCCCAGCATTGCCTAGCCAGGGTGATCACCAGATCATTGGCGGAGCAAAGGAGAATGGTTCTTGATTATGTAGAACCAGGACCTGAGATGAGGGCTGCGTTATCTTCTGCGCCTTTCATTGGTCCAGGCTTGTTCGGCGGCTCGGCACGGCAAGCCTTATCCAAGGTCGCGTCAATGGTTGCTGAGCAGGAAGTAGTCGGCAAGTTGTGGAAGTCGACTAAGAGGACACAGCCGCAGCAGTCCTACAAACAGCATCGGCATGAGCAGCAGAGGCAGCGCCAAAGATCGCCCTTCCGTCCTTCTGGCCGTGATGTCCATCGGGCATCCAGATCACAGGGAACTGGCCGTTCGTCCTCATACAAGTCCTCTAATAAGAGGCCGTATGAGGACGACAGGAAGGGTGGTGGTTCGGGCCACGGCGGTTACCGTAAGGATAGCCGTGGCGGCGGTTCCGGGCCCTCATATTCCAAGAAGCCACGGGGCGGCCATGGAGGCCAGTCCTGACGGGTTTCCGGCGGAATCAGTTCCGGGGACGTCAGGAACGAAGGGAGTCGAGAATCTTCACCCAAGCGATTTAGCATCTTATCGTGCAAACTCGACCGCCAGCTGTGTGCAGATTCCTACCGTCGGAGGCAGACTTCAACTGTTCTCAAGCCAATGGGAACTGGTCGTGTGAGATAGTTTAGTCTGTCAGTGGTTAAGAAACTGGCTCATCCGTCAATCGTTAGTTCCGTTAACATCGACTCCAGTGTGGACTCCCGTTCCAAGGGAATCCGATCATCTAGATGGCATTTTATCTCAGAAATAGAATCTCTTCAGCAGAACAACGCGATTCATCTAGTCCGCAATCAGTCCTCCCTAGGATTCTATTCGATGATGTTCCTCGTTCCGAAACGTACCGGAGGATGGAGACCAATTCTCAATCTCACACCGTTGAACAAATTTATTCTTTCTCCAAAAGTTCAGATGGAGACTGTAGCAGCGGTGATGACAGGGCTGAGAAAAGGCATGTGGGCAGTGTCGATAGATCTGAAGGATGCATATTTTCATATTCCAATGTCAATTCCTTTTCAGAAATACCTTCGCTTTGCATTCCAAGACAATGTTTGGGAATTCAATGCTCTTCCATTCGGCCTGACCACAGCACCGAAGGTCTTCACCAAAGTGGTTCTCGCCATGACTTCTTATCTTCGCAGGAGAAACATAGCTGTTCGTACTTGCATAGACGACTGGCTGCTGAAGGTGGGGAATCCAGTCACTCTGCGCAACAATCTGCAAGTAGTCCTAGCCTTACTAAATGATCTAGGATGGATTGTGAATCTAGAGAAATCAGAATTGACTCCATCCCAGGAGTTTGTTTATCTGGGAATATTTTTCAACCTCAGGGACGGCGTAGCTTTTCCGGCGGAGAGCAGAGTCAAGAGTTTGATTGCAGTACTGGAGTCAGTTTCTCTAGGAGCTTTTCTGACGGCACGCCAATTTCTCAGGATACTGGGTTTACTAGTGTCTCTGGAGAAAGTGGTTCCTTATGCGGTACTCGGGCGCAGGCCGATTCAGATGTATCTAATGTCATTCTGGTCTCAGAGAATGGATCCGTTATCTCTGAAAATACCAGTAAAAGAACCATTGATATTCCACCTTCAGTGGTGGTTATCAGAACAGAATCTCCTGTGAGGTGTTCCTCTACAACCTCCTCAACCACAGATGTCGATCTTCACAGATGCATCGACAACGGGTTGGGGAGCGGTATTGGACGATCAGTCAGTGTCAGGGGAATGGGATCGGATCAATGCGCACAAACATATCAATGTTCTCGAATTATTAGCAGTGACATTAGCACTTCGAAAATTCGAGAGCTTAATCCGAGACAAGATCGTCCTAGTAAGGAAAAACTCAACAGTGGTGTCTTATTTAAACCGCCAAGGTGGGACAAGATCACCGGAGTTGTGTATGATGATTTGGAACCTTCTGCTGTGGTGCCAAGAGAGGAATGTTATTCTTCGGGCAGCACACATTCCAGGAAGACTGAACATCTTAGCGGATGCTCTCAGTCGAAGGACGGTTTGTCGTCCGATGGAATGGCAGCTCAACCAATCGGTAGCGGAGGTTCTATTCAAACATTGGGGCAAGCCAAATGTGGACATGTTTGCGATGAAACAAAACGCAAAGATGGTCTCATACGTGTCACCGATCCCGGACCCGCTAGCTCTAGCAGTAGATGCACTGGCGATAAGTTGGAAGGGAATGTACACGTATGCGTATCCTCCAACGATTCTCATCCCAAAAGTTCTGGCAAAGATAAGAGAGGGTATGTGCCAAGTACTTCTGATCGCTGTTATTGGCCAGGCCGATCATGGTTTACGGATCTTCTGGACCGTCTGGTCTGCAATCCAATCCCTTTTCCAGACAGAAGAGATCTAATCTCTCAGAACAGGAGTCTGTACTTCCACGACAGACCAGAAATGTTCAAATTGACTGCATGGATGTTATCAAGCTGCGTACAATTAAGGGTGGCTTTTCTGAGCAATCAGCAAAGTTTGTCGCTTCAGCCAGAAGAGGATCAACACTAAAACATATAATTATAGAATCAACAAATTTGCAGAGTGGTGTAAGGGAAGAGATATCGATCCCTTTTCTGCATCTGTTCAACACGTAGCAGATTTTATCTGTCATTTATACGAAGTTGACAAACTTGTACTTTCAACCCTAGCAGCAAATAAGTCTACATTAGCTTCAGTCCTTCCCAGTCTGGCCATTGAAGGAGTGGAAAATGACACTTTAAATGAAGTTATTAAAGGAATGAGCAATCTGCAACCTAGACAGCCAATTCCTATCCCAGCATGGAATCTATCTCTTGTTCTACCGGTTTTAGGGCATGCTCCCTTTGAACTGATCAGATCTATAGACATTAAACTGTTAACTATTAAATCAGTTTTCATGGTTGCAGCAGTGTCGGCGAGAAGGAGAAGCGAAATTCATGCGTTTTCTGCCGAACAAGACCGTTTTGTCATCACGGGTGAAGGTTTAAGACTACTTCCACATCTTTGTTTCCTGCCAAAGAATCAGTCACTTAAATATCCAGGACAGCCGATCAATTTGCCAAGTTTAACTAGACATGACCCAAACTCTTCTGCTTGGTGTCCTGTCAGATGTCTGAGAATGTATAAAAAACGTACTGAGGAGTGGAGAGATGACCCGAAATCTATGTGGTTATGTCTCAAAGCTCCTCATCTGCGCGCCTCGAAAGATACCATTTCTCGTTGGATAGTCGATGCTATTCAGATGTCGCACAAAATCGCTACAGGAAAGTAGATTGATCGTGCGAATGCCCATCAGGTCTGAGCACTAGCAGCGTCATCGGCCCTTTATACGGGTGTCTCATTAGAGGAGGTGATGTCTGTAGCACAATGGCATGCCGAGTCGTCATTTACTGATTTCTACCTTCGCGACATCTCCAGCGCACTTAATCAAGTAGCCGTCGCCAACTTATCCAATCTGAACTAAGCCACATCTGATCACTATTTCGCACACATCACAAGTTCTTCCACTTGCACTGAACAATGGCCATGCACATGACCTGAGAACGACCGTGGATTGGGCCGAGCTCCTGTGATGAACTAAAAGATCAAGCACTCAAAATGGTGAGTGTTTACATTAATTAAGTGACTATAAATAATTTACTTACAGTCGAAATACCAGACTGCTTAGGTAAAGAGTATACTTATCCTCTCAAACAGACATTAGACTCATTCCAATTTGAAAACTTAATCGATATACTGATATTTTTTCAAAATTAGAAGTTGTAGTAGCTTCTTTGCACTCTACTGGACTGCCCTAGCTGAGACTTGGGGCTGACACGGGTCTGGTGGGTGTTGCATCCCCTTTTCGACAGCCCTCTGGATTTTGTACGGACAAAAGAGGGGTGGGGGGGGGGGGTGTGGGAGCGCGGTCTAGACCATGGAAGTTTAGCACTCTATGAGTCAGATGGCAGAACCCAAGCGTATGCCAGGGTTCTAGTCTCTTCACAACCTTCTCTGTCGGATGGTAGATGAGTGCTGGTTCGAGCCTCACCTCCTCCCACCGGTATTTCTTGGCTGTTGAAATCAGGAGTTTATCATAATAGTACATCTAGTAAGTATTATTCGAAGTAGAATAAAAAAAGCATCCGCTTTTGTTACTACGAGAATTCTTAATACTTACCAGATGTACTATGGCCCTACCTCAGCCACCCTGCTGAGGTGAGGCTGAGCTGCTTTCGCTATTTGTCAAGGCAAATATAAGATGAATCTGACTGTGATTGGGAATTGACTCGGTACCTGGGGATATGGTATTCCCGGACACAGTATGGGCAGGACCAGGAGAGTGCAGAGTTTTAATTGTTTATTTTGAGCTAGACTAGATAATAGACATTATCATAATAGAACATCTGGTAAGTATTAAGAATTCTCGTAGAAACAGAAGTGGATGCTTTTTTGATTCTGTTGAATATTTTGAAATTAAGTAATTAATTTTACTGGCAGGTGTTGCTGCCTATGGCACCCAGTCAAATTAGTTTCAAAACATTCAACAGCTATCCTGTTTGTTGTCTTCAAACGAGCCAGTGGTATGTCAAAGGTTAAAGAGGTAGCATAGAAAATAATGACAACCGTGATCACAGAAATATGATATGTATATTAGGCAAGATAAACCGAATACTTGTATGTTTATATGATTTAAATTTTGTATAAAAAATATCCTTATTACGCATTCTCCTCTATAGAGCACACCCTCATTCCATAGATTTAACCCTTCCAAGCTGACAACCCAGTCTTAAGCCTGAAGATATTAGAAAATTATGTTAAATATTTTGAAATTAATAGGCAGCAGCAGCTCCCAGTCAAATTAGTTTTAAAACATTCAGCATCTTTTCTGTCCGTTGTCTTCAAATTGAGACAGTGGTATGTCAATGGTTAAAGAGTTAACATAGAAAATTATGAAATAAGCTATGTATATTAGGCAAGATAAACTGAATACTTGTGCGTTTGCATGATTTAAATTTTGTATAAAAAATATCATTATTACGCTGTCTCCTCTATAGAGCACACCCTCGTTCCATATAGTGCTCTAATACAACTGATTTAACCCTTCCAAGATGACAAACCAGTCTTAAGCATGAAGATATTAGTTAATTCTGTTGATGTTCACGCTTGAATATTTATTCACACGAGCGATTTCACACTGAGTGCTCATCAAATAGCGGCAGGATTTGAACCCACGATCTGTTGTGTACGAGTCAACCTCATTACCAGAGTCCTAAGTGTGTTGCGGTATATGTAATTGGCTGATTCATCCACTACGACCAGTGTGTCACTTTTGGTGCTGTTCAGGTAGAGGCAGGATTTAAACCCATGGCATTTGGTATAGGAGTCCACCTGGTTACTAAGGGAGCACAGGTGTCGCATGGTGTGTTAGATGGTTGATATCAAAACTGAGATCAATGCTGGTTCATCAGTTGTATAATTAGTCTAACACACCATGTGACACTTGTGGTCCTCTGGTAACCAGGTGGACCCGTAAACTGTAGGTTATGGGTTCACATCCTTCATCTACCTGCCAATCACCATAAGTGTGAAACTGGTTGTGGAGTGGATGAGTCTCGCCGTGTGTGAATAAATCATTAATCACAATTCTGTAATACCACAGAATTACCTAAACTTGAATATATTTACCTATTCTGACTAGAACTATCTCTGTTTCATGTAGTCAAGTTATTCTTAGTCTCTACCCATCATATGAGTTACGGGAGGTTTGTCTATTCGGTACACAAGTTCTGCGACGTTCAGATATGCCCTGTAGACCACTTCTTCAGGTGTTGTATCATAGTGATAATGGCCACCATTGCCGTCCTTGTCAAAGCAGTGGAAGTGCTTCGTGCGTAAATCCAAACCCTATGAGAGTATAGGGATATATCATTAATAAATACAATCAAAGCTGCATGTAACACCACCTGTGTTTTGGAGGGAGAAACTGAGTGGAGCAGAAAATCACATTTGTAAAATTCAACCCAATTTTGTATGCATGTTGGCAGTTTACATGAGGCTGCTCCACCCCACGAGTGGCTGGTCATTTGGGGTGGGTAGGAGGTACTGTGAGAACTTCAATGTTGGTGGAATTCAACCAATTTTTTTTTAGGTCAGCTACCCATGTGATTGCAGATTGCGAGACGATGTTTACATTAGGCTCCCCCCCCCCACCCCCCAGCTTGGTGAGTGTGGGGATAGGTGCTGAACATCAAAGTTGGCGAAAACGTAGATTTACAATGACACGCTATCAGTTGCACGTTCCCGGTTAAGTTTCAAATGGTTAAATTGATTATTTAAGACTATACGACTAAAATATTAATATACTGTATGTCAGATAAGTAGCAAATAGATGGAAGTGACAAAGGAAAGATAGATTATAACTCCAAATATATATATATATCTCTGCGTGGCAAGACATTGTTTAACTCACTGGATCATGACTGACCAGTTCACCGAGGCACACAACAGGCGCGGATATCTCACGGAATTGTAGCCAGTTATCAACTTCTCTATCACAGTTCAAAGGAGTGGATGAAAAATCTGGCTGCAAGGTCATTAAAATATTAATTAAGCACAGGATATGCCCTGAAAACCTTAAGCAGGAATGACTTACAATCCAATTATGTTCAAAATATTCAACAGTACATTTTCATTTTGTGTTAAATATTTTCTGATCTGTCCTGTTATTGTGAATACTTTGTGCTGCTTCCTTGAATTAACCATTTCATGAACCAAATAGACCTTTCCAGTTTTAGCTATGCCCCGCCCATCTCTATCTAAGTTCCACCCACACCTCGTCCGTTTTGGGTTTGATTGATCTCTGAGCTCCCTGACTATCAATTTCTAGAAAACTATACAGGTAAGCTGTTAAATATTTTGTAACTAATTTCACTGGGCACTGTTGCTGCCATCAGCGATGCTGCCTATGGCAGAAATAGTGTCCAGTTAAATTAGTTTCAAAATATTCAACAGAATGTTTATTAAAAGGTAAAAACATACAATTTGTACATCGTGACAGACTATTAAGCATGAAAGACGGACTATATCGAGTCATTCATGAAGTCATGATTATGATGTCATCCTACACGTCACGTAGTGGAAAGATCCATTGTCCAGTCTCACCTAATATTAACACTGTAATGATCATGCTTAATCAAAAATATATAAATTATTTATTAGTGAATGTTGATTTGCAGGTCAAATGAGCACTATTTTTGACAATTTGCATTACAATTTTCTTATAGAAAATGTCGATTTACAAACCAAGAAAATAAATCTTTTTTAATTTATTCACTGGAATGACTGGCTCAGTTATCGAACCAGTCATTCCAGTTGTAAATTGTCAAAAATAATCTCTTGGTCTGCAAATTGACATCTCTCAATACCACTGCAGAGGGGTTTAAGGGGTAAGAGCTGAAACAAGTAATAGGAAATATAGACTCACCATGACATGTATCCACACCTTTCCTTTCTCAATAAATACCATGCCTCCTAGGGCTATAGGCTTGTCTCCATAGTGTTCCTTCAATAGATCAATCAGTATGTCCAGTATATCACCAGCGTCACTCGTCCTTCGACTCACTACTATCTCCATGACCTGTGACAAAATACACAAATGCATCTCCGGATGACAATACAAGGATCAGATATGTCACTCAAGTATCTGACGTCATAATAAATTATGTCACTAGGTCGTTGACGTCATAATCATAATGACCTATTATAACTGTCATGAAAATGTTAAAGTATGTCAAGTGTACAAATTGTATGTCTGATGGATTTACAATTTAATAAACATTCTGTTGAATATTTTGAAAGTAATTTGACTAGGAGCTGTTGCTGCCCTAATTTTGGGTATTCAGATTTCAAAGTTTTAAATCGGTTCCAACATGAGTAAAAATTGGGTGGAGCATAGCTAGAAATGGGCGGGGCATAGCTAGAAATAATGCCCTGTATATTCTGGTTTGCTTAGTCTATTCTGATATGAGTTATAACTTATAGAAAAGATACACCAACATGTTTCATTCACATTCAAGTTCCTCCAGATGAACAAATTGAACGTCTTATGGTCAGTGGTGTAGTGTAGTGATTGGGTGGATGGAAGACAGTTCAGCAGGGAGCAGTTTCACTCGTCCACTAAGCTCAGTGAAGTGTTTGGGTGTGTGGGGACAAAAAGGGACATTGGGCTTTTACCTCAAGGTGCCAGTATTTGCGTATGGGAGGAGGCACCAAAAAAATCTGGTTTTCACCCAGGCGCCAGACACCCTCACTACACCACTGCTTATGGTGTAACCATGGTGGCGATTTGAATACCAATAATTATATTGATAGTAGGCATAATGCTTATACAGTTACACAATATACAATATTTAATAACATACTTATACAATATTTAATAACAAACTGAGTAAATGGCAAAATGTAAATTGTATTCGTAATATTTTGTTTTGTCAACATTTCAGTTACTCTCGCTGCTATTTTGACGTTTTCCGAGAAAAGAATTATATAATATTTTGTATGATTACCATTCCTG
The DNA here is from genome assembly GCA_034401795.1 of Chaetoderma sp. LZ-2023a. Lineage (NCBI taxonomy): Eukaryota > Metazoa > Mollusca > Caudofoveata > Chaetodermatida > Chaetodermatidae > Chaetoderma > Chaetoderma sp. LZ-2023a. The sequence continues at coordinate 109,013,845 of CM067370.1, read as the reverse complement.
TCACACTCATGCAGCCCTTGTTAGGTCACCTGGCCTGAAAGGCCAAGTGAGCTTATGCCATGGTGGCCGCCTGTTGTCCGTCCATCAAATTGCATCTCATTTACGCTTTGACCAATTTCAACCAAATTTGGCTGGAAGGATCCTAGATGGTAGGGTCCAGAACTTCTACTCAGTATTTTGGTTGGTTGATTTCTCTGGCGGCCATCTTGGAGTCTCAAAAATTTTCAGGAAACCGTTTAAAATGCTATTCCTCAATATAAATGGCCCGACTTCGACGAAACTTGGGTGGACTAATTCAACACTTCTAACGAGGATTTGATTGGTCAATATTTCCAGCGGCCATCTTTGATTTTCCGAAATTTTCTGGAAATCTGTTAAAATCCTACTCATTAACCACTTGACTGATTTCAAGCAAATTTGGTTGGGAAGACCCTAAAGTGATATGCTTCAGAACTTGTATACAGAATTTTAATTGGTCTATTACTTCAGCGGCCATCTTGAATTTTCTGAAAAACGGCGGCACTACTCATTAACTGCTTGGGCAATTTCAACCAGACTTGGCTGTGGTGGTAGGTTTCAGAACATGTATACAGAATTTTGATTGGTCAATTTTTCCGGTGTCCATCTTGGATTTTCCAAAGATTTCTCGAACTCAGTTAAAGCCCTACTCATTAACCACTTGGCCGATTTCAAGCAAACTCGGCTCGGCGGACCCTAGAGTGGTATGCTTCAGAACATGTATACAGAATTTGGATTGGTCAATTTTTAGCTCACCTGGCCAAGTGAGCTTATGGCATGGCGACCACCCATCTGTCCATCCATCCATATGGCGTCCATCCATCAACTTATGCTTAAAATGCTACTCATTAACCGCTTGGCAGATTTCAAAATAATTTGACTGGAAGGACCTTATGGGGGTAGGCTTCAGAACATGTATACAGAATTTTGATTGGTCAATGTTTTTGGCAGTCATCTTGAATTTTCAAGGAAATGAGGAAGCAGACAAGATGGCAAAGGTGGGTGCAAAAGAGAATCAGACAGAAAACATTGTTACCCATACAGAGATGAAGACTATCATCAAGTCACTCTATAGAACACCTCAATCAGAAGATGCCTACCATCATCTCTCGAGGCCAGAGCAAGTGACCATTTTTCGTCTCAGAACTGGACACAACAGACTAAACCAACACATGTACAGGCGGTTCCACCTTACGACATCACCCGCTTGTCCTTGTGGAGAAGCAGAACAGACCACAGAGCACATACTTTAATGTTGCAGTACGTATCACCTGCTGAGAGAAGAGATCTGGCCTTTGTCAACCTCTTTTCTTGAAAAGCTGTATGGGCCTGTGGAAGAACTGCAGAAAACCACAGATTTCATCTTGAGAATGGCTCTCCAAGTGTGATACCAGCGATCGAAAAAAAGAAAGAAGATCTTGAATTTTCCAAAAAAATGGCGTAAAATCATTTAAAATGCTACTCCTCATTAACTGCTTGAGCAATTTCAACTAGACTAGGCTGGTAGATTTCAGAACTTGTAAACAGAATTTTGATTGGTCAATTTTTCCGGTGGCCAGCTTGGATTTTCTGAAAATTTCTGGAAATCACTTAAAAGCCCACTCGATAACCTCTGGGCGGATTTCAATCAAACTTGGATGGAAGAACCCTAGCATAGAATGCTTCAGAACTTGTATACAGAATTTTGATTGGTCCAATTTTCTAGTTGCCATCTTGAATTTTCCGAAAAATGGTGGTAAATTGCTTAAAAAGCTATTTCTCATTAACTGCTTGAGCAATTTCAACCAGACTTGGCTGGAAGGATACTAGGCTTGTAGATTTCAGAACTTGGGTACAGAATTTTGATTGGTCCATTTTTCTGGTGGCCATCTTAGATTTTCTGAAAATGGCTGGAAATCGTTTAAAAGTATACTTCTCATTAACCGCTTGGCCGATTTCAACCAAACTCAGCTGGAAGAACCCTAGGCCAGTTCGCTTCAGAATATATATACAGAATTTTGGCGGCTTGATTTTGATGGTGGCCATCTTGGATTTTCTGAAAAATGGGAATTTGTATAAAATGCTACTCCTCATTAATCACTTGGTCAATTTCAACCAAATATGGCTGAAACGATTCTATTGTCGTACCCTCTAGAAAATCTATTCAATCAATAGCCCGATTTCAATAAAACATGGGTGGAACGATCCTATGACGGTAGGCTTCAACATATTAAGCAAGAATCTTGATTGGTCAATTTTTTGGCAGCCATCTTGGATTATATGAAAATTTCTGGAAATCAATTAAAATGCCATTCCTCATTAACCGCTTGAACGAGTTCAAGCAAGCTCGGCTGGAAAGACCCTGAAGTGGTACGCTTCAGAGCTTGTATACAGAATAAGGATTGGTCAATCTTCCAAAGCTTTTGGGAAATTAGTTAAAAGGCTACTCCTCATTAACTGCTTGGCCAATTTAAACCAAACTCAGCTAGAAGGACCCTAGGCTGGCACGCTTCAGAATTGGTATACAAAATTTGTCTGCTTCATTCTTTTTTTATACCTATCTTGGCTTTTGCGAAAAATGATGGGAAATCATTTACAACGCTACTCATTAACCGCTTTTTCCAGTGACTGTCTTGTTCTCGAAACTGACATCTCAAGAATTGCTGTATGGAGCAGGCTTCATTACATTTAATTTCATCGATACCTAAAGGTGATTAAATTTTGTTCAAGAGAATTTGTTCCTTGATAAAACATGGTTGTCATGGACCAACCAAAATTTAATGTTTAATCTGATTGTGTGGTCAGCATCCATCATTAATTTACCACTAAATATCATTTCTACTGAATTCCAATTTTGGATTTTACGCTTTGTTACTCCTGAATCTAAAGTATTATGTCTGTTCAAATGCTTTAGATCAAATGCTAATGGTGCAGGTGAGCGTTAAGGCCCTTGAGCCTCTTGTTACATTTATGAGAAACATATATATACATTTTGAAAAAACATTTTGTTTGAAAAATGGTAGATTTGACGGTCAAAGTATCTGCTTTTTAGCTGTCGACTTGTCAGTCAGCTCTATTTGGCATCTATCTGTTCATGCATCCTCAACAATAGTAACATGTTATCATTATTTCTGAATGGATTGGGAACAAATATGGGAGTCAATATGGGCCTATTCAGGGTATTGGCATTTAGTATTTTCTTTGGAAAATGATGCTGGTTTGATGGAGAACTCCAGAGTTATGGCCCTTCAACATTTTCTCAAATATGCGGCCCAAAGGGGAAAGATATTATTTCGATGACACAGTTCATTATATTTGGCAATATTGACTTATAGCTTGGCGGGTGAGTACCTTTGGGTATTTGCTTCCATCCTTGAAAAAGAACATTTTCTCAAGAATGGGACACAACGTGGAAAGATATTATTTGGTTGTGGGTATTATTGGCCATATGTGACAATTAAGAACGATGTCAGTCTTGTCATTGAAATCAATAGTAAATTATTCAGACAGCACATGCTGTTGTCCTTCATATACAGTAGCCAAACGTGTTGTATGGATGCATTGTGGGCTAGAGTTATGTCTCGTATCAAAAGTAGCTCACTATGACTTACTCTTTATGGTACACTGCACATCATGCAAAATTCTTAACCAGGCTTTAGTTTCAAGAGTTCATTTCCAGTTGCTAAACATGGTATATAGATGCATCGTTGGTGTATGGCCTGCATCAAACGTAGGCCACTCACAATCCAATGAACATCAAATAAATTGTTTTTCAGTCTGTATTCTTATCCCTCTTCCATCTATGATCACCTAACTTTAGGTATGAGTGCATCATAGGCTACGGGTGTAAGGTGTGTCAATGGTTCGCATAACATTACCGGAAGATTTTCAGGTGGTGCAGGCATATACTCTGTGATGACGTGCATCAGTAAAATTCAGGTTTTCTTGATAGACCCAATAATAGGGCAGAAACTGCACATCTTGTATTCCTTTCATACATTTATACCAAACAAATTGAAATCGCTTTTGTAATTAAGTACATGTCATGCATGGAGTCGTACGAGCTGTATGTGTTAGGCAGCTGAGCGTCAAGCTGCTTTTGGGAAGGAGCTGTTTCATGTCACAATCATGGCAAAATGGGTCAATTTTGTGTTCCAGGAATGTGCATTGGATCTATATTAGAATAGGGAGTTGCCGCTGTCATCCTAGCCAAGCGCTGTCATCTGGTGGTGACCCAATCAAAACTGTAAACGTGGTGGCGGTCCGGACGTCGGTACTGGGAATTACCATACATTTCATATGGGGCCTTTTTGGGACACGAAAAAGTGACCACTCAAGCACCGTTGGTTGGATCCAAAATAATAATGATAGCAATGCAAGTCATGTACTATACCGCATTTGCATTTGAATGTTTATAAACATTGGCTTTGAAATGCAAGCATTAGCATTTGGACCTAAGTCTGGTTCTTTAATACATCATGTCAGGTCCCCACACAGGATTGGGTTTCATGGACATATGTCTATAGATCGCAGGTGTTTTGCCCCCTGAAAAAAATGTGTTCAAAAATGTGTTTCCACAATGTCGGATTTGGTGTGTGTGTGCGTGTGCGCGGGCGTCAATATCTGTTTTATGCCAGAATGTATTTCACCTTTCCTGGTTTTCCTTCTGAACAGAACAGATTAGCCAGCAAGCCACATTCAGTGGAGCAACATCGTGGGGCCTCTCTGTAGACACCATTCTGAAAATATAGGGTGAAACAGTTTATATAGCTGCCAATGCCTGCCATACTTACAGCACGACATACTGTAAGAGGAGGGAAGGGTATGGTATACATCAACAGCGCCAAGTCAAATTAGTTTCAAAATATTCAACAGCATGTTTATTAAATAGCAACGACATACAATTCGTACAACATGTTGGACTATTAAGCGTTAAAGACGGACTATAGCTAATCTTTCATGGTTATGACATGAGCCTACAGGTCACTTAGTTGATTATGACATCATATGATGGATAGATAAATGGCAAAGGTGAATCGGCCGTCAAACAGATTTATGCTAGTTATGAGTAGAAATTAAAAATAACATGAACTTTATTGAAAGGTGTCGATGATGGCATCATCTATTAGTGACATCATTCTCTTAGTCGATATCAATTTTTCACTAGCTCATACAAAGTCTTGCAATGTTTAATGTGCTAAACAATTATCTACTAGAAATATGGAATAGAACAGTTGAACAATGTGATTTAATTGTTTCATAGGTGAATATAAAGTTTTGTTGACGAGGGGTTGATGAAGACAATTTGCCTGGGGCTGTTGCTGTCGATGTCAGCAACACGTTCCACTTAAATTAGTTTCAAAATATTCAACACTATTCCTTTATATTTATGATTATTGTATTCTGCGACTGTAGTAGTAGAAACATCCTACAGCTGCAATCAGTCTGTCTTCACTTTTGACCACTGTGTCTTGTCCTCAGCCGAAATCCTTAGCTTCCTCAGGTCCATTCTTGATTTTAGTATACCGAGTCCTGCTTTCTTGAGGTCACCTTGTAGTGCACTTATCAGATTTATGCAATGCCGTCCTCTCCTGCTTTTGTATTTGCTGGCTCCGAGTAGGGGAAATTCCATGGCTCTCTGTGCTGGTGTCTCTTCTGGCATCCTTAGCACATGGCCAAACATGGGCCATCTTTGCTGGGTGACTTTTACAGACAGCGGCGACGTATTACACATCTTGTATAGCGCATCAGTGGAAATTATGCTGTCTGGCTATCAGTGTCCAGTAATGATGCATAGGTGTTTGCGGTGGCAGGTATCGCGTTTGTCTAGAGCTGCCTTTGGTGCTGTCCAGCTGTTGCAGTTATACAGCATCAAGGATACGCATGTGGGGTGGGGGTTGGTCTTGTGGAACTTTCCCGCACAGATTTCAGTGCAGCAGCAGCGTAACATGTGAAAAGCACTGGAGATAGACCATCTCCCTGTGGGGAGCCGATTGATGTCTCAAACTCTACAGACTTCACTGACTTGAGTCATACTCTCAGCTTGGTGTCTGCATGCAGTAGTCTCACTAGTCGTAGCTCATCTTCATTGCAACTGGCCCGGCGTAGTACATCTAGCATCTTTGAGCGTTTAATTGTGTCAAAGGCTCGTGACATGTCAATGCCCATTCTGTGGAAATCCCAGTGTTTGGAGATGACTAAGGACACAAAAATGCGTTGAGCCCATGCAATGTTTGCGCAGCTGCGTCCACATTTGAGGCCACTTTGGACATGATCTGGTGAAGTCATCGATCTTGTCTCGGATGTGTCATAGAGTGACATTGGATAGGATGTTCTATATGCTGTTGAAGAGCACAATGGGCCGCAGACTGCTGGGGTAGGGGCAGGTGGCTTCTTGGGCGTGGGTAGTGTGATAAGGGTGCCTTGTCCTACAGTGTCGATGGGAATGTGGTGCATAAAAGCTGAATTAATTAGGTGCGTGATCAGTTTTGAGATAATGTCACTTGCATATTTGAATAGTTCATTGCTCATGCCATCCGGTCCAGATGCACGTCCATTTTTCAGGGCTTTAAGTGCCTTCTCAACTTCTGGTGTTTCAATTGGTGTTCATAATGGCCTGCGGTCTCCTGAGAACGGGTGAAAGGGATCATCATCATTGCCAGTGAACTGGTCCTTGAACCATTCTCGAATCGAATGCCCTGGTCAATCCCGATAGTGTCCTTCGGAGTTGTATACAGTGAGTGGTGGTGTGTAGACAGCAACTCTCAGGGCTCGGGCTGGCCGAAATATATTGTGACAGCCATCCGTGGCAGATGTTATGGCACTCCCAGCGTAGTTTGGTGTGGTCTTCACTTTGGCCACTTTGATAGATGCGCAGCCGTAACACTCTGCTCTGCTGACCATATTACTATTAGAGGGTCGGCAGTATACCTAGTTCAGTTGTTTTTAAGAACACCTATGGTGCTGGTAGCTGATGATTCCATAGATTTCAGTATTTGGGTTAGTGCTTCGTTTGGATCGAAGCTGACGTCTATTTTAGTTATCTGCTCCCCGAGGGCCTTTTTGTATGACATTTGAGTGACAGTGTCGCTGATGAGCTCGGGTAGGTTGTATGCCTGGTATGGCATTTATACATTAGGTAGAGATCGTTCATCTCAAGGCTTGTAATGACTGGCTTATGGTCAGAATTGAGGTTTGTGCCGCCATAGGAATGAGTATTCCGAAGTAGGGGTTTGGCTTCTCTCTAGCATAGTATGAAGTCTATTTGGTTGAAGACCGCTGTTGTAGCCTTAGAACCTTTTAGGGATTTGCGATCAGCAATGTGTCCGGTCCATGTTGTCTGGTGACGGTATGGGTGTTTAAAAGCTGTATTTGTGGCAAATAGACCATTGGAACTAAGGAATGCCTCCAGTGCATCTCCATTGCTGTTGCCTGTCCCCTCTCCACACGACCCCATACATAAGCCAAGCCCTGAACTTTTGTCCGCAATTCCGAGTTTACCCAGCCTGGAGTTGAAATCGCCACACACGAACAGTTGCCATTTGGCTGGAATTGTAAAGGCAGAGCATAGGGCTGCATAGAAGGGATCTAATAATGCTGGATTCTCTTTGGCTTTTTCGGTAGTTGGGCCATATGCATTGAGAATGCAGCACTTAGAGGTGGGTTTTTTTCGCATAGGTATAGCCAGGTCGATGAATGCAACGCGGTCACTGACATATCCACAACTAATGACATGGTCCAAGACCTTTGGTCCAATTACGAAGCCTAAACCCTGATATGTGACCTGTTTTTACTCCATGGGCACTAGCTTATGGCCTGTCTGTAGTTGCTGCGCTGAGTGTTTAGCTACTTTGGTATCTTGAATGCATGTAATATCGATGTTCCTCTATAGTTGTCTTCAAATTGAGACTCTCGAACTTCATGTATTAACCGGTTAAATGGAAATTGTTTGCATCAATGAAAGATTTCTATAAGCTCCTGAGTAAATGATATTAATTTCAATGCACAATTGATCTATTCTGTCAGTCAAGTATCGATGTCAAAGTCAATTACCTCACATATAGGGTGACGTCACAATCATAATTGGCAGACAATACTCCGTAATGAACCTGGAATAGTCTGTCAGTTGTACAAATTGTAGGTCTTTACGATTTAATGAATCTTCTGATTCAAAGTATATAAATCGATCCCGATACGATGAAAGCATAGCTAGAAATGGACATGGTAATAAATGAATCACTGTGTTGAGCTGAAGTAGTACCTGCGGATTGACTGTAAAGAAGCGAGATTTGTTCCACGTCCCGCCATTGGTTTTGGACAAATTAACATTACAAACCATCTGAAAATATAATAAAGCAAATATTATACTTTACATGATGCGAAGCTTTTACAGTAGATTCACCAAATTCCTGCTGCTATGATGGAACTCACCGTTCCAGAGTATCCATCTATCAATCTGACATCATATGACGTCATAATCAGCTAATTGGCGAGTATGATGACGTCATAATCATTACGTCATAAATGATTTTTATTTGGCCCGTCTTTAACTCTTAATAGTCCGACAGGTACGAATTGTATGTCTCTACTATTTAATAAACATGCTGTTGAGCGCCCAGGCAAATTAGTTATCTGGAAATTGATAGTCAGAGAGTTCAGAAATCGATCGATCCCAACACGAGCGGAGTGTGGATGGAGCTTGGCTAGAGATGGGCGGGGCATAGCTGAAATGGAAAGATCCACTGTCACTGTTTTCTATCTAGGTATAGTGGTTGGATGACAGATGAGAATGCCTCCATTATTCAGGTCTTTATGATCGACATTGATGATTCTATCGAATAATGTTGAACTGCTTGCTTAAAAGGGTTCATTTGAAGAAACCATACAGAGATATGAGTTTCGTTCAGAATGGCATGGATGAATATAACAGAGGCACCTCGTCAAACGGAGCTACTTATGTTTATCTCATCAAGGGGACGTAATGACAGCCGCAACATACTATGCGCACCAATAAGTTGGCCTGTACGTCCAAGATGGAGGATGTCTCCTCCTCCACAAGCATCAATGTGCCAGTGATTCCGGAGGCTGGTACTCTTGCGGTCGGTGAAAAAGTCGTCTGGTGTAAGATATGCAGTTGACGAGCTTGTAATAAACGGTCAACGTCGATGGTGCATCTTCCATGGGATGAACCTCACTCAGAAACTCCGAGAATGGCTTCGGGACATGGTCCTTCGGTCTCGCACAACATGGCATGCTCTTGTCAGGTCAGGTGTCCGAGCACGGGTCGATCTCGAATCGAAAGAACCGACTGATCCCTTATCATTGTCTTTACTTCTGAAAGGCTTTGACCCCGTTGTCGTAATTCTAAATTTTTTGCCCCAGCGTTATGGCAGTGCCGTCAATCAACTTGGGCTAGAATCAATTTAGTGATCGTTGCATATGTGGGTTTGATGTGGCACACTGGCGTGTGGAAAGGGACGTAATCTAAAATGTGAGGGCGAGTGTGCCGTCGATGATGATTTCCCTTAAATCCATTCTTGGTCATTTTAGAAGTGGCTATACATGTAGGAAATGATGTTCAATCACTACTATTGAGTCATTAGAAGCGTTTTGTACAATTTCGTATTTTTATTCTAAAGACGCATCAGCTATGATATCTTTAAACATGCGAGTATTCACTATGACTGAGACTTGTTTGTAAAAAAAAAATGTAAATAAGTTGACCCATTTATAACTGACATACAAGACTTATACTAGCTATGATTCGGCGCTTAATCGAATTGTAATAATCTTACCTCAGAATTGGTTCCTATCAAATGAAACGGCCCTGCTCCAGCACCGATGAGACAGCTATCTGGACGACCAATCTGTTTGCTAATGGTCTGCATGTTGTATATCTGTGATGATAATATATACATAAAATCTGCTTTAAATACCAGCAAGGTATATAACGAACGGATACCTACAAATAACACCTCTATACAAGGCTAGAAATTATCCACCGATCCCGTGATCCGTAAGCATTTATCGCATACGGATCGCTGAGTAACGTTATGACACAATTCAATCTGTGGTGTTTTAACCTTTTCAGAGGCCAAGCCGACCAGAGATAGCGTTTACAGTGGTCTTGAGAAATGTCCATTTGCAGGCCAAGAGAATACTATTTTTGACAATTTACAACTGGAATGACTATCTTGATAAATGAGCCAGTCATTCCAATGGTACCTTTTCAAAAATAGTATTCTTGTGGCCTGCAAATGGGCATTATGTAAGCACAGGTTTTGACTTCTTGACGATTATTGATTAATAGTGATTAATTATCCGAGTAATATGGTGTAAATGGTGAATTCAGAACATTTGGTTAATTTTTTTTTTCTAGCCCTATATATAACGGTCATCTCTGTATAAATACCCTTCTGAATAAATAACACATTTATATAAAAACTACAAATATAGGGACCTACAAAGGCGATCACGCCATCAATATAAATACACCTATATAACGACAACGTATACAGTAAAACTAGATAATGACAATTTTCTACAGTTACTATAAGTGTTAACTCTTTAACACTCATATCAGCCAAAACAGCTTCTGCAGGTTCTTGAGAAATGTGCATTTGCAGACCAAGAGAAGACTATTTCTTTTTAATTTACCACTGGAATGACTGGCTCGATAACCGAGCGGTCAGTGGTAAATTTTCAAAAATTGTCTTCTCGTGGTCTGCAAATGCACAATTCTGACCAAATTCGAGGGTTAAAGGGTTTTAAATTGTGACATTTCTAGTCCTCCACCATCCATTAGTTAGAGAAGTATAAGATTTGACTTTGAAATGCAGCATAGCACCTTGTTTTAATGATCACACTATAGAAAGTGTTAATGATACTGCCATTATGCAGTAGTCAAATACAATGTAGCAAAGGCAACCACCTACATTATGCGTCTATAAATTAATTGAGGAATCCAGTTTTAGCTATGCCCCGCCCATCTCTAGGTAAGCGCCACCCACGATTTGCCAATGTTGGGATCGATAGATCCCTGAATTCCCTGACAATCAATTTCCAGAAAACTATACAGGTAGCTGTTGAATATTTTGAAGCTATTGTGAATGGGTGCTGTTGCTGCGCCCAGTAAAATTAGTTTCAAAATATTCAACAGCATGTTTATCAAATAGTAAAGACAGACAATTCGTACAACACCTAGCCCGTCATCGATTAAGCTTTCATGACGAACTTAGCTACGTTCATGACGTAATTGATTATGGCGTCATTCTACTTCACGTAGTTGATTATGACGTCACTGATTAATGGATAAACTGGAATCCTGTATTCCAAACTGACACTTAAAATAAGCAAATTGCACATCTTTTATATAGCTGAATATGATAGAATCTAATTTCAACAAAATTAGTGTACGATGAGAATAATGAAATTACCAGTATCTTCTGTCTTGTCTCACCTTATCTCTGTTGACCAATGGGATCAGATACGGTGGACCTCCAATGTCCAGCACACATGGCCGACCACTAAGACCTGAAATCGTATACGAACAGAATTATGTCTTCGGTTAGACTTTAATTGAAATCCCTCTTACAATCACATATATGGGCTGTCATTTTGGACTACTATTTATTTGATATCGGGACGAAAATGGAAACAGTCGTGAAAGTGGGTTGTCAAAAGACTGTCTCCTTAAATGTGTGTGTGGCATTACCTGGAGCTGTAAGACAGTATGGTTCCTGAGAGAGATCGGGACAGTCAACAACAGAGACAGAAACCTCCGAGAAAGATTTCTTTAGTCCAGAGTCCAATACTGGCAAAATAAGCAATTAAATTTATCTTTAGTAAAAACCAAGCACATTTTTCATCAACTATCTGACCTACATAAAGCCTTATATTATCGACTTGGCACCTAAAATCCCGACTCAAGCTGGTCCCTAACGGCTCCCCCAGTAGTCTTAAGAAATGTTCACTTGCAGACCAAGAGAATTTTATATCTACTAGTTAATAAACATGATGTTGAATATTTTAAAACTAATTTGACTGGGCGCTGTTGATGCCATAGACGACTCGGTCAAATTAGTTTCAAAATATTCAACAGCATACCTGTATTCTGGAAACTAATAAAAAAAAAAAGAAAGAAAGTTCAGTGATCTGTTGATCCCAACACGAGCGAGGTGTGTGTGTGGGGCTTAGCTAGAGATGGGCGGGGCATAGCTAAAACTGGATTCCTTTATTCCGACAGTTATTGTCGGGAATTTGCTCCTTTCATGTCGGCCATACGTAATTTGATTGTTACGTCAGCTAGCAATGACATGTTTTAATTATGGTGTCAGATGTGTGAGTGACAGGTAGGATTCCTCCATTCTCTGTTTGGCATAATGTCCTAATTGCCAATTAACTAGTCCGTTGATTGCACAGTGCACATACCGCGCCAACCCTGTAAAGAATTGTGCATTCGGGAGAGATTGTTGTAATTGAGAACGGTAACAGGTCTTAAATTTATATATAGGCATGCTTGTGAGCGTGTAATGGAATTAAAATGCAACATTGAATTATGCTAATTAGACATTTTATAGCTGGCTGCCATCTGTCGATCAGGTTATGGGTATTATTCACCAAATACTATCAATGGATGATTCGAATCTGTCAGTCAAATAGTCAAATATGTGATGGCATAATCAATTACATCATATGTAGGCTAAGATCACAATCAAAAGACGTAATGAATGGAATTGATTAATAGTCCGTCTGTTGTATGAATTGTATGCCTTTAGTAGTTAATAACCATTCTGTTGAATATTTTGAAAGTAATTTGACTGGGCGCTGTTGCCGGCTATGGCGCTCAGCACCCAATCAAATTAGTTTCAAAGTATTCAAAAACTTACCGGTATAATTTTCTGAAAATTGAGATTCAGCCCAGATAACACAGATAACTGGGCCGACCTTGGTGCAATACCGGGCCAATATATTAAGTATCGGCCCGGTATAGGCCAAGTGAGCCGCGTTATCGGGAGGGAGTTCAGTGTCCGATCTATCTCAACACGGACAAAGTGTGGGGCGGAGTTTAGCTAGGAATTGGCGGGGCATAGCTATATTCATCCATTATATGTTTTTGTTTCCTGCAGCTTTCGATAATGTAACCGTTAATGAGAGTTTTCGATTGGGCTAGTGTGATATATATATATAGTGTGAAAACTAGTTTCGGGTTGAATTCGTTTGTGTGAGTTTAGCAGAGTCAATCGTGATAATGCAGGTTCTGGCCTTTTCGGCATTGACACAATAAAGGCCCATAACGTGCGTTATCAGGGTCGTTGTCGTGACGTGAGTGATTACGGCGTCATAATTGAATCAATGTGACGTCACAACAAGAATGGTGCAGAACTCGCGCAAACGAATTTTCGCAAAAACGTCATAATCACACCATGGCAACAACCCGACACTAGGGTTATAACACTAGCCCAATCGAAAACGCGCAATGTTTGTTAATAAAACTCGATGGTTCTAGGAAGATGTGATAACAGTTATAACAGTTTATAACAGTTCGTGATTACTCGATTAATCAGCGTGGATACAACTTACCAAGACATAACAACAAAGAATATCAATGACGAAAATTGCAATGGTGTTTAGAAAAGTCCATTTGCAGGGCAAGAGAAATCGAGCCAGGCATTCCAGTAATACATTTTCAAAAATAGTCTTGTCTTGCGATGCAAATGGACATACATACACTCAGCAAAATATCATGTTTTTTATTACCGATCACATTAAAAAGTAATTGAAAGTTAGGTTTTGAAATATTTTATGCAATAGAAAATTTTCACGATTATTCGATCATTTAATTTTTAATCATATAAATTCACGATTTAAAACATAATCACGATTTTTGATTTGATTATGTAATCACGCAAGCCTAGAACAATCATGACAATATGATACAAAAAAATAGATGTTGTGCCGTCCTGTGTTCTGTGTTTACTCACAGATATCTGTATAATTAACTATCACCTTATATATTGTAATGTTTTGTTTTGTTTGTAGGGGGTCCATCGACTCATAGGCTCTGCCTTTGATGGACTGCCCAATTGTAATGTCTGTATATTGTATATCAAGTATGAAATAAAATAATCTTGAATCTTGAATATTGTCAATATGTCCAGGATAATGGATGGATCCCTTTTAGCTATGCCCCGCCCATTTCTAACTAAGCCACACCCACTTTGTATGCGTATTTGTTTCGATTTATAATTTGAACCATGAATTTCCAGAATATAAATTTCAAGGTAATTTTTCAGGTAAATTGTTAAGTATTTTGAAACTAATTTGACTTAACTCTAGTTTCAAAATGTTCCCCGGAATGTTTATTTAATTGTAAATTCTTCTTTATGCATGCGGTACAATTCAAACATGGAATTCGTTTATTTCTTATCCGTCTTTTCGACCTACTGACGTCAGTTTGATTCTAGTGCCAGTTAACAAGTGACATGATGATACTCTGATTATGACGTTAGATCCTCGAGTGGCACATAGAATCCCTCCATTTATCTTGAAGGTAGTAACAACCTGTAGCATCACAGTTTACAAAATGAACGCCAGTCTTCCTTCTACAAGCTACAATCAGGCCTATACTCTGATTTTGGTCCCAGAGCACAACATGCAACAAGATAAGTAGGCCTGCCTATATGCGTTGATAAATGTTTAGCGATAATTATCTACCTCGCGAGAGTTCGTTTAATGGTGGAACGTGTGTTTGCAGTTTCTCGACAGGTAGATCGTCAGAGATGCTGGTTGCTGCCATTGTTTCGACCACGGTCTAATGCTCCTCGGTGACCAAACTGTTAATAAATAATTGTGTTAACCCTTTAACACTCGAATTTGGGGTTTTATTTTAATTCAATTTTGTTATAGAAAATGTCCATTTGCAGACCAAGAGAAGACTATTTTTTTAATTTACCACTGGAATGACTGGCTCGGTTATCAATGGTCGCACGGCCCCACTGGAACGTGATCGTTCCACCGGCTCCAGAAGCCGGTCTTTGCATCTTCCGGAGAGTCGCGAAATGGGATCCGTAACCCCGAGAACCATAGCTAACCAGCCCTCCCGCGCATCCTGTACACGCGGTGCAACGGAGTGGAGCAACATAACGGACCAGCGCGTACCCCCGCGAGCTACAGAATCATGAATAACTATCCCCATTTATTCAAAGGTCTGCTAGGGGCCTATATACCATACAGTGATTCTATAGCTGACTTTCACTGAAGACCCAGCCTTAAAGGGGAAATTGGCATGATTTCAGGAAACAGGAAAAACTTGCCAATATTATTATGAAATATTATTTGTTTGATAAATAGATAATATAATTTGGATCATGGTATACATCATTTTCACCATTTCAGAAAATGCATATTTATTCCACCAAATATGATAAATTTTTGCGATTTACATATTTTAGGCCGGGGTGGGGGTGGGGGGGGGGTGGGGGGGGGGGGATCACATAATATCCATTGTCATGCAGATAAAGATACTATTTAGCTGCACAAGCATATTACAACGAGGGGGACTGAATGGGGCAATATTTTGTGTATAATATGTATCATTAAACCAGAGAGCTGTTGGTAAAACACAAAAGGTTATGGCATGGAAAATTGAAATGAAAGTAATTTTCAGCCGATTTTTCAGGAAAAATTAGGTAGAAATTGCAGATTCATGAAATACATGTCTAAAATTGTAGTGACTCTGTTTATATGACGGAATTTGATGATACTTTGAAGAGTGATTTAGGGGACTTTTCATGTGCACAAATATAGCCAGGTATCCAAGCCGCTGGCGAGATTGCATCGTTTGTACCCCCATTACTTGTTTCTTTAAGTATTCAGGATTAAAAGATATATATAGGGCCTATATATATATATATATATATATATATATATATATATATATATATATATATATATATATATATATATATATATATATATATATATATATATATATATATATATATATATATATATATATATATATATATATATATAGGCCCTATATATATATATATATGAAATTGGAATTGAACGCCGAGAATTTTCCTATCTATCATTAATTAATCGCAACAGACCAGATACGCCAACATCTTTACGCCACAAGAAAGAAGGGAGTTTTCATCTTACATACATAAAATATCTGTGTATGTTGTGCAGCAGCGCAGTGGCCACTTGCTTAGGCATCATAGTAAAGCTTTGTTGCTTAATAAGACGCAATATTTATCATGAGCAAGTTTATTGAAGATAATTGTCCCTATAAAGTGAAGTTTTACAAACAGGAGTTCAAGTTTAGACTATAAGCCTACTTGAACTTTGAACAGACCTACGTTACAAATTTGGCTGACTGCGCTTCAACAACCGCAAACAGTTGTAATGAGAGATAACTACCGCATTCAACTCATAGGCCTACGATTGCTACCAATGAATTAATCAGATCTGTCAGTCAAGTATATAACGTCATAATCAATTATGTCATGTGTAGGCTGACGTCACAATCATAATTGACAGAACTGTTCCGTCGTGATCCTGAAATAGCTTAGTCTGTCAGTTGTACGAATTGTATGTCTTTAATATAAATTTAATAAACATGCTGTTGAATATTTTGAAACTAATTTGAATGGATGCCATTGCTGCCATAAGCAGCAACAACCACCAGCCAAATTAGTTTCAAAATATTCAACAGATTAGCTATATAGTTACCATGGAATTGGGCTTCTGGGAAATTAGGATGCAAAGTATGGGCGGAGCTTAGCTAGAGATGGGCGGGGAATAGCTAAAAGTCGATTGTTGTGTGTCTAGGATAATTTGACTAAAAATAAATAGCCTCAAGACTCGTCGCCTGGGCAGCACCAACTTTCACTCAAATGGTTATCACTGTTGGTTTAACGAGTCATCCACGTATCTCACTTAACCTCTCTTGTGTCAACAGCGGATTAAAACGCTCAAAATACTATTTATTTCAATTAACCATTTAATTGCCAATACTTTCCAAGGAAATTTTGGTTTTTACAGCCAAAAAGTGTATTTTGGCAAATTTATAACGAAAATTTACTCACAAAAAAATTGATTTCTGTTATCCTTCAAATTGACATTCATCAACATTTAAGTGTAATGGTCAAGGAAATTCAAATTTCTGTTTATCCAGTGTCCAATTGCAGACCAAGAAGAGTATTTTTGACAATTTACCACTGAAATGACTGGCTCGGTTACCGAGACAGTCATTCCAGTGGTAAATTTTCAAAAATATTCTCTTAGCCTGCAAATAGGCATTTCTCAAGATCACTGCAGAGATCGTTTTTTTACCAACTTGACCATTAAAGGGGTAAGTTGACACAAGAGGGGTTAGATTAGGGAATTAGGCACACAAGTAGTCAGGCTGTGTTAATAAATACTACATATAATAATTATATTCCTAATCACAGTAGCCTGCCTATTCAGTAAATATAATCAAGCTATAGGGCTAAAATGAATCAGAATCAGAATCTTTATTGGCACGAAATCCATGTCCATATAGATGTAGCCATATATATGAAATACAAATAAACAGTAATGACGTGGAACAGTAAAGACATTTACATACATATTATATACATATATTATATACACGATACATACGTACATATGCAGTACTTATGCAGGCATGCATGCGCGTACATGCATACACATACAGGTACTGGTGCATAAAATAAATGTGTCTAAATTATAAGGACTATTGTTTTGAATATGTAAGATGTCTAACCCGTTAAATTTACCTCAGTAATACGGCAACTGTCACTAATCGAGCTCAAAATGGTTTCTATGAACGTTAACTGATCATTGAATAATTAAAACCAGTCGTGATACGCCCCCCTTTTATACACGCGTTCATCGAGATACGACCTAGATTTACGCCAGCGCCGCCATTGGCTAATGACGTAATAGCCCGCCATTACACAAGTGAAAAACACTTAAGACGCGTACATGCGCTTATCAGCATTATAGCGTTATCGTTATCATAAGCATAAGACCCTGCAAAGATCTGAAACTCGGGGACAATGGATATCGACGTAACGTACAGAAAAGGTGGTGGAATATTCATGTGCAGCCAATTGGTGCACAAATAATGGCAGAAAACTTTGCCCTGTAGGTGGGGCTTAGAATACACCTTCCGTATCCTCTGCGTGTCGTAAGAGGCGACTAAAGGAGGTAAGGGTGAGATAACCCTGACAGAAACCTCGAGTGCTGAAGACGGAGGTTCCAGGCCGCACGGCGCACTCTAATAAACCATGGATCCACGCACTTAACGCTTATGATCATGTCGATAGTCACTTACAGGACTGGCGGTATGATCAGCGAACGAAAAGAAGAAGATGGCAGAAAACTAAATATATGTAAGAAGGGCTTGGGCGTTTTAATCCCGTAAAATATCCACGTTATGCCATCAGATGAACCGAGCAGACTAGCGTGGACTAAAGCTATTAATAGACAAGTCTTACCAAAACAGGTATATGTGTGTTCAGAACATTTTTTGGATGGCAAACCATCCGAGAGAAACCAATATCCGAAATTATAATAAGGTTACGAAAGATGTGTGGCACCAGGTCGATGTAACTAAAACTAAACTGACTGATCCGCGGCCACTAATGACAGCGATGAAATAAACGCTGATGATATAACTGATTTGTCAGAGACAGACTTTAATCATGGTGTATATACTAATGAGGCAGGCACACCAAAAACAATGAATCCACCCAGTATGATGACATAGGTACACAATGGCAGGAATCTGATTTTTGTACAAATGGCCATGCCTACGAAAAACCATGGACAGATTGTAATTATTCGTATTGTTTAATCCATTTTATTAATGGCTAACTGCTATCTGACAATGAAAGTGTTTGACGGAGCTGTTCTTTTCTTTCCTATTCTTTTTTAATCTGTTTACATCGTTTTTCTTCCCCCCCCCCCCTCTCTCTCTCTCTCTCTCTCTCTCTCTCTCTCTCTCTCTCTCTCTCTCTCTCACGCCTCTTAATTTATTGTTTCTCTCTCACCTCGTTTTAGTGTTCTCAATCATTGGCTGCTTATAATAATTCTGTAGGGAGAGGACAAATCTAAGTTGTAAGAACTTGTGCCCGATCCCATTGTACAATTGTTACAATAAAACATGTTTAAATCAAAGATTGTAAAAGTACATTTACTTAAACCCTGAAAATACCTGAAAAAGGATGTCAATGTGAATTTGATGGCGGAACAATGTCGGCTCAGAAAAAAAATCGCTACTGATAGCGATGCATATTGTAGGCTATACAGGTGTGGCAAAACTGGTATTTTTCACTCTAGTCTGTCATCACACCATTTAATACATTCACATTTCAAAACAGCACAGAAGATCAATTTTTGCTGGTATTAATGCGCCTGAAACTGCATTTAATATTTGATGATCTGGCTCGTCGTTTTGGAATGTCTAAAAGCTTAGCTAACAAAATATTCACATAATAGATTCCCATTTTTTGTAGAGCAATTAAAGGGGTTAATAATCTGGCTTCCCAGAGAAGCAATTAGAGCGTGTTGTCCTGAACCATTTCGAGAGAACTATCCACGTACAACCTGTACCATTGATTGTGCGGAAACATTCATTCAGAGACCGGCACACTTAAGAAGCAGAAGTCAGACATTCGGCAATTATAAGGTCACACAAATTTTAGCACAAGAAAAGGTGCGACCATCCACTAGGATTCCACAACTTTGGGGGTGATCTGAATAAATCTGGAAAATCCAAAAAATCTGAGGACTTTACTATATGACAAAAACGGGTTTGGGAGGTGTGGGGTGGGGGTGGGGTGTGCCTAGTGTCTACAATCTCTGATTGCTCTTGTATTATGGCATAAAGGTGTTCAATATATAGATGCTCAAAAGACTGGCTATCAGGGTGGGTTGGACAGATGCTTGTGCATGACCAATGCTGTGGGCTTTGACTTAATGTGTACAAATTACTCCATTACTGCATCCTGGTTCAATTACTAAGGACAACCTACAGAATTATAAATATAAATTGATTATATTATCACGATTGCAAAACAGTAACCGTCATTCCGATGCGCCTGTAGTAAATGATATTATTGGATATCAGCTATTACCGCATATTGTCGTCACCCGCACACCACCCCCATACACTACCCCACCTACTCCAACTCTTGAGTTGGCTGGCCTGGCGTTACCGGATCAAGTATGAACTACGCTCCCCCACAACCCCCCCCCCCCCCACCGCTCCCACCTACTCCCACACTGAGTTGACTATATATCGCTTTTTTGGTCACAAGGCTAAATTCAATAAACTGCTTCCGATAAACCGAGATGGTGAAACTAAGGGAGATAACTGGGGAAAAAAACCCCACATGTATAGATCGTCGCATTTGTGATTGAGACTTATCTCCGTTATCACAACATTGGGAATATTCTCGCTTAGTCAGTCGCATTATCCCCTGAAATCCTAGTAGGCCATATCTCCTTCTGAAGGAAAGCTGTTGATTATTTTGACAAGAATTTGGCTTGAATCTGCTTCCAGTATGGTCTGTGTGGACAAAGGGTTTTAAAAGTTTAGAGGTCCGCCTTATGAGGTAAGCCTATATGATAAGACCGTCCAATATTTACACAATAGGCTATGCCATATCAGATCCTAATCCCTGCGTTTGCATACGCTAAATCTGCTGATTACGTAGTTCACATTAAGTGTTACATATAGGGTAAATATGGGATATCTCGCGCACATGGGTTATACCGCGCAGTGTTTTGCAAGAGATTTCGCAGCACGTCATAAAAAATTATGCCACACTGCTGGCGTATGCCAAATACATTGTAGCATAATGAATAAATAATGTCCATTAAGTTAGTTCCTAGTTACTAAATGGACACACAAATTTGGTGGGAAGTTAGATACTAGATCCTAGATACTAAATGGTTACTGAACTTTGGTGTGAAGTCAGTTACTAATTCCTAGTTAATAAATGGCTGCTAAACATTATGAAGTTAGTTACTAGTTCCTAGATCCTAAATAGTTACTAAATTTCCGTGAATTAGCTAATCTTCAATATTTTCAAGATTACTTAACCTTTTCTTCAAAAGTTTCTCAAATTCGGATGTGAAAATTGTAATAACCTGTATCTGGGAGACAGTTAGGGGAACCCGGGGCAAAGTGGACCAAAAATATTTGGTTGGCCAAAAGACAATTTAAAATAGAGGACAAGGAAAACTTTTCGTTTGCACTTTTTGCATTGGACTGTCACTAACAAACTGCAGTACCAATGTTCATCTAAACAACTGCATTATTCAATTATGTGGAATTACAAAAACCTTAAGAATTCCATTTTGCCCCAGACTCTCGGGGCAAAGTGAAAACTGTTATGGGGCAATGTGGAATGTAGAGTTTTTCTCGATTGTCCATGTTGCTTTATTCATTTTAGAGTAATATTGTATCCTATATACTAACATACTTAAAGTAGGCGACTTCCAAAATTAAATCGAAACACACATGAACACTATGAATTAGCGTTACATGATTACATGGCTTACTAGGTCAATACCGGTTCAATACAAGGCATGTACAGTCCGATACTGGCCCGGTACCCACTTGCAGTAAACAGTGTTATCAGGAAATGCTTTAATTTTTTTGCTATTTTCAGGAGGAAATTAATAACTCTAAGCATAATTCACAGGTATAATTGTCATCTCCATCAGTTGGTCCTGCACACACCTCGTGTGCCCATTGGATGCACGTGTCGCACATGATCCACTCTTCATCACTCCTAGACTCAGAAAAAAGTCCCAAGCAATAGATGCATGCTGTGTCCTCGTCAGTTCCCGACTCTTTATCCACGCATTTGCCTTTTTCCCACCTCTACCTTTTCCACGATTCTTTGTTTTACCTTTGCTGTCAGCAAACAACTGCACCTTTGAAGCTGGCTTCTTTCGTTTTCGAGTGAGATGACTCTGCACCTCTTTGAGATACGGGCTGCTTGTCAATACCACCGTCTTGTCTTTTTTGATGCCTTGTCTCCTTGGTTGAGTCCGCTGAACATGAGGGATAGCCATAATGTCTACAGGACTTTTGTACTTGGGATCATCCTTCCTGGAGGCTGGTGTAGTGTCGGTTGGACATGGAGTTGTAGGTACAGTGTTCGAAAGATCTGGAGTTCGTGGTGCGGCATTAGATGGGCCTGCAACTGGTGTTGCAGTATCAACAGGACCTGGAGTTGGTGATGCAGTATCAGAACGACTTGGAGCTGATGGTGCATTGTTTGAACAGCTTGGAACTTTTGGTGCAGTATCCAAATGATCTGGGGTTGGTTGTGCATTGTTTGCTGGGCCTGGAATTGGTTGTGACATATCCGAAGGACCTGGAGTTGGTTGTGCAGTTTCTGAAGGGCTTGGAGCGGGCGATGCAATGTCCAAACGCTATGGAGTTGATTGTACTGTGTTAGCGGGACCTGAAGATTGCTGTTGCCGTGCCCGAAGGACCGGTGGTTGGTAGCGCAGTGCTATGTGGACCTGGATCTGCTGATGCAGCATCAGAAGTCGAAGGTGTTGGTTCATCTCCTAGTATTGGTATGTCTGTGGTTTCTGCTGCAATAAACATGTGATCGGGAAAGATGTTAGGGTTAAAGGAACATATCCCAGTTTTGGCAAAACCATTAATCGCTGTTGATGAAGTTGCAGCCTTCTGGTAGGCAGCCCCAAATAGTGCACCACCTGGTAGATAGTGATAACATTCCCTGGGTGGTTCCTGAGCCACGCACGCACTTCCTGCTTCGGTTGTAAAAACTTTATTAACTGGTATCTGGGAGGCAGTTACTAAACTCTTTCTTCAAGATTTTCTCAAATTCGGATGTGAAAACCTTCATTTCCCTGGTATTTGGGAGCCAGTTACTTAACTTTTTCCTCAATATATTTTCAAATTCGGATGTGTAAATCTTAGTAACTAGTACCTGCGAGCCAGTTACATAACTTTTTCTTCAATATTTTATCAAAATTGGATGGGAAAACATTAGTAACTGGTATTAATTTTCAACCGAATATTGTTCATGTCACTGATAGTGAGTTTATATGAATGTTTTAACCAAATTCACAGACTATACTATATGCCATATCCGCGACACAATGAACGTGATTTTCTTAGAATCTGATAGTGGGGGCACAGTAAATGAATTTCAACTGAATATGGGTCAGGTCACTGTTGTTGCATTTACAAACATATTTGAGTCACATTCGCAAAATATACCACTTAGGGGTGCTCATACAAACCCCACCGGACATAATCCCACCAGACAAAATCCCACCGGACATAATCCGACTAGACAAAATCCCCACCCGGACATAATCCCACCGGACATAATCCCACCCGGACAAAATCCCACTGGACAAAATCCAACCGGACATAATCACATCCGGACAAAATCTTACCCTTGCTAAGAAGCAACCCCCCCCCCCCCCCCTCCCAAATAGAATCCCACTCTGGACAGATTCACACCAGGATTTCATGCCTACTATATTAGGGACCAACCGAGATCAGCTCAAGAGGAACCCACATATTTGGGCGTCACATTTTAAAGTTGTTCCTAATTCTGTATGCTGATGACATCATATTACTGTCTGAAAGTAGGGACGATCTACAAAATGGATTAGACATACTCTCTGAATACTGCAAGTGTCTAACGATAAATATTGAAAAAACAAAGGCTATGGTTTTTAGACGAGGGGGACGATTGAGACGAGATGATAAATGGCACTACAACGGAATCTACATAGAAAGAGTGACCCGCTTTAAATATTTAGGCTTGGTCTTTACCACCACTGGCTCATTCACAGAAGCACAAAAATGTCTAGCTGACCAAGGGCAAAAAGCCATTTTCTCAATGCAAAAGTTATGTAGATAATTTATTGGATTAACATCTGGCCATTATTGCAAACTCTTTGATAAATTAGTAGCCCCTGTACTGTCATATGGGCGCGAGGTTTGGGGATGTCATCAAGCATACGATGTAGAAAAATGTCACCTTAGATTTTGCAAAAAACACCAGTTACACGTAAAACAGTCCACGCCAAATGACATTATCTACCGGGAGTTAGGAAGACTTCCACTTCGTGTTTCAAGAGAGATAAGAATGATAAAATATTGGTTTAAGATTTTAGATTTTGGGAATAATAGGATAGCGAAATGTGTATATATGGCACTGTACAATAACTGAATTGTAAATAATGAGTGTAAAAAATGGGTTTCACAGTTTAGAGATATGTTATGTTTACGTGGTTTTAATTACATTTGGGAATCGGAATATCAATATATATGAACAGAAATTATTTTATTACATTATACAAACAAAGGTCTTTACTTACATACAAATGTTATTTAGATATGGTAAAGATTGAAAAACATCGGCTGGCTTTAAGTAGAATTCGAACGGGGTCTCATAGACTTCATGTAGAAACGGGTAGATGGCACATACCAATTTCAACTCCACTAAGTGAACGGAAATGCCCTTTCTGTAACGATATTGAGAACGAGTTTCATTTTATTATTTTATGTCCAATGTATTTAGATTTGAGGAAAAAGTATATCAAAAAGTATTACTGGTTTCGTCCAAATGGTTATAAACTATCACAGCTAGTGCAGTCCACTAACGGCAATGTTTTAAAAGAAACTGGCAGCATATGTTTACAGTGCATTCCTGAAACGTAACGAACTCAACGAATGAGCATTTCCTCCAAAAATTTTGACAACGCAGTGGCATTATCCCGAGAATCACTTTGTAGGATAGTGTAGCGTCATGAGAGGGGACTTTGTATGCGTCAGGGTGAATGGGTAGGGGTGCGACTTAAAACGGGCGTGTGTGTGCGAGCGTCCGCTAGCATGTGTATTTGTGTACAGGGTTGCGCGGAGTGCGGAGTGAGTATAAGTAAGAGTGTTTGATACTGAAAACGAGAACATAAATTGGTCAGTTCATCTGTATAATTAATTTCAAAATGTTACCAAATTGTGAATTTATTACCCTGCATCCAGTTCATACCCTTTAAGATGGCTCGATGAAATAAACGTAACACTTTCGACAATCGGACTGGTTTCAAAATATTCAACAGCAATTAAATTTATCACGGAAATAAGAATACAGTAAGCATACACACGTGCAAACATACGTACAATTCGTACACTATATAGTATAAGAAGAATAAATTGAGCAAGTCACCAGTCAGATTAGTTTCAAACATTCAACAGCTATTAGGTTATTAGTTTATCAACAGCATACACTTCGCACACTTGGGGATGCTACAAGGAGAATAGACATTGAAAATCTTCGGCAGGCAAATTAGTTTCAAAACATTCAACATTTATTAACCGGTAAACTTCGCGCAATTTATATATTTACATTGATGTTTGACAACTTGCCAGCGATCTCGGAGCTATTATATCCCTGGACTTTTTTTAATTCAATTCAATTCAAGTAAATTTAATTTGTTTATTTAAATATGAGGTGACGGGCCTCTTACATATAATATTTATGCGTGACATAACATTACAAACCATGTATACACAGGAGACATTAGATAGTTACATACATGTATCAGTTCTGCTTGAACATTTTTTAATCTTGGGAATAGACATGTGTGTAGGGTAGGGACAGGCGGGAGGGTAGGGGTGGTGGTTCGTCATGTTAATCAATTAATTAATTAATTATTAAACGCCCACAAAGTAAGCTTCTAAAAGTGCATAATTTTGACAAATTAATTTTCAAGCATTCTGCTGTGAATGTTATTATTATTAATAAGCCTCGAAATTTGCCATAACCAAACGGATTCTTCCCTTGATGGTTAGGTTAGGTAACTGGAAACTGTTGCTGTCTAACATATTCCAATCCAAGTTATTTTCAATTTAATCAGCATTTTATACGTTTCGCTACGGGTGGTCATCTAAGATAGTGACAAATAGATAAGGATGTGTAAAGGATGCTGCTACTACTACTACTACTACTACTACTACTACTACTACTACTACTACTACTACTACTACTACTACTACTATCGCTCTTGAAGCGATTCGAACAATATTGACCGGTCTTGAAAACGGAATGGTTATCTGTGTGGTCTGGTATGTAGGGTGAGATTTTGTCCTGTGGGATTTTGTCAGGTTGTGATTATGTCCGGTGGGATTTTGTCCAGGTCGGATTTTGTCCGATGGGATTTTATCCGTGTGAGATTATACCCAGTGGCATTATGTCCAGTGGAATTTTGTCCAGTGGGATTATGTCCGGGTGGGATTATGTCCAGCGGTATCTTGTCCAGTGAGATTTTGTCCAGTGGAATTTTGTCCGGGATTCCACCTAGGGCCTATCATGTCAGCTACACAAAGGGTCCAGTTTTCTAAGAATGTGTCACCATGAGCGGGAGGGGTGGAGTGTGGACGCACTAGTGGGGTGGGTGGGGTAGACTCACTAGTGCGACAGCCCAGTAGTCCGACAACCCAATAGTCAGACAAATATACCCAGTAGTCCGACAGCCCAACAGCCCGACATAGCAGAAATTACAGACCTGGTAGTCCGACAACTCAATAGTACAACAATAGTAATTTTATTAAAATGTGAAATTGCTTCAAAACCGTGCAGATGTTGAAGCAGGATGAGATAGGAAATACCTAAAAAAATTTAACATAGACTTATATAATACTGTTGTCTACATCCGTAAAAGCCGTCTTGGGCACTACACAAAAGGGCATGCAAACAACAACAATAACAGCAATATATCTAGAATTTGATCCGATTATGATCCGTTTTTATCCGGACTAGTGGAAGAGTCTGGAAATCCCAGTTCAAACCAAATCGGGCAAGCAGATTTTAGCTTCTTTAAAACACATATGTGCACACACGTACATATATCACGTTTGGAACGTGTGTTCTTTTGAAAGATAGAAGATATACAAATGTAGTTTTATTGTTTTAATTAGTATTCTGTTCGTTCATTTCCCAATAGATGCATCCGGTTATTTCTGCTAAATAAATACACTTTAGAATGTCGTTTAACAGCTTGTTGCAAAACAACTATTTAGGACAGTTTCATATTGGAAATATGGGATTGTCTTGTGGGAAGTCATGACCCCGCAGGATGTCTTAAAATTCATGTAAGACCCAAAAAGAAATTATGTTTTGAAAATACCAGGCGAGCTAAAAGTCCAGGTGAGCTAAAGATGGATGCTGTAACGTTGCATCAATGTTAATTATAACATACAATTCAAAACGGGAAAGTTATGATGACTAAGTGTACCGCGGCTGAGTCGAGCGCCTGTTATTTATAAATATGTGTCAATCATTGGGACGTTGGAAAGTCGAGCCAGCCAGGTCAGCTCTTTGTATGTAATAGAAGTGCACTAATGCTAAA
Source organism: Chaetoderma sp. LZ-2023a (assembly GCA_034401795.1). Taxonomy (NCBI): domain Eukaryota; kingdom Metazoa; phylum Mollusca; class Caudofoveata; order Chaetodermatida; family Chaetodermatidae; genus Chaetoderma; species Chaetoderma sp. LZ-2023a. The sequence continues at coordinate 108,986,410 of CM067370.1, read as the reverse complement.
TGGATAGGATGCTGTTATATCGTTACATAACCAGCAGATGAGATTAATATGATGATGATAGAAATAGGATGAATTAATTGGAAATTATTCTATGGTTCTGAGTTGATGTGTATTTGAAAATAGTTTAGATAAAAGTTGTTGCTGCTTAGCCGACATTCACTTTTATGATATTCAGCAGTTGTTGGTAATCGTAGTTTTGGAAATAATCAATGTTTAGTGGCAAGTGTTGGGATCATGAATTATGAGAATAAATTGAACGTGACTGACTGACATAGTTGATGACGTAAGCATTCTAGTATTTGACGTGGGCTAGAACAACACCATCTGGTAATGAATCATCCAGCACGTGTGCCTAGCACCCTATGATTCTTGAGACTTCTCCATTAGTACGAAATGGACAGGACATGGAAATTATAGCGTCCTTTAGGAACTCATAACAGAATCAAAATTTATTGATAAACTATATTCCACTCATTTTATGGTATGCAACAACAACACATACCATAATGTTGTTAGTTAGCTGACAGATCACATCAAACCAGAACTGGTCCCCACCGCTTTGTCTATGTGAGGCGCAATCTTCATGGAAGAATTGTGCAGAGTATGATTGGTCAGAATGTTGTCATAACCAATCAGGACCAATCAGACTCTGCAGTAAAGAATTATAAAGAATAAGTTTGTGCGCCAAGCAAGTGAGGGAGGAATCACTGATTGGTTAAGAGGACCACTCAGTTATTAGGTTAGAACTTCTAGGAAGAAATAAGCAGAGGTTGATTGGTGACTTTATTGTTCGGCCAATCAAAGTGTGCTTATTGGATACCTAGAAGAGTTGTAGGAATGGATTGGATTAGATTTTGAGAGAAGTCGTATATTTCTGTGAAATGCAGAGTCCAAATTGGAGCTATAAAAGAAGGTACTTCTCTCAGAATAAATGAATCAACCACCATCTTTGAACCACTAAGCATCTCGCTTGCTTAGTTCGTGAAGCTGTGGCTCTTACGCCTAATGTAGCTTTGATAAGTTAGGTCAGGGTTAGGACTTAGGATAATTTAGCTATTAAGTTTTGTACAACGAATTGTACTAAGTGTTTATTCATGAGCGATTTTGCTCTAGACTTCAAACTTATTATATTTCTGTAAATAAAGTTTTCATCTTACGTATATCTAAGACAAGTCGTTTGTTAGTTTGATTAGGTTAGGAATCTAGCTGAGCTGGGAGCAACACCCAGTCCTTACCAGGATCTTGAGAAAGTCAGATTAGGCCCAGCAGTCAAAAATCAAATATTGCCAATTCACCATCTGTCAGACGAGGCGAGCCGACTGCGGTTACACTTCTTCATCACCATCGGCGACGATTTCGCAGCAGCACCCAAAAGTTTCCGGTAGTGAAGCGGGAGACATCTTTATCGACATCATAGATCTTAGTAAGAGTATCTGAATCTTGAGGACACGCCCCGAAATCTTCAATATGAAGAGAAAGCTACAGAGCCAGCACACAGTTGTTTCCAGATAAATGAACTTGCGCACTTCAACCTGTCAAGATAGTTTGCCCATATTATGTTCACCTGCGAAAACAGCATTTAAAAAACATTTGGCTATATTAGTCCTTAAAATGTCATAAGTTATTATATTAGTCCTTAAAATGTCAAGTTATATCAACTTCCCGTATTGTCAAAGGACAGCATAGCATTTTTGATGTAAATACCACAATGCTTCTGTTTACAAAAGATACTACAGCTTACAACAAGAGCAATCAGAGATTACAGACCGACGCCCTCCGATTTTTAGCTCACGTGGCCTGAAGGGCCAAGTGAGTTTATGCTGTGGTGGCCGTCTGTCATCCGTCTGTTCAAATCACATATTCTCATTTATGCTTTAGCCGATTTTAACCAAATTTGGCTGGAAGGATTATATCGTGGTAGGCTCTAGATCATTTATTCAGAATTTTTATTGGTCGATTTTTCTGGCGGCCATCTTGGATTTCCGAAATTTATCGGGAAATCATTAAAAACGCTACTACTCAAATATAAATTTCAAGCAAACTCTGCTGGAAGGACCCTAGAGTGCTCTGCTTCATAAATCTATACAGAATTTTGATTGGTCTATTTTTGTCGGCGGCCATTTTAAATTTTTCAAAAAATGGCTGGAAATCGTTAAAAACACAACTCCTCATTAACCGCTTGGATAATTTAAACTAGGCTGGTAGGTTTCAGAACATGAATATAAAATTTTAATTGTTCAATTTTTCTGGCGGCCATCTTGGATTTCCAAAAATTCTGGAAATCATTAAAACCGCTGCTACTCAAATATAAATCGCCCGACTTCAATGAAACTTGCATGGTCTAATTCTGTGCTGGTAGGCTTCAACACTTCTCAGGAGAATTCTGATTGGTCAATATTTTTGGTGGCCATCTTATATTTTCTGAAATTTTAAGGAAATCAGTAAAACGCCTACTCATCATTAAGCACTTGGCTGATGTCAAGCAAACTGGTGGGAGGACCCTAGAGTGCTCTGCTTCATAAATCTATACAGAATTTTGATTTGTTTAATTTTGTCGGTGGCCATCTTGAATTCCTCATTAACTACTTATACAATTTATACTAGGCTGGTAGGTTTCAGAACATGAACACAAAATTTTAATTGGTCAATTTTTCTGGTGGCCATCTTGGATTTTCTGAAGATTAGTGAAAATCAGTTAAACGCCTACTCATTAACCACTTGAACAATTTAAAGAAAACTCAGTTGGAAGGACCTTAGAGTAGTTTGCTTCAGATATTGTGTACAGAATTTTGATTGATCAATTTATTTTGGCGGCCATCTTGAATTTTCCGAAATATGGCAGGAAATCATTTAAAATGCTACTCCTCAGTAATTGCTTGGGCAATTTCAATCAGACTTAACTGGAAATATACTAGGCAGGTATGCTTCAGAACCTTAATACAGAATTTTGATTGGTCATTTTTCACATCTAAATTGCGCAAATTAAAGAGGTTCTAACCGGTTTGAAAGTGAAAGATTGACAGCTTTTTCCAAACACTTATTGTTTAACAAGCCCATCAATCGAGCATACCAGTCATACTTTAGCATTCTTCGAATTCTGTTTTGTTGTGACAACACTGCTGATAACTTTAATTCTGAAACACTATGATTGCCTTGTGGTGATGTGTAAGCATATTTAGCCACCTGTGCCAATGGTCCTCATCCATCAAGCTACATCGCAATCTGATCCCTGACACATCACGTGCAAACAGACGTGGTCATAAAAATCCCCTAATATTCCTGCAGTGTTTGCCAGAGTTTGCGATCCCAATAAGTTACCAGAAACAGAACTGGTTTTATTGATCATGCTACTACGGCCAGCCAAATACTATGCTTGATTCTCAAAATAATCCTCTAAGGCCTCACCTTGCAAGATATTGATACATCATATGGCGAGGAAACATCCTTAAGACATCCTCGTATCTAATCTATCAATGCCTTGCCGCCCAGCAGCTTATTCCACATTTTATACTTAACCCTTTCTAAAAATATAGGTCTTGTTTTGCAGGTGATACACACTATCAGTATTGGCAGCATACTAGCATAACACCTATTCAATTCATAAACAGCTTTTGGTCACAGCGTCTGAAACGCTATTGTTCTTAAAATGGTTAAATTCAAACAGAATACTGGTACAAAGTAATTTACGTCATATGAGAACCTGCTACATAGCAACAGCACCGAGCAACAGTTCATGGTAAGCTACTTTCTATTGCTGTAATAACAGCATGCCATTGCTTACTCAGTTCATAAAACAGTCCTTCATAACTCTAAAACAGTCATCCATATCCCACGCATTAAACACAGCATTGCCTGCTGTTATGCAATCATTGATGACTAACCTAATTCCATACATAAACACTAGATTCAGTGACTATCCAATGTGACCAGTTACTTAGTGGCGCGCATTGCCAATTATATTACAAAGGTGCATTATGAATATTCATGAATGAGATGACGTATTTACATGGGTCGAATGCAAGGTCAAGCACACAGGGTCAAAGGTCATAAGCAAATATTTGTACGGGTCCCAAAAGATTCTCAAGGGTCTTGGCGGGTCTTAAGGTAGCTACTCCTTAAATCCCATATTTACATATGCCCACCAACCGAAGCTAAATGACCGGTTCATTTAACTCGCTGTGTCCTATCAACAGCATTAAACACACTCCTCCAAAACAACATGATGTCATCTCAAACCGAAATAATATACAGGATGAAAATGATAAAACTACAAGTCACTGCTTTCTAAAGAATCCACACACAAATCGGTCGACGATTATTAAACAACCCACATGCGTGCTATACATAGCATCATTGGAAAAATAGATATGTTGAATATCATAATCAAAATCATGACAAGAACATTTAACTACACTACAAACTATAATATAAATACACACTATACATTATCCGTGGTGATCTGTGTGGTAGAACCATACACGAGCATGGGTCGCGGCTGATTACATCACGATGCGTGTATGCAGGCTGTGAACATGGATTACAACATGGTTCACACCCAGGTATGGAAATGGCCATTGTGACATGGCGCACCCATAAGATACATCACGTCCATCATCGTAATTAGATATAATGCACTAAACAATCGAATACGATAAAATAATGCAATCGAAACAGTATGATGAATCACTGTACACTAAACTAAGATGAAGTAACCAGCACACTGGAACCATTAGATGAAAAACTGTTCATAAAAGATAATCTAATGCCACTGTACAAGCACAATAAAATGAACAATACAACTGGTACAAAAACAGTGCAATACAATAGTCAGTATCAGGCGGAACCTTATGTATCGGTCGGATACTATGATATAATGGGGTGTCGAAAGACATTTCCAGGATGCGCAGAACTGCTTTTGTTGGAGTTGATGGCGGGACTAACTCACATTCGGTGTGTTCATCCACCCTTGTCGACTCATCAACACCTCGCTAGGTAGGCCTCCCTTAGACAAGGTGAGAACACAGTCCTGCTTCAGTCCTGGTTTCTCCTTCTTGGTGATAGCATTGATGCAGCATCATCTCAGCACCGCCAAGATGCCACACCGATATGAAATAAATAATATAATAAACATGATGATACATATACAAACTACAATAATGATAATCGACCCACTTCGTCGATACCGGTCACCTTGATGTCTATCTCAGATAAAGGTGCCACACTGACCATTTTGACCTTTCATAAATGTTCCCACTGGATATGCTTAAGGTGTTGAACTATTTGTGACTGGTTCAATACATCCGATATTTCTATGGTTGACATATTTAGGATTGGCATGACTTTAGCATGGCTATGCTCATAGGCTTCAATAGGCCTGTAAAGCCAACCAGATACACTATAGGCACATTTGGTGGGGCTTAACACATATACCCCATGCGACAATTCATGTTCCATAGTCCCTTTACCTGTACAATGCGTTTTACCTTCTCCCCAAGTGTCTGTAATACTATCCCAGTATACTGGCCCTTAAATAATTTACTGCTGCCAGCGCTCCAGATAAGGCACGTACAAGCGTACTGTATGCATAAAAATTGTCCATGTATGCAGACATAAAAGTATTCATGCGTACCATGTACGCCTCAAGCAAATGCTGTATGCATCATGTATTAATCTGTCGGTACTGGTCTGTTGCCATTATCAAATATCAGTGTTCATTCCCAGATTCCATAGTCCCCTAAATTCCAACCGGGGTGAAAAATAAATAACATAGTGGGTCAAATGGGCGCGTAAAATATCTGCACGAAAACTGGACACGTAGCTGTCAAATTCTGAACATTTTAAAATTTTGTCGGAAAACTTCACACAAATTCATACATGTGCAGTTTAGCCAATGACAACTCGCCTGTACAATGCTAGGCCAATTAAACTATGTGTTATGTAGCATTCAATGTAGATGGAAGAGTATGCAGAGAACGCAGTCAATTCCGATAATTTGATTGAACCAATTGGGAAATGACATAGCCACATAAATTATGAATTAAAAAATGGCCCGTTAGCGAAAGGCGATCTACGATACGTGAGTAGATTCCAAATGCATCACATTGTTGAACCTTTTTGCAAAAAAAATCAGAGCCTATTACCGAAGATCAGCCTGCCACTGAGGCGGCGTTGCTGACATACCACAATATAAGCATAAAAGTAGTGCCTATACTACTATCACTAAATGATATGATCTCCGTCTCCGCAAGAGGGTATTCTTTTCTTTGTACAAAACCTTTGCTTACCTATATGCATGTCAATGAAAGAAATTCCCGCACCAATATAATCCGAGTTTGTCTTTCAGAATTTCTTTCACACTTATTTTAATTGGAGAGGTAATTATAGCAATAATTTTTAATATGAAATTTGCAACAATTTCTGTTGGTAGGCATTACTCTGCCAATGACAACTGCAAGTTCTCTTCACCTTATTTAGTTTATCGGCAAATATTAAAGGATCTGTTCTCTTATTACAGTAACCAATATATTAGCACTTCTAACCTTGGATTATATTTTGGTAAGAAACTTGCCAAGATTAAATGAACAATATTCTAATTGCAATAACTTGTCTTGTCAGCACTTCTATACCTTAGTCCTATCTTAATCAAATAGGAAGCAAAAAACTGGAATTTCCATTCTAAATAAAGAAATGCTCCATGAGAATGCGGAGTGTTAACACCTGTCCTTCTATTTTATATCCAATGTCAATGATACATGTAGGTCTACCGTATGTTATAGTTGAAACTCTGCTAATTATTTTGAAAACAATTTGACTAACTTCTGTAAGTGGTTAATTGTTGTCTAATTTTTTTCAATCAAACTAGCTTCTAAATTTTACTCCTTTAAAACAAATTTCAGACTTCAGAATGACAAGTATTGTTATAGTAATATTTATTCATTTGCCACTATGTTACAGAGATAGTAATTATAATGCTATTGTAGCTCTATAGGCTAATCGTATTTTCATTCAGAATTAAAATCCTGTAGGCATGACTGACTAGTTAGTTGATCAATAGCAATGGGTCCCAAACACCATTCCTCAACCATAACATGTAACTGTTTTCTGGCCTTAGGAAATAACATGGAGGGGTTTGGGTGGTGGTGGGTTGACTAGTTTATCGCTTTAACACTAAAGCCAGCCAAAAACTGCTTCTGCAGTAGTCTTGGAAAATGTCCATTTGCAGACCAAGAGAAGACTATTTTTGTAAATTTACCACTGAAATGACTGCCTCGATAATCAAGTCAGTTATCCAAGTGATAATTTTCAAAAATAATTTCCACTTGATCTACAACTGGACATTCTCTCTGATTTAAGATTCAATATTATTTATTCACTATCAAAATATAAATGTCATGGATTCAACTAGGTTGTCGACCTCAGGCATCATGTCTGAGAAAGTAGAAATTTTCTTCGACAAACTTGAATGTTATAAAATACTCCATTGGTCAAAAGTGAAAAAGTCTTGTACTCCTCATCAATTATGTCGTCACATCAGTTGAAAAATTAAGGAGTGCCGTACTCCTAAGTGAAGAAAGTTATCTGGAGCACTGACTGCTGGTATCATTAGACTGAGATAATTCGATTTTGCAATTGGGGTCAGTAGTATTGGTTAGACTGCTCATGATGCAGGATAAAAGAGTGGAATCAACTTGTAAGTTTCCCTCACACACGCGTGGGTTGTCACCACAACATTTAGCTGGCATAAAATACCAACCCGTACGAGTATTGAGTCCAATACTGACCGCAGACAACTTAACTTGCAGGAAATGGCCACGAGCATTTAAAGGAATAGGCCACGACTGAATGCCATTCTCTACATAATTACCATTGTTTATTAAAGGTAAAATAGCCATAAAATGTAAAGCCGTCTGGTCTTTCCATAAGGGCCAAACAACTACATTGTGGTAATACCACTGAAACGGTTCAATCACCTTAACTCCTGTGCTAACTTATCTAGATATGTCTATTATGTCCGCTGGACTAAACAACTCTTCAGTCAACCATCCTAATTCTAAAGAAGCGGTACATTGGTGAAACATCATTGCTAGACGATGATACTCATAGGCAACACCTCTAGGAAGTCAATCGCCTGTCCAATTCTTATCAATGTGAATATGTGTCTTTTCCAAGTCTGTGTATCTTTTTTCCAAGTCTGTGTATCTTTTATAAATTCATCCACGATTTCAGTAACATTCTGAAGTGTGTTGGTCAGGTCGGTAACCCTATTCTGGTTTACGCTGACTTCAGTGCATCAATGTCGAACGTGCGACGTCAGTTCATTGGTATAATGTATTATCTTATTAACCTTTGTGGATGTCTTAATGATTTCTTTCAGCTTTTCTATGTCTCCAGACGTAGCTACACCAATTAAAGATGAGGCAATATCGCCTACGAAATTCAGTAGACCACATCGTTGTCTGGACAGGGTGCCATCAGACACTAAGTGTCCAGCAGTCAGTCATCTAATACATAGCAATCGACCCGACAAACTAACCACGTCGTGACAGGATAGCATATTCTTATTTTTAGCTATATGAATAACACTGTAAATAAATTCAATCTAACTGCTGAAGTTAACTGGTAAAAGAGGAGCGGTAGTTGATATGACTATCGTCCACTCAGCACAGATTATGGAAATAGGAACATGTCAGGTAATTAGTATGCCATTCCTGACTTTATGAATGTCGGGCGATGTTATTCTACCAATACTAGACGAAATGAAAAAACATTGAAGCTACTGCTAACAAAATAAACATAGTGGATTGACACGTCATGATACACAATAAGACTATCTATAAACAAAATATGTTGTTGATGGTTCAACTAACAAGCGGTGAGTGAAATATGATGATCAATGACTGAGGTTATATAATGGAGAAATTGTGCGTCAGACATTGGGTGATCAACAACACCTATGCGCTGGACTTTCCTCCGTGAACTAAAATAGTCGGGTTTATGGCCAGAATTTGAACGCCTGCCAAAAATATGACCAGACCGGTAATCACCCTGACTTATCATAGATGCGTCATCACCAGTTATGATGGACTCTCCGATATCATCATTATCTGCTAATCATTCCTGTTCAGGAGTCATTTGCACTGGTTCACACTCTACTTGCATAGGTACCTCTGGTCCAAGGGCCACCTTCGCTAGAGGGTTCAATCAGATGCTTGGAATTACTAGGTTGTTCTTCCATCATAGGAGGCGCTGGTGGCTCTATGGAATTCCACCATCTTTTCCACAACTGACTTTTCTATCAAGGGATGACTAGCAGTGGTACCGTTACCAGGTTTTCTAATGGGACGTTCTCGAACCTTGTCACTGCACATTTCAGAATCAACAATTCTGAGTTTGGATATGTTGAGAACTCAGGTCTTACAAAATCTCTGGTGGCGGATATGTGCCACCGGACTGTTAATCTTAAATACCTCGTACTCAGGGTCATTACGTGACATAAGCTTCGTAGCTTCATTCACCACAACTACTACGGAATTGCCTACTTTGAAGTCGGCAGTATCGGGGCGTTTATCGAACGCCTGGCGATGATGCATGCGAGATAATTCGGTTACCATGTGGGCATTGATCAGGGCATTATTCAAACTGGTAAGTTAATCACTTAGATCCTGGAAACCATCGACGGGCATCGCCATGGGCAACCTACCGCATCTGCCATAAGTAAGGTAAAATGGTGTATAACCAGTCGTGGCATGACGAGAATTGCGGTAAGCATTTAGAGCAGCTCCCAACTCGTTCTCTCACACTCTAGCTTGGTTATTCATGTAGTTCGGATCGACCGGTCGGGTACCGGCCATACCAGCTAAGCTGGGTACGCGCCGCATGTCTAGGATTCATTTCCTGAACACGCCCCTCTGGGTAGAGCTATAAGCGTATATAGGCCTATGGGATGACTAAGTTTGTTAAAACGCATTATGCGCATGCGGGCACCGGGATGCTGTTTCTATGGAGTGTGTAGTTGTGACCTAGATAGGATGGCGTTTATAGTGTACCGAGCTGGTACTCTGTAATCCTTATCGATTGTCTGTTCCCGTTAAATCTGGCATTAATCAAGACCAGAATTCGACGGGCTTTCCAAATCTGTAAACCATTTCAAAATCGGTTGAGAAATGGCTGAGTTATCCAGGGGAAACTGTTCTTGATTATCTTCAAAATATTGCCGTAACGTCATAACCATGTGGGCGTAAAGCTTCTAGAATGTTCTAGAATGTTCGACGATGCTATTATTAGCGATGCGCTGATTGGCTGTTGCTCGAATGATGATTGGATGAAGACTGCGCCTGTGACGTCATGGAGAGTATAATAGGAGAAGCGATCCAGTGATCGAGAGCATCCTCGGCCAGAGGCCGAACAGGTTGGAGCTGTACCAACCACTATCAAGCGCAATACACGTCTTCTTTCACTATGTGTCAGGTTTTTATCCCATAGCGTGCAGTGCATGATGTTCTTTGATGGATGACTCGATGGATCTGCCGGCCACGCTTAAAAGTGGTATGTCAAACGACGACGCACCAATCGTGTAGGTTCTTTCGACTTTCGACCGCAGCAAGCAAACTCTGCCCGATGCGTCTTCAGAGCTGGTTGACGTACCCAGCACCGTGAAGCCTTGTTTTGTATCTTCATTTGCCTCTTACAACCCCCGTTAGTGATTGGGTTGTTTACACCTTCCATCGATGCCATCGGTGTATGGGAACTCTCTTCACCACGTAGTACTATCGTATCTTTTACTGACTGCTTGTTAGACATTCTATTAGGCCTACAGCACTAAGCGATGCACTCGCACCATGAACGTTCTTACGGGACTCTTGTTTGCAGAAAACAGCTTACGGGAACCAACCTGCAGGAACCAGCCTGCGGGAACTTTCCAGCTTCCGGAGAGCGCATCATCTCACGTTGACTACGGATTGACGTATCAATTTCAGTGACATGGTAGCCTAACTTGGGAATGACTACTAAGTATTCAAGTAAGTATACTTCACCGTTTAATTATTTTTCTATATAGGTTTGGTTAATTATCTTGTATCCGTATTAATGGTTCCAATGACTAAAAGGAACCGTAACGGTCTTAGGACCAATAGTTATAATTTCTGTATTTGTAGATAATTATTATCATTTTCCTCAATGTGTTGCTAACTGCACTATAGTAGGTTCGTTAACCTGTATTACTATATATATATATCTTAATCGTTGACACTGTATTGTTTGTTCTGGTTAGATTATGTATGTATATGCCCAGTGGCCATCCGTTGACTTGTTTTGCTTAAGTTATAGAAAATATAAGACTGCAGTGCACGTAGGAAACACTATACAGCAACATTTATATATGCAGCATTTTCTTCCGCCACCAACAATTTTTCACTGAGGTCGCTGTCCATGCTATAACTCTGTTTAGCCTGGCATGCTACCGACTAAACCTTTTCTATTCAGCTTGATAGGATAGGTTCAAAATGATTAGAGACAATTTCTTCATTACATACTGTGTAATATACTCTTCTCTTCTGGCAGTGCGATAATCTAGCCCCGCACTCCGGTAAGACTCATAACTCCAAGATTTTGTCTCTCTTCATATTCCTCTTAGCCTTGTGGCTTCTTAATTGTTTGGATGTCCCTATCTGCACCATGGGCTGATCTGACTCTGGGAAACTATTGGGGTTTCCGAGCGGTGATGGCTAGGGTGCGGTATCACATACACCTCCCCGCGTATCTTCGGATACCTGGTAGTTAGCACTTTAAGCCAATGTAGGAAAGCACTGCGAAAACACATGTATTAATTATTATTTTATTTACTGACAATCCTCCCGCACCGCAGTGCAAAACTGGCAACTTGTATATAAACCTAATGACAGGTTAAACGGTTAGTTCCATAGGACCCGGTGATGGGCGAGATACGTATTCTCACCGAATTCTGTTAAAATGTCTGGGCATGATATTTCAATCTGTCACGCCCTTACGGGAAGGACATTTACGGTGTGCATTCGTCTCTCTTACCCCCACCATAAAGATAGGAGATATGGCCTAATAATGCTTTTGTGAAATGTAAACCATGTCGTGTAATGTTTCATGTGGTTATGAAGCGGAATGTCCGGATGCTCAACCAGTTCGGCGATCCCACTAAGTAACATGTATGAGCGCTGTCTACAGTATTGATGTCCTCGGCCATCTGTTCTCCGTGACAGCCGTGTCTAATAGCTAGGTAGATATCAGCCAGTTGTGGCCTAAACTAATTCTTGTTCTGAAAACAACTAAAAGCAATTAAGCAAAGCAGAAGGCCCGCAGAAATAAAGCGGCAACTACTAACTCAGCATATTAGGAATCACATAAGACGGTGATGAAGGAATCCATCGGGAATCTTCCGTTCCATCGTCACGTAAAACAGTACGCACCCCTATAGTCATAATCTCACTAGGTATGGTCTTTTCTTTCTACAGCTTTTTTGTTTGGAATATTAGAAGGGTCCATTTTTGCCTACTATTCTTCTCCCGCTTTAAGCTGTGGCGACACCTTCCCGAGACGGAGGCCCATGCGAGGCACTTGCCTCTCGCAAGGATTCAGCGACGACGGTCCATGCCAGGATAATACTCCTCACCCAAACTAGCACTAGAAGTAGCGCCCGCATAAGGCACATCACTGTTTCGTATGAGATAGCCTTCTTCCTTTCAGCTTAGGGGTATAATAACTTATATTAAGTTAAATAGCTATGTCTCATGTACGGGAGCCTCTCTTGCAGGGATACCTCTGCAGACCTACGACTCTGTGTGGTACCTCCGGGAGCCCCATGTTTAAAAGTTCATCTACCTGCCTCTATGTCTTGTATTTTCGTATGCTCTTACTGTAGTTTTATCTAGCATATTTTCAATTAGTTAGGTAAACGCATTGTATAGACTTATATTTTTAGGCCACCAAATCAAATCTTGTAAGTCCATAGATCACGAAATTGCTATGGACAGGCATACTGGTGACACAAATTCTTGGGATGAGACCATTGTGTTTAATGTTCGCGACAATGGTCGCACGGCCCCATGAGAACGATTGAATTCCACCGGCCTTAGGAGCCGGTTTTTGTTTCCCGCAGGGCAGTCTCGTTCAAGGTCCGTCACCCCGAGACCGGATGCTAACCAGCGTCATCACTCGTCGTGCACTTACGACGCGGCAAGTCAACATGAGACATCGGAACGGCCCGACACTACCCGGCTAGCTACATTCACACATTTCTGTGTTGATTCCTTAAGGGTACGATTAAAGCGCTCTGTTCTACCATTCGTTTGCGGATGATATGGACTGGTCCGACAATGATCTATCCCATACGCCCTGTATAAGTCCTTCAACTCTCTTTCGTTGAACTCGCCCCATTGATCGGTTATAAAAATCCTAGGGACCCCATGCCTTGTAAAGTATTCATTAAAGAACCTGTCTTTAACTTCTTCCGCTCTTTTCTAAGGAATATGATAGGCCTCTGCCCATGCGGAGCAATGATCAATTACTGTTAGAATATAGTGATTACCTTTAGGTGACTCAATGAATGGCCCAACCAGGTCCATCCCAATAATCTGACCAGGGTATTTAGCCATTGGCATCTCCATGTACTTAGGACAAGTAGTGATGGGTCACTGCACCTGACAGGTCGCGCATCGATCCAACATCTCAATAACCTCCTTCCTTAGAGATTTCCGTAAGAAAGAATCACGGATAAGACTTAACGTCTTTTCCAAGCCTTGGTGCCCTGCACGACAATGGGCCTCCTCCAGCACTTGCTTATGGTATAAGGAAGGTAATACAAGTCAAGGATACTCAGCGTCCATCGCTGATGGAGCATGCATACAGTATAGTGCACCATTATGCACTGCATAGTCATCTGGGACGTCTACAAACGTCTCAGGAAACTCCTTAAGCTGCTCTTCACATAATTCCTGGTACATGATGCCATACACCTTTAGAGGAATATATGGCAAAATCCCATCCTCTACCTCCAGAATTATGTAATCACCGGTGTCAAACGTTGTGGCCTCCCGAGGGTATCTCAGACATGACAGCATGTCGGCTTGGACACTATGAGCCCCTTTAATGTACTCAATCTGGCATCCATACACGGCAATCAGCACTGCCCAACGTTGGGCCTTTTTGTTCCTTACCTCTCCAACAAACAAACTCTTAAGAGGTTTGTGATCGGTAAACACAGTGAACTCAGCTCCGAACAAATAAGGTCGCAATTTCCTTAAGGGCGTAGACTACGGCATAAGCCTCTTTCTCAATAACCGGGCAATTAAGCTGGCTATCTTTGAGCGTACTACTTACATACTGTATCACTCGCTCCATGCCTTGATTGTCTTCTTGGACCAAAATTGCGCCTATTGCATAGGAAGAAGCATCGCATACAAACGATAGGATTTTGACAGATCAGGATAAGCTAATACAGTCTCAGTGCATAGCAAGATTTACAACTCGTCAAACGCCACTTGCTGCTCTTTTCCCCACTCAAATTGTTGGTATTTATTTGTCAGATCTATCAAAGGTCTAGCTATATCTGCGTACCCAGGCACGCATGTCCTGTAGTATCCCGTAGCACCTAATATAGTTCTGACCCCAGCCACATCCTGTTGGGGTGCCATCTCACAAATGACCTTCACCTTCTGTTGCTGAGGTGAGATCCATTTCACTGAAACATGATAACCTAGCAAGTCCACAGATTCACTTGCAAAATCACACTTCCTTTTGATCTGCAGCTTATGCACTCGGATTCTCTCCATTACAAGAGCTAAATGATGTGCATGTTCTTTGGGGTTCCTAGAGTATAGAACTATGTCATCCTCAAAAACATACATGAATTTACCAACATAGCCCTGAAAAACAGCATTCACGGCCCTTTGAAAGACAGCCCCTGAATTCCTAAAACCAAAAGGCATACGAAGCCATTCGAACTGTCCTGCAGGGCAAATGAACGCTGTCTTCTCAATGTCTTGACTAGCCATTGGTATCTGCCAATATCAAGAGTTCAAGTCCATTGTAGAAAACAGAGTTGCTCCCTGCATTCCATCAAAAATATCCGATATGTTCGGCAATGGGTAGTTATCATGAGGTACTACCTCATTAAGACATCTGTAGTCAATATAAAACCATGTCGTTCAGTCTTTCTTAGGAACTAGCATGATGGGTGATGCCCAGGGTGATGACGAATGTCTAATCATTCCAGCGTCCAACATTTCTTTAGCTTGGTCCTCTACAATGTGAGCTTTCATTAGAGGTATTCTATATGCATGCTGCCTTTTTGGCGGCAAATTCGTGGGAATCATACACTGAACTAATGGATTCCTACCTAGCTCCGTGGAACATGCGGTAGCAATGATATCGGCGTATTTCTTCAAAACGTCGTCGATAGCTTTGTGACCGGTCATCTCCGTGATACTGGCTTCTGCATAGTATTGATTCTGGTGTCTATATTGTAAGTGTAGTTTGTATTTTTGCCCAAACCACTCCATCTCAGCTTTCTTATAATTAATAATCGCCCCCACCTTTGTGTAATGCATTTGCCCCAATCACTCCCTCATGCCTCATTTTCTTAACGATGGTGACAGGAATGGGCCTAGCACCTTGAAACTTGACCCGAGTTTCACCTAACATATCTATAGGGGAACCATTCACAGCTAACAAAACCTTGCCTTCCTTAAGTGTCTGGTACTCCTACTGAGTGATGTACTGGCACCAGTATCTAAAGAACATCAATACTATGCTTACTGGTATCAACATTGCAATCTTGAATGTTGTCTAGCATGAGTCGGACCAGGAACCGTTCAGTTTCATGTTCTCTCCGTGACCATTTAACGGTTGCATATGACGTGCACCATCTCTCCCAGCTATGGCGTCAGCATAGGATCATCTTCTCCCATCATTGCTACTCCCATAATGGTAGCAGCACTCATCACAAGTATTGCTATCATCGCCATTAACCACTTCACCATGTATCTTCATAGATCTCCCACATGCACCTGTGTTTCCATTTGTCAAAACAAATCCATCCTGATCTTCATAAGAACCTGGTGCTAAACGGTTCTGATTATCTCGTCTTACGTTACGTGACCCCCATGCTGGAATTGTTATCATGTTGACCTCCATATCTTCATGTCGTTTGTAGTTGCAATAGATCAGGCACTGATTAGTGTGATAGTTCGTGGAGCCACATTTCCAGCATTTCTGGATATAATTTGAATCCTCTGAGTCGGATGTTCTGTTGTCTGGGCGTCTCAGTGCTGTATGTTGTCCATTAGGTCTCTGTCCTCATGATGGCGGTCCTGGTTGCTTGCACCTAATTTGGTCAGATGACTGGCCAGATCGGCATTCTCTCACCATGTGGCCTTTCTTGCCACAATTGAAACAAGTAATGTCTTGATTCGGTGTCTGTTGACCTCTTGGCTTATTCGGGCACATACATTTGGTATGCCCTGACGGCCCACAACCATAGCATTGTATATCTCTTTGGTTGGTGGCTGATTGCGATGTAGGATTCGTCGCTGAGCTGCTAGTTGTCATGCATGCCAACTTCGCAAGCATTTCATCCTGAAGCCCCTTCACTAGGTTAAACATACTGTGCGTGCATAACCTCCTCCTGTCACGCTATCATAGGCTTTTCAAAATCAGCTAGCTGATATCGCCTATCCTCGGCGGTTTGATCGTATTGGTCTGAAGTGAATGCATCGGCATCGCATCCAACAAGTCATTTAAGTCTCCTTGTTCTTCTGTGTATGCCATAGCTCTATTGATGGTGTCGTTCCCCTTGGTGATTACTCTTTTTTCTAAATTGACATCCCTCAGTGCCTAACGTAAGCCATCACGAGAATACGCTTGCTGGCAGTATTGTCCTCCAGATATGCTTTGCTGGCTAGAGCACGAAATCGTCAGTTGAAAGTATTAATATTTTCACCAGACTTTTGATGGACCCGCTCTTCTATATTCCCTGTACTTCACATTTCAGCCATTCTTCTTCATTTGCAGAGACGAAAAACGTAATGATGTAGTTGTGCATCTCTTCCCATGTTACGGTATTCCTTTTTCCGGTGGCCAAGTAACTCTCTACCTCCTTATGTAGCTGACCCCTGGTGGTCCGGCTCAATAAATAGGCTGTATCGCCTGGTTGATGGGGTGGAGGGCATTGCATATAGTGCCAATTTGCAGGCCCCCAGGTATTCCCGTACCTCAGCTGGTATGTGGCCAGTACAGGGGGTGATATGCCTTATGTGATCCCATAAAGTTCCCCTCTTTATCCTATGGTCCTCCCTGTTTTCCGCAGATGTAACGGAACCATCTAGGCTTGCTTTTAAATCAGCCGTCATGGTGTTGAATGCTTGGAATAACATTCCAGGTTGTTCCATGCGCTGTGATGCTGGTAAGGTATTGGTTCTCGTTGATGTTGCCATGTCGCCTACTTTGATCTGTCCTATTTTGTAGTGGTTATCTTTCACAGAAAATAAAGTATATTTATGTGCGCTAATGTTCCTCTCTGTCGATCGTGGTCCAAATCCGGTGTTGGTACTTCTATCGTAACTTTGGTGGATCGGTCAGGCTTGTGATCAACGTGCGTTGAAAACACCCAATTTTCTGATGATGTGACCGTGTATAGATGGGTAATTAAAACGTTGGTGAGGTGCTGTAGTGCCTGTTGTGGTTCTAATAATGCTGGCACAAATTGCGTGTCGGTGATGGTCATCTAACGTGTCTGTATGAATGTTCTACTCACTGATGTTGATGTAGAATCTTGGTCTCGTCGCGGTCGGCAATGAAGATTTTCGGGTGCTCCTAGCACTCCTAATCTACATAAAATCTATACTCGAATTCGGAAGGATATCCTTTCTAGAATCTACACAAATAACTCAAACAATCCTAACTTAAATAATAATGATAACTTTATTAAATTATAACTGAATTGATATTCTAGCTTATACAATTTCGAATAAACTTGTAAAGACTGAACAAAGTAAACTTCTAACTTAAATTGAATACTCATGAAACTGGTTCGTTAAGGAACCGAGATCGTGAAAGGTTGCACATACATGGTGCACAGGTATTATATAGGACTCGAACTGAGTAGGCGCATGACACCCTATAATGACGTCAAACAGGGCTTCCCCCGTGATTCCCAACTTTTCCAGTGATCCGATTGGTTTCCCACACATCTGAACTGATCAGATTAAAGCGGTTCTAACCAGCTTGAAAGTGACGAAGATTGACAGCTTTTTCCAAACACTTATGGTTTGACAAGCCCATCAATCGAGCATACCAGTCATACTAGCATTCTTCGAATTCTGTTTTGTTGTGACAACACTGCTGATAACTTTAATTCTGAATCACTATGATTGCCCTGTGGTGATGCATAAGCGTATTTAGCCACCGGTGCACAGCGGTGCCAACGGTCCTCGTCCATCAAGCCACATCGCAACCTGATCCCTGACCCGTCACGTGCAAATAGTCGTGGTCATAAAAATCCCCTAATATTCCAGCAGTGCTTGCCAGAATTCGTCATCCCAATAAGTTACCAGAAACAGAACTGGTTTTCTTGATCATGCTACTACGGCCAGCCAAATACTATGCTTTATTCTCAAAATAATCCTCTAAGGCCTCACCTTGCAAGATATTGATACATCCTCGTATCTAATCTACCAATGCCTTGCCACCCAGCGTCTTATTCCGCATTTTATACTTAACCCTTCCTAAATATAGAGGTCTTATTTCACAGGTGATACACAGCATCAGTATTGGCAGCATGCTAGCATAACACTTATTCAATTCATACACAGCTTTTGGTCACAGCGACCGAATCGCTATCGTTTCTAAAATGGATAAATTCAAACAGAATACTGGTACAAAATAATTTACATCATATGGGAACCTGCTACATAGCAACAGCACCGAGCACCAGCTCACGGTAAGCTACTTTCTTTTGCTGTAATAACATCACGCCATTGCTTACTCAGTTCATAAAACAGTCCTTCATAACTAGTAGTAAAACTGTCATCCATAACCCACACCCACGCATTAAACACAGCACTGCCCGCTGTTATGCAATCGTTGATGACTGACCTAATTTCATACATAAACACTATTCAGTAACTGTCCAATGCGACCAGTTACTTAGTGGCGCGCATTGCCAATTATACTACAAATGTGCATTATGAATATTCATGAATGAGATGACGTATTTACATGGGTCGAACGCAAGGTCAAGCACACAGGGTCAAAGATCATAAGCAAATATTTGTACGAGTCCCAAAAGATTCTCAAGGGTCTCGGCGAGTCTTAAGGTAGCTACTCCTTAAATCCATATTTACAACATGGAACGTGCATGCATGTCTACGAGGTGGACCTGCGCAGTTTGCCTTTATAATATTTGATTATTTGCTAAAATACACCTTTTGCAGATAAATTGTTCAGCCAGCAGATTTGCGGCATTGGGTGAGTATTGCGCTAAAAGACAGCGTATCTTAAAGAGTTCCTAAACTACAATCACAACATTATTGACGTCATGCACCATTGCAAAACTCATCCAATTTTCTAAACATTTATGTATTTTTTAAATTTTTTCACTGAGTTATTAGCATATATATAAAATACACATTGTCCCCAGATTTAGTAAATCAAGTGGCCGACGGACGTCCAAGAGGACTGATGAGTACGGGAGGTCTCCGCCTCATCGACGGAGCGGGCCCTCATTGTTCGACTGGTGGTCCTGTCCAGGACCCGAAGGGACCACGGAGAGAGCAGAGGGACGCTTGCACGATGTCTGATCTCCCCCCTCACGCCCCAGTTCGAATGGCTTCGTATGCTCAAGTGGTGTATTAGATTTACGAAATTTTTTGTTAAATGTAAAAAAATAATACATAAATGTTTAGAAAATTGGATGAGCTTTCCAATGATGTATGACATGAATATTATGATACTAAAATTATACTTCTTCATATAAATGCTGTAAGTGCGTTCTATCTGAACCTAGTAGTGATTAGCCAGTTTGGCAGCCAGAAGTTTTGCCAGCGATGCTTTATGGGAAGGTATTTTCCCAAAATACGTCAATCAGGGAAAGGTTTGTTGTGGCCCAATACCTTCATCGGAAAGGTGTTTTTGTGAAAACTAGGTTATCAAAGACGGCCGCAAGTTAGTTCCAGGCCAATGAGCCAAGCAGTTTCACAAAAGCTCTTTAAATGTAATTTTTAAAATAGCTTCCCTGGACCAACCGTGGATCCGATCCTATGGATCCTTCCACCCAGTTGTTCTTGAGAACTCGCTTAAAGACAAAAGGTGGACAGATGATGCATGGATACACAGATGGCGGACGGCTGACATAGAATAAGTTGATTAAATATAAAAAATTCTTAAGGGTGTTAACTATCCTGGGGAACCTTTTAAAACTAATATTATTGGAAGGTGGTGTTTCCTGAGGTAGCAACGCCGCCAAGTCAAATTAGTAACAAATTATTCAACAGCTATCGTGTATTTGAATGAGTGATTCAAATTATGATTATGCATCCTCTTACATAGCGACATTGGTGTGGTGTGTCGGAGGGACATCTGACCAAGGCTCAGACTAATCAAAGGAGGCCTTCAAATGACTGATTGTGTTTTCATGTGGGCAGTGACATCATCGCTTATGGCTAGAACTCAAATAGCTTGACGTGGCTAAACATCTGTATCATGACCGTAGGAGGTGGTAAGGTGGTGGGGTGGGGTCGGGGGTTGCTCATAGGCATACACAAATTACAATATTCAAAAGTCCAAGAGAATGATATTTATTACTCAGAATGCTGAAGATGGCTTCTAGACGCATCTAATTACCACATTCTTCCCAGAGAGCCTACGCACCATCACCAGCCTAAAAGCACTCCCATATTACGTTATGGGCGGAATGGCAAAACACGTTACAACCAAACCTTAGTACAGCTGCTCGGTCTGCTTTGAATATTCTAAAAATAATCCTTTGAAGTTCTAAACTAAACTTTAATTTTTTATATAGAAATTGGTAAAGGGCACGGCTGCCCCCCCCCCCCCCTCCCCATTTTCCCAAAGGGTAACGGGGCAGCTGCCCCGTGATTCCAGCGCCCCTGGACCTGATCGCAATACTGTCCTCCACTTTCATGGCTTAATAATAAGCGCCACGGAATAGTGTGGCTATCATGTTTGGGGAGACATAGAGACAACTAATATTTTGTGTAGATCTTTTCAAACAATTAAAGATACAGGTTGAAGATTTCGGATCGTCTCCTGAATTGATGACGTGTGCTCTACCCCCCTTCGATGAAACCTTGTACGGATGGTTGCTGCGACAACCGGTTCCACCGATGAAGATGGAGCGTGACACTAGCTCGCCTCCTAGGTACAGAGACCTGACGATATTTATATTAGTGCCTGGGCCTGATCTAACTGCGCGCTTCAGAACGATTGGTTCGACACGGTGGCCTTCCGTGTTCTCCAGAATAACAACAAATATGTAACAAACTTTTGCCGTGTATATATCACAAGGTGATCGTTTTACTTGCTAACTTTAACTATACAATAAACCTACAAAGTTGGTAACTTTTACTGTTACCTAGCGATCTATTCACAAGCATTAAATATTACAATTCAATGTTTCCGAAGCTTCCCACTTTGACCAGCTCTTGCCTACTTAAAACCATTCAGCAAGAGTTTCACAAGGTGCGAGGCGGACCGAACTCTCGATTAAAAGTTAAAGTCGCCCTTATGTACTATCTCAGTTTCTATTCTCCCTCCATCTTGGTTTCGCACCGCCGGAGGTTGCTCTGATTCTCATTGGATTATGACATCATTTTGACCAATCAAGATCCCGACCCTCCCTCCCCGGGAGGGTGCTTTCTACCTAGCACCTGCGGTTTGGCTGGTTCTTGAGTGATGGGATCTGTCGTTCCCCTAACTTTATTTTAGAATTCCAGCTGGCTTCCCATGTCATTCCTGACGAAGGACCTGCCCAAAATGACGAATGCTGGTTTGATACCAAGGCTTGCTGGTGGATTAGCACGCCTCTCGATTTATATGTTTTTGATAATAACTTTCGATTGTGTCCTAGCACGCCTCTACAATTGATATGTTTTTGCTCATAACTTTCGATTGTGTCCTAGCATGCCTCTACAATTGATACGTTTTTTATCATAACTTTCGATTGTGTACCTACCGTCTACAGGACGCTACCCTGTCCATGCCATGTTCATTGCCTATTAGTCAACAACTTGTAGAATGCTAGAGTTAATCGGCACACGAGTTACCATTCCTCAAAGCCGGGTTATTCTCGGCTTATCTGATCCCACGCTCCGTGAGAACACAGACCGCTACGTAACTAACCAAGTCCGTTTGTCCTATCTAATCCCTTGATTGATTCCCACCTGGTGCCAACCATTATCTTTTATGCTCGATTCAGTTTCGGCGAAACTGTACCTGCACTAGCTGACGTATCTGCTGCCAGTCATCCAGTGCTGATAATATATATCCAAATAATAAGATGCTCTAGCCGATGATCAATGCATCTAAATATACACAGTGACATAGTCTCTTAGCTCACCTGGTATTCAAACAAGAATTGTGCTCGGGCTTACTCCTCGTACATATAAGATGTCCAGCGGGGTCATGACCTCCCCACAAGACAGTCCCATAGCTGCAAGGTGTCACATAGTCGGTTATGGAGAAATAATAATAAAGATTATTTTAAGAATTCGAAAACGGGAAACATTTTCAAGTTTTTCAATCTTCCACTCTTATCCTTGTGTCCTTCCAGCCACAACGCATCAAAAAATCATCATCATTATCATCAGATCGTCATCGCCGCTGCCGCCACAATCATCACAATCACCACCACCACCACCACCACCACCACCACCAACAACAACAACAGGTGCAGAAGCAGCAATACTGCCGCCGCCGCCGCCGCTGCCACCACAACCAGATCTTTCCAAACAATTAAAGATACAGGTGTCACATAGTCGGTTATGGAGAAATAATAATAAAGATTATTTTAAGAATTCGAAAACGGGAAACATCTTCCAAGTTTTTCAATCTTCCACTCTTATCCTTGTGTCATCCCAGCCACAACGCATAAAAAAATCATCGTCATTATCATCAGATCGTCATCGCCGCTGCCGCCACAATCATCACAACCACCACCACCACCACCACCACCACCAAAAACAACAACAACAACAGCTGCAAAAGCAGCAATACTGCCGCCGCTGCCACCACAACCAGCAGCAGGAAGCAGCCGCAGCTATCATATTGATATCATAGCGCTCTTGGATAACGGTTGGATGCATGAATAAAGAATGTATGGACATAGCAATGTATGTGTTTGTGTATCGATGAGACATTAAAATGTAATTGGATACTTTATTCCTAACCACTCATCCACCCAGCCACACGCCCAGTCTCCACTTGATGAAACCGCTCACATATCCATTTGTCAGTATTTTCAGGCATCTCTCAATATTTTTATTCATCAGAAAATTTCTAATTGCGGCTCCGCAACTAGTATACATCTACCTATCGGTCTGTGTCCGGGCAGCCGCCGTACCGCCCTGAATCCCCCCCCCCCAGCGTCCGGGGCTGGGGCGTGAGGGGGCAGATCAGTCCCTCTGCTCTCTCCGTGGTCCCTTCGGGTCCTGGACAGGAGCACCAGTCGAACAATGAGCACCCGCTCAGTCGATGAGGCGGAGGCCTCCCATACTCATCAGTCCTCTTGGATGTCCGTCGGTTTATGGTGCCATAAATAATTACTGACCAGAGCGGCCAGCTGTCTCCTTGGAGAAGCGTAGTTCTGGCCAGACATTTCCTGTGCATGGCTAGCGATCAGCGACGTGGTTGCTCCGACCACGGCGGCGGGTACACCAGTCTCGTCTTCATCGCCCACTGAATGGAGCTTGAGGCGGAGTGAGGCCCTGCAGAAGTTGGTCGGTTTCCTGAGCTGCAAGGTAGGTCACGAGTGTTCCAGCTTTCTTCTTTCCTGTTTCACTCTTTCTCCTTAGTCCAAGTGGAGGAGGGCGTCATCGATGAGTATATTCGTTCTTGCAGAGGTGGTCTGAACGATGTGGGTGCCAGAATTAGGGGTGGCGGTCAACTGAGTCACTGTAGAAAGGGTTCTTGCAGTGGGATAGGCGGCTGTAGGAGTCCCAGTGATGGTGGCGGAGTTGGAGGTGTTCGTGGCAGTGGGTGCTCCGGTGGCTGTGGCGTTGGCGAGAGCCCTACTGGTGCGGTCAGTCGAAAAGGTTGATGGGTGGGTCCTTCGGGGAAGAGGGATCCATTCGGATTAATCTGGCGTGAACTGCATTTAATGTTTTGTTGAGATTTACCAATTAGAAGTCATATTCGGTTAAAACTGATAAGAAAACTCATAGCGAAGCCAACATGTCTACATAAGCCAAACCGTGCAGTCCAACTCAACCCAAGACCAATTCACCCCATGAATTCATGCCATAAAATGAGCTATACGATATATCGAAATATCGCGATATTCTCACCACGATATATCGCGATACCTCCTAGGACAATATCGTGCAAGCCTAGCGTGAAGCAGGCGGTGGGTGCAGATGTAGGTGGGTACGGGTGCGGGAGGAAAAAGCGGCCACAGGTGGCTTCCGGTTTAGCTCATCCTGCGTTTGAGTCAAGCTCTTGTTAGGCGTCTCTCTCTCGGGCGTTAGTGTGTCGAGGGATTGGGCGGAACGACCGGAGCGAGAGAGGAGATGCGGGAGGAGGATGGGGTCTTGCCTAACGTTTAGGTTGTCCAAGAGCTCAGTGCGTGATATTTAGGAAATGGTGCACGTGGCGGTGACAGGAGTAATTAATGTCCTAGTCATCGGCGGTCCTATGCGAGCTACCGTCGCTCCTGAGGTGAAAGGCCCTGAGAGGCAATGGGGGAAATGGCTGCCTTTCCATGGAAGGGTCCTAGTGGGAGGAGATATAGCAGGTGTTTCCTACTTATTCCAGGCGGGCAGTCGCTAGCGCTTACTATTCGTCTCGTCAGTTTAAGTACATTTACGGTTAATTGATCGAAAAAAACATTGTTTGGCGAACACACGGGTTTGGGGATGGGGTGAAGAAGTTTAGTCATTACCACCTGATTGATCAAGAGTTCTCAGTAGGCATCCAGAGGTGGGCTTTCGGTGTGTGCCTAACTCTAATGCTTTTAGAGGGGATCCCACGCACAATGGTAGTTCAGGCTAGCTAGGATGTTTTGCTGGTTATAGCCTCGGGCAGCCACAGAAGGGGGCAATCAGTTAGGGTATGCGAGAACCTCGTCCCTCACAGGGTCAGGTAAATCTTTGTCTCGGGCTATTAGACCACCTTGAGCGATGTCAAAGAGCGCTTGACCATGTCCAAGTGGCGATCTGCCAAGGTTGCAGATGCACAACAGGCCCATGTAGCTAAAATGGAGAGTGGTTAGCGGAACCTCTATCAAGTTCGGCTGCTAAGAAGACGTGTTGAACAGGGAAGGAATACCAATAACACGGTGGTTATCTGGTTTGATCGCACGAACCGGTGTTAACCACAGGGTCACGTAATTAAAGCTACATTTGCCTAAGCCGTTGGCCAAGTGGTCGGAGGAAAAATAATAGGCTAACCAGCAGAGGAGAAAGGGAAATGGTTATGCCGACGGATTCTTCACTTAGTTGTCCTAGTGGTTGATACGAGCTATTAAGATGGCGAACTTTACCCTACAAAATGCTGGTACAGGTCAAAAGACCCATTGAGCGGTCGAATGAAGAAAGGGGTGGGGTTATCCGAAGCCAGAGACGAAGGAGCGGTCTTACGAAGCATGAATCAGTATCGCGATGTCCAAGCCATTCACTACGGAACTTGCCGACGGGCAACATACATCGAGCAGGATTAAGGCGAGCTGAGATGCGTGGTGGACCAAGGAACTCAGCTTTCCTAATCCTAGCGATATAGCCTACCTACTCTTAGGGAGTCGAGACAACACAAATTGAAGACGTGCATCAATTGTGGGAGTTTCAAGGAAAGGAGGAGCTAACCATGAGGGAGTGTAGGCTAAGCCACAGGCGACGATTACTGCTAGTTAGGAGTGGTCCGAGTGAGATGTGTGGGCCTCCTCAAAACAAGTAAATGAGGGCGGGGGAATATTTCCGCGTTAAGCACACAGGGCATCGCCTGCTCGGAAGAGCTGTGAGAATGGGTGGGCATCCTTACTGGTAGAAGTACACTGTAGAGGCGACGCCATCACAACGCTAGTAATTTGTCTTCACGTTGAGCAGTGCGCTAGATCATCGTGCGCAATTTGCGGCTAAGGGGGGGGGGGGCGGTGGGGGAGGGAGATCTCTTCTAAATGTTCCTTGAAGCGAAACTGAACGACTGCTCTGAAGCTGAGGAAGGAATCAATCAAAAAGGGTCCTTAAAGCGGTGTCTCTGAAGATTCTGGAAGAGTGGAAAAATAAGAACTGGATTAGTACATATATTTAATCGTGCACATTCAATTCCTAAGCGCCGTGGAAACAGTCACACTCATGGTAGAAAACAGTCCCACAGACACGGGATGGGGTGGGGTGGGGGCTAGGTTTTGCTATTGCAGACATCGGCTTTTAATCAGCCGCGGTAGGTATATTCCCATGACAGCTAAAATCGGATATGCTGAGGCAGAAAGTCTCTCTCTTCTTCTAGAGCGGAAAACAATAGCGGCTGGATGTTCTGTAAAACGGAGCTCGTAGACGGCGGAAGTCAGACTCACTCGTGAGTAGAAGACGAGTGGCATCTGCTACGTTCTTCTTTGTTGCAGGCGAGTGCAGCCGAGATGTTTCAGGCTGGGTCTCTGCGAGAAGGCGGCAGTGTTACGGCTGGTATGTAGGAAAGCCTACTTTCTTCCGTAGTCAAGAGACTGGACAGACCTCTCAGATCAGCAATGTCTGCGGAACAATGCATCAGCGGTGGTTTGTTGGAGGCGGAGAATGTTACGTTGTTACTTTTGGATGCTTGTGTGGAGCGGTTCTTGAAAAAATTAAAGGTTACTATGCTGCCTATGTAGATGGCGGCCTGCAGCCAGCGAACGGTTGAACCCCCCCCCCCCCCCCGCCATTCCCGCAGTACAATCTTCCCGTCATTACTGAACCAGGAAGCGGGACGTGTGGCATCGACTGGAGTCGTTGGTGAGGCAGCGACTGAGCAACCTTTCAGCAGCTCGGCCGTGAGATCGCAGAAAGATGAGCTTTTATACTCTCTGCTCTGCATCGCATTTTCTTTCAACGAATGACTGGCTTTCCTTAAGAATCTTTTAGCCAATTTGTATTCATCTTATCGGATGTATAGCTCTCGGCAGCAGCCGCAGGTTAAATGTCTACGTTTGCATTTTAACTTGTTTTCCTACAAGGCGTTTTATTATTTTATGTTTATATAAGCGGCTTTTCTTTGTCTCGACCTGTTATTATCAGGGTGAGGAGGTTGAATCTTCAGGCGTTTTCGGGCGCAGTAGCCTACTATTCTATCATGTTGAATACTGAGGTTACAAAGCCTATGCTCCTTATTTTAACCCGTCCTATCTCCCGGTTTTTATAGGCAATTTGTGGTTAGCTGTGCGGAATCTTTTAGGATTATTCTATTCACATAATTTAGTTTACACAAGTAGGGTTCTATTTTGAATATTGTTTTATAGATGGTATAAGTTTTTCCCTTCGATGACGCATTAATCTGATCTTGCCAAGATTGGACAATAAGAATCTGCTTTATATGTTTTGTTGTGGTATGTGTAATGCTTTTCACTTCCAATAGGTACCCCCAATCCTACATTATTAAGTACCCCTTGACTAGATTAATCCATTTATATATTATACATTATTATTCTTAGTCATTATACATATACGTATAGAGCAGATGGGAGAGATTTGTATCTTTGCTATTTAATAATTTCGCCCAATTGTTCTCTATTCTATAGTGATTTCGAGTGGGTTTTGGGCCAATTCATCATAGATCATATACTTTGGTGAGTTTCTGTTTATTTTTAATAGCCTTCGATAAAAGTCTAGTTGTACTTTTTCTACTAGTATTTTATTTTCAGTAATCCAGATTTCACAGCCGTATGTAATAATTGGTGCCAGGCTAAATTTACCCCAACCCCATTTATTGCTTTCAAATATCACTATTTTTGTTTTATCCTTATTAACTTTGAGATTCCAAATTCTGCAGTAGTCATTTCGGCGCTATCATTGGACATTAGTACAGTGTCATCTGCATATAGCAGCACCATTTCAGTTATATTTCTATGTTATCTGCTAATATTAGACCTTTACAATTAACGTTTTCCAGGTATTCCAGAAGGTCATTATGGTAGATATTAAATAATATCGGGGAGAGGTTTTCGCCCTGACGCAATCCTCAATTACATATGAACGGCTCTGATATAACGTCATTCCTAGATAGGCCTACGCGGGATTGTAGGTTCATGTACATATTCTGAATGCATACATACAGCAAGTTTGATTGCTGAGGTACGAAAAACTCTTGAAGCGACAGTCTGGAATAAGTTTGTTGTGACTACTGACGAACAAATGGACTTTTCCGATTTTAGCTATGCCCCGCCCATCTCTAGCTAAGCTCCACCCACACCTCGCTCATGTTGGGATCGATCGATCTCTGAACACCCTGACTATCAGTTTCCAAAAATAAATGCACAGGTAAGCTGTTGAATATTTTGAAACTAATTTGACTGGGTGCTGTTGCTGCAACAGCGCCCATCAAATTAGTTTCAAAATATTCAACAGCATGTTTATTAAACAGCAAAGAATTACAGATACAATTCATACGTGTCAGACTATTTGAGATTTGATGAAGATCTATATGGAACCCTTTGTGACGTAATGATTGTGACGTCATCATACACGCGCTGAGCTGATTATGACGTCATACCAGGTCAGATGATGGATGGATACTCTGGAATGGTGAATTAACTAACTAGCAAAGGGACATCGCGGCTTGTTGCCTGTTCGACAACCTCCGCAAGCTTCGTACGCAAACAAGCGTTCTTCATGTTTGTAAGAATTTTAATTGTCACTGTAATCATAATATTTGACCTTTTGACACCAAATTTATCACAAATCTTTGAGACCCCACGTACAACCTTCCGTCAAAGTCTGGTCAAGATCTCTACAGGAGAAACAGGATTTTTTTTATAAAGTGTGTCTTAATTAAGACACTTTTTTCTAGATATTCGTTTTTAATCTGACCCAACACATCTTCAGGACCGCACGAACAACCGCCCACCCAAGTCTGAGCAAATCGATTAAGCAGAACCTGAGTTATTTTGAGAAATCCTGTCCAAATTGTTTTCAAAATTTTCATTTATTTAATCTGGTCGCCGATGCTTTGGTCGTTGACCTTTTGGCCCAAATTTATTACACGTCTTCAGGAGTACAGGAACAACATCCACCACCACACCCAAGTTTGATTACCATAGACCAAAAAGTCGCCCTGACTGACTGACTGGTCGACCTATTTTATTATTGGGCCAAATAATTTGTTTCCTGAACTTTAACATTTGGCTGGCTGGCTGGATGGCTGACTGGCGTATAGACGTATTGAGCCGCTACCCACACCTAAAAATAGGGTGCCATAAACTGGACCCAATTAACGCGATAGAAAATGTTTTGTTCGGAATTGTTCCGAGTGGTTATACTATAATAAGCTCTACGGAATCATTAGACCCAGATACTAGTAGAAATTAACTTTTAATGCGAAATATTATCTTTCCTATCTAGCAATAGTGATTCAAATAGAAATCTATATTGATTATGCTTATATAAGCAATATATGAATTTCAATATTTGGTAGATAATCCATCAAGGCCGAATAAAGAACTTATACCAAGGTGGACTCAAAAGACTAATACCAGTACGGTTATTAACTTCCCCGTCATGTTCAGACATGAACTCTGCTAACCCTTGTGTCCCCGTATTCAAAGCACAAGAGTGCTACCGCTTCCTAACTTCATTGGGAGTTACTGTAGCCTCAGGCAACAATAAAGTTCAATCAAAGTTTATATATATTTTAATGTTCAACCGTACACAGGGCCAGAATGATGAAATTATAACTTGTGACTCCAGTCTTTTAACTCAGAGGTTTATATTTCAAATTCCAAGTAGGGTAATTGTACTAAATCTATAAAATTGGCAACCCTGTGACTATTTTCCCAGACCCACGCATGACCCAAACACCACCAACCTCCCCCCCCCCCCCCCACCCCCCCCCCCCCACACCCTCTTTCACCACACTGTTCCTAGAATACACTATATAACGATCCGTTTGATTGACTACTGAATCGTTTAGAGTAGGATAAGTCTACATTGTCATAAATACTATAACGAGATTTATACATGTTTGAATCACTTTGTAAACACCTGTTCATTTATGTCTATTGTTAACCATTTCGACCATGAATTCCCAGAATCTAAGTTCCACAGTGACTCTGCAGGTAAGCTGCTTTATGGGCCTATTTGATATATTATAGACTAATTGATGAATCCAGTTTATCGATGACGTCATAATCAACAACGTCACATGTAGGCTGACGTCAATCTTCTTCTTCTTTTCGTTCGCTGATCATACCGACAGTCCTAAGTGACTATCGACATGATCATAAGCGTTAAGTGCGTGGATCCATGGTTTATTAGAGTGCGCCGTGCGGCCTGGAACCTCCGTCTTCAGCACTGGCTGACGTCAATTAAGTCCGTCATAAACGCCTAAGTCAAGTTGTTCTGATTTATGTCTTTACTATCTAATAAACATGCTGTTGAATATTTTGAAACTTACTGACTATGCACTTGCACAGCGCCCAGTCAAATTACTTTCAAAATATTCAACAGCTTACATGTATAGTTTTCTGGAAATTGAGACGCAGGTTATGCAGGGATCGATCGATCCCAGCACGAGCAAATCGTTGGTAGAGCTTAGCTAGAGATCGGCTTGGAATAGTCAAAACTGGATTCATCTATTTGAGCGGAATGTGTTATTGTCATATTCCACAGCTAGGCAATATTCAACAGAAGCATTCTTGCATTCTAAATATAATGTTTAGTATTTGACCTGTGGGGCCAAAGGGTTAAAAGTTTATATTCTTGCGAATATAAAAACTTTGTTTCACATTGTTCAACATATATTCTATATATAGGCGGCCGCTAAATTTAATAACTGGGATTAAAGCAACAAAATTGCTAAATGTCGTACATTGGCGCTGTATCGGACAAGGATTATGGCTAGACCTATATCAATAGCACTTGTAAGGGCTTTGTCGTTTTTAACGTCTTGAACAGAGCACTCATACTCCTCATGACACATTTCATTCTATAAAGTTGAACTAGTTGAATTTATTCTGCGTATAAGCTAGTACTATGCTCATTACTTTGAAGATAAAATGACCGAAAGTTGTTGCTGCCTAGCAGATTTACAAATATTCAACAACTTTTATATTCACAATAGGGCTATTACTGGTATTTTATTAGGAACAAATAGTTAATTTTTTTGCAAATGGTATTTTATTCCAGATAATTCAATTTATTGTAATCTAAATCCTTGATGTGT
Source organism: Chaetoderma sp. LZ-2023a (assembly GCA_034401795.1). NCBI lineage: Eukaryota > Metazoa > Mollusca > Caudofoveata > Chaetodermatida > Chaetodermatidae > Chaetoderma > Chaetoderma sp. LZ-2023a. The sequence goes on along the minus strand of CM067370.1, from coordinate 108,954,808 downwards.
GGTTTGCCAAATTCGGAATTTGAAGACTGTAAATTAGTTAGCTCAATTGGTTTACGTGAAATTATGACAGTTTTGTGTTGAATGGACATAGAGAAGACACGATACACCTCGCTCTACTTCCTATTGGGCGGACCCTGAATGGGTAAGTAGCGGTACGTAACTATAGATGCACATAATCAAATATTTAGTTGACAAAACGATGATTAATTGAGCGCGATTTCTATTTATTTCGTCATTAAATGTGCATATTCACGGCAGAATGGTTCAAAATAAAATTGTTAAAATTATATACTTTTAGAGGCTTAAAGTGTGTCATATGTTAAGATTTATAAAATACCAGAGAGGCTGAAGACATTACCTCAGAGGCCAAAGTCCATGTGGTTCTTTACGCCAGAGGTGAGCGCAGCCAAAGCAGCTAGACGACAAGCGGAAAGGAGATGGAGAGAGACGCGGCTTGAGGTCCATCGTCAGATATATTGTAATACGAGAAATACTGTTACTATGCTTGTTACTACGGCAAAACGCTCGTTTTTTACTGACAAAATTGAGATGGACAAATATAATCCAAAAGTCTTATATAATACTATGTCTGTGCTTATGGGGAAGAAAATTAGTACGTCGCTCCCTAGCAATGATGATCTTGCAGAGGTGGCTAGATCGTTTTCGGACTTTTTCAAAGATAAGATCGAGGTCATTTGGACTAAGTTGGATCAGTCTGTAGTGCTCTCCAATGTTCGCTACAACCAGCATACATTAACTCAAAACAAACTCGACCATTTCAAACGTTTCTCAGAGGTTGAGGTCCTGAAGCTCGTGAAAGAATCAAAGCCAACGTATTGCACACTGGACCCTGTTCCTACGAAAATTGTCCTTGAATATATCGACATCCTACTCCCTACAATTACTCGGCTTGTCAATTCTAGCCTAGAGTCAGGTATCGTTCCAAAATGCTTCAAGCGCGCTTTGATCAATCCTTTACTGAAAAAAGTAGGCCTGGATCCTGATAACCTAAAAAATTACAGACCAGTATCAAATTTATCCTTTATGTCTAAACTGATTGAAAGGGCAATATCAAATAGATTTTCTGATTACCTAACGATTAATAGGCTATATGAACCATTCCAGTCGGCATATAGGCATGGCCACAGTACCGAGACAGCCCTATTGCGAGTTGTTAATGACAGTCGATGTGCTGTTGATACCGGTAATGTGTCTCTACTAATCCTGCTTGACCTTAGCGCAGCGTTTGACACTATCGATCATCACATCCTTCTGTCTCAGCTCACAAATGAAATTGGTGTAAACGGTGTCGCACTGAAATGGTTCCAGTCATACTTATCAGATAGGTATCAATCTGTGTATATTAATGGGACCCTTTCTTCATCAGTAGAACTAACATGTGGTGTTCCACAGGGCTCAATCCTAGGCCCTATACTTTTCACCCTGTATACTCGTCAATTAGGATCTGTTATTGAGTGTCATAATGTCCAACGGCACTTGTACGCAGATGATACACAGCTGATAAACAGTTTTGCTCCATCTGCCCCCATCGCAAATCTAGCCAGTAGACAACTAACTGATTGTTGCCTTGACATAAAATCCTGGATGACAACGAATATGCTAATGCTTAACGATGAAAAAACGGAAGCTATTTTGGTAGGTCCAGCCACCAGGTGTTCCAAAACGGGATTAAGTAGCGTCCTTGTTGGAGTTAATAATATTCCATTGGCTACTGTTGTAAAAGATTTATGCGTTCTCCTCGATTCTGAATTAAATATGGAAAGTCATGTAAATCTTATTCGCAAGGTGTGCTTTATGCAGCTACGAAACATTGGTAACATTAGGAAGTACATCACTCGTGAAGCGGCAATACGGCTCGTGTTATCACTAGTAATGTCGAGACTCGATTATTGTAACGGTCTTCTCGCAGGTGCTTCCAAAATACCCATTAACAAGCTTCAGGCAGTTCAGAACACAGCTGCGCGAATTGTATCACTGAGACATAAGTATGACCACATTACCCCCATTCTTCAAGATTTACACTGGCTCCCACTAGAATACAGAATCCGTTTCAAAATCCTAAGTTTAGCATATCAATGTGTCTCCGAAACTGCACCAACGTACCTATCTGAATTGCTAGAGAGTTACACACCTACACGAACCCTCAGTCTTCTGAACAAAATCTCCTGAAGATTCCCAGAGTAAACACTAAAACCTATGGCCATAAAGCCTTTTCATTCGTGGCCGCCACTCAGTGGAATAATCTCCCAACTCATATTAAATCTGCCCCGACTTTATCCGTATTTAAAACTAACTTGAAAACATTCTTGTTTAAAGAAGCTTTCCCGTAAGCTGTATGCTAAATTTCTCTCTTATTGTCAGCGCTTAGAGCATGCAATCGCATGGATTTAGCGCATTACAAATGTACTATTATTATTATTATTATTTCATTTCATTGCACTGTGGTACACAATTTAAGCCTCTAAAAGTATACAATTTCAACAATTTAATTTTCAAGCACTGGTGTGAATATGCTCCTTTAACACTAACCTTTTTCCACGTACGGAAATGACCAATACCTAATGATGTTAGAGATATATTCTATATTGAGATGGCGGTACAATAACAGTAATAATTCTGTCATTACTAATTATGAAGTACGTGTAAATAATAACTGTAACTTTCATAATAATTCTAAGTTACTACTGCTGCTGCTGCTACTGCTACTGCTACTACTACTACTACTACTACTACTACTACTACTACTACTACTACTACTACTACTACTACTACTGCTACTACTGCTGCTGCTGCTGCTGCTACTACTACTACTACTACTACTACTACTACTACTACTACCGAAAGCACAAACAGTGGTTATATAACTAGATAAATTCCAAAATATGTAATTATGAATTGATATATAATGTCTGATGGCCATAACATTTATAATTTCTGTAAATTCATATTCCCCATATGCCATTATGTGGCCTGGGTGTAAATAAAAAATCTGAATCTGAATCTTTTGCATAGTTTGAGATAATTATAGTGGGAGCTGTTGCTATAACATTTCAAGCGTTAGCACGTTAACCATCGAATTTGCAGACCAAGAGAAGACTATTTTTGAAAATTTATCACTGGAATGACTCGGTTATCGAGCCAGATATTCCTGTTGTAAATTTTCAAAAATAGTCTTCTCTTGGTCTGCAAATGGACATATCTCAAGACCACTGCAGAAGCCGTTTTGGCTGATATGAGTTATGTACACAAATAAATGTGTGACGCATTATAGTTGCGACAGGCAGCTTTGTCTGAAATGTTAAAGAAAACAGACAGACAGACCGGTAGACAGAGTGGCAGACGGATTTATACTAGTCGTAATTAAAAACATAAATATATCTGCCAATACTGGAAGAAATGTGCTTGCTTTTGACTTTGGCTTCAATGTGCCAGAAAGGAAAGTAACGCACTAACGCGCCGTTACCACAAGAGAGGAATCATTTCCCTTTAACAAATACAGTTTTACTAGAACCAATAAATGTCGAATTATTCTGACCCATTAGTTGTATGAGTGAGAATTCAGTTTTGTTAGTTAATGTTACGTATAAGTTAATTATGATGGCACCTCATCGTAAATATGATATTAACGTATTAAGTGTCATTTGTAGGTATGTGAAGCCATGTAAATGTTTCGGTAGGAATATTGGAGAATTAGGGTTAATGTGATGCACTGCCATATGTTACTCCAGATGTTACTCGATACAACTCTCTTGTTTGGCCTGATTGGAAGCGATTCAATGTCGATAATTGAATCCGTCTCCAGGAAACTCTGCTATAAACCTCATGTCAGACGTAATCATCTCTTAAATGAAACAAATTAACTAACAAAGATTTGATTTGATTTGATTTGATTTGATTCTCTTGGTGAAAAGCTTGCATTATAAAATATCAAGATAATTGCACATAGAAAAATACGGTGCACCGTATGCTTTCTGGATGCTCCTACATGCATTTCAATAACAATGAACGCATTTACGTGTATGGTGAACATAAATTTACTCGTCTATGAACTGTGAACATTTACTCCTCTATACATACATAGGAAAATCACTTGCGTGTGTAAGTACATAAATATCAGATATAATGATCGTTTGCGTGTGTGTGTATATAATATAATATATAATTAATGGAAGACTCCAGTAATCTGCGGATTCTAGCGATTCCCGGATAATACACCGAAAGGTGGCGCGCCAGACATTGGCGGAAACTCCAAGAACAGAACAGAACATAGCTATAAGACAAGTGAGCGAACACGGCTAAAACTGGTGTGTCAGGTTTTCAAACGCTCGTTAAGAACAATCAATGTGCACGGAACGTGTTGATAGTAAAAGCATACGCTGGTATACACTCTTTTTTGGATGTCGCTCCCTACCTATTCAGTTTGTGCGTCAGAACTCGTTATCAGAACCGTAGAGCCACGGTTGTTCCTTGGCTGTTTCTGAAGTCTCTTGACTTTTCTACCACGTTTGTGGGGATTACAGTCAGAAGATGGAGTCTACTGTGTAAGGAGTTAGGTTTGCCGCATCGGTCCAATTAACTACATTTAAAGGTAGGGCGAGCAATGTGTATACAGACAACTTTTCTAGTCGATTACATTTAAATGTCCAAAGCTGGCACAGTCTGGGTTCACACCTAGGTCGAAATGAATCATCAGTTGCTGATTGAAGCTGTACACATGTTTGAGGCATGGTCTTAAGAGTCTGTACCACTGCTGCCCCCCCCCCCCCCCCACCACCACCCTCTGATTCGGTTCCCTTATTGAGAAATGCCCCCAGAGTTTTGTTGAGGCATGGAATAATATACCCATGATATAGGTCTATGGGACAGTGCCATTCCTGAATTTTGGCTTGAAACAAAGTACCAGATGTTATGTTTATTCTATTGTGGTTCGTTGAAAGGACGGCCATTGTATAGTTATTGTGAAATGTAGCACAGCACCATGTCAGCAAACAGAGATGATATTTAATTCACGGTAACTGAGTTTAGATAACATCTTGTTACGTTCACAATTGGATCCAAAACAGTAAACATTTTCCTACTTAAGATATACATTAGGCCACCTCAGAGACTAGTTTCCACTCCCCTAGGGCGCCAGTTACCCCAACCCATCCACTCTCCACCGCTCCAAGTCATTCCAGTATCATTGTTTCATGGTGCAACTAGGATCGGAATCTTAAATATAGGTGTTTAAAATTTAAATGGCCGATTTATGATCGGTCGCACCCTGAATTTCCAGAATCCCAATATCAAGGTATACAGGTAAGATGTTGATTATTTTGAAACTAATTTGGCGGGTTGCTGTTGCAGTCGAATTGGTTTCAAAATATTCAACAGAATGTTGATTGGACAGTAAAGGCAATTACTACGATTAGTTAAACTGACGGGCTATGAAGAGTTCGTGTCGGATTTCATCGGACACGCCATTTATTAGGCCTACGTATTTTGATTGCGCCGTCAGCCTATCCGTAACATAGTTTATTATGACGCCTTATATTTGAGTGACAGATTGGATTCTTCTCTTAGTATCTAGAGGTGAAACCTGGAATGGCAGGAGAGGGCTGCATTTATAGCTATGCCCCACCTATTTCTAGCTAAGCGCAGCCCACTTTATGTGTGTTGGAATCAGGTTATATACTTTTAACCCAAATCTACTAGAATCCCAATTTCAAGGTAATTATGCGGGTAAGCTGTTGATTATTTTGAAACTAATTCGCCTAGGGTTGTGGCTGTCTATGGCAGCATATACATGCAGCAACAACTTACAGTCAAATCAATTTCAAAATGTTCAGCATAATATTTATTAAATTGTAAACCCGTCAAAGACATACAATTCTTGGCGAACTTTTCGAGATTGATGACGGGGAGTTATAGGTCATTTTGATTGTGACGTCAGATAATATTGCCGTATTTGATTATGACGGCTGACATATACTTGAGAGAAAGATCGCATCGCTCGATTCAATGGACCTTTGGATTCAATGGATCCATTGGTGATTTGAAGTCATGTGACGTCATAATCGGCTAAGTGGCATGTAAGATGACGTCATAATCATTACGTCATAAATGATTCTATTAGGCCCGTCTTTAACTCTGAATAGTCCGACACGTTGTAAGAATTTTATGTCTCTACAATTTAATAAACACGCTGTTGAATATTTTGAAACTAATTTGACTGGGCGCTGTTGCTGTCATAGGCAGCAACAGCACCCAGTCAAATTAGGTTTCAAAATATTCAACAGCTCATCTGTATAGTTTTCTGGAAATTGATAGTCAGGGAATTCAGAGATCGATTGATCCCAACACGAGGGAGGTGTGGGTGCAGCGTAGCTAGAGATGGGCGGGGCATAGCTAAAAATGGAAAAGTCCATTGCGTAATGTAGTCCCATGATAACGCAGCTTACTTTGCCGGTGCTGAACCGATAATGGTAGTAACCAGCCTATGTTTTTCAACCATTACATAATCTACTATTGTGACTTTGTTCAAATTGCTATAAACAACCGTCGTATTATATGCCACATGACGTATTGTGGCAATTGGGAGTTAAGAATATATCAATTTCAGCAATTATTTTAAAGTGTATATGGCCTGTTAAGCAACTTCAGTAGCGTCACTTCTCGCCTCTATACGCATTCGTGGTTCTACTATCATACACACAATTAACTGATTCATAATAACACCTGCTTATAGTATCTGTAGGGGATGGCCATAAGTGGTTATTAATTGTTATTTGTTAACTCCTGGTAATTCACGACAGTTTGCAATCATATTAGGAACTCCAAAATAACCCACATAGAACATAATGTGGATGCGCTTGACTGCTGCAAGACACCAGGCCATAAATTCAATGGCCAATTACTTTGGACCTGCTGAATATTTTGAAAACCGTCAAATTGTTTTCGAAGTATTCAGCAGCTCCAGGGGTAAAGCGCATGGAAAATTTAGTCTGCTGAAATGAAGCATCTAACGTTATCGTCAAAATACGTCACTTGCTAGCTGACGTCATAATGATATAGCGCGAAAGTGGCAAAGGTCGGAGAGTAATCATCTGAATCGTGTCTTTTGTGACAGCCTGTTGTAGGCAGCAACAACACCCAGTCAAATTAGGTTCAAAATATTCAACAACTTACCTTTATAGTTACACCTTGAAATTGAAATTCTGGGAATTAATGGTTCAAAGTTTCAAATCGATTTAAACGCATATACAAAGTGGCAGCGGCATAGTTAGAAATGGGTGGGACAAATATATAAATGTTTGGAGCTTAGCTACAAAATAATGGGTGGGCCGTAGCTAGAAATGGACAGAAATGCTTGCGGCATAGCTAGAAATGGACAGAAATGCTTGCGGCATAGCTAGAAATGGGTGGGGCATAGCTAGAAATGGGTGGGGCATAGCTAGAAATGGGTGGGGCATAGCTAGAAATGGGTGGGGCATAGCTAGAAATGGGTGGGGCATAGCTAGAAATGGGTGGGACATAGCCAGAAATATTTGAAGCTTTGGTAGAAATTGGTGTGCCATAGCTAGAAATGGGCGAGGCATAGCTAGAAATGGTTGCGACAAAGCTAGAATTGGGAGGGGAAAAGCTAGAAATGGGTGGGACATAGCTAGAAATGGGTAGGACATAGCTAGAAATGGGTGGGACATAGCTAGAAATGGGTGGGGCATAGCTAGAAATGAGGTAGACATAGCTACAAATGGGTGGGGCATAAGTAGTCATGGTTGGGGCATAGCTAGAAATGGCTGGGGAATGGATAGAAATAGGTGGTGTATACCTAGAAATAAGTGGGCCATAGCCATAAATGGGTGGTCATAGCTAGCAATGGTTGGGCCATATCCAGAAATGGGTGGGGCATCGCTAGAAATTGGTCGGTCATAGCTAGAAATGGGTGGGCCATATTCTTTATTATACCATATCTCGATGTATTATTGTATAACATTTGTATGTGTATGTGAGACACGTGTATAAGACTTATGTCTTCTTGTACATTCAATGAACAAAATAAATTCCGTTTAAACCAAGATGGAAATGGACATGTCACATGCATTTGATACCACCAAGAGACCACAGATCCTTCAATTTCTCCATCAAGCTGGCATTGATGATAACGAACTACGTCTGGTGAGACTCTTATTATTGGTAAACACACAACCAAATGTTCGGGTTTAAATCAACGCGTTCTACACAGTTTGAAACATCAATAGGTTCACCACGAGGTGATGGTTTATCACCAGTGCTGTTGACTTGTTACCTCTACGCAGCACCATCATCTGTTCGAGAACACTACAAGACCAAACCCTCTAATCTCAATGATAGGCATGCGACTAGAGATGGAGTATGCAGATGATGTTGACTTGATCGACAAGGAAAAAGGTTCTTTTTATATAGTGCTTCCAATAGCTATAAAATAGCCCAAGGCTGCAAACCTCCTCGTGGATGAAGCCAAAACAGAGTTCACTCACGTATACCTATTTTCAAAACCACAGAAATGAATGATGACGGTACCCATCATTGTGGCACTGAGAAGTGGAGGAAGAGCAGCATCTTGGGTTCCCGCCTCTGCAGCTCTACTGACATTGGAATTCGTTGTGTAACAGGTAATATAGCCTTCCAGTCCTTTTGGAAGTTGTGGATTCGTGGCTCTAAGATCCACATGAAAGCCGAGATGCAACTATATGATGCTACACGTGTTTCCATAATGCTATTCAATTGCAACGACTGGGAAGCTCCGAAAGCACTCTTGAAGAACTTGATGCATGTCACCGCAATCAGCTGTGAGACCATTAAAATGATCGCTGGCCACACAATCTAATATCAAACTCAACACTATACACGCAGAGCCAATAGCGCAACAGCGATGGCCTATGTGCGGACATTCGAATGACAAAAAATACACCGGCTCAGAAAGCACTAGAATTTGCAGTGGTATGTGCCAACATGCATCAGCCACGCAATATCAATTTGATAATTGTTTTGCGATCAGACCTCAGAGAACGTAATCTAGGACCACTAAAGACAAGAAAGAACCTAAAGGAGCTTAGGACACTCGCAATGGACAAGCCACGGCAGAGAAGGTTGAAGAAACCCCGATTGCAGCTGAAAGAAGTTTTCACTCCTTTAGCTTTCAGAACACAGTCACTCATCACCACCACCACTACCACCACCACCACCGCCGCCGCAACCACCATGGACTCCACCCAACCACCTTCCCACAACCCCACCCGCCCCAATGTTGCCAAGTCAATTCTAAGAACATAAAGAACGATTCAACGAGTTCATCAAGTGGTTCAGGCCTAGTATGTAAAATTACTCTGGAAATTTGATACAACCAACCATACAACGTCTTACTGCCATTAATACATTGTGTGATGTCTGGGTCATTTAAAATACGAGCACATGTGCATATACCTAATTGAATTGCAGTGTTTATTATACTCTGCGTTGACATTTCGATACTATAAAACCTATACAAACTTGACAATTGTACCCCAGTCAATAGGCCTAATGGTGTCTATGGATCGTGTTTGCTCACGCCAAGTATCTTATGTACACCCTTTTACACAGTCAACCACAGCAGACTAGAAATTATCAATTCCTTTTTATGAAACGAATATTCTGATGGGCATTTGAAAACTAATTTGACTGGCAACTGCTACTGCCTGTGTTTGTGTTCTTTGTTTCAAAAAGTCAACAGCTTCTCTATATTTAACTGTCTTAAAATTGAGACACTAGAATCATGGGTGAAAGAGTTAAGCGTACATCGCAGGTATATAGTAACGTTGATTACGAAAACAAAATAAAGAATTTACTAAACTGGACAGCAGATACTTTTTGTAAGATTATTTTCAATATATATAAGAAACCCCTATATATATGGCTGTCTTGAAATGGTGGTAGGCTTAGCCATAAAATTAGGTCTACGATCGTAAAAGAGTTAAACCTTTAGTACATTGAGACGTGCCTGTTCGCCAACTAATGGATTACTTACGGTAGTCCTTGGATGACAACCATAGTGCATTTACAAACAAATCGTGTTTGGCAACGTTACTCCTAATGTAGCCTAGGCAGGCTTGTACTCAGTGTCGTTTCGTCAAATAATTATCTGTATATGTCGTTAGAGTTTTGGGGGGCAACTTATGAATGACAAATGAATATAGTTTACCGCGCCATTGTTGACTTGTTAGGCGCAGTATCACAAGGTTTGCAACACACAACCATAATCATATCAAGTAAGAAATTAAGCGCAATATACCTTTCTAGATGTATCAAAAATCTAGCAGGATTGGCAACTTGTTTGATTGTTTCGTTTGTCAGTTATTTCGATCGTGTTTTTTATTTTCTAATTGACGGCATGTTTGCCTGTCTAACCGCTTGCTTATATATTTTTCTGTTTTGTTCGTAATTTGTTCTTGGATGAAACCAAGTTTTATATGCGATTTTGTTAGAAATGTAAAAATGTTAGTTATACCGACCGAGTGACAACAAAAAGTCATTTATGATTTATATGTAAGTGTATCTTTTTCAGGCTTTAGACTTTAGTTACAATTTTGTTGCATCTTTTCATTTCTGCCGTAACTGTTTATTTGTTTGCACGAGTCTGACTTTGTGACATGCGTGTATGGGTACAAATGTGCCTGGTTGGTTTCCGGGTGGAGGGGCGGGGGGGGGGGGGCGAGTGACAGAGGTAGGTAGGTGGTGGATGACTAACCTCGCGCGAGGTATAGGGTGGGAGGGAGGGAGCCAGGGGAAAGAGGTGGGGTGGGGTGGGGATGGAGAATCTCTTTTTCCATCTTGAAGTGGAAATAATCGCGCAGTCAAACCCGATCGGTGAACCAGCTTCCTTTTAGAGCCAAAGAGTTTGTTTTAATAACCACAGGTCTTAACCATTTAACCCTAAAATTTGTTCCCTAAAAATTTTAATTTTCTCATGGAGTATATTTACTTGCAGACCTAAAGAATATTATTTTTGACGGTTCTATGTTGAAAGAACTGCCAATTTGCTTCTAAATCGCCTATGCTAATCCATAGCAAGGTGCTGATTGGTTTGAGACCATTTAGGTCCATGTGCTACGATTTTTTTGCATTTACATAAGATGTTAGTTTAGCTGTATATTGATGATATCACGTTTACATCACTAATAACAAGTTTTAATTTATATTTTCAGTGACTTGCAGTGACGAAAACAAACACTAGCCATGCGGATCTTTGGCATGTACGCGGGGGAGAGGGTCCCGTTAGATATTCCAGAGGATGCTACAGTTAAGCACGTGAAAGATACGATTAGGACTCTGATGAACATTCCAGAGGATTTGGACACTCAGGATGGCGAGAAACTGTCATTATTGTACGGTGGCGCTGATTTAAACGAGCAATGGGTTCTGACAGATATGGGATTAAAACCTGGAATTACATTGAAAGTGTGCATGAAAACAGACGTGCATCCCGTATTATTTGTCTACTGTGTGTACAATCAAGAAATTGTCAATGTTTATAACGACGTGCAAGTTCGAGAGATGTCTGTGGGTGACCTCCGATCGTATGTGTCCGGAAAGACTGGACTTCCGCTAGGCGTATTCCGTTTGATGACTAAACATGGTAAGGAAATGTTCGATTGTAATGACCTGTCTGATTATGACGTAGAACTTGGACAAGTTCTCCAACTACGAACCTGGGATGGGTGGAATGAGCTTTTGAAGATGACCACTCTTGGATTTACCTCGCAAGTGATGTCACTGTTCTCACTTGACGACACAGTGGCTCGCTACCAGGCAAAGGTGGCACTGTTTATGGCCGCACATCATGGACATATTGATCTAGCAGTGGCCCTGTTGAAGCACGGTTTACGCGCTGATGAACCAACAGGCCAGCATCCACTGCGGTTATGGTGCTCAGGCAGCATTCATCCTGACCTTCACAAAGCTCCTGTGCATCAAGCCACAGAACAGGGACAATTGGGTGTTCTACGTGCTTTCGTTAACCATGATTTGAACGTCGTTATGGCTCGTGACATAAATGGGCTTACCCCTCTTAATATTTCTCTCAGAAGGAAGGTAAAAAACTGTGCTTCATTTCTGCTGACTAAACAATGGAGCCGTGTAGCAGTAAATAAAACACAGTCCCTCAATTTAACAATATATTGTCGCGTCCGTGCTTGGTGTGACAGAGCTAAAGAACGTGTTTTTACATTTCACGGTATCGCCAAGTCTTCGCAGAAACGCAGACAATTCTCACTCGGATCCATCGTCAGCAATGGTGTACTTGTGGATGGATTTTCTCGCAGTCAAATGAACGCTAAATCTAAGCCAACCCATCGCGAGTATAACAGAAAGCTTGCGACTATCAACGAGGAGAACCGAGAGCACAATCCAGAACAATATTTTCGCCAGATGGCAACTCTGCAACAGTTTGGTAACGTCAAGATGAAACGAACAACTAAATGGAACCGAATGGTGGATAGATCTAAACTGAATATAGCTGTTGCTAACGTCAATAAAACTGACGAGCATGGCTCGACTTACAGCGGAAGTCCCACACCATCATTAACATCAAAAGAAGACGTATCCCCGACAAATACTACTAAACTACAACCTCTGTCCCATAAGGTGAAGATCCTCAGTCTCTCGCATCAGAACCTAGGAACGCCAGAGACCAATACAATGTCGAAAACATCAATCCTCAAGAAAGCTTTCGTCGCAGCGGGTCGTAATTCTATGATGTCTAGAGCGACGGTTTTAAGCCAGTCTGTACCAAACCTGCCAAATTCTCTGCTCAGAGAATCGGGTGAGGATGAAAAATCACCCAGCGGCCTCGACAGTGAGTCCGTTAGTCCGTCCAAACTGGACACCAGTTTGCTGTTGTCGAAAGCACAAACAGGAAAGAACGTTATCCCACTCCCTGTGATAAATTACCGTGATACTGCCCAGCCAATGTTCTGTTCCGGAAAAGGGAAAGAATTGATCTCATCCACGCTCGCTTTGTATCGTCGCTACCGAGGGATGAAAGCGCGTGACTACGCAATCAAATGTATGGGTGTGGCAAATTCTTTCTCAGAAAAGCCATGGTTAGAGCGGGTTAATATGGCTGTAGCGTTGAACTCTCGACACGTCAAAAGACCAAGATGGCCTCCAGCAAAACGTTCTCTTTTAGAGCCTTTAAATGTGAAGTAGAAGTAAAACATTAAGGACTATTGTGAAACTGTCACATGCCAATATTCAAAAAATCTACCACTCTAACTCCCATTCTGTGACAAATGGTTTCAATTTTGACAAAAGAGTGTGTTGTTTCTAACAACAACAGTGTTCACCAATGCCATTTTCACAATGAACAAGACCGTGATATATAGCGCAAGCTACTGGGATAGTACTGGACCAATAAGGGGCCAATGCTGCTGGTTATTGGCCCAGCACTGGTCCAGTACCCCTGCATTATCAGAGAAGCCTTCAAAATTAGATTTACGAACTGGTGACATAAATTGATAAGAATCTCATACTTGCTCAGTGATGGCACCAAGAAATGTTTTATGGGCCAAGAGAGGGGCAGGTTTGTCCCATATGATGGCACGGACGGTGGAAGAGGTAGTACCCTCCAAAAGGTGATGGCGGTTTGGGGGTGGGGTGGGGTGGGGTTGTGTTCTGGGAGCAGGAAAATTTGAAAATTAGATGCTCTGAGACCTCATCATTCTGAGTAATAAACAACATACTTATTTTGCTTTCTAAATGAAATAACTATATGGAATATCTTCATACACAATTGGGTGGTGGGGAAAGTACGGTGGCACACCATTCTTAGAGGGGTAACCCCCTTTGCAACCCCCCCCCCCCCCCTTGCGGTGCCGCCACTGAGCTCGTTGCTTGTTCGTATCATATTTATCACATTGGTTTAGCAAGATCTCATTGGGAAGTCGCTATTAGAGTTCATTCCAACTGAGGTCTTACTAAACTCGTGTGATACGCTTGATACGAAATGTCAACTCGTGTAAGATCCTCTATTAATATTTATTTATATCTACAAATGAGCTGTTGGCTACCGGCGCATGTTCTATAAACATAGAGGGACCGACACTTACTATAATATTAAAGAAATATTTTACGATACTTCTAGCTTTTAAAGACTGACAATGGTCTTATTTAAACCACAGAAAAGAAGGCTAATGGTATTTAGGCATATTACGTGTGAAACTTTTTTCTACTTTAAATAATGTTGCTTATAAGAAACGAATAAAACTAACCATTTTCTGGGAAAATAAATTAAAATTTTTGCTACAATCATTTTCAGTTGAAAAACCGATTCCCTTAATCAAATTTCTATGTTAGCACTGCGATCTTAACCAATCATGGTGCAGTTGAGATACGCCTACACATTTGGGACAGAGCTAATCTTTCAGCGCAAGGAAGTCTTTAAAGATCTACTCGACACGTTAATTTTTCGAACATCGTTACTAAATTAAATTCCTACATTCACATTTGCTTGAATACTTGAAATAAAATTGGTAAAATTGTATACTTTCATAGGATTAAATTGTGTAGCCCAATGAAATAAAACGAAATAAATCCTAACATATGGTGATGATGTGAAATTCACTGAGGGATACGTGACCCTAGTACAATTTCACAACAAACATTATATTAATTTATACAGAATGGAATCCTCATATGTTAGGATTTATTTCGTTTCACTACATTAAGGTATATAACTTAAGCCTCTAAATGTATAACATTTTGTTAATTTAATTTTCAAGTAAAGAATAAAGTGTGGTCCCTTAAGTTGCTCGCACGAAACAGCGAAATGTGTTGGTAATGATTGTGGTGGTGGTGGTGGCGGCGGCGGCGGTGGCGGCGGCAGCAATGATCTGTATTCTGCGGCTGTAATAGTAGAAACATCTTACAGCTGAATCAGTCCTTCCTCACCTTTGTCCACAGCGTCTTGTCCTCAGCCAAAATCTTTAGCTTCCTCAGATTTATGCTTGAAGAGCAAATGGGTCCCAGGACCCGAAAGACCCCACACCCCAACCTCCCCACTCCCCCCAAAGGGGCCGGGAGGTCTCTGACCTAAAGCCCCCCCCCCCCCGTTGGGTACATCATGTCATAAGACCGCACGCACCTACTCCCCTCCCCCCCCCCCCCCCCCCCCCCCCCCGACCCAGCACCTACCCCATCCCTTCCCCACCCCGTTAGGTCCAGGTTAGGCCCTCCCCATCCCCCCACGCCCAAGCATGAGGAGCAACAGAAAAGCCATGGACAAGAACAGCAACATGAGATAAAATCGAGAGACAACGATCAACACACACACACAGAGACACATGCTAATGCACAAACCGACGTCACAAGAATTCACAAGAAACCATAAAGGCCAGGCGTGAGTCTAGACCCTAGCATTGGGAACTAGCATATAAACGCCTAAAATATTACAACACACACACACCCACCCACCCACCCACCCACCCACCCACCCACACACACACACACACACACACACACACACACACACACACACACACACACACACACACACACACACACACACACACTTATGCTTGATCTGAATGTACCGAGTCCTATTTTCCTGAGGCCACTTCGCGACACGCGTAAGAAATTTATGCAATTTGCCGTCCTTTCTTGGCTTTATATTTCTTGGCTCAAAGTAAGGCGAATTCCAAAGCATTGTGTGAGTGTCCTCCGGTATTCTTAGCACATGGCCAACATGGACCATCTTTGCCGAACGACATTTGCGGACACAGACTATGAATTACACATCTTGTATAGTTTATCGTTGGAAATTATGCTGGTCAAGTGATGGCGCATATGTGTTTCCAGTGAAAATCGGGAATAAGTCAACTAAAAATATACAATAATCCGAAATAGTTGCCACAAAAAATATAAAATACACTGTTCCATTGCCGAGAAATAATAAAATAAATATGCCTAAAACGCTCGAAAACGTGACTCCTCGGGCGCATCCATTTTCTCGCAACGAGAGCGAGAAACCGCAAGATTACCACGTCAATGACACACCAGCAAAATATCACCAGCGCTTTTAGATTTACCTGTTTACTTCGCGTTATGAAGGCCGAATATTAATTAACTCTTTATTGACCAAATTCTGTCAGGAAAATCAGAATATTTCCTTATTGAATGTCCATTTGCAGGCCAAGCGAAGACTATTTTTGAAAATTGACCACTGGAATGGCTGGTTCTGCTACTGAGACAATCGTTTTAGTTGTAAATTCTCAAAAATAGCCTTCTCTTGACCTGCGTCCTCAACTTGACGATTGCAGAGGCCAGTGCTGGCATGAGATGGTTAAATCGCAACATGTCCGCATGTCAAGCATGGGCTTGCCGCAATAGAAACTATCATGGAAAGATCCACAGAAGCATCCGCATAAAAAGGAGCTAACTTAAAGATGGCTTAATAACATCGGCACCGGATGGATATCTTCGGATCTTCCACATTTAAATTTGGAAGACACAAGTTTAGAACATATAGTCTGTATAATTTTAAAATAATGTGTCATGAATTTCAAAACAAAAGGCACAGTACTTAATTTTAATATAACAGAATCAAGCTCGACAATTAACGTCAGTATTTGCTTGCACCAATTGTAAAATGGGATTTGCAAACCAAAATGAAACGATGTCGCTGATTGTCCGGTCGGTCAATTATAGGCAATCACTTGGCGGCTTGCTTCGTAGACTATAGTAGGTGACAGCTAGTAAATAATGACAAGTCTACGCTAGACATAATTAGTAATTTAGTGCTTTCACACTATTGAAATCCAGCATTATTAATCATTTGCAACGTTTACTCCCAATTTTAAAATAACTATGCAGAGTGTTGAATATCGCGAATTAAATTTGCCTGGAATTATGTTGCAGTAGCTTCCAAACTAATTAGTTTCACACAATAGGCCTATGCAGGGCAAATTTTAAGCTTTCTGCTTTTCTGTCCTTGAAAGGGTTGACTAATTGATCCCAAATTTTAAAATGTTGACCCATATATACTGCCTGTTTAATATTTTGAAACTGGAATTTGACTAGAAGCAGAAGTTGCTTTCAGAGAAATTACTTTCATCATTTATTAACCAACATGTTGTAGCTGGTTGACTGCAAACATGCTCCTGGCTTCAATGTTTTAAAAAAAATAGAAATTGGCTGTAAGAAGAGAATTTTCGACAATTTAGCACTACAATGACTGGCGCGGTCATCGGGACACTAATTGCACTTTAATTTCCTCCAAACACGGTGGCAAGGTGTCAGTTGTTTAGGCGGTAAGCTAATTATCCATGAGAACCAAGATTTACCTCCCCTGGTTATGGCTATCCTCAATCGGGCAAAGAGAGGAGGGGTGTGTCGGTGACGTCAGCAGCTTGGCCAAAATGGCGCCTCTATCTTCTGGTTACATTAGCAATTTAAATTCAGGATATCTTTTTTATTTGTTGCCATAAAATTGTGCTCTTGGTCGCAAATTAATGCGGAGAATGAGTACTTTACGCCATGCATAAAATACCCATAGTGGAATATCCCTTTAATAATTACATCAGCCAGTGCTGCTGATATTGTTGATAAATATTGGCCATCTATATTTCCGATAAATAGATGGAGTGCTAATATACCACACTCAAACGAAATGGATGTAGTTGTAGAATAATATTCGAAATAAGCGAATTGATTAGAATAGATCCCACGGTTCTGAGTTGATGTGTATTTGGAAATAGTTTGGATGAACGGTGTTGCTGTTCAGTCGGCACACACTTTTATAATATTCAGCAGTTGTTTGAATCGATAGTTTAGAAAATAATCAATGTATAAGAATCATTGGAATCGAACGTGACAAACGGACTTAGTTGATGACGTAGGCATTCTAGATTCTCACATGAGAATAGAACACCACCAGATGGCAGTGAGATCATACAGCTCATGTGCCTATTAACTCTAGCATCCTACAGGATTATCCATCAATATGCAATGGACAGGACAGGGACATTGTAGCGTCCTGTAGGAATTAATAACATAATCGAAATTTGTATATCAACTATATGTCACTCATACAATGGCATGCAACAACAACACATTCCGTAAAGTTGTTAGTTAGCTGACGGATCGCATCAAATCAGAACCAGTCACCACCGCTTTGGCTATGTGAGGCAGCATCTCCATAGAAGAATAGCACAGAGTTTGGTTGGTCACGATGACGTCATAATCAATGAGCGTGGATCAAACTCTGTAGCAAAGAATTAAGTACAATAGGTTTTACATCCAACAACGAAATGAAAGGATCGTTGATTGGTCAGAACGACCAACAATTATTAGGTAGGAAATTCTAGGGAGGAATAAGTGGAAGTTGATTGGTGGACTGATGATCCGGGCCAATCAAGGTGTGCTTATGACGTGCCTAGAAGAGTCATTAAAACGGATTCAGGAGGAATCTTATTATTATGATATGTATAGAACCTCAGAATTAGAGATTCTGAGTACTATAAAAGATGGACTTTCAGGTATAGAAAGTTATTCAATTCACCACCGTGAATCCTGGACATCCTGCTGATGTTCAGTTATCGTGCTAGAAAGAAAACTCTGATTAAACTTTAAGTTAGTGTAGATTAATAGTTCGTTCGTACATATAATTGTACTAGTCTGATTATTGAGCGATATTGCTCTTGCTTAGAATTTGTATATTCTTTATAAAGTTTCAATAAATCTATTTAACTTACATTTATGTAAGTCAGTAGTTTGTCGGTTGATTAGTGTAGCAAGTTAGCATAGGAATCTAGTCTTGAGCTGAAGGCAACCTTCAGTCCTTACCTGGTACACCACGACGTCAGATCAGGCCCAGCAGTCTTCATAAATATCGTCACTCACCATCTTCTCGACGAGGCGAGCCAGACTGCCACGTTCCTTCTCCGCCGCCGCCAAGTGGTTGTCGCAGCAACCTTATATCATAAACTTACCGGTAGCGAAGCGGGACCACCGACCCGTCAGTAAGAAGAAGAAACCCGAAATCTTCAACAGGTTGCATTGTACAAGCATAGTCTTTTTGTCAAGGGCATCTTTGATCTACGAATCTACAGCTTCCATGTGGACGGGAAAGCTGTTTCACATCGTGCAGGGTGCGGCAATGTCAGAAGTACTGCAGAGTATTGAGCCCAGTATTTTACTTTTCCTCCATAGTTTGCCACTACGAAGTGGATCGTAATTTTCTTTAGCTTCATGCTTTGTCGATAGGTATAAGTCGGTGATCTCTATTTTGGATTCATTCATAATGAGATTCTTCGTTTTTTAGTTTATTTGCAGCTATTTGGAGTAGTTTGTCCAGCGATTTCTTTTCCTCGTCTTTGAAGTCTCAGATTTTAAAGCTGTAGCAAAATAGCAGGTGAAACACACCCTATGCGGAGCCGATTGATGTCTCAAACTCTGTAGTATTCACTGTCTTGACTCGTACTCGCAGTTTAGTGTCCGCAAGTAGTAGTCTCACTAATCGTAGGTCATCTGTATTGCAAGTAGCCCGGTGTAGTACATCTAGATCTTTGAGCATCGAAGGCATGTAACATGTCAATGCCGCGTTGATCTTGCAACACATTCTACATTTCCAGAAACTACTCACACACTGTGAGGTTTGATCTCTCCTCGCTACTGTTATCAATAAACCCACACCTTCACTTCTCACTCAGCTTTGAAACCTCAGTAACTAGACCTGGATTAAGCCTATTTGGGGCCCAGTGCAAATTAGTTGTGGGGTCCCCTTATTTGGTTCGGTCAATCAGGAATGACTTGCTGCTGCTGCTGCTGCTGCTACTGTTACTAAACTCACAACCATCGAGTTTGTACAAGAGGGCCTTCGGAACTGCGGTCACATTTGAATAACATTATTGAGACGCATGCAGCAATATATAAGTGCATTTTGATATTCGTGAGAATTTTAAAATAGACAGACTGGAAAGAAAAGGTTTCTGTTATGCAGCAACTTGCAATCTTGGTTGAACTGCAGCCGAGTCGACCCAAGGGAGTTCTCTTCCTTCACTTCTCCTTACCCCGAAGTAAAGCACCTTCATTGTTCGTCTTGGAGTTGGCCAGGCGTGAATTGGCCATGTGGTGCTTTGCAAGTATAGGAATGGAGGAATCCTGTTTTAGCTATTCCCCGCCCATCTCTAACTAAGTTCCACCCATTATTCGCCCATGTTTGAATTGGTCGATCCCTGAAATCCGCGACTATCAATATCAAGAAGACCATACAGGTAGGCTGTTGAATATTTTGATATTATGCCAGCAACAGCGCCCAATCAAATTAGTTTCAAAATAGTCTGTTTATTTAATAGTAAGGACATGCAATTCGTACAACAACTTGACTGATTCCATCATCAATTAAGCGTTCATGATGAACCTAGTTATGTTATTCTTCCTACACATCATGTAGTTGCTTATGGATATACTGGAAAGTCCATTGGAAGCAGTTCATCAAGGGGCCAGTTTCTCCAATAAAACCAACACCATCTGCATAGCCCATCTCCAGCGGCGTTAACTGTGGGTTTTGAGGTTTTGGTATTATCGAAGGTTTCCAAACAGATGATAATACTGTGCCGAAAGAACACGTGAAGAGCACTAGCAATAAGCCGTCTCCTTGTGGTAATCATGTTGATATGTCAGATTATTACAGAAAGCTTTGATTTGAGGGTGGGGTGGGTGGGGATTAGAAAATACGAGTGTGCCTTCTCTCAAATTACTTAGATACCTCAGAGAAATGTTCGTGGTTGTGACACTGATACCATCATATCGGACATGGAAGTGGGCCTGCAAAGTACCCGTTGTAAGCACAAGGAAAGCAGGCCTAAGAGCAATCAGAAATATTGCAGACCTCACCCTCCCGATTTTCCTGATTTTTTAGATCACAAGCCAAATTGTGTACTCATGCGTTAAAATTTGATGCAAATCGGAGCAGTAGTTTTGAGATATCAATAGATTTAGAATTTGATCCGATCCGGATATGCTGTACTTATTTGGATGCCGGCATGTCTGGAAATTCTCTTTTCGTGTAAGCAATTTTGTTTTAAACGTTGAGCGAAATCGGATCAGTAGGTTTTTTTTATACATACACACACAGATCAGCATGCACGCACAGATCCGAATGCAATTGCACGAACCAATTTCCCAGCTATAAAATTGGACTAAAGTCTGTTTCAACGTGTAAATGCCTACTGATAGCGAATATGTAACAAGAATGAAAGTAGTCATATTGCTCCAAATGAGCAGGATGGTGACGTTAATCTCTGGTTCAACAACATCTCGAATTTAAGGTACGTCACAAAATTTTCACATCTCTGGCTATGGTAATTTTAAGCAGAAAATCTACTAGATTCTTTAAATTCATGAGTTCATGGCAATACAGTTCTACATCCATGGGTGTCGATTTTTCAACAATACTATAAATGCAGGGCGTGATCTAGCGTAATTAAATTTTATCTCCATTTTTACCATCTTGGGCTTTGACTGCAGCAGAAACATGGAAGCAGAAGCATGATAACGCCATCTATTGCCTAGTCTGAGTATGCATTAACGTATGGAATGGGTGACGGGGGAAGCGGGAGATCAGATCGTCAGAAGGGATTCACCAGAAACTAGTATCCTTGGACAGATAGCTTATTAAGTCAGTAATAGACCAATGCCGGGCTGCATTGGCCCGGTATTGAGACAGTACTTGGTTAGTAAGCCATGTTATCACGGATAGTACTGTAGCGCAGATCGGTCGGAGGGGTACGGACCGTCCCAGCTCAGCTGGGTACAGGACGACCCCTCCGCGTACGTTCCAAGCAGGCACCCCCCCCCCCCCCTGAGTAGAATAGTACACGTGTATAAAGCCATATGAGAGAGGTTTCTGTGAAACGTCTTAAGTCCATGAGATCGCGTAGCGCGCACAGCGCGTCAGAGCTTCCCTGATAACATGTGTCAGCGTTGGGAGAGAATGCATACTAAAGTGTACTGGGTGGGTTCACGCAATTTATTTAAATAAGGACCGGAATGAGATGAGGATTCTAAAACTATTTACCTTTTTAAAATCGGACCAGAAATGGCCAAGTTATCCTAATTTAGCTCATTGAAATTATTTTCAAATTATTACAAGGACGTCGTAAACACGTCCTCACCCTTCCTATCTGCACGCTGATTGGCTACACATCACCCGCTGATTGGCTGGGCGTCCTGCCTATGACGTAACGAGTAGTATAAAAGGAGTGCAAAACCAAGAATCAAGACCACACTTCGTCGAGGGAGAACAAGTGGCAGGTTGTGTGGCCAGAGCACTGCAAGACGTGGGCAACTGCTTACTGACTGGTTCCCTTATAACCACAGCAGTGCCTCTCAGATTTCAGTTCTTAGTCTCTAGCCCGCGATCGTAGCATCTGCATCTAGTTTTAGTACGCCCTCGGATGGCCATCTGGGGGCAACTAATTGAATAGAAGAGTCCCTCACTTCCAGCACTTTAGAGGAGCCCTCCTGTAGATGGGACCCGTGGCCCCGATGTAATTTCTCCAGTATGTAGAACGAGTGGTGAATCTTGGTGGACAACTTGTCAGATCTGCCGAACCACGCTGAAAATTGCCGATCAAACTTCCGCACAGCATGTCGTGTGTTAATTAACTTTTAGGCCACAGTCTGGTGGGACTCTGCCTTGTATGCTGCAAGAGCTATATGGTGTACCATGTATGGTGTACCCAGGAATGTACATGTATTTTATAATTATAACTTTCAACTGTAGCCCTTCATGTTACGCGCAGCTTTCAACCTTCCGATGCAGTACAGAACTTTAACATTCTGCTTAAATTATTTGTATAAGCTATTATGACTATCTAGTGGGCATCCATAACTACAGTCATTCTTATTCACCACCTTTGAGAGTGAGCCACATCAACAGTTCGCCTGCGGAAATTTCCCAGCAACTGCAGAATCGTGCCATCTCACGTTCCTCATCTGTGACGCAGCATCTACAGTGATTTATGAACTTCCCGTACCGATGATTCATAGGTACTCATTTAGCTAGATCCTTGTATTATTGTATTTATTCATTTCTTTACAGGTACTGATGACTAATAGGTACCGACCGGTCGCCTGAGACCGCATTTTATAATTTATGTCTTTCATGTATATATTATCCTTATTTTTGTACTAATGGCTGATGAGCACTGCAAGGTCCTATGACCTGCTTTATTGTCGATACTGTGATAGTTAGTTTATATATATGGCAGCAGCCATCCTAGCTAGTTGTTTTGTTTATTTTGCATAAAATACTAGGACTGCAGTAGGCTAGGCTATACTATACAGCAAAAATAAATCTGCATCACTTTTCCCCCAGCATCAATTTTACACTGAGGTGACTGTTCATGTTCTCATTGCACGAACCTGACATGTGATCGACTAAGCTTGGCTATTTTAGCTTGATAGGATAGGTTTAAAAATAGGGACAACCACTTTTTTGTAAGCCTCTTTTGGACGTAGCGGATATGTAACACTGCACACCGGCTAGATTGTGTAAAATTGGTGAGTTACTTTAGGGTCTCATTAAATTGAGTGATTGCCTCTTTCTACGCTCCTCCAGCCGCAAGGCTTATTAATTGTCTGAAACTCCCATCGCCACGTTGGCATGCTCCGACTTGGGAAACTATTGTGGTTTCCAAGCGGTGAAGACCAGTGTCGATTTCGCATACACCTCCTCTGTATCTTCGGATACCAGTTAGCATAGAAAACCCCGCCAAAGTAGGAAGCACTGCGAAAAGATATATTATTTTAACCGGCCAGCAGTGCATCTCTGGTAATCCTGAAACTTAACCCTAAAGATAGGCAAATGTTAGTCCCCGGAGCCCTATCTTAGACAGTCCACCCCCCCCCCCCCACCCCACCCCCGACACACCGGGTGACGGATAGAACGCAGATCTCCATCTAACTCTGTACAGTGACTGGGTGTGGTCTTGGAACCCACCACGCCCTCATGGGAAGATCACTAGAGTTGGATATCTGCATCTCATTCCCCGCCATAAACTTTTATGCGCTTTTCAAATTGCTTGTGTAATATTAACTTGTCCTAGTGATGATGTATGTGGTTGCGGTGTGATATGTAACCGGATCGTTATGTGATTCTGAAGCAGTCACTCCGTAAAAGGTCCGCTCACTGCCTTTCTGAGGGAGATACTCCGGAGGGTAACATTAGGGAAGCCGAGCATCTTCGCCAGTCAGGCTCATGTATCAAAGATAGGTAGAAATTCCTGCCACTTGCGGCCAATCTTGGAGATAAATCTAACAACTAACTGGTAGTTTAGGATTTAGCAGAAGGACAGCATAAATAAAGGCGGCAGCTACCAATACAGTATCTTGGACTTATATAAGATGACGGTGTTGAATTCTACGGAAATCATCCACCCCATCTTTACGTAATCGCCTCCTATTAGAACGTTGTCACCATATTATTCATCAGTACCGCGACACGAACCAGGAGATGCAGAATATCCATCTCAATATAATACCAGAAGAAACACATCATCACACGGCACGCACCACCCCATCAATCTCCTGGACCACCTCGATATGAAGAACACCCGTCACAGCGACCTACGGAACTTCTGCATCACATACACGGAATGCCTCCTCGAGTCTATAGACCAACACCTGTCTATAGACCCACATCAGGGCGGTATTCGGCAGAACCCACATATCGCACACAACATCATCATCGGGAATCACCTTCGCGGACGCGGTATCAGTGAGTCCAACAGCGGGAACAGCCACCAGCACCACCACCAACATGCAGACCAGCATCCGTGTTCAGACCATTCTCCCTAGCACCGCCACCCAGATTCGTGCCTATAGTACCATATCATGGCCATGGCCGAGTCGTTCTCCCTCCCGAATTCCATTGGGAGAGTGACTGGGCCAACTACAAATGCCAATTCGAGATTATTAGCCGCACAAACCAATGGACTGATCAACAAATGGGAGAGTATCTGGCTGCAAAGCTGTCGGGCAAAGCATTAGAAGTCTTGGCAGATTTGGGGTGAGACTCCACCCCAACATACACAGAACTGGAAAGCGCGCTGTCGGAAAGATTCGGAGATCCCACCCTTGGAGAAACAAGTCGTCTTCAGCTTAAAAACTTGCGTAGACGAGCTGGGAAGACCTTGCCGGAATTAGCTAGTCGTATCTGCCCCAGAACCAATCATGAGGGAGTTACGCATCTTCATCTTGATACCTTCATCGACGCATTGAGCGGTGAGCCCGCCCTAAAAGAAAAACTATTTCTGATAGAGCATAATAATTTACAATCCTTAACAGCAACTGCTGTCAGAATCGAGAATTTCTTGGAGCGGGAAGAGGCCAATCACCGCCAATTGCATCCAATTAATGCGGTAAACGATCACACCTCCTAATCCCCATCGACACCACATCTGCAACAGACCTATGTACCACCCAATCGGAACACACCCTCCAGTTACAATCACATGCCTAAAGGAAGAGGGCATGGCCAGCCACATCGGAGAGGCTACAACAATGGCCCCGGACACGAAAACCAGCAACACAACAACAATAGACAAAACATGCACGATAGGTTGGAAGTGATAACCAAACAGATCTCCGCACTCACTAATTTAGTCACCACGCTCGGCACCACCATCGCCACAGAGTCGACTACATGACTAGCTTCAAGTACGGTAACACAGACACAGCTGCCAAACACATGTTATGGATGTGGCCAGCCAGGCCATTGGGAATAACGATGCACAAATCAGCCTCCATCTATAACTCCAACAGCTGGCCGACGCACACAGCAACCTGAGTCCTCATTAAACAAGAAACGGGCACCGATTATAATCACTTCAGTGACCACTCTCACAACCCGGCTCAACTACGGCCTCCAGACAACAACGTCAGGTTGCTAACACAAACTCAAAATATTACTTAGGCGACAGTACACAACCACACCCACCTGGCTTCACCTAAGTGGGTACCAACCATGCGCACTGCATTTGTGGCACTGCCAACATCTCCCTCTGCAAGCGGTTGTGACCCCGCAACCTCTGCATCTCACAAACCTTCTTTCCTATGTAAAACGGCAGTGGTTGGTTCTGGTACCTCCACTGAAACAATGTTTATACAAGCACCATGATCCGCTGCCAGAGCACTTAACACCCGGTGCCCCTTGGTGGTATGCAACTCACAGGTCCTAACAGCATCACCCACCGCATCTAGCAGCAGTAAAGGCAACGCAGATAACACTCAGCATTCAGCATCATGGATCCGCAAGAAGAGGCATCGTCCAAAGAGCGGCAAACCTCAGCGCCGCCACTGCTTCTTTTGCGCATCCACTACATATCCCATGATGCAATGTCAAAAGTGGCTAACACAGCTGGCCCTTATCCGCGACTGCACCAGTCCTGTCCAGCCTGCTGTCTACACCAATTCATGATACAGCACACCAGCATCAACAACACCGCCATTGCTACCCCCAGCTCCGTCATCGCCTAAGCAACCACAGCAGCAGCGACGACGAGTTGGTCCCTTCCTCACTCAGTCACAGATTGCACTCAAGGAAGCTATTCAAACGCAAACAAACTACATACAGGATGATACTGTACCAAAAGAAATCCCTCAGGCAGTATCATTGGAAACTCTTCCACAAGCACACCGCAAAGTAATATACAAGTGTGCTTGCCTGTTTAGTGGCGTTCCGACCAGTGCCACCCTAGACACTTGAGCTTCCATCACCGTTTTAACAAGCGATTGTATGAGAGCATCCCACCTCATAAAAAGTATGATCTATGCGGGGCCTCTTGCTAAAATGACGTCCAACGACGATCTACGCGAGCTAAAATGATGTCTAGTGGGCATCACCTCCGTGGTACGGTCCAGCCGGGTTGCGGCCCTCACTAAGATGACCACTTAATTGGCATCCAGTACTGTGTCGACTCGGGTCGGGAGTCGGCAGGGTACACCTTGACTCTTTCCCCCTAACTTGGACAGGTATTTATCTCAGGCATATACGGAAAGGCACCTAGCCTAGGCTGCATCCTGTGTGTGGTACTTGGCGCCCGTCCGGCGTGGTGGGAACAGGAAACACACGGGATGGCCAAAGGGTGCAATGCGACCACCCCCACTCCAAGTTGCAACCCATCCATTGGCAACACCACCCCCACTCCAACTGGCGGCTCTAATCTCTGCACCGAGTTCGAACATCACACGTCCTGTCCCTTTCACACTCCACTCGTCATCTGTTGACTGTCAATCTTCAGATATGAGAGAGTCAGCTGTTTCAGAGGAGGTGGCATCCCGCACCGCAGTCACCCCATGACTGGTGGTGGGCAGGGAAGCAGCCTGTTCAGCAGACTCTCGGTTCGAATATTCCCGGTACTTTTAAAAACTATGACAGAGTACCAGCCATCGTGTAATGGGAGATGTCCTTCCCCATCCAAAGGGCATCCCCGACAAAAACCACCCTACCAAGCCCCCCCCCCCCCTGAGCAGTCGGAACATCACACCAAGACACAGAAAGCCAGGAACATACAGAACACACTTGCCCTCAAGGCTGGATACGTCAATTCTTTGTCGCGCGAATATTACATACATACCCGATTATATAGAGAATATAACAACATTCAACACCACCAACAACATAGATAGCACTCACCTAACTTTTGTAACAGAGCCCTTTTCTGCAACATGCCCTGTGGCATGAATGCGGTGAGTCCATAACCCACCGCAACCCGACTTTTCCGCAAAACAACAGAATTGGCATTCCCCAACATGGAAAACTGGATCTGCCCACTGCACACTACGCCAGCATCATACAGCAGCCCCAACTTCCCTACAACAGAACACTACCATCATCAGCACGAGTCAACATTTTCCACAAGCACCTCCTTATCTAGTCATACGGAAAACTGATCATATGGTAAGAAGGAAAAGCATCGCAGCCATCTACAGTACACGCTACAAGAATTCTCCCCGTCCCCTTAGAAACTTCGTACATAAACAGCTAAACAAAGACACCTCAATCACACGTAATAACAGGCAACATTATTAAGAGAGCAAGGTGACCGCAGTGTGTCGTCGGTATCAAGTAGGATTTTACCACCGAACGGAAATTCGATAATGGATTGATTCAAGTACGACATCACCCATCAGGGTCATCCGCGCTCTAACGTAACTCTGTACCGTTCTAAAGAAAAGGACTCGGCCATTACAGAGTGAAATACATCATGTCCGATAAAGTTGACACAACAAGCACCGCAGTGCCCCACCCCCAACTGCAATAAAAACTTTCACAACAGCGCAAGATTCGTCCGCAGATAAGCAGCCATGCGTATCAATCAAATTCACCAACATAACAGAGACATACACTCAGGATGACTGTTTCACCATCCCCATACGACGGTATTGTAAATTGTAAAATGTGGCACGTACTTTCCGAGCTGTACCGTAATAATTAAGTTTGGTCTAGGTGAGGTGAGACTAGTCCTACCCATAGAGGAGGATGCTTGGCAGTTCGCCCATCCGGAAAATACTGTCCAGCTTGGCGGAGCCAGTAGACTTGGTGTCCGCAAAACATGGACCTGTTTAAACCAAGCAATAAATTACCGTCAGAGAATTTCAAATATTCTCTTCCCTACAAATTCCAGCCGAAAATCAACACGAGCTGGAATATATACACCATACACAGGAGAAGGCGCATGTTCAAGATCACATGCATAAAAGGGACGCTGTTCTAAGGAACAGAAATGAAAACATTGCCTAAGTTTCTGATCAACCACGTGCTTTCAAAACAAAAATCACGCGATCATCACTTCTATTTTCCAGTAAATTGGATCAAAGGCGATAAACAAAAGAAACGCCCTCCTACAACGCTACCTCCACGTGATGGAGGAGCCGAGAGGTAGTGAGTCGGGGTCATGGCTGCTGACATCATCACGCTCTTCTACACCCCATCAGCCGTTCCAGCCTGAAATTTGAACAGGCGAGTTTATAAGCATCCACCTTGAAAAACCGCATCACGCTAAATAAGGTGAGCATCCACAGGAATAAATAGTTCCACATTTTAAAGTTGATCGGAGACCTGATTTTCCGCCGAGTAGGGATAATAGCGTCTATACTACCTTCTTATATATATATTTACCTTCTTTTTGCGAAGGGAATATATAATCGGACTGCAGGAGAAGGAATGTTAAATAAAACCATACATGAAGTGACCGAGTCACTCTGGAACTTTCCGGCGTAGTCTGCCGCCCTCCTGTGATGTCACCAAAAAGTATAAAAGGAGGAAAGCGCACACTGAAACTTCAGCGATTTTACTGCTGTTCACAAAGAGGTCAGGCATTCAGTTGCCAATGGTAATACTATGCGCTCTGCGTACAAAAGCCAGACCCCCTACATCAGCCACGAAAGAAAACTGAAAAGGGACGTGACAACGATTATACTGTTGTGCATGTAGAGGTCGGGCATTCATTTGCCAGTGGTAATACTATGCACCCTGTGTACAAAAGCAACATGACCCCCTATTCATAACAACACATTACATGCGGAAGGGACTGCACGACCCAGCCACGCCTGCCATCCCAATAGGACAAAAAAGCCAAGGAAACATCTACCATATACAGAAAATACAGTGTAAAAAAGGTAAGTCTGACTGCACTAAGGACAGACAATAAAAACATAACTAAAATAACTACTAACCGTCCTTCGGAAGGGACGTAAAGAAGTTGGTCCCGTCTGATCTGATTAGCATTGAAGCAAATCGGACGTTAAAGAACTCATGGACTGGGGTTGGAATCCCTCAGAAAGTGACACTTTTGATAGGCTTTCGGACACATTTGGCACATGTAAAGGTGCAGGGGCAGGATAGATATGGAAATCTTTGGCCAGTGGGCCGAAGCCCACTGACCCTGCCCATGAGCCGTCAAAACAACTTTTGTTTGTATGTGGGTATACACACACCTACCTAAAAAGAGGCACTTGTGTATAGCCACATACGGACAAGGGTAACATAAAAAATTAGGCAGATTTGCCAAATCCGCCCTAAAAGGATGCTGTTGGTCGAGTGTAGTCGATGAGTGGTCGGTCCTTCTGCTGAAAGACGTGCTGTCTGACCTGGGGAAGACTCGGCGAACGAACTGAGATGGAGACGAGATCTGTAACCCTGACGATTGGAGACTGGGAGAAAAAAAACTGCCTCCCATGCCTGATGAGATCCACACCTTCATGATCGACATGGCCTTGCTCGAGAGATCACCATCCCTGTCGGTGTAAATGCTGAAGCTCTCCTTCACAACCAATCTGCACAAATATAAGAGAACAGCCTTCTTCGCAGCCTGCGCCTTGACTGATGACGGACAATGACTAGGCCCATCAATACCTAAACAGCAACACTCAATCAATTTATCATTTCAAACGGCAACAGGTTATAATTCTAAGTTAGTAACTCAGGTCCTAATTTCTGCACACACTAGATCTTTAGTTTCTTCTTCCCGTTTCTTATTCAGTTAATCACATGCCATTATGTTAATTTGTTTCTTCTCAGTTGATAGGTTATCATTCAGTTTCATCATAATATTTTTTATTTTTAAATTGTCCTGATTTCTAATTTTGAGATTTTATTTTACAGACTGCCCTCCAGCCCCACCCCACCACCTTGAGAAATAAAATAATTCCCCCTCCCACCCCTTCCTCAACACTGCATACAACATAGACACTAGCCAACTACAATACATTAGGAAACATCAGGCAACACCCCCCCAGCAACAACTTAATTTTTCGACTTATTTCAGTTTTCATTTATTTAGAGCAACCCTTCGGGGAAGCAACGCAACCCTTCGGGGAAGCACCTCTAAGAGTGTGTCATGGCCCAAATACATCTAGGTGTGAGCGGCCAATAAATACCAATTGAACGAACGAACTGAAACTTCACCTTCCCTTCAAACTCGACACTAGGGAACATCAGGCATTAGGCTATTTTAGTGTCGCAAACCAAATTCTACTGTTCTTATTAATTTCATGTTATAATTGGCCAGGAAAGTATTATGAAGAGTTAGGAAAGTTGGAAATGCCTAGTTAGGTGCGTGCATTTCTGCATGTAACAATCATGTAGGGGTAGTATGTCGCTTGCAGAAGATCTCACGTTGTCTGACAGCTCGGAAGAATCGGCACCTGTGAACACTGGCAAGAAATATACATGTACCTCAACTTCGTACGACGGACAGCCATACAAGCATGCAGTTTCCAGAAATTTGGACTTGAAACTTCATGTCAATCACGACCATCTACTTCAGAGGGCATACTGTGCAGACTGCAAATACTTATATTCCTCCATGCAGTATGGTGTTACGCACACGTAATCTTTCAAACATTGTGTGTTGGTCGTAACTTTAAAACCTGGTGAACAGAGTGAAGATATAGACATCCTCACACCACGCTTCGAAAGTAGACTTCCAATTTTATTAATTCTGACCGGGAATATTGGCCAAAACTAAACGCACGAAGAGACGACAACCTGACTTTCCGCAAATAGCTTCAGCATCCATATCCGCAACACAGCCAGCCAGCACCAGCACTCCAGCAACCATCACCACAACACCGGCAGCACCCATAAGATCAACACAGGCAGCCCATGCAGCATCGGCATCGACACCAACTGCAACATCTGCACCGGCAGCACCCGCAGTAACTACACCGGCAGCACACATCACCGCAACAACATCCGCATCCGTGATCGGACAGCCAATTACGGTAGTGATAACCACCCCTGTAACAATTCATGATCCGTGTTACAGGACATTTCGGACAGTTCTATATCTCCTATCAGTTTAGTTATCGATGAGGAGATAAGTCTCACTGAAACCACCATCACCACTTCCGCTCTGCAGGCCAGCACTCCGACATCCACACGCAGTACCATCGTGTCAGTAGATCCTGCCATCCAAAAAGCTACCACGCGGGACAGACCGTACTCGGGGAAATGTCGCTTAGCTCACCAACCCGACATCTGAGCGGTACCTAGAACATCCGCAAGTAGATTATTCAGGCTGTAAAAATTAGAAAACTATCCACACCCACTAGAGCAATACCTCAGCGTAGCATTTCCGCCGCATCCAGCAGACCACAGGAAACCACCACTACCACCACAGCCACCACCACAGTGATGACAGCAACTTCGGAATCAGCCACCATCAGGACTCCACACATTATCGTCACCACAGCAACAAGTTCATTAACCAACTTATCCGCAACTTCATCAAGCCTGAGCACAGAGAACATTAACATGGACAATATAATATCAGCACCCGTAAATCACACACACACGCACACACAACCACGCCCCCCCCCCCACGACCGTCATGTTCGGATCGTGGAACTCAGACACCCTGGAGCAACTTTTCAGCAGACACTTGTATCCATTATTGTCGTGAATGCAGCAGAATCTTTGATTAGTGTGCGGAAAAGTGAACTATTATATTTTTACTTTTTAAATCTTTTTCTTATATATGTTTTAAAAATTTAAACCCCGTCCCTTGGCTGACTATGGTCATGCTACACAGCTACGCAGATTACTGCATAGCTGTGTCTCAGCAAAATAATCGCTGCGGATTCCTGTGTTGTAAACACACCGTGTGTAGTGTAGGTACACAACACACCGCAGCGAATATGTCTTATTTCCCATCATGCCGTCCCAGCTGTTGCTGGGGCTGCCTGATAAACCAGTATTATTATTATTATTATTATTATTATTATTATTATTATTATTATATACTATTTTTCTTATTATTTTTCTTCTCATGTTAGTATAACGAGACGGATTTGGGATGGCGAGAGCTTTCCGTGCGGACTCGCCAAAATGGGCCGCACTGTACACATACCGTCATATAATTGGTATGCATACGTAATTGATATTAAACTGAGGTTGTATGAGGTTACAGTGTGATATGTAACCAGATCGTTTTGTGATTCTGAAGCTGTCACTCTGTAACAGGTCCGCTCACTGCCTTTCTGAGGGAGATGCTTCAGAGGGTGACCTTAGGGAAGCCGAGCATCTTCGCCAGTCAGGCGTATGTATCAAAGATAGGTAGAAATGCCTGCCACTTGCGGCCAGAGCTTGGAGATAAATCTAACAACAAACTGGTAGTTTAGGATTTAGCAGAAGGACCGCATAAATAAAGGCCGCAACTACCAATACAGTATCTTGGCTTACATAAGATGACGGTTGTTGAATTCTACAGAAATCATCCACCCCATCTTTACGTAATACAACATGTATCACATTAATTATAATTTCACTAGGTTGACTCACACTACACTTAGCATAGGTTTGAACAAGAGAGTGGGCCTTTTTGCCAGCTCTCTTCCTCCGCTTTGGCATTGAAGGCATTTTCCTGTGACGGAGGCCCACGCGAGGCACTTTCCTCTCGCAACAATAATATTTTTGTCAGGGGTATAATGGTTTATATTAAACTATATAAGTTGCCTCGGTAGGACGCTCCCTTGAAGGGATACCTCACAGATATATAAGGATCAGTGAGGTACCTCTGAGGAATCCACGTTAACAAGACACCAACTTAGTTCGATGTACTGTGTATTTTCTCTCGTGCTAACAAACGAGCACCATTGTTTGTATAGTATATTTTTAATTATTATGTCTAGGCTCCTAAATTGAGTTATACACCATCATACCGGTGACACAAATAGTTGGGACAAGACGGTGAGGTTCAATCTTGGCGGCGATGGTCGCACGGCCCCACTGGAATGTTATCGTTCCACCGGCTCTAGAAGTCGGTCTTTGTACTTTTCAGAGATTCGCAATACAAGATCCGTAACCCCGAGAATCGCAGCTAACCAGCCCTTCCACGCATCCTGTACATGCGGTGCAATGGAGCGGAGCATCAGGATGGACCAGCGTGTACCCCCGCGAGCTATAGTACCCAGACACGATATGAGAGGATGTCAGTGATTTTGGCTCCTTATTCTTAGTTCGCAGTTCCTTATTCGGATGTGAAGTTGGCTTCTTACTCCCATCAGGACAATTCTGGATCCATTCGCATTCGCTTAAAGCAACTGTTTACAGCCAAATTAGTTTCAAAGTATTCAACTGAATATTTTTACATTGTTTTAATGTGTTGCGCTTATCTTGTTTAATTAAAAGGATCCATTTCTAGATATCCCCACCAATTTCTAGCTATCCCCACCCATTTATAGCTATCACCACCCATTTATAGCTAATATCCACTCACTTTGTTCGCACATTTGAATCGATTTTACCGCTTTAAATCCTGCATTTCCAGAATCATTATTTGAAGTTGACTATATAGGTAGGATGTTGAATATTTTGAAACTATTTTGATTGGGAGCCATTGCTGCCTATGGCCGCAAAAGCCCCAGTCAAATTAGTTTCAAAATATACATAATATTATAAATTGACAAAAGACACACAACTCAAATGCTTAATGTCGAACCGTTGCCATTTTCTTGACGGGCCTATGTCATTTGATGTGACATTAACTAACAAGTGACGTATTTTGATTTTGATGTTGGATACTTGAGTGACAGATCGGACCCTCTATTGAAAAAGCTAAGTCACGCCCATGCAATAGATACGTTAGGAATTCACAAATCAGATCACATCATAATACATTGTTTATCACGTTTTACTGTCTTCTGTACAGTCTTATCAAATCATAGATTCAATGTGGAGCATTGTCTGAAACATGACACCTTCTCGCATATACGAGTGAATTCGTAATAAGCAATTAACATCCTGTGCTGGCTGGCCACTTTGCCATGACAGGTAGCTAGTCATCTGCCATATTCACAACGGTAGACTCCCATATCCAATAACTGCCATGAAGATGACTGTGACCGCTCGTCCATGAAGCCCCTAAATGGCAGGGGATTATATATTACACATTACCGTAACCTGACATTCTGACGTACTAGTTCCTACAGTCATTGTGGTGATCTTTGTAATGGATTACCCGCAATAGGTTTTTGCAGATCTTGAATCTATGGACCCTCCATATCAAGAATCAAAGTGATACCAAGCTGGTATCATTGAGCATTTTGAAAAAATGCCATCTTCCATGGTGACCATTAATAATATAGGAAAAATACAAAAAGTCAAATATCTCAGGATTTAGATGAGGGATTTTCATAATCTTGGTGTTTAAACATATATTTTAGAGAATGACCTATCGAATGAGGTCAGTACCATGATGTTTCAAAATCAAGTTCATTTGGAAAATACAAGGTCGACCCAAAAATGGATTTACTTTCTAGTAGATTACTGTAAGATAGCCATTGTTGGCTCAGAAGATTTTTTTTTTTTGGGGGGGGGGGAGAATATGGATTAGATGCCATCCTACAGGATATCGAATTTAATGTTAGTTGCCATAACAACTATCATAAACTGCAAAATATGTAGGTCTGTTGTTAAATATGATTTTGAAATATGCCTAGCGCTATATCTCTCTTTTCCGGTAAAGTTTTGTGGAAATCCGAGGACGAAATTGTTTGATTTGACATCTGGAAATTTGCTTCCATCGCCTATGCTCGCCGGATCAGGGATGATCGACTCTATCTGGAAACAGAAATGGCGACAGACCCAAACCTTGGCATGAAGTGCCATAGAAACTGTGTAGCAACATATACATCAAAACATCAATGCGAAAGATTGCCTAAGAGGGCTGGTTCTGCATACTCATCCAATCATGAATCGAAAAGGCAGAGGAGATCTGAGCTCCACTGTTTTACTTTCTTCACCGTGGTATCTTTTGTGGTGAAATTTGTGAAAAGGAAAACAAAGATCTCTCTGGAGATGAGTTGTGGCTGTGTCAAACAGCTGAACATGGTGCACAGAAATCATTCAAAGACATTATCTTAGAGACCTGGTTACCTGATGATATATGTTTGCCAAGAGAGTGAACTGTTAGTGACTTGCAGGTAGCTGATGGACGTTTCAATTAGGATTGCAGAGCAACTTATCTTTATGCCTCTAATGGCTGCCCAATTTGTAGTTTTATGTAGCACTGAAGCTCAGGAATATGAGGACAATAACGAATAATTCTATAGAGTTGTAAAAACTATAAATGAGGACAACACTTTTGGAGGAAAGGTTATTTCCAGAAGGAAAGTGACCGCTGACTTGACAAACGATTCCGCGAAGAATTTCTCTCAGAGTAGCTTAAGAAGTCTTCAAAGTGGTAGCTCGTGAGGATGAGGGTGATATTGAACTTTCTATCAGTATGTGAAATCACTTCCCATAAACAAAGTTAACTATCAGCGCGTGATCACAGCGGACATAGCCGATGAGTATGCAAGTGACACCCTGCCTTCTTCAGCATATTGCAGCCAGACCTACGACACTCTTCTAATGCTGGGAAACGGTGTCACAGGCATGCATATGCCATTCTCAACTCTCTTGCAGATACTTCTTGGCATTGTTATCAAGAAGGACCTATTGCAGAAACTAAACCAATTTGGTGGGTTATGTAACTATAATGAGGATGTACAATTTCGTAGATCAGATGCAGTAGTCGATACAACTACCCAACTCCACTGCAGAACAAGGCACACGGTTGGTTCTAGTGGATGCAGACGAATTTGACTCGAACATATCCAGTTAGATCGGTTTACCGTCTACACATATCCTTGATATCATGCTCAAACAAACAAGAAACAAACAGGGTATTCAGCCAAGTTCATATGATGAATAACGAAGGAAGAAATTGTATTGCAAGAGAAGACGATGTAAAGGTCCATAGATATACGGTCCACATAAACGAGAGAGAGAGAGAGAGAGAGAGAGAGAGAGAGAGAGAGGAGAGAGAAGAGAGAGAGAGAGAGAGAGAGGAGAGAGAGAGAGAGAGAGGGGGGGGAGAGAGGAGGGAGAGAGACATGATATTGTGGCATCATAACTACGCTCAATATGCTTTATGATACTTTTGATCATCTGAAATGATGTCTAACCCTGGGTCATATCTCTACGCATTTCCTGAAGGCGAACATGTAACTCGTTATCTCAATGGGATGTGGGTGGATATGATAATAGAAACCACATTTTCGAGGTATGCCAAAGGTCTCGCTGGTCTTCTTACCATCCCATTCAAACACAGTGCAAAGAAACCCAGGTCTTTGTGCTTGCACATTTGTTGCCGCATATTGAATGGCATCCGATATATGATCCCACAGAAGACGTCGATGGAAACCATTCACAAAGAAGAAATGAATTTATCATGTTATTAAATGCAAAGCACAGAGGAAAACTCGGGCAAGCGTTTGAAGTGGTAAATACTTTATTAGACAGTGTACATCATAATGCAGAGGGAATCCTCAACATAGTGAATTGTAGAATCTCACGAGATGAGGTCAATGTTGACAAATCTCTACAAATTGGCTAAAATGGCATCATGATGGCATATGTGCCCGCTTGGCCGAATGTATTCAATGTTCCCATTAGCAAGGAAGTGAGACAATGCAGTTGATGAAGAAACACATCAATGTTGGTTGAATGTAAGTGCATGACACCAACGTCATTTACACTCCGATTCTCGGATTGTAAGCTTTCTCGAAGGGAGGTTGATCTAGTTGGCGTCGTGAAGTATGACTTGGCACTGTCTCAAACGACAATGTTTGACAGTTCATGTGACAGCACGGTGGCTAAGACAACGCCAACATCAAAACGGTAGCTGCAAGTAGAGATTCCAATGAATCATGTGGCTTAGGACTCGAGCCGTATTACTGACGGATCATCTTTGGGTGATGCATTGATCTACCAATGGAAAGGTCCAGGATTATGTAGACAATATAGTGACTTAGGTACTCAGGAAGCTGAACGAATCTGGTGTAATTTTCGACATGAATATCGAGCATAGTATCAACGACAAGACTTGTGACCATAGACACGAAGGAACAAGCCAACACCATCAACTTACATTGACCGTGCATTTGTCACCACAATAATGGCGGTTTTATTGCAATTTATTCGAAGATAAATCCATTTTAGCCTGTCAACAGATTTTCCCTATGACCTTGACCATGAAACCTCAAGGGCATGGCCTCAATCGATAGGGCGTGCTCTAATACATATGTTTAGACACCATGATATTTTACTTTTTGTATTTTT
This sequence comes from Chaetoderma sp. LZ-2023a, assembly GCA_034401795.1. Taxonomy (NCBI): domain Eukaryota; kingdom Metazoa; phylum Mollusca; class Caudofoveata; order Chaetodermatida; family Chaetodermatidae; genus Chaetoderma; species Chaetoderma sp. LZ-2023a. The sequence continues at coordinate 108,916,623 of CM067370.1, read as the reverse complement.
TTAAATCTTCGCAATGGTTGCCATGGAGACGGGCAATTTCTTTCAAAATTCACAATGGTGCCAACTTGGCATCGCTCAGATTCTTGATAGGGAGGGTCCATAGATACAAAATCTGCAAAAATCTATTGTGGGTACTCAGTGCAAGGTTGGAAAAAAATCCCAGTTTGGCTGCAGGACTATACTGAAATTATTAGCTAGCTAATAAATATACAACAATAAGATGATTTATCTGTAAAATAGCCATTCTAACATTATACTATTTGTAGTTATCTACAGAATCAGAATTACTCTAGATAGTAAATAATTAACCACTATAGTCAAATTGCAAACATTATATTGTCTTGCACTGTACATTCTGAAATTAATTTGACTAGAAGTGGTTGCTACCAAAGGCGAAAACATGTTAATGTAGTCTATTAATCACTTACGGTGCTACAAGAACATTACTGTTACATATTTTGAAGCTAATTGACTGGAAGCTGTTGCTTTAACCGTTTATCTGTAGTTACCTTGAAAATGAAATTCTGTGAATTCATGATTCAAAGGACTAATATAACGATGATATAATAAATTGGTATAATGTTATATTATGCTATTTGTCAAGGGCAATCATACCCTACTCATATAGGCCTATGTATGTTTATAATTAGTTTACCAAATAAATATCTACATAAAGTCCGTGTCTGGGTAAAGTCAGCCTCATATTTCCTTCCAATGGTAAGAAAATCGCTGCCCTTCATCTGACACGCTTAATCGGGGTAAGCGTCTCTAGTAGTAACATGATCCTTCATATAGCGCGAAATTTTCAGGATTTGTTGTAGCTGTTCGGAGAAACAAATATTTATATATACAAAAACTCAAACGGCATACATGTGTCGCTCACAGGCACCATCAATATTTGAAGTAACAATGAAAAATATGAAAACTTCTGTTGGAAATGCGAACAGTTCTACACATAATCTCCTCTGACCATGAACAGGACTGCCAATCCAAATAGGGCCTATCTGCCTTTGAGCCGGTTCAGGGTCAGAACAGACTCGGACTATTCCACACAAAGAACATCAATTAAAGTTCAAAACCTGAAAGTTGTGGCAGAAAACGTGACAACTTACGTCAGAAAAGTCTAAGACAACAGAAATCAAGATGGCCATGCTGACCCGGTCACCAAATCGCTTTGAAGACTACTACGCAGATCTGGCCGACATCTGGGAAATAGCATTGCTGCTGCATTAGGGAATATTTAGTGACCATTCACGTTTGTTCAGAGTTGCTACGTGAAAAACCCCATGGTCGCCTTCGACCAGTTAACGTCAAGCTTCTGTTAATTTTTTTTCAAAATGCATTTTCTCCTTGGGTTTTATACCGAATGACTGAGAGCTTAAAAGATATCAAGCGGATAATGGGCCCTATGGTATTAATGTATCAATCGTATTTTTCCCCAACAAAACACTCCATGATTTACACACTTAGCGACGATATTTCGTTTCAATTTAGCTGTCATCTGAAATATTAGAATTATTCGAATAGTCATTCAAATAACTATACGAATATTCGAATATCGAACACTACTATTGACTACATAAAGTCATAAACCAATCAGCTTCATTTGAACAAGCTGGCGGCCAAATCAGATTCAACTTGACCTATAGATCGCCATCTCTGCTGTCAAGACGCATAAACTACCAAAAGCTGAAATTTGATTGGTCGATGATAGCCATGTTCTAGCTTTCTCTTAAACAGAGTTGAATAACAACTATTCCATCATATCAAAATGCCAGCTCGATCTTTCCAGCGCTGCTATTCCCCATCCATCTATAGCTAAGCTCCGCCCATGCTTTGCGCGTGTTGAGATCTATTTATATACTTTGAATCCTGAATTCCCGGAATCCCAATTTCTTGGTAGCTATACGGCCAACCTGTTGAAGAAACTAATTTTACTCAGGGCTGTTGCTGTCTATGAGCGCCCAGTAAAATTAGTTCAAAAATATTCCACAGAATGTTTATAAAGGTACATATTCACAGCAAAATGCGTGAAAATAAAATTGTTTAAATTGTGTACTTTTAGAGGCTTAATTAGTATATCGCAATGCAATGAAGTGAAATACATCTTAACATCTATGATGATTTCATTCCGTACAAATTATTATAATTTTTTTAATTGCAAAATTGAATTAGGGGTCCGTGTCTCTAATTCAATTTCACAACATAAGAAATTATATTAATTTATACGTAATGAAATTAAATCATCATAAGTTAAGATTTATTTCGTTTCATTACATCTAGGCACCCAATTTAGGCCTCTAAACGTATGCAATTTTGACAATTTTATTTGTAAGCGTTCTGATGTGAATATGCACCTTTAAATAGTAAAGACATACACTTCTTACAACTGACAGTCCTTTAAAAGTTCATGACGGACTTAGTTACGTATTTTGATGGCAATATGAGACTACATGTGACGTAATTCATCATGACGTCATATACTTGACTGGCAGATCGGATTCATCCATTGGCAAAGAAGTATCGGAAAAGGTCGTTAAATGTATTTCTAAAAATAGCACAGCATCCAAGTTGACGCCATCAAATCGATCAATCTGAATGTTTGAACAACCTGCTTGATCACTTGTTGGGCAGTGTTGAATTCGTACTACTATTTAATAGCCATCAAAACCGTCCTGTCGATCGCCATTAGACCGTCAAAATCCATTAACTAATCTAGTTCGTTAATAATGCCTATCTACTCCACGACGCATCTTCCATTGTATGAGATTCTGGATTACATGTCCAAAAGTGTGACCAGACCTTTAGCTGTTCTGGAGAAGTAATTTTTGCTGAGAAACATGTCATTCAAGATAGTCACCAGCGAATCGGTCAAAATAGGGTTCTTTTTGGAAAACTTGGGTCAGTTATTGCACAAGACGGTGTTTTATTATTTTCATAAATCGACCCAGCGGATTTCGAGAGGGATAGATTTAAAGGCCTCTCAGGAAACAGGACGGCAATCGAAATAGTGCAAAATCCAAGATGGCCATCCACTAAATCTACCAATCAGCTTTCCAGGAATGCTTCCCAACAAATTTGGTTGAAAGTCTCAAATTTCTTCTTAAGGAGAAGTCGTTTAAAGAACAAGTTCACAGACGACTGGCAAAAGACAAGTTATCGTAATGGCATAAGATCGCTGGGCCAGGTGAGCTCAATCGTAGATTGCTGACAACTCAGACGATGAGTCAAGCAGTGAAGTCAAATGTGAAGAACCCACCGTGCGTGTCCGCTGATAAAGATGATGCAGGTGATGAAGATGAGATGTGTATCTAGAAGAGGACGACTTTCCTACTTATGTTTAGAGAGAGTGAATGCAGGGATGGAGGAGGGAGAGCGAGCGAGCGGGGGGGGGGGGGGGGGGGGGCGAGGTGGTGGGGCAGACAGGCAGGCAGGCAGACGGAAAGACAGACAGACGCAAAGGGAACGAAAACGTGCGTGTTGAAGATTTTCGATCTCCGGGTAATAACTTCTTACTGACGGGTCGGTGGGCCCGCTTCGCTACCGGTAGCTGGAAGTGTTGCTGCGACAACGGCTTAGCCGGTGGCGGAGGAGACGTAGCAGTCTGGCTCGCCTCGTCGATAAGATGGTGAGTGACGATATTTCTATAAAACTGCTGGGCCTGATCTGACGATGAAGATTACTAGGCAAGGATTGAAGGTTGCCTTCAACTCTAAATCAGATTCTTAACAACGATTCCTAAGCTAATTTCCTAACTGGATGTACCAACAAACTCTTGACTTACATATACGTAAGTTGATAAATTTATTAAAATAAACTTTGTACAAATTTACAAACGGTTATTTGAGAGCAAGATTGCTCATAATCAAACGAGTACGCGGAACTAACACAGTGCCTTAAGCTACTCGAAGTATTACAGAGCTATATTCTGCCAATTAATAACTCATACTTCTGAACGTCAGCGTGACGCTCAGTGATTCACGATCGTGGATTGAATAATTTCCTAAGCATAAAACTGTATCTTTTATACTATTTGAATTCTCTGATTCTCAGATTCTATATTTATTGTAATAATAAGATTCTTCCTGAATCTGTTCGAATGACTCTTCTAGGCACGTCATACGCACACCTTGATTGGCCCGAACAATCAGTCCACCAATCAACCTCTGCTTATTCCTTCCTAGAGGTTTCTACCTAATAAATGTTGGTCATTCTGACCAATCAACGATCCTTTCATTTCGTTGTTGGATGCAAACCCTATTTTTCTTTATTCTTTGCTACAGAGTTTGATCGACGCTCATTGATCATGACATCATTCTGACCAATCAAACTATGTGCTATTCTTCTATGGAGATGATGCCTCCCATAGATAAAGCGGTGGCGACTAGTTCTGATTTGATGCGATCTGTCAGCTAACTGACAACATTATGGAATGTGTTGTTGTTGGATGCCATTGTATGAGTGACATATAGTTGATACACAAATTCCAGTTATGTTATTATTTCCTACAGGACGCTACAATGTCCATTGCCTATAGATGGATAAGCCTGTAGGATGCTAGGGTGAATAGGCACCTGAGCTGTATGATCTCACTGCCATCTGGTGTTGTTCCATTCTCATGTGAGACTCTAGAATGCTTACGTCATCAACTAAGTCCGTTTGTCACGTTCGATTCCATTGACTATTTCCAAATACACATCAATTCAGAACCGTGGGATCTATTCTAATCAATTCGCTTATTTCAAATATGATATAAAACTTTATGCATTTAACTTCAGCTGCTATATTCGCACTCGATCTATTTACTGGAAACATAGATGGCCCAATATCATCAGCACCGGCTGATGTAATTATTAAGTTATATATTACAAACATAAATGTCATCCGGTCCATTAGCTCACCTGGTATTTTCAAATTATAATTTCTTTCAGGACTTACTCGAAAATATAAGGCATCCGGCGGGGTCATGACTCCCACAAGACAATCCCATATTTACAATGCGTTAGCGGTCCACAATTTTGAGCCGTTTTGTCATCCGTCGAGGTGGTTTAAAAATACGGCTGAGCCATTTCCAAGATAGTGAATGCACGTGGTTGATAGTTTGCACGTGTATTTGCCAGGGGTAACGAATGCACAACCAGCATATATGAATAAGGTAATCAGAATCTTGGTAACTGCGGGTGTCATTGTGACCTTGATATTTGACCCCAAAGTTGGCCCACATCTTCTGGGCCTCATGGGCAACGTTCCACCGCAGTCTGGTCAAGATCTCAACAGTGGATCCAACGTTATTTGCAGATGTGTCTTTCAGGCACACGGTTTTCAAAATAATCATTTTAATCTTCTCACAATGGCCTTGGCCTAGTGACCTTTTGATCACAAATGTATCACACCTCTTCTGGATCTCAGGCAACCAACCAAGTCTGGTAAGATATCACCAGTAGATTCCGAGTTATCGACAATTTTGTCATAGTTTTCAAAATAATCATATTAATCTGGTTGCCGTGGCATTGGCCTTTGACCATTTGACCCCAAATTTATCACACATCTTCAGGACGCCACAGACAACCTTCATCCCAAGTTTGATTACTGAATACGACAAGCGCTTGAAACTAGAGCCAGGAATAAGCCTTTGTGACTGATGGACGGACATATGCCGTTTATTGAGCTGCTAACAGTAGCTAAAATAGCTCGTGAACATTTTAAACGGATTGCGTACACGACTCTATTATATAAGTTCTCAAATTTTCTTGGAAAGATTTTATTTCTTACAAAATCAAGTACCAACGAGCATCAATGTGTCATAGAGTACTATTATTTGTTATTAGTATTATAACACGCCAATTCGCCTTCGGTATCCATCCATGATTTGACGTCATAATCAGCTAAACAGCGTGTATTATCACGTCATAATCATTATGTCATAAATGATTCTATTAGGCCCGTATTTAACTCTTAATAGTCCGAAACATTGTAAGAATTGTATGTCTCTACAATTTAATACACATGCTGTTGAATATTTTGAAACTAATTTGATTGGGCGCTGTTGCTGCCATCGGCAGCAACAGCACCCAGTCAAATTAGTTTCAAAATATTCAGCAGCTTACATGTACAGTTTTCTGGAAATTGATAGTCAGGGATTTCAGAGATTGATCGATCCCAAACCGATCGAGGTGTGGGCGGCGCTTAGCAAGAGATGGGTGGGGCATGGCTAAAAATGGAAAGGTCCATTGGACTTTTTGGACATAAAGGACACTACGTATTGGAAACGCCAAAACCAAATCCCAGGCATACAAGGAAGGCATTAGTTTACCTAAAATTGGAATATGATCCACGTGTGTGGGGCTCAAACCATAGATTATGAGCAGATGCCATAGTGAAGGTTCAGAACAGAACTGCTGGATTCGTCACTAGATGACCTAATACCAGCCTCGCAAGAACCGAAAGAAGAAAAGCTTACAGAGACCAAGGACAATATAAGACAGAGGAAAATGAAGTAGGCACAAGACCAGACCCGGAAGGACTAGCTAAATCAGAAAAGGAAGAAAAAATAAAGACTGGAACCGGAAGAAGGCCCCTAAAACACACACAACCGAAAGAGGAAAGGAGCCTACTTGAACAAGAACTAATAAATGGCCTAAGTGACATAGTGCTCGCCTAGCTGATGAGGAACTGTGAACATGTTTACATTGAAAAGGAAAAATTAGTTGCCTCTCTGGGATATAGAAATTGTTTGAGTGTAGACATTAATTAATGCAAAAGGACCATTTGTCCGTCAGGCAACCATAACTTTTGCCCTAGAGCAATGGTCTTTATCATTATTGATCAATGAGGCAATCATCCTCACCACTAATACAACAAGACCTCCCCAAGCGTCGCATAACACCAAGCCACGATGACAAAGCAATGAATGAGAAGGATCAGAAAGTAGTGATTTGTTCCTCAGACGTAGACCAGTCATCCTATGAAGTTTCCATATGATCCGCTAAACCATCATTGAGTTATCGTCTGGAAATCAATTACCAAAATAGCTGGCTTTATTGGATTTCAGATCATCTACAATTTCAATAAGTTTCTTCCTCAGACCTAATCCAGTCATCCCATGAAGTTTCGAAGCGATCCGCCAAATGGAAATGGAATTATCGTTCGGAAATCAATTTTCAAGATGGCTGCCAGTGAGTGGTGGCCATCCTGGATTTAGGATCATCGTGAGTTTCGATAGGTTTCTTCCCCAGAGTTAGTCCAACCACCCTATAAAGTTTCAAAGAGATCTGATAAACGGCAATGAAGTTAACATCTGGAAACCAATTTTCAAGATGGCCACACGTGTTTGGAGGCCATCTTGGATTTTTGCTCATTGACAATTCAGATAGGTCTCTTCCCCAGACCTAGTCCAACTACCCTAACAGAAATACAAGAGGCCCAAGGGGCCTGTATCGCTCACCTGGACAATAGGCATTTCAACTAGAATGCTCTTTATCGACAAGATAAACCATTTATCCGACAGTTTTGAAAATTGCAAATTTGAGATCAGAATACCCAAAAACACATATAAAAACAATTTCGGCCTCAAAATCCATCAAATAAAAAAATCCAATATGGCCACCAAACATGCTATATTTTGATTGGCCCATGGCAGCCATGTTTTCTTCTCTTGAACAAACTTTAATGGGCCTTAGACCCTAATCATATCTGCCAAATTCGGCTCGATCCCTTCAGCGCCTCTGGAGAATGTCATTTTCACTACAACTAGGTCAACCAAGATGGCCACCGAACCATTTGACCAATCAAGTTCCCTTGCCATAAATCATATTTCATGAGGTTTGCATCAATCCCCCAAAGCTGTTTCGGAGATTTTTAGACATTTCCTAAAATCGGCCTAAATCCAAGATGGACGCCGGACAAATTGGCCGATCGGGTTCATTTGAACAAACTTAGATCTCTATGCCATATGAATGCTTCCTCCCAAATATAATTGAAATCGGCTGTGGTTCTTGAGAAGTCGTTTAAAGAATTCCCCATTGCTTTACTATGGGAGCTTTTGGCGTACTATGGGAGCTTTTGGCGGGAAAACAAACCAAGATGGCAGCCAAACCGTTTATCCGACAGTCTCGAAAGTGGCATATTTGAACTCGCCACACTGATAAGCATATATAAAGCAATTTTCGCCATCAAAATACATCAAATACAAAAAAGCCAATATGACCTAGAAACGCTGAATTTTGATTGGTTGATGGCCGCCATGTTTTTTAACGAACAAACTTCCCTTGAACAAAGTTGAAAGGCGCTTGGTCCCTAAGCATATTTACAAAATTTCAGCTCTATCCCTTCAGCGGTTCGGGAGAAGTCGTTTTCGCGAAAACTAGGTCATCCAAGATGGCCGCAAAGCAAATCGGCCAATCAGGATGCCGTGAACAAACTTGGGTCTACCGCTGCCACAGATGATGTGTTATGAGGTTTGAATCAATTCCTCCTTTTTTTTAATGATTCTAAAAATCAGACATTTTGGCCGACGGCCATCTTGGATTTTGACCGATCCGCTTCGTTTGAACAAACTTAGATCTCTATGCCCTATGAATGCTTCCTCCAAAATATAATTGAAATTGGCCCAGTGGTTCTTGAGAAGAAGTCGTTTAAAGAATTCCTCATTGCTTTACTATGGGCCCATTACTTTACTATGGGAGCCTATGGCGAGAAAACAAACCAAGATGGCAGCCAAACCGTTTATCCCATAGTCTCGAAAGTGGCATATTTGAACTCGCCACACTGATAAGCATATATAAAGCAATTTTCGCCATCAAAATACATCACATACAAAAAAGCCAATATGACCAACAAACGTTAAATTTCGATTGGTTGATGGCGGCCATGTTTTTTAACGTACGAACTTCCCTTGAACAAATTTGAATGGACCTTGGTCCCTAAGCATATTTACCAAATTTCAGACCTATCCCTTCAGCGGATCGGGAGAAGTCATTTTCGCAAAAACTAGGTCATCCAAGACGGCCACAAGGCAAATAGGCCAATCAGGTTGCCTTGAACAAACTTGGGTCTACCGTTGCAATAGATGATGTGTTATGAGTTTTGAATCAATTCCTCCAGCGGTTTCAGAGATTTTAGTGTTTCTAAAAATCGGCTATTTTGGCCGGCGGCCATCTTGGATTTTGGCGGATCGGCTTCATTTGAACACACTTGAGTCTCTATGCCCTAGGGATGCTTCCTGCCAAATATAATTGAAATCGGTCCAGTGGTTCTTGAGAAGAAGTCGTTTTAAAGGAAAAGTTGACGGACGATGGATGGACAAACGACGGACGGTACAACATAAGCTCACTTGGCCTTTCAGGCCAGGTGAGCTAATAATTCGGAAACCAATTTTCAAGAGGGTGCCTGGTGGCCATCTTCAATTTTGGATCATCGTCAATTTATATAAACCAGTGTTACAATGATAGAAGTTTTGGAATGAGAAATCTCGGAAACAACGAATGACACGAAAACCTGTAACTTAATACTCATATCATAGTAAGAATGGATATCACATGAGGCATTCTGATGAATGAATGGTGACTCAACTTTGAATTTTTAAAGGATGAATTGCTAATTTTCCCTAATTCAATGACTGTTCAAGATGGAAGAAATTGAATTGTAAAGGATATCTAATTTGTAAAGCAGGAGTATGCACATTGACCTATGATTGATATAAAGGTAATAGAGACTGAGGCCAGTCTAGATAAGTCTGATAGAATCGCGTTCATCCATTCTAGAAGCCTAGAATATGATAGAGGAGTTAATGCTACTAGATATTGAGGCTGAAAAGACAGGTAGCATTTTTTCTCGGGCTATATGTTGGTGGGCTGTAATTAGCAAGTAGTTATTGAATGGTCAGATGTTGGTAGTGTAATAACAACTCTGCTATTTGAGGGAGTGGTCACCTCATACTCATAGCCAAAATAGATATTTCCTAAAAGAACATATCTGCCAAGTTTGGTTATTGTATACACGATACTCATGAAACTATAGCCCGAATATTTTACTATTGGTTATTGACCGTTGACCTACATTATCAACAGATTAGGTCAGCATGACCTAGTTCTTATATGTGTGGCAGCTTATGCCTATGGGTACACATGCACGCACACACACAGCTACAAGCAAATAGATCTAAAAATTATGAAATGTGCCACTGAAGTAATATCTTTCCCCATTGGGTCCCATATGTAGAAAATCTTAAAGGGGGATATTTCCGCTATTTGTCAATGAATCAGCCTCATTTTCGTAATGGATTAATTAGATGAGCATAAGAACATACTAGCCAAGTTTGATCTAAATCGGTCCAGAAATAACAAGAGGCCCAAGGGGCCTGTATCGCTCACCTGGACCATAGGCATCACAACTAGAATGGTCATTAACAAAAAGTAAAACTCTAATGAGTTGAGCAGACTTGTAACAAGAAAACAGAGGCTATATTTCGTTATGTACAAACTTTAATAGCCCATAGTCATCAATATCATATCTCCAAAATTTCGGTCCAATCCGTTCAGTGGCTCTGGAGACGAAGTTGCTTTCAAGAAAACCAGGCCATCCAAGATGGCCGCCCAACCATTTGGCAAATCAAGTTCCCTTGAACAAACTTGGTCCAGCTCGTGCCCTAAATGATATTTTATGACTTTTGAATCAATCGCTCAGTTTCGGCGAAGATTTTTAGACATTTCTAAAAATCGGCCAAAATCCAAGATGGCCACCGGACAAATTGGCTGATTGCCAAACTTGAATCTCTACAACGTAAGGATGCTTCCTGCCAAATATAATTGAAATCGGCACGGTAGTTCGAGAAGACATTTTAAATTTCCCATTGCTTTAGCTTTTGGTGGGAGTGATTCAAGGTGGCTGCCAAACCGGTTATCCAACAGTTTCGAAAATTGCAAATTTGAGATCAGAATACCCAAAAACACATAGAAATAATTTCAGCCTCAAAATCCATCAAATAAAAAAAGCCAATATGGCTGCCAAACACACTATATTTTGATTGGCCCACGGCGGCTATGTTTTTTGACGGATAAACTTTCCTTGAACAAAGTTTAATGGCCCTTAGTCCCTAATCACATCTGCCAAATTTCGGCCCGATCCCTTCAGCGGTTCTGGAGAAGTCATTTTCGCTAAAACTATGTCATATAAGATGGCCGCCAAACCATAGGACCAATCAAATTCCCGTGAGCAAACTTTGTTCAGCTCTTGCCTTAGATCATATTTCAGACGTTTCTAAAAATCTACCAAAATCCAAGATGGCCACCGGCCAAATTGGCCGATCGACTTCGTTTGAACAAACTTGAATCTCTACACCCTAAGGATCTTTCCTGCCAACTATAATTGAAATCGGCCCAGTAGTTCTCGAGAAGTAGAAATTTTAAACTTTCCATTACTTTAGTATGGCCGCTTTTACCGGGAAAATGATCCACGATGGCCGCCAAACCGTTTATCCGACAGTTTTGAAAATTGCAAATTTGAGATCAGAATAACCAAAAAACATAAAACCAGTGTCAGCCTCAAAATCCATCAAAATAAAAAAATCCAATATGGCCGCCAAACATGCTGTATTTTGATTGGCCCACTGCGGCCATGTTTTTTGACAGATCAACTTTCCTTGAACAAATTTTAATGGCCCTTAGTATCATATCATATCTGCCAAATTTCGGCCCAATCCCTTCAGCGGGTATGGAGGTCATTTTCGCTAAAACTAGGTCATCCTTCCCTTGAATAAACTTGGTTCAGCTCTTGCTCTAGATCATATTTCATGGGGTTTGCTTCAATCCACCAAGCGGTTTCGGAGATTTTTAGAGATTTCCTAAAATTGGCTGAAATCCAAGATGGCTACCGGCCAAATTGGCCAATCGGCTTCGTTTAAACAAACTTGGATCCCTATGCCCTAAGGATACTTCCTGCCAAATCTAATTGAAATTAGCCCAGTGGTTCCTGAGAAATCGTTTAAAGAAAGAAGTTAATGGACGGACGGTCGCCACGGCATAAGCTCACTTGGCCATTCTGGCCAGGTGAGCTAATAAATTGTGCCACCATTGTTAACGAAGCACAGACAGCCGGCTGGACATGGAGTGATCGCTATAGCTCAGCTGACTGACAAGTCAGCGGTGCTAAAAAATCTATACATAGTTCCAGTTCAAATAACCATGCTGACAATTTGTCATACATTTCCTATGCAGCCATTTTGAGCATTGAAGTGTGTATCTCGGAAACCCTAAATTCTGCTGAATAGCAATGGCGGTCCCAATGAGTAGTATAAACTTATAGCCTTACTTATCAATCATACAGCTTATGCGTGTGTGCATATGTGTGTGTGTGCATGCATGCATGTGGGAGAGATAGATATTAAAATAAGTTAGTATTATAGCATCTTATTAATGCAATCCTTTTAAAACGGTTTCAAAATGTTTAAATGGCTAATGATCACTATCAGTCAACACGCATGTCGCGTATGAATTGTTCCAGCATTAGTAAGCACTAAGAGATTTGACAATATATTACGTCACGATGGTCAGTCTTTACCAAAATAAATTGTCCACAACTGTGTACGGAGGTCTTGCTTGACCTTTGTCATAAATAAATAATTCCATTTTTGAAAGGTTACGTGAGATATCAATCTTGTCAGGCAAATTATAACTCTGCTGTCATCATGTGATAAGATATTAAATTGACATTATGATAAGGTATTACATTTACATTTCGAAATGTACTACCATAGGGTCATTTCAGTTCGTTTGAAATCGGCCCAGTGATTAATGAATAGTGTTTTTACCAATTTCCCAGACATTTTCGGAATATCCAAGACGGCCACCTGAAAAAATGAACTATTAAATTTCTCATAAGAAGTGTAGAAGCCTATGACTATCACCAGAGATGTTTTCTCAATCCCTATACGTTTCATTAATATGATCTCAGTTGAAAGGATGGAGAGACAGATAGACACAAAAATAATGGGTTTATTCTAAGCCTCCTAAGTCAATACCCTTGTGAAGTTTCATTAATGACCCGAGTATGAGTACCTCCAGTCCTACGACTCCAGGATTACACTGTTAATGGAGGAGTCCAGTTTTAGCTATGATCCGCCCATCTCCAGCTACCGGTAAGCTCCATCCACACTTTGCCCGATCGATCCCTGAACTCCCTGACTACCAATTACCAGAAAACTATACAAGTAAGCTGTTGAATATTTTGAAACTAGTTTGACTGGGTGCTGGTGTTGCCTATGGCAGCAACAGTGCCAGTCGAATTAGTTTCAAAATATCCAACAGCATGTTTATCAAATAGTAGACATATAATTTGTACAACGCTTAATCCGTCATCCGTTCGTGACGAACTTACCTATGTCATTCATGACGTATATTGATTATGATGTCATCCTACATGTACGTCACGTAGGATCAATACACACTGGTTCGAGTGCAGTAAGAAAGGCTAAATCTTGGCAGCCAGCTTGTCCCCAAAGACTGTATACTTGTAGGATTGAAATAGTAACACAACTGTCATTATAGCGATGACGAAACATTTGTTTTACAAGTGATCATCAGCAGCTATATGTCAATTTAAACATATTATAGCATGCTCATCCTCTACCTGCATAGCGCATGACAGTGAAACTGGTTAAAAGATAAGTGAACAACATGCGCCATCCAGATGCTACACATCCAGATGTTACACGCATGAAGCCATCTGACGTTAACCCTTTAATGGTCAAATTCTCATTAAAAATGTCCATTTGCAGAACAAGAGAAATCTATTTTCAGGAATTTCCCACTGGAATGATTGTCTTGATTATGGGCCTGGCATTCGAAGCTAACATTTAAAAAAATACTCTTCTCATGGCCTGCAAATGGATATTTTTCAAAAAACACTGCAGAAGCTATTTTTGGGTGGCATGACCATTACAAACCCTTTAACACTCATCACCCAAAAACGGCTTATGCAGTGGTCTTGAGAAATGTCAATTTGCAGACCAAGAGAAGGCTTTTTGAAAATTTACCACAGGAATGACTGGCTTGATAACTGAGCCAGTCATTCCAGTGGTAAATTTTCTAAAATAGGCTTCTCTTGGTCTGCAAATGGACATTTTCTATGACAAATTTTCTTGAACAAATTCGAGGGTTAAAGGGTTAAGTAAGGCTTAAAGATATCTCAATATAGATCTATGTATTTTCAAAGTGAATCTGAAACATATGTGTGATACAGACAATGGTTTCTTACTGTCTGATCTCAAGGTCACCCAACACCAAACTCTTCATCATTCAGCATAACATACAAATACAGATACATAACTATGATGCTGGGTGGGTTGGTAGGTGGGTACAAATTATTAACCCTTGAATTATCGAGATTGGTCAAGAAAAACATGTTTTACATATTGAATGATCATTTGCAAGCCACAAGAATTTGAAAATTTAACACTGGAATGACTGGCTCACTTAACAACCCAGCCATTCCTGCGATAAATTTTCAAAAATAGGATTCTCCTGGTCAGAAAATGAACATTCCTTAATTCCCTGCATAAAGCATCTTGAGGCAGCTTGACTATTAAAGGGGTAATACGAATGTATAATATCAGCTCACTACAGGGAAAGTAACTATACAGACACAGGTGTTTGTGATATCACCACGGTTTTATTTTGACTGGAAATTTCGTTTTAAATATGTATTGCACATGTCAGTAATTTCATAATAGAGACGATGAGGCGCATTAAATAAAGCAGTAGAAAAGTAAGCAGAGCTTGTATGATGTCATAAGTGACAACCCCTCTTGAACCAAATAAAACACCTGGCCTGATACGGTAATAATCAAGCGTATCTATCTATCATAAGGTCTAGTAAGCATTTCAGCAAATAGACAACAATATATACTAACACAAAGATAATTATCAATTCATTTAATCATTTCTTCTGTAAAGAGTTTCTTTGTCACAAGTTCATTGGTCGGTAATTTTTCAGTAAACATCACTGTCCAATGAAATGAATGAAACCAAAAGATTCTTCTCAAGAGAGAAAATTAAATGAACGGACGGACTTTAACTAACTCTTGGTACATAATTGAAATGAATGCAGAGTAAACGATGGTGGATGTATTGTGTGAAACCAATCTCGCAATGTGGAACCAATCCCGCAATGTGGAGCCAGTGTCGCAATGTGGAACCTATCTTGTAATGTGGAACCAATCTCGTAATGTGATGATTAATTATCATAGCATTAGATGGTACAGAACAGCTTATCAATAAGTTAACATGAATCCAAAACAAACAGCATAAACATGTTAGTTAGTAAGAAATGTTCTGTTGAATATTTTTAACATAATTGGATTGGAAGGCATTACTGCCTTAGGCAGCAATGTCTTCCAATCGAATTATGTTAAAAATATTCAACAGTACATTTTTTTCATTTTGGAAACAATTAAAATTATTGCTGAGCTGAACTGTATCTATGAAGGTAGACACTATCAATAACAGCATAAGGAAAAGCATGCTAAAGATGAATTAAAATGGATTGACTGACAAACAGATGAATTGAATAATAATAATAATAATAATAATAATAATAATAATAATAATATACTCTCGGTTCGCTCGCGCAATAATAACATTGATAATGAGGATAAAAATATACAGTGTATAAATTTGAATCCTAAGAGTATAGCAGACAAGTTATTACTGCAGCACATGATGATAACATATCTGATGAGTTATTAGGTCAACTGTTCCCTATATATTAATCCGCTTACAGCCCAATTTCACAAAAAGTGTATTATTATGCACTAGGTAAGGAGAGCAAGATGAACAAGTATAAGTCACTGACGCATACAGGTATGGACGTGAATACTGTTGTATTGATCAGATTGTAGTGGTCAACTGATTAATGGTCAAGCAGGGCTAAAACTGCCTCTAACGTGATCTTAGGCAATGTTCATTTGCGGGTCAAGAGAAGACCATTTCTAAAGATTTACCGCTGGAATGGCTGGCTCAATAACAGAGCCAGTCATTCCAGCGTTAGAGTTTTTAAATATTCTCCTCTTGGCCCATGAATGGACACCGACTTTTAAAATGCTATTTACATGAAAATTATGAAGCCAACTACTTGTTTTGAAGCAGCACGATATAATTCTTATTTTCATCCAGAATTTTTTCTGTTGCTACTTTGACACCTATCTGTCAGAATGAACCGTGTTGCTGTATAGGAGAATGTTAGATTTCTCATGAACATACCTGTTAGTTTGGTGTAACTGGCCCAAAAAATTAAGATTATGTTAATTTTTTAAGATACCTGTATGCTAATTAGTAATAGCACTGCTAGATCCTGAGGAAAATAGACTAGTGTCTGTTGATCAGTGAGTCGCATATATACATATGCTAATTTCAGAGCTAATTACTCAGGCAGTTGACCTTTAACCCTTTAACACTCAAGTCAGCCAAAAAAAGCTTCTGCATCCATCTTGAGAAATGCCCATTGCAGACCATGAGCAGACTATTTTTGAAATTTTACCACTGGAATGACTGCTTATTCAAATATGCAAGTGACATTACCTCAAAACCGATCACGCACCTAATCAATTCAGCTTTTATGCACCACCTTCCCATCAATGCTGCCAAGGCACCCTTATCGCACTACCCAAGCCCATGAAGCCACCTGGGCCCACCCACCCAGCCAATCTGCGGCCCATTGTGCTCCTTAACAGCATACGGAAAATCCTATCTAATGTTACTCTATGCCGCATCCCAGACAAGATCGATTATTTCACCGGATCATGTCAAAGTGGCTTTAAATGTGGACGCAGCTGTGCAGACATTGTATGGGCTTAACGCATGCTTGCGTGGGTAGTCATGCCCAAACACCGGGACTTCCACAAAATGGGCATTGACATGTTACAAGCCTTCGACACAATTAAAGGCTCAAAGATCCTAGATGTACTACGCCAGGACAGTTGCAATGAAGATGAGTTACGACTAGTGAGACTATTGCTTGCAGACCCCAAGCTGAGAGTACGAGTCAAGTCAGTGAAGTCGAGTTTGAGACATCAATTGGCTCCCCACAGGGAGATGGTCTATCTCTGGTGATTTTCACCTGCTACCTTGCTGCCACATTGAAATCTGTGCGGTAAAGTTCCACAAGACCAAACCCCCCAGTGTCAATACTGGGCATGCCGCTAGAGATGGAATATGCCGACGATGTGGACTTTATAGACGAGGAAAAGAAACCTCTCAACGAACTTCTCCCAATAGCTGCAAGCTAGCTAAAAATTGAGAATCTCTATAAATGAATCCAAAACAGAGTTCACCCACATATACCTATCGACAAAGCATGAAACTATAGAAAATGACGACCCACTTCGTGGTGGCGAACCATGGAGGAAAAGTAAAATCCTGGGCTCACTGCTTTGCAGTACTGCTGACATTACTGCATGCTGCATCATGGGGAACATAGCTTTCCAGTCTTTCTGGAAGCTATGGATTCGTAGATCAAAGATGCCCTTGATAAAGAGGCTACGTTTATACAATTCCACCTGCGTATCCTTGATGCTGTATAACTGTAACAGCTGGGCAGCTCCAATGGCAGCTCTAGACAAACTCGATGCCTGCCACCGCAAACACCTACGCACCATCACTGGATACCGATAGCCAGACTGCATAATTTCCAATGATGCACTATACAAGATGAGTAATACGTCGCCGCTGTCTGTAAAAATCGCCCAGCAAAGATGGTCCATGTTTGGCCATGTGCTAAGGATGCCAGAAGAGACACTAGCACAGAGCCTTGGAATTCGCCCTACTCGAAGCCAGCAAATACAAAGCCAGGAGAGGACGTCATTGCACAAATCTGCTAAGCATGCTACGACGTGACCTCAAGAAAGCAGGACTCGGTACACTCAAGTCAAGAATAGACCTGAGGAAGCTAAGGATTTCGGCTGAGGACAAGACACAGTGGGCAAAAGCGAAGACTGACTGATTGCAGCTGTAGGATGTTTCTACTACTACAGCCGCAGAATACAGTAATCATACAATGACTGCCTCGATAACCGAGCCAGTCATTCCAGTGGTAAATTTTCAAAAAAGGTCTTCTCTTGGTCTGCAAATAGACATTTTCTATGATAACATTTAAATTTTCTTGAACAAATTTGATGGGCAAAGGAATATCTTTAGATATGTTTAGATACATGTGTTAACTGAGCCTACACGAGGCTAATAATTTTGGCTGTTGGTCTGTTTTAAGATGAACATTTACTAGGATCCAATTCTGTCATCTCACATAATTTCCTTGATCAATTGGCCAAACAAATTATAAGAATTTGAGACAATTGACAAAATGTGGAACACTCACAGAAGTATTAAAGCATGCCAAATGACGATTTTCTACAATTAAATTTATAAAAAAATGTTACCAAATATTAGCATATTTTCGAATTCCTAAATAGGAAATTTAGCCAGAGAAATTCGCTTTATTTCAATTTCACTGAGAATCACGGAGTGATGCTATTGCTTGATGTGGTATGATATCGTTGTGTGAATTATATTCTGTTGTTGATTAATAGATCACAAGATCTCATTCAGACACCAGCATATTAATTAGATAAAAGAGTCCTATATCTGCCTCCTAACTTTAAGGCTATTTTCTTCTAATGCCAAAAACATGTATGTTTTAATCTGAACCAACATGGCTGACGATTGATGAAATGATGCCATACTGTGAATTTTCTGGGGTCTCAAAATCAAAGATGTTAACCACAATCCTAATATTGATAATACAGACAGGTTGTGAAAATCTGTCAAATTTTGTTTAATTCATAAAATATGACAAACTTTGTTTTGGCAGGTTTTATTGAAATCAATTTTTATTTAGTTTGTTTCTAAATCTATTTAGATTTCTGTGTGACATTTCCTTTGTAATGTATAATGTAATATCAAATTTATTAAGCATATAAATTTGATCTAAAATGAGATGTAGTTGGTTGGAGATTCTAATTATATATGATATATTAATACTCATAAAATAGAACTTAGTAAAAGTAACGAAAAAATAAATCAAGAATTAGTCAATGTTTATATATCCAGATATTGTATGCATATACTACACATGCATTAGCTGAGAGACGGCAGTGTTAGACAATCAAATTATAAATGACGGAATAGTGTTAACTGTCTGTGTGCTGAATTTCTGCTGACTATACTTTCTATGGAGTTTAACTCTGGATATGCTGAATATTTTGAAAACAATTTGACTGAAAGTTGTTGGTGGCTAAGCCACTAACAACTTTCAGTCAAATTGTTTTCAAAATATTCTGCAAGTCCTAAGTTGAGGACCACTGAAATTATTGTCTGGTGGCTTGCAGCAGTTAGATAGCTAATTGTTAGACAGTGACAGGTTTTAGCAACTGATGTCAAATTGAAAAAGTAGTTATATCATGGTAAGAGAACTAAAAGCAGACAATATGTAACAGTGAAATGGTTTTAACCTTGAAATTCCAGTGTTTCAATTTCAAAACAACTATACAGCAAAGCTGTTTTAATATTTTGAAACAAATTTGACTGCAGTAGAACACCACAGCTCCCAGTCAAATTAGTATTAAAACGTTTAACAGAATATTCAATATATCAGAAATAATGTGTAATTTCTGGTCTTCGTTAATGGTTAAAATTGGTACAATTTTTTTTAGCAATTTTGTTAGAACTTACCACTGGAATGCCATTAACATTAATCAGCTTGTCACAATTTTTTGTCCTGAAAAATAAGTTTGGAAGAGCACAAGAACACACGGTTTGCCTTTTTTGGACGTAGCATGCAAGCGCGCGGTTTGTCTCTGCCAGTGTTTGCATATGTGAGCATGCAGAAATGCATATAAATCATCAATTTAAACTATAACTTGTCAATTAATATTCGTATAAGTCTATGTAAATAAATCATATGGATATTCAGACTAATTGTGTCGCCAGGAATCGGGTTGAAATTCCACTATATAAGACGAAACCGGGTAAAAGATTATTTATTTCATGAATATTGACGATTCAACAAAAAAATCTGGATTTTTGATAGGATGTCCGGAAATCTGGTCTGTTAAAACATCTGCATTTTTTGGATAAACTATAGGGTTCGAAAAAATATTAATTACAAGGCCAAAAGGATATTTTAGAAACCTTAATACTGCAATCGTGGCAAAGATCGGCCTGAACCAGTCATTCCAGTGCCTTGTATTACAGTAATTTGTACAGAAGTCTAAACAGACCAACATTATAATTGGTTTGATTGGCATCTATCAAGTCCCTGATTCCAGATCCCATTCATGCCATATCTTGACTGGTTTTTATTTCAGTCTATTATTGGTAACTTCCTCAGTTTTACACTGGTACACATTTATGTCTGGGTGGAGAGGTGACGAGGAGTGACGGAGATTGCCTATGTTTCCACTGATTGCTCGTCCATCACCCGATCGCCTGCCAGTCAAGCGGGATTTGAAACCTGCCCGTCTGAGTACCAGTCGATCACGCTAACACCACAGCCAATCATCTACCATCAACATGGCCCTCACGATTCTATTTATAGCTAATCCGTGACTATAGTCATCCAGTTTTGTTTGGAGGCATCCGATTGGCTCAGGAGTATTACTAACGGTGATTTTGATTCTGATTGGTTGAGAGATCTGACAATCAGAATCGTATCCTGAAGATTCGGTTCATAGATTCTCTGAGCCATTTCTGAATATATTTGAATGACTTTGTCCTATTTTTAGTTTCTTTTACATTTTTTTAGGGTTTTGATCATTCAATACATGGGAGAAAAAAAATGCACTTTTAAAATAAGGAAAACGGAACTTTTATTAAATTTCCAGAAACACATCAGACACCAGTATCTACACATCGACACACCAGTATCTACACATTTCACATCAGAACACCATTCCAGAAGTGATGTCCCGTTCCGCATCATTGGATCCATGAACTTCACTACACAGCCCACATAGGCATAAATGAAGCAGGATGAGATTGTCAAAACTGGTCTCCCACCTATGTAATTATTAATGAGATATTCTTTTCTTGGTCTGTAAATGGACAGAGCCATGAGAAAACCTATAGCTTCTTAGGCAGTATTAACAATGCGTTAAAGGTCTCCCCAGCCAAAACCAGCTTTTGTAGTGGTCTTGAGAAATCCCAATTTGCCCGCAAACAGAAGACTACTTTTGAAAATTTACCACTGAAATAACTGGCCTGATAAATTTTTAACTAGTTTTCTCTTGGCCTGTAAATAGACATTTACTAAGCATAATTTAAATTTCTTGACAAATCATGCCCATTTGAGATTAAAAACTTATTTGACTGAAAAACTCAAACAAAATATTTCTTATATTACAAAAAATTTCTTCTCGATCGGCCCTGCAGTGTTAAGAAGGTTAATGTACCTCTTTGAATGCAAGAATCCATACTTTCACACATATGATGCAGACGACATAAATAGATTATCATAACTGTACCAGCATACTGCTCTGGAAATCAATTTTATTATATTATTGTAAATCATTAAATGTATTCATCATGTACAATTTATTGGCATACATACATATATGCTGGCCAGAAATTGCAAACAACCGGACACCAGGTAACCATGCCAATGGAATTGAGATAATACTTTTATCTGTCTGCCTGCTGAATTTCTGCAGACGACATTTTCCATGGGGTTTTAACTCAGGATATACTAAGCCACCAACAACTCAGACAAATTGCTTTCAAAATATTCAACAGGTTCAGAGTTATTGCCCATTGAAATTATTGTCTGGTGGCTTGCAGCAGTCAGATAGTTAATATACTGACTTATAATAATTTGACGACAACAAACATGTATTTAGACACTATTTCTATCTAGAGCTAACAGCAAACTTTGCAATAAGGAAACAGAAGAAACGGATAATTCTATTAATAAATAACTTGCATCCATTTACAAATACGCAATTAGTACTAATCACTAAAATCTTTCATTAGTGCTAAGAAACTTGGATATGAATGAAACATTCGATAATTTCAATTATATATAAATTGAAATTCAGAAAAATAAAAACCCCTGTAGCAACTGTTTCTCAGTAATAAAGTTAAAATTATGTCTTATTTTCTGTACATGCTTATATTCTAAATGGAACACATGATAAAAGTACTGCTAAATAAGTCTTGTCTATGTTAACCTATTAACTATCTGCCCGCTGAATCTGTGCAGACTACATTTTTCCATAGGGTATAACACTGGATCTGCTGAATATTTTGAAAACAATTTGACTGAAAGTTGTTGGTGGCTAAGACACCAACAACTTTCAGTCAAATTGTTTCCAAAATATTCAGCAGATCCAGTCATTGTCCATTGAAATAATTTTCTGGTGGCCTGAAATCAGTTAGACAGTCAATGGTCAAGCCAGCCAAAAAATGCATCTGCAATCATCCTGAGAAATGTCCTTTTTTTAGGTGAATAGAAAACTATTTTTGAAATTTTATGACTGGATCGATAAACAAGCTAGTCATTCCAGTAGTAAATTTTCAAAAACTTGTCTTCTCTTGGCTGGAAAATGGACATTCACGGAGAAAGGATTTCAATTTTCTTGACAAATCTTAACTATTAAACAGTTAAAACTAACAAGAATAATCAGAAGTTGTAGACCCTTGCCATCCCATTTTTGTCACATTTTAAAGAGTGAATTTTCTGGATTTTTAGGATTTTATGTACAGATCAGGAGAACTCTTTAAAATCCTAGTGTTCAGTCACAAACCTTTCTTGTCATTGTTTGTGTTAAGATTTGAGCCAAACCGGACAAGAAGTTTCTGAGAATGTTATAGATTAAGAATTTGATCTGACCCAAATCCAGGTTCTTTAATCCGGATGACATCTGGTGTGCCAAATTGGATCAGTTAATATATAGATACAGTTCTCAACATACACACAGACACACCTGACTGCAATATCCTCTTTCCATTATGGAGTGATAGTTATAATAATAATAATAATAATACCTACAATGTGCAGTCGATGCCATGCCATTGAACTTTGATGTTCTGCCCCAACTCTACCCCAGCCCAACCATATGGGTAACTAACATACCAAATTCGGTTGAAATCTGCCCTCTGTCCCCCCCCCTACCCCCACCCTGCCCGTACCCCATTCTGGGGGTGAAGTCTAATGTAAATGTTATCTTGCACTGTGCAATTAAGAAATTTGATTGAATTCTAACAAATGGATGCGGAGGACATATCCGGATGGACAGCTGGATGGATAGAAACGATTGCAATATCCCCTGTGCTGTATCGCTCACCTGGACCATAAGCATCTCAACTAGAATGGTCATTAACAATAAATAAAACTCTAATGAGTTGAGCAGACTTGCATAAAAAAACCAGACGCCATGTTTCTTTATGTATCAACTTCTCTTGAACCACCTTTAATGGTCCTTAGTCATCAATATCATATCTCCAAAATTTCGGCCCAATCCGTTCACTGGGCCTGGAGACGAAGTTGCTTTCATGAATACTAGGCCATCACAGTGGCCACCTAACCATTTGGCAAATCAAGTTCGCTTGAACAAACTTGGTTCAGCTCGTGCCCTAAATGATATTTTATGACTTGAATCAATCGCTCATTTCTAAAAATCACCCAAATCCAAGATGGCCACCGGACAAATTGGCCGATTGTCTTCGTTTGAACAAACTTCCCATGCCATCAAACTTTGATGTTCTGCCCCAACTCTACAACCTAAGGATGCTTCCTGCCAAGTATAATTGAAATCGGCCCAGTAGTTCTAGAAGACATTTTAAATTCCCCCTTGCTTTAGTATGGGAAAATGATCCAAGATGGCCACCAACAATTTTAAATGTCTTGTTATGGAGAACTATAAATATAATTGAAATCGGCCAAGTAATTTAAAATGTATTGTTATGGAGAACTATAAATATAATTGAAATCGGCCTAGTAGTTCTCCACACAAACCGTTTATCCGACAGTTTTGAAAATTGCAAATTTGAGATCAGAACACCCCCCCCCCCCTAAAAGGCACATATAAAACCGATTTCAGCCTCAAAATCCATCAAATAAAAAAAATCAATATGGTCACCAAACACACTATGTTTTGATTGGCCCACGCTGGCCATGTTTTTTGACAGATCAACTTCCCTTGAACAAAGTTTAATGTCCCTTAGTCCATAATCATATCTGCCAAATTTCGGCCCGATCCCTTGAGTGGTTCTGGAGAAGTCATTTTAGCTAAAACTAGGTCATCCAAGATGGCCACAAAACCATTCTGTCAATCAAGTCGTCTTGAGCAAACTTGGCTTACGTCTTTCCCTAGATGAGGTTTCATAAGTTTTGAATCGATTCCCCAAGCGATTTCGGAGATTTTTACACATTTCCTAAATTCAGCTGAAATCCAAGATGGCCACACACCAAATTAGCCGATCGGCTTCATTTGAACAAACTTGGATCCCTATACTTTAAGGTTGCTTCCTGCTAAATATAATTGAAATCGGCCTAATAGTTCTCCATAACAAGACATTTTAAATTTCCCATTGCTTTAGTATGGGCGCCTTTGGCGGGAAAATGATCCAGATGGCCACTAAACTGTTTATCAGACAGTTTCGAAAATGGCAAATTTGAGCTCAGAATACCCAAAACCATATATAGAACCAATTTCGGCCTCAAAATCCATCAAATAAAAAAATCCAATTTGGCCACCAAACACGCTACATATTGATTGGCCTATGGCGGCCATGTTTTTTGATGGATCAACTTCCCTTGAACAAACTTTAATGGCCCTTAGTCCCTGATCATATCTCCCAAATTCTGGCCTGATCCCTTCAGCAGTTCTGGAGAAGTTGTTTTTGGGAAAACTAGGTCATCCAAGATGGCCACCGAACCATTTGGTCAATCAAGTCTTTTTGAACAAACTTGGCTTACCTCTTTCCCTACATGATGTTTCATGACTTTTGAATCGATTCCTCAAGTGGTTTCGGAGAAGATTTTTAAAAACGTTTCCTAAAATCGGCCGAAATCCATGATGGCCACCAGCCAAATTGGCTCCATTTGAACAAACTTGGATCCCTATGCCCTAAGGATGCTTCCTGTCAAATATAATTGAAATTGGCCCAGTGGCTCTTGAGAAGAAGTGGTTTAAAGGAAAAGTTGATGGACGGATGGACACACGACGGACGGTCGCCACGGCATAAGCTCATTTGGCCTTTCAGGCCAGGTCAGCTAATAATAATAATAAGTTAATAGCATGAATAATTAGTAAAGCAAGAATAAAATACCCAGTCATATAAATTAGTTTGACAAATGCTATAAACCACTGGTATTTATATGCAGCCATAGGCCATGTAGCCTTTTCATCTCATGACGAAGCTGATTTCATGGTCAATAAATAATGACACCCACTGAAGGATTTGAAATCAATTTGACATTCATTTATATTGTTTTCAAAATAATATGCAACATATTAAACAATAATGCGTAGTATTTGATATCATTTACAATATTATATTTATGAATGATTTTTAAATGATACATTGTAATTATAATAAGTTAAACAATTCTTACTGTACATCTTCTTAGAATAGAACTCATCTCAATATACGGAAACTGTACTCATATTTATAATGTAGAAAACATTGCTAAGTATGGATTGAATAATTATCAAACTGTAACTTTTATTTTATTTAGCATATTAACGTAAGGTTGATGAAAAATGTATTCATATTTCAACGTAAACGATTAATTATTTAATTGACAAAAAATCTTCTGCTGTAAGTGTAAGGTTAATAATGATATTTAATACATCTTACACAGGATACTTTTTTAATAAATATATTTATGACCCACATCTGGATTATTATTATTATTATTATTATTATTTTTATTATTATAATACAAGAAAATGTAATATTATAATTGTACAATACTACGCACATATTCATGCAGCAAGTTTTAGGTAATATTTAAGAAAATAACAATAACAACAACAATAACAACAATATTAGAAAAGAATAACAATAATTCTGGACGAGATATGTGCACAATAATGAGACCTGCAACATATGGCCAGTATGATGCTGATGTGAATGGCAGAAGTCTTCGTAAAACAGTGATAGCAATAAGCAAGGTATGAGTGAAAACAAAGAACATATACAGGCTCATGAACATCAGGAAATAATGAAATATAACTAGATGTACCGCAAACAAATTTCATCCCATGCCACTCCCAACAATGTGAATGAATCCACTTTTAGCTATGCCTCGCCCATCTCTAATTAACCTTCGCCGATGCTTTGCACATGTTGGGATCGATTTAAATATAATCTGAATACTGAATTCCCAGAATCCCAATTTCATGGTAACTGTACAGCTAACCCGCTGAATATTTCGAAAAACCAATTTGACTGGAGGATGTTGCTGCCTATGGTAGACATACAATTCATACAACCGACGGTTTATTCCAGGTTCCTGTTGGGAGATTTCTGTCAATTATGATTGTGACATCAGCCTACATGCGATGTAATTGATTATTAAATCATATATTTGACTGACAGATCGGATTCATCCATTATAGCACTGTCCAACACTGACAACAATGCTCTATTGTATATATGTTGCTAATACATATTACCTCATGCATTACAAAGAATTACTCAGAACACGCGCAGAAACTCTACAGATTATTAACCCTTTAATGGTTAATGCAGTGGTTTTGAGCATTATCCATTTCTAGGGAAAGAGAAGACTGTTTTGAAAAATTACCACTGGAATGACTGGCTCGTACACAGCCAATCATTTTAATGGTAAATATTTTTAATTTGTCATCTCTTGCTCTGAAAATTAGCATTAATAATAAGCAGATATTTAAATCTTCTTGGTCATGAAAGGGTTATTTATTTACTATCAAAATAGAATAATCCATGATTCCGGGACATTAATTAAATATTACAAACTGCTTTTAAAAAAGGCAAATACGAAACTTTTACACCTTTAACTGTCTCGCTGCTGCAAGCCACCAGACAATAATTTCAATGAGCAAACGCTCTTGACTTGATGAATATTTTGAAAACAAGTTGTCTGCAAAAACTCAGCGGTCAGATGGTTAATGATCAATCTGGCCAAATATGGCTTCTTGATCTCGAGGAATATCCATTTCCAGGCAGAGATGGAAGAGAGAAGGATATTTTTGAAAGATTTCCACTTAGATTTCTGGCTCGATAACAGAGGCAGTCACTCCATTGCTTAAATTTCAAAATTAGCCTTGGCTTTGCCTGCAAATAGACATTCACTAAGCATAAATTTGGATTTTATTGGTTATTGATTGGTTAAATAATCCTTTAACACGTACAATGTAAGTTGTCCAAAAATGGGTTGTTCAATGATCTTGATAAATGCTCATTTGTAGACGAAGCAGGCTATTTTTGAAAAACTTAAAACTGAAATGACTGGCTCAGTTCGATAACACTGAACCGAGCCCATCATTGCAGTGGTACATTTTCAAAAATAATCTCTTGTTCTACAAATGGGCATTAGCTTTGAGAAAAGTGCTGCATCCATAGCAGTGGCATTAGTAGAAATTGTTCCTAACAGTAGACAAAAATGTTTCCGATGTTTTCCAAGTATGAAAACACACAAAAATCAAAAATGGGTTCCGAGTCTTCCTGAAATTTGCATGTCTGATTATAGCACTAATATTAATGATTAAATAATTATTTGTAATTACTATCCTAGAGGTTCTTTTTATAAATGAGATTCATTGAATTAATTAAATTAATTGCGTTTTTAAATATTAAATCAAGTAAATCATGTCTTAAACGTAAACATAATAAATAACATTTGCAACGGCGATCAAGTTTGTAATAAGACAGATACTAAAGAGTAAGCACAAAGATATTATCAAAATACTTACTGAAAATAGGTATGGCAAGACTTCATATGAGATTCAATGGCTTTACGGAGTTAACATTTGAGCTAAAACACAAAATTACGTTTTGTATAAAATCTACGAATAATGAACAAGGTATTACCGTGTTTGTTGGAATAACACAATTAACCTGTGTTGAATTAAAGCATAACAGTAAATTTGGGCTATACATTAAAAAATGACTAATATAATTTTAAACTTATACAATGAATATATGAACATGCACATGTGTTAACCATTTAGCACTCATATCCGCCAAAAATGGCTTCTGTAGTGGTCTTGAGAAATGTCCATTTGCAGATCAAGAGAAGACTATTTTTGAAAATTTACCACTGGAATTTTCAAAAATAGTCTTATCTTGGTCTGCAAATGGATATTTTGAATGAAAAAATTGAAATTTTCTTGAACAAATTCAAGTGTTAGAGGGTTAATGTATGTACCAGATCAAAGCTTTCATTACTTACATGACAGATCTTCGTGCCACATGTATGTCTCCGCTAAATACGTTAAAATTAGGTGTATAAATTTAGAAATTAACAGGCAGAACATTTTGAGACAAATTCTCAATTTTCTTTGGTATAAAGTGATTTATGAGATGCTTTTTTAAAATACAAATAAATTAGCAATCTTTATAAGAATCTGAAAGTTGTTCATCACGATACAAAAACTAACAATTATTTTAATGCTGGCATTAAGAAATTAATATATTCATTTTCCAATTTTAAGCCATGCAGATGAGTTGTTTAATATTTCGAAACTAATTTAGCTGGAACTGTTGCCGCCACATATATTTTAGAATATTTTATGCATTATAGTGTTATATTATTAGAGACATTCCCTGGTAGATATAAAATATTGTTTGGGAAGATCCTATTTTATTTTGGTAATGTAAAGGTCTTGATGCATTAGTTGCATACCGTTTTCTATACATATATTCCGGACTGGTCACGCCTATTTGTTGTTATTTGCTCTTTTTATGTAAACATATGTGCGCACTGTAGTTTCTTTTCGTGAGGAATTATTCTCAATATGAAACATTCCTGTTGGTAAGAATTTTAAAACAATCTCAAATATTTCAGATGAAATTATATTTAATTAAAGTTCTACAACAAGACTCTTCACGAGGAGGATGCAAACCACAAAAATTATCAACATATTGCTTATAGCGAGTGTATTCCGAGTCAACGAATCATGACAATAATCGTAGTAACGAATACTCTGCTTTCTCTGCGAAACGTAGATGCAGGTGACTGTCAGATTTGTGGTTACACTTTTTATATTTTTTAAATTCAAAATTTACATCTTGGATATTGAGTAGTCGTATATATAAGAATTGATGTTAAAATGAGAGTATTGATCCTCTGGAAGTGTTTCATATATTAAATTTATAGCTCTATCAGGTATAGCCCTAAGAATATCTAAATATTTGTTTATTGAATGTCCATTCCAGGAGAAGACTATTTTTGACAATTTACCCCTGGAATGTCTGGCTCGATAATCGAGCCAGTGACGGATTCACATATTCACAAGAGATGTCAGCGATTGAGCCAGTGACGGATTCACATATTCACAAGCGATGTCAGCGATTGAGCCAGTGACGGATTCATATATTCACAAGCGATGTCAGCGATTGAGCCAGTGACGGATTCACATATTCACAAGCAATGTCAGCGATTGAGCCAGTGACGGATTCACATATTCACAAGCGATGTCAGCGATCGAGCCAGTGACGGATTCACATATTCACAAGCGATGTCAGCGATCGAGCCAGTGACGGATTCACATATTCACAAGCGATGTCAGCGATCGAGCCAGTGACGGATTCACAAGCGATGTCAGCGATTGAGCTAGTGACGGATTCACATATTCACAAGCGATGTCAGCGATTGAGCCAGTGACGGATTCACATATTCACAAGTGATGTCAGCGATTGAGCCAGTCATTCCAGTGGTAAAACCTTTTAAAGTTCTTGACCAAATATGACCAATAAAAATTGAAATAGTACCATACTTTAAATAATTCTAAACTGGCTATATGATAATAATCAGGAACCATCCCCAACTCCCCCCACACACCCCTCCCAACCCCCAAACCCTCTGTGAACTATATGCACTAATAAAATATTAAATCTTATTTATTCATTCAACAGATTTATTTACGCAACAAAAACATAGGTGTTGAAAAATGTACACCAGTTTCTTTCTATTGACACAGAAAGAGACAGAATATTGACACCAGAGGGCTAAGGGTTAAATATGCTACTATGAATGGGTTGTGAGACTTACTTATGGGAACACCATGTTTGTTACGCTCTACACTATTCTGGATCCTCTTGTCAAGCGATTCGATTAGAATAATTTCAGAGAAATCAGGAAAGAATGTTTTTAAAAAATGTTTTTAAGCCGTTAATGCTCAAGTCGGTCAACAACAGCATCCGCAGCGATCTTGAAAAATGTCCAATGACAGGCCATGAGAAGACTATTTTTAAAGATTACCTCTAGAATGTTCATCTTCATTAACTGAACCAGTCATTCCAGTTCTAAATCTTTTACGACAGGTGTGGGTCTGCGCATATCAAACCGTTGTGACATTTTTACTTCCTAATTCTCCGACCTGGCATCGTACACCAGATGATGCTTCATCTCGCTATCACCTACTTTGGATATGACTAGACAAGGGTTGTCTTCCCTTGTCCTGCAGATGAGTATTTTACTCAAGAGAAATAGTGATTTTCTTGACGAATCCATAACCATTAACTGTCTGCCTGCTGAATTTTTGCAGACTACATTTTCCATGTGGTTTAACTCTGGATATGCTGAACATTTCGAAAACAATTTGACTGAAAGTTGTAGGTGGTTAAGCCACCAACAACTTTCAGTCAAATTGTTTTCAAAATATTCAGCCGATTCAGACTTATTGCTCATTGAAATTACTGTCTAGTGGCTTGCAGTAGTCAGACATGTCAGAGAGCTACAGATACTTAGCACAGGCTACTATTAGGGTACAAATATTAGGAGGATACATTAACTATATAATACTTTTTGTTTGAAAATTGAAAAGTCTAATTCATAAATGTTATAAAATGCATGATGAAAGAAGTTAGATAGAACGCCATTAACTGTCGCTCTGCTGAATTTCTGCAGACTACATATTCCATGGAGTTTAACTCTGGATGTGCTGGATATTTTGAAAAGCCACCAACAACTAGCAGGCAAATTGTTTTCATAATATTAAGCATATCCAGAGTTATTGCCCATCGAAATTATTGTCTGCTGGCTTGCAGAAGTCAGAAACTTAAGACTAGTATTAAATAAATAAAGCAATTACATCAGGATAATGAGTAGTGAAGCATAATTTCCAATCTTGTCATAATCGAGTTACAACAGAGATGATCAAACCGGACGGTAAGTAAACATTCACACACGAGACAATAACACGCACACACACATGCGCCCATGCAAAAACACATGCACCAACGTACGCACACATGCAAAAGCATATATACACATATATAAATGCATACAGACACACATATATATAAAAGCATACAGTCAAAAACACACACGACTGGGTGTATTTTATTAAAGCATGTACAGTGATTATACACACACATGCATGAATGCACACACACGCACGCACACACACGCAGGCTCTCCAATCGACAAGGATACATAGGCACGCAGACACCCACTATCTAGCACAATGATGTACATATCCATGCTTTGTACAATATAAATTAAAATGAGAAATACTCGATATATATATATAGTGCATTAACATACACTTTATACATATATGTAGTATATACATACATCTGATTTATACAACCTAGAAAAGCTTACTCTTCACATCTGCCAAGGAAGACAATGCCTAATTAGCAAAAATAACTACTCTCAGATAATAGAGTGCATTTTTGAAAACATTCCACAGATATCACTCACGCTATTAAAGCACACATACTGAGATACATATGCATGTAGATGTACACTTCTCCCATGTATGTTCAGAGTTCTGGTGTTAATGGTTTTACTCGCCACAAATGGCTTCTGCAGAGGTCTTGAGAAATGCCAATTTCCCTGCAAAGAGAATACTGGAATGATTCACTAAATAACTGTCTTTTCACTAAGAACATTTTAAAACTAATCTTTCCTATGTCAGCAAATGGACATTTTTTCCCTACATATGTACATGTGCGTTAGTTGGAGGTTCATATGACCCTCTTTGAGGAGGGAGTGGATAGAACTGACCTTCCAAGTTTTAGCTATACCTCGCCCATCTCCGGCTAAGTTCCACCCACACTTCACATGTGTTGGGATCAATCAATCTCTGAACTACCTTATTCTATTTTCAGAAAATTATACAGGTAAGCTGTTGAATATTGTGAAACTAAACTGGCTGGGTGCTGTTGCTGTCTATGGCAGCAAAAGCGCCCAGTCAAATTAGTTTCAAAATATTCAACAGCATGCTTAGTAAATAGTAAAGACATACAATTCGTAAAACGTGTCTGACTATTAAGTGTTTAAGACGGACTAATTGAGTCATTCATGATGCAATGTTTATGATGTCATCCTACATGTCACGTAGTTCATTATGACGTCATATGATGGATGAATAAACTGGAAAGGTCCATTACTGGTATACACGGGTAGACTTTATTGTTATCTAGGGATACACTAGTTGGGGATGATATGCCTTATTCAAATTGTAAGCAGGAATGGATGAATCCCGCTTTAGCTATGTCCCGCCCATTCCTAGCTAACCTCTGCCCATGTTTTGCCAGTGGTGGGATCGATCGAACCCTGAATCTCAATTTCCAGAAAATTATGCAGGGAAACTGTTGAATATTTTGAAACTAATTTCACTGGGTGCTGTTGCTGCCATAGCCCAGTAAAATTAGTTTTTCAAAAATTGAAAATATTCAACAATGTTTATTAAAAGGTACAACTTTACGGACTAGTAAGCATCTATAACAGACTTAGATATGCCATTCATGATGTTTTTGATTGTGATGTCAGACATCATATACTTGACTGACAGACTACATTTCTGATTAAAGACAATGCACATTATATATGCTTCAAGGTACACGTAATGTATGCAATAAAACGTATCCGTAAACCATATGATAAGTGAAGCTTTCAAATATAAATATGTCTATTCCCGAAAACTGGCCATTTATAAATTGCAACAGTGATCTCCCTTGACACAAAAGACTAAACCATTTGAAACGCTGCATTGTTTAACAGGAACACAGTAATGGAGCTTTAACCTTATAATGGTCAAATTTGGTCAAGAAAATTTAAATATCTGCCTATTGAATGCCCATTTACAAGACAATAGAATAGAATTTTTGAAAATTTATCACTGGAATGACTGGCTCGGTTATTGAGCCAGTCCGTCCTGTGGTAAATTTTCAAAAATTGTATTCTCTTGGCTTGTAATTGGACTTTCCACAAGAGCATAACAGAGGTAGGTTTTGGCCGACATGACATTAAAGGGTTAAATTCCTCAAAACATGCAAGAGAGCCTAGATTTGATCTGTCACTCAAGTATATGATGTTATTTATAATCAAAATATGTCAAGTGTTAGCTGACATCACTATCAAAGGATGTATGATAAAAGAGAAAAGGTCTGTTTGAATTTAAAAAACCTTTGGTGAAAATAGGATGCAACAGCTCCCAGTCAAATTAGTTTCAAAATATTCAACAGCTTACCCGTATAGTTACACATGATATTGCCATTCTGGTAATTCATGGGTTCAAAGTGTTAGGATAGATTCAAGCATGTTGACATTGCGGGGCGGGGCAGAGCTTAGCTAGAAACTGGCAGGGCATATTTAGAAATCGATCTTTCTATTCCAGGCTCATTCTTAACCATTTCAATGACAAATACCTGAAAAAGTAAATTCTTTACGATTTTTAGCATAATCTCTTAAATATTTTGAAATTAATATGACTGGAAGCCATTGCTGGCCTAAGGCAGCAATGGCTTCCAGGCATATTAATTTCAAACTATTCAACGTATTTCCAGTTTGTTTGCCCTGAGATTGAGATACAAGGAATTTATCTGTGAAAGGGTTAACTAATGCGCTGCCCAGTGGTCATTTTGGTAATAACTTTGTTGAAACCAGTTATCCATGACTGTTGACAGCAACACGTCTCACCAGCATTATTTCCAAGATGTACACCTGTTCTCATTAAGTATATTAATTATTTTGTAATGGAAATGGAACATTAATTAATCGATCTAACGATTCAAATTTGCAATTTAAAGTTCAATAATTAAATAATAGGATGAAATGTTGGGCATGGTGAGGGTAGGGTAAGGAAAATCTTTGTGTGATATTACAACAGATATTTATAGAATAGAATGCATGCGGTAGCTAGTAACCAATCCACTGAGAGATTTCTGAGGGTGTTTAAATTATGCAGTCCTGAGGAATATATTGAAATGAATAAGAAGGGCGAAACATGCATGTTTATAATATGTATCCAATTTCCAGTACAATTACAAGAATTAAATATGACGAGAGACTGTCTTTATGCATAGTTTCCAGGACATGGATTCCAGTTAATGAAATATCTACTCAAGATTGATGACACACGCATTCAGAGCCATAGATTACTTAACATTGAGATGCTTAACTCGTTAATGATCACATTGCCGAAACTGGCCTTTGCACTCGTCTTGAAAAATGCCCATTTTTAGGCCAAGAGAACACTATTTTGAAGATTTACCTCTGGCGTCACCGGCTCGATAACAGAAGCAGTCATTTCAGTGGTAAATTTAAGTCTTCTGATTGCCCTGCAAATAGCCATTCACTAAAGTAAAACTTCACTTTTTTACCAATCGTGCCATTAAGGGGGTTTAAGCGATCATAAAGCGTTTCAACCAGAGGTAATGTATTCAAACAAAGCCAGGCACATTTCATCATTATAAATCTGACTGCCGATGTGCATGAAGACAGGCTTGCATAAAAGCATGTGCAGTGAAGTTCAGAAATAACTGAACACGTTTCAAAAATCCCCCAAAACATGTATGGCAGCAATAGCTTCCAATCAAATTACGTTCAAAATATTCAACAGAACATCTCTTACATCATGTTCAAAATTGTACTAACTAATATGGTTCTGTTTTTGTTTTGGAAACATTACAATTTATTCATGAGTTGCGCTGAACTTTGGTGATGGTTACAATGCTTTATGATAGACTTAATCTAGAAATATTATATATTATCTATGGCTAAAAGATTACTCAAGAATTTTAAATCTATACAATGTGGTTTTTAAGTAAAGTTGTACAATTTTCGTTTGGCCTTTTGGCTATATAATAGAGCTATGTATCCTATATTGATTATCTAGATATAATATACATATATATATATATATATATAATGAGCTAAGTGGCTGTGAAGAAATCATCACAACCTTAAACGTACAAAGACCACATGGAAACCTTAGTAATCAGACTTGGTGACAGAAGAATTGGAGAACTCCGCCTACTGAGAGAGAGGATCTGAGCTCTAAATATCATGTTGATGCCGCCCCGTGTTACAATGTATTTAGTCATTATGACACAATAAAACGACATCATTTGGTGTGTGATATACATATATATATATTATATATATATATATATATACGCTTTGCCTGTGTTGAGATCGATTGAACCCAGAACCATACGAATCTCAAGTTCCAGACAACTATACAAATCTGTTGAATATTTTGAAACTAATTTGACTGGGTGCTCCCTACGTGTATATTTGACCTATTTAACATGTTTACCACCCTTTGCAAATATTTTATCATTTTCAATTATTTTGTTAACACTTTAACCCGTCTTTAACCCTTGAATTTGTTCAAGAAGATTTCAATTTTCTCATAGAAAATGTCCATTTGCAGACTAAGAGAAGACTAATTTTGAACATTTATCACTGGAATGACTGGCTCGGTTATCGAACCAGTCATTCCCGTTAAAAATTTTCAAAAATAGGCTTCTATTGGTCTGGAAATGGACATTTCTCAAGACCACTGCAGAAGCAATTTTTGGATGATATGAGTCAATGAGTGTTAATGGTAAAGCTGAGCAAAACTTTGCAGAGGTCTTGAAGAATGTTTACTCACTCGCTGGCCAAGTGAAGACTATGATCAAGAAAAAACTCAAACAATTTCAAGGGTCGTGAAAGGCAAACTGTTATTTCAAGCACTTTCAGAGAGATCACCATGAGACTTGTTACTGAATTTCAGTACAAGCTGTGCTGCAACATTTAAGTATTGAGTTTATTTAAAAAGTTATCCATTATAAAACTAATTTATCAAACACATATGCACAAGTGTTGACCAGTAGCATACGCACACTCACATCGCTTCATTGTTCGAGGCCGTACTTGTAAACCCGTGATTTCTCACTATGTTCGCCGCCAGTTTTCAGGTAGCCAATCAGATTTTTGCCTACATCAATCGTGCTATAAATCTAAAAATAGAGGCGTAGCTTCGTGTCAACATCGGTGGACACGAATGTCGATCTATGTGATTGACAGTATATTAGTAGGATGAGCAATTTTGTTAGGCGTTAGTTGACTGACCTCATTTATGAAGTTCGCAGACTTAGCCCAGACATCAAAAGCCTGCAAGCACGGGACTCGACGCGGGAGCGTTAGTGGGAGGGCGTGACCGTGTGATAGGACGATGTAGTGGCGGATACGAGTCACAAGTGTTGGCTAACCCTTTAACCATGAAAATGTCCATTTGAAGACAGAGATTTATGAAAATTTATCACTGGAATGACTAGCTCTGTTCTCGAGCCAGTTATTCTAGCGTAAAACTTACAAAAATAGTC
Source organism: Chaetoderma sp. LZ-2023a (assembly GCA_034401795.1). NCBI lineage: Eukaryota > Metazoa > Mollusca > Caudofoveata > Chaetodermatida > Chaetodermatidae > Chaetoderma > Chaetoderma sp. LZ-2023a. The sequence goes on along the minus strand of CM067370.1, from coordinate 108,879,829 downwards.
TTCTCTTGGCCTGCAAATGGACATTTCTGAAGATCAGTGTGGAAGTACAACAATAATGAAGACTTAAATCAAAGAATATGTCACAAATACTAAAATAGCACATATATGCTCAAACACGCATGAAAAGACTAACTGGCTTTGCTGCATAAAAATAAAATCTTGGAAAATAATAATAATAATAATAATAATAATAATATTAAAGTATGAGTGTGACCCATACCAATCAGATAAGAAAGGTATACATACTACATGTATATATTTCTTGCTAAAATGACAATATTATCGTCATATCTACTACACGTAGCTGTATCCATGGCTACTAATAAATTATACCCAATAGCGAAAGAACACAATATTATTAATAATAAATCACATTAGCAAATTTCACGAGTAAATAATGCTGGATATCTCGGATCACAATCAATTCAGATCAATGATGAATACAGATATAGAAACGCTCAAATCTTGGAATAACACCGACTGCCCTATGTATAGAACATGCCAAGTCTACTCCACGTCACAACAAGAACTACCTTCTCAAGCTGCGTAAAATCTTCCCGTGTATTAACAACTCAGACCAACACACACTTTAATCCCAGAAAATAAACACAATACATCTGGCTTGACTTAGACGTGTTGAACGAGATAAGAGATCTTTTTGCTGTAGTTATTTCCCTTTACCTGAGGCCCATTAGACAATGTTATATGCTTGTCGAATCCTCATGTTCGCGCAACCTTCATTTTAATGTATCGCTCTGGCGATATATCACACAAATATCACCACATTCTGTACAGCCATTGTGAATTCCCGCGGAGAATAACTGCTTCCATCTTGGTGTGACAAATAGAACTGAGCCGCCAAGACAGCGAATGCACATGGCTACTATTTTGGCACAATGCACAAACGCATATTCTCTGCATACATACATAGATCAACCCATTAATGGTGAAGTCGGCCAAAATTGCCCTCTGCAATAATCTTGCAGGCCAAGGTAAGACTATTTTTGATAATTTATCACTGGAATGACTGACTCGACAACTGAGCCAGTCATTCCAGTAGATTTTCAAAAATAGTCTTCACTTGGCTTGCAAATGTACACTCAATAAGCAAATACTTAAATTTTTTACCCATATTTGAGCTTTATAAGGATAAAGAAGCACATAAAGAAGTGAGAAACCTATTCATGCAGCTTTTCAATTGATATATGCAGAGGTCATACATGAGCAATAGTGAGACGATAATGGCATATACACCCGCAATCACACTAACCCAGTAATATTCACATGATCTATGTTCAAACAGAAATTGCGCGAACATAGAACACACACGCACAAACGCGACCATGTTAATGGGCCAGGCTTCATCGACACAAGTCATGTGACTCGTGGTATCTAGCTCCGCATAGTACTACTGTATCTGAACATTTTTTCTCTCGATTTGTTAGCAGTTACTTCCATTACTGTTGCGGTGCTCAAGTGGTGAGCGGAAGTTCTCGCTAGTTGGGCTATTGTTTCCAGTTAGGTCAGCCCCGTACATCTTACTGACTTTTTTGTTCATCTGAGCCATTATCTGCGATGACATTTTGAATCCACAAATAACTTCATCTTTCCATTGGTTAATCAGCACTCGATCCTGTAAGCAAAAGCAATACACGTGTTTTTATGAAACATTAGACGAAATATTGAATCGCATTATAACTTTAACTCAACATAGTAAATATGAGAAATTGTAGCCTAGGTAAGAAATCTCTGAATATCGTAATTATTCACATCAATCCCAGCCTGCTTCTTATTAAACCTTTCATGGGCAGATCCAGCCAAAACAGACCTCTATCGTGATCTGAAGATGTTCATTTGCAGGCCAAGAGAATACTATTTTTGAAAGTTTATCACTGGACTGACTGGCTCGGCTACTGCGCCAGTTATTTCATTGGTAAATTTTGAAAAATAGTCTTCTCTTGGCCAGCAAATCAACATTTCTCAAGACCACTGCAAAAGCCGACTTTGATTGACTTCACCATTAAATGGTTAAATAATATTGCTTCAAAAGAATAAATTTATCAACATTTATTTATCAACAAATCTAAAGTAGCAATGGATTCCAGTCACAATCTCAAAATATTCACAAGCTTTCCTGTTTCATTGCTCCGAGGTTGAGATGCTGGGAATTTATTGGTGAAAGTGTTAAAGTAGAATCAAGCGTGACTGTTTTACCTGTATGTATTATTTATCGTAGTGAACCTGAAACAAGGGGAAGATGTGCAAAAGGAATTTAGAAAATCCTTACGTTTTGACCATTGATATTTATTTTTCAATGTTTGAAAAGTGTAGACATCATAGGAATCCATCTCTCAACGCAGCAAATAAATATGCCAGGTTATAAATAGGAAGAATTAGGGATGTATGGATGAATATATTCAGGATTCAGCATTTTAATTTCAAAACATTCAACAGCTTAATTGTCAGCTTACCTTGGAATTTAGGTACTTAAATTTAATCTAAAGAAAAGGTTAAATACAGTGGGGTGGGGGACACATTAGACCAATGAACCTTTCCATTTTTAGCTATGACCCACCCACATCTCGCTCGTGTTGGGATCGAAGATTCTCTGAACTCACTGACGATCAATTTCCAGAAAACTATACACGTAAGCTGTTGAATATTTTGAAACTAATTTGACTGGGTACTGTTGCTATGATTGATGGATACTCTGGAAAGGTGAATTACCGGTACAATAGTCAAGTCTATCCGACACGCTGGCGCTTCATTGGCAAAATTTGCACCAAATCAGTTGCAACAGATGGGACACACTAGATGAATTTGGCCGCTTTATCAGACACCCGCCTGCTACGCTTTTGACATGAGGGGGGGCTACCATCTTGTAAACATGTGATAAAATCATGGCAAATGATTGGCTCTTGCTGTTGTTTGCGCTGACGGCAATCACAACAATGAGAATAAGAAGTGAATCTATAAGCTGATCATAAATTCTGAGCGCCCTTCTTTGACATGCCAGATATGGCGAATATCCTGTGAATGTAATCAGAAGCGAAATTGACTGTAGCCACAGCGGAAACACTTATTTTTTTTACAATATTCACTGATCGGCTTGACGAGCTTATAAAATTGGCCAATGTGTACAGCACTTTACATATACATATGTACTGTCTGTAGTAGCACTTTCCAGTTTTAGCTGTACCCTGCCGGTCCCTGGTTAAGCTGCAACCACGCTTCACCTGTGGTGATCGATCCAACCCTGAATGCCCTGACTATCAACTTCCAGAAATGTATACAGGCAAGCTATTGATTTTTGAAACTATGGCAGCAACAGCGCTCAGTCAAATTAGTTTCAAAATATTCAACAGAATGATTATTAAATAGTAAAGACATACAATTTGTACAACAATGCTTAGTCCATCTTCAATTATGTGTTCATGGCGTATTTATCTACGTCATTCATGATGTCATTGAGTATAACGTCATCCTACATGCCCCGTACTTGATTATGATGTCATATGATGGATGGATAAACTGTAGCGGTTCATTGATAGTAATTTGGTGTAACTGTGATATATTTGCTAAGTGCGTTTTACCGGCGAGGTGATTGCAAGTTTGGTGTCATTCTTCAAGTGAATCACAATACAGTTCTCAGTTTTGTTAAGCTTCTGAAAGTCAGGATACACCTCCTTTATGTCTAGCATTGATACCAGCTGTAAGACAAAAACAAAACACTGCCATTATGCTACTGTCATATATCACTAGAGTACAGCTACCAAATTACTTTAAATGTTTCCAAAACAAAATATAACATGCTGTTGAATATATTTAACATAAGGTAGCAATGTCTTCTGATCCATTTATGTTCCAAATATTCAACTGATCATTTCTGACACTGTGTTCAAAATTGTTTTGTATTGGGAACATAGTGCCTTTCTGTGAGCTGTCCTGTACCATATAACAACCTATTAGTAGTGGCATTTTTATTGGAAGCCACATCCCACATGTTTTATAATTAAGGCCCAAGCTAATTATGATAACTAACATTGTCTACATATTTTGACCATTAACAGCCAAGCCTGCCAAAATCGATTCTGGAGATTTACCACTAGAGTGAAAGCCTCAATAATCTATGAGAAATATTAGTCAGTTTTAAACTCAGTTTTTTTGCTTTTTATGCCAGACGCTAACTGAAGTTTCCTAATCTCATGAAAAGAAATTACCATAAATCGCTTATTAGTAACCGCGCCTTCTATTAGGACAAGTGCTGTAAATTCTTTAAATCTAAATCTCTGAGAAAGGGGGTGGGTCGGGGAGGTGATTTCTATTAGGTATGTTTCAAGAAAAATTTGAAATTTATTCTCTAAACTGTTTAAAAATCTTGAAAATTGAACACAAGTTCCCGGAGAAAAATTCTTATCGTCTTACCATTATGCTTAATGTGTACCTTACATCCATCATCGCGGGAGTGAAATTATTAAATGGGACTGCCTAAATATTGCGTATGCTTTAATAAACATTGTTTATTTTATCAAAATTAATCCTAACTTTGACATAAAATGTCATCGAGAATAAATATAAATCATGTGATGAATCCACTTCCGCTACAGGATGAGTTTAGGTCATGACTCTCGAGTAGCGTGAAAACGCTAATATTCATACCCAGATACTTGCGCAATACATGTAAATAAGAGCGTAGCGAATAAACAAATAAATAAATAAATAAATACATAAATAAAAAAATTAAAAATGCCTGATTTTCTATAAAAATAACAGAATACGCAATTTCGTAAATTGGTTCCTAGTTAGGTTTAGGCCGTGTTCTCATACAGCCACTATGTCAGTAAATACCAGGTACATCAGTTAGCGTTCTCATTGGACTGGCTCTTGTACTGGATTAAATGTCATTTATTTCGAAATTTAATCCCACAAAATCGGCGGTTTATCTTCCGATATATCACTATTGTTTCCCTATGTGAACGCGGCTTAATCCCTCAAAAGTTTCCAGGTAGTGTTGCTGTCAGCTTTTTCTCTCACTGTCTGCCAGGTAGTGCTACGGTCATTATTTTATCTCGCTCACCACCAGGTAGCACCGCCGTGCAGTCCAGGACTATCTTCCAGCAGTGTGAATGCAAACGGGTATATCGCCTATATATTAACCTACATAGTACACGAAATAGTTAAACAGGATTAGGCAATGAGAAAGAGGCCTTAGATTACCTCAACTAAGTAGGCCTATGAAAAGACCACAAGACGCTCAATAGGACAGGCTATAATAACAACCAGTCCCCTGGTTGGCTGAACACGAGGAACAGCCACGCCCAGTATAAGTCAATTTGGAATCCATTGTTCACTCGTTCCTATTGGACAATTGTTCTAAGAAACAAGCACATACACCCAGATTTTCAAGCCAGTGAAAAGGCGCCAATCTAAAGGCGTGTTCTCACTAGAGACTTAACAGGCGTAACGCAATACTGAGGTATGGCGTTATTCCCAATTAACTCTTCAGTGAGAACACGCCTTAATTTAGATTATTTTTAATTATATAGATCTCGCCTGTAGCGCCTATCTACAATGTTTCCCTACTTTCTAGCACTGGAAACACTGAATATTTTGACAATTATTGCTGGTAGAGCAACAGCTATAAGTCAAATTAGTTACAAAGCAATTGGCAGAATTTATGAACATTTGTAAATTTATTACAACATCAATTCTGTGCATCTTTTCGCGAAATGGCCATATTATTTAATTTTTATTATGATATAGATTTCGCCTGTAGTGCCTATCTACGATGTTTCCCTATTTAGCAGCATTGGAAAAGTCAAATATTTTGAAAATCACTTGACTGCAAGTTGTTGCTGCCTTAGGCATCAACAGTTTTAAGTCAAATTAGTTCCAACACAATTGTCAGAAACTTGCATCGAAATTTTGTGAATTTACTATGAAAAACAGTAGTCGTATTAATTTTTTACATCTTCGCAAAATGGCCACCAACACTTCAGCGCAGGCATGGATTATGACTCGGGAGGTGCAGGATTGAACATCAGGAATAGATGTTTATACCACTACCTTGCTAGAACAATCAAACCACCGATACATGAGCTGCCTTACAAGACTAATCACGAAATTATGCCTGATTAAATTTAATAATCGATTTTTGCTCGATTAAATCGATTTTTTATATTTTTCGATTATTTTATTTTACACTCGATTATAAAATCACCAGGAAAAATAATCAACTATCGATGAAATATCAATTAACCGAACAGGCCTAGCCTCAAGTACCACCCGAGTAGATACGAGTGACGGCGTAAGCTCACCGAGTTAAGAAATATAAATCCTAAGAGCAAGAACTGGGTGAAATCATTTACAAACATAATATACTGCACTCGGGAACTTGGAAATTACTATACATATAGTAATAATTAAGTGATGCTGACCAAGTATTATACATTTGATCCGATAACCTCCGCATAATTGGTACCCGTTTGATAACATTTTTCGTTGATAGGGATCATTACATACATAAGGAGGTGCTGTAATTTCGATGCTATTTCCGTGAAGTTATTGCAAAATTTCTTTTCAAATTACATTTTATTTGACTACTTTTAAGTCATAAAAAAAAAATTTCTTTAAACAAATTGCTGAAATTTTACTGAGACTTCTATTCTAAAGATACATTTGCCGTTTTAAAACTGCTAAGAATATAAAATGGTTCAACCTTAAAAATTGACATGCGACTTCTATTAAGGATGCGGTTACTAATAAGCGATTTACAGTATGGATACATTTGGTCATGATTATATACACACAATCCGGATTAAGCATGCAGATGGGTAAATGAAAAAAAATGTTTTTGTTCTATGCTGGGCTCAAGACTTTGACAACCCCTCGTGGCAAGTCTTTTAAGTGGGTGGGAGCTAAATCGCAAAACAATGATTAAATCTTTTCATTCATCAATCATAAACCCATGTTCGCCAGAAAGAAGATGATACATTTCAGGTCGTCTAAATTCTCAATTTACCTGTGTTACAAGATGAACTACTGTTCTAATGACACAATTGCCCTGTAGGTGGGGCTTAGAATACACCTTCCGTATCCTCTGCGTGTCGTAAGAGGCGACTAAAGGAGGTAAGGGTGAGGTAACCCTGACAGAAACCTCGAGTGCTGAAGACGGAGGTTCCAGGCCGTACGGCACACTCTAATAAACCATGGATCCACGCATTTAACGCTTATGATCATGTCGATAGTCACTTACAGGACTGGCGGTATGATCAGCGAACGAAAAGAAGAAGAAGACGACACATCACTATATACTAATCACTATATGGTCAATGTATCAACTAACCTCAACTGCTTTTCCTTTGACTACCTGACCGTCTCGATTTTTATGATAGAACTCGAGGCGATTTGGATAAAGCTTGAGGTGTTTTCTTTGCCATGTTTGTAGGAAGGGGCCGCCAAGTTTCAGGACCTCACCTTCAACGATACAGTCTGTCGGACCAGCCGCTGTGCAAATACAAACACATAACAGAAAATAACGCACAGTTTAAGAAACAGAGCAACTCTTTAAAAATTTAAATTCTGGTAAATTCCAGGATTATGATACAGATCAGATGTTGAATATTTTAAAATTAATTTGCCTTTGAAAGCAACATCTTCCAGTAAAATTGGTTTCAGAATATTCAACGAAAATTACAGAATATTCCTTACATCGTAAAGATTCTGGTCTGTCAAGGTAGTATTTAATCACTGAATCTCCTATATCACATTTTTAATAGGGCTGTAATGATTCACCATTATATCGGTGAATCGCGATACAAATACTCACAATACGCATATTGTATCGTGATCTGATGAATCGATACACGCACGATACAGAGAAATATGGTCATGGCGTCCTTCATGTGTTATAGTTCAAGTTGTGCACAAGTGCACCATCTCACTAAGTTTCATCTGAATATGTTTATTATTTGTTTATAAGTACTGTGAGTCAGAGTGGCATAAATGGACAGGTCCAGATGAAACTTAGTGAAAAAATAAGATATCGTATTGCGGCTCGTATCATGACCAATGTATCATGATACATATTATATCGTGGAAAAAGTGTCGTAGCAGCCCAAATTTTTAGTACGTTAAGAACAGAAAGGTGTTGATTATTTTGAACCAAATTTTACTGGAAGAGCTTTCTAGTAACTGCTTGCAATTAAATTATTTTCAAAGTACTCAGCAGTATATGTCGACGCCGTAACGAATTTGTCGAATCTATTTCATTGTGTTTTACGTGTTAACTGTGCATCGCATACCGGCATCCTGTTCATCTATTTTCGGTTTCTGCTTTTTCTTTTGTTCAATTTTGTCTGTATCATTGTTGATGGTTTCGAATACAGTTTCGGCGACTTCCTGCTGCCATCTCTCGGAGACGACCAATGGGAAGTTCTTATACAGTTCCTGATCTGCCTCCGTAAGCTGAGGAAGGAAATAAGAAAATTAACTTTAATGATGCTGCACTAAAACGGTTAACCTTTTCACTGACAAATCCATGAAAAATTATATTGTTTAGGATATAAAATTCATTCTGTTGAATATTTTGAAATTAATCTGACTGGAAGACGCTGCTGCCTAATACAGCAACATCTTCCAGGCAAATTAATTTCAAAATATTCAACAGTTTTCCTGTATGGTTGCCTTGGAAATGAGATAATAGGAATTTAGGAATGCAAATGATATGGGTAATGGACATACCAAATTTGGTTGAATTCCGTCCAATGGTTTTGGAGGAGTTACATTACAATAAATTATGTTTACCTTTTGACACCCATCCCTGGGGCGGGACCAAATGTAAATGTGCACATTACTCCACATTGATAGGGATAACTCACATACCAAATTTGGTTGAATTCTGTCCAATGGTTTTAGAGAAGATGCGTTACAATCAATTTCCGCAGGTTAAAATTTGACCCTTTGCCCCACTCCCCAACCCCATGGGGGCGTAGACAAATCTAAATGGGCTCGTGCACTCCGCAATCATATGGGTAACTCACATATCACATTTGGTTGAGTTCTGTCTAATGTTTTCAGAGGAGTTGTGTTACACGTGATTTGACCTATTGACCCCTGCCCTGGTCCCCCTGAGGCGGAGCCAAATGTAACTAACTATTGTCTTGCATAGCAAAATCATACGGGTAACCCACATACCAAATTTGGTTGAATTCTACCCAATGGTTTGGGAGGAGATGGCGTGACGGATGGATGGACAGATGGATGGAGGCGATTACAATATCCCCGACGTTTTTTAAAAACGTAGCAATAATGAATGGAAGTTGCCATAGGTAACAATGGCTTCCAATATTAGTCCCAAAATATTTAACAGAATAGGCTTTAATTCATAAGGAATTTATTTTAGCATGGATTTGCCGTTGAAAAGGTTAATATTTCAGGAACTAGACTAGCAAATAGCAATAAGAAAAAGTCCTACCTTAATGCCTTTGGTGTCTTCCTCATCAAATGAGCCAATATCGAATGCATCAGCGGCATTAACCTCGCCTCTGGGTGGAACCAGTGGCGGAGGATACTTCTGGATGTAAACCTGGTTCCAGTCTAACCCTTTGAAGAATGCATGCTCCTTCACTTCAATTGCGCTATAAAGCAACGATGTTACATGATAGATATTGCCATAGATTATTACTTATCCGATATCATTATAACTTAACCCTTTAATGGTCAAATTTGGTCAAGAAAATCCAAATATTTGCTTATTGAATGTCCATTGTCAGGCCAAGAGGACGATTTTTTTTAATTTACCACTGGGATGACTGAGCCAAGCATTTTAGTGGTAAAATGAAAAAAAATAGTCATCTCTTGGTCTGTAAATAAACTTTGCACAAGACCACTCCAGAGGCTGTTTTGACCATTAAATTGTTATGAGATTGAGAATTAGATTTCTAGTTTTTATCATATTTTATGAATTAAAAAGAATTTGTAAAATTTTCACAATCTTAAATTCATGGTATGACATCACTGCATGAATCGTCAACCACGTGGATTCAAATTACACCACATGTTTCCAGAATATATGAAATTAGCATCTAATACAGGTGAACATTAGCTTAGATTCAAGCTCTAGTTTATCAAATGAACGCATTTTTCTTGTATCTCCATAACCCTTTCACTGACAAATCCCTGAAATGGTATATTCTTTACGATATAAAACTTATTCTGTTGAATATTTTAAAATTAATTTGACTGGAAGCGATGGCAGCATCGGCTTCCAGTCAAATTAATTTCAAACCATTCAACAGTTTTCCTGGATGATTTCCTTGAAAATGAGATATGGGAAATTCATCAGTAAAAGCGTTAATATGATTGGGTATGAGCTGTTATGCGCTATCAATGATCAACCACAATATATTATTCAAGCAATGCCATCATGCCACATCAATCATTCAGGCATGACATCACTTCATAATTCTCATGGGAAGTGGAAAATTACTTTTCATGGTGAAAGTCTGTGAAACGTAATATTTAAGAATTTGAAAATATATGAACAAGAGGCCCAAGGGCCGGTGATGATGTATTTGAATCATTCACATTTAAATAGGCATGATGAATAATTCCAAATAAAATCCAAGATAGCCACCAAAAGAATTAACCAATCAAAATTCTCACTTGATATGTTGAAGCCTACCGTCATAGGATCATTCGATCATTGTTGAAATTGGGTCATTAATTAATGAGTAGTAGCATTTTTAATTGGTTCGAGAAATTTTCAGAAAATCAAAGATGGCTGACAAAACATTGACCAATCAAAATTATCCAGGCGCTTAATGAGGAGTAGCGTTTGACTGGATCATGTTACTGTCACACACAGTCAAATTAGTTTTAAAATATTCATCAGAATATACCTGATGTATGATTACTGTATTCTGCGGCTGTAGTAACAGAAACATCCTACAGCTGCAATCAGTCCTTCTTCGCTTTTGACCACTGTGTCTTGTCCTTAGCTTCCTCAGGTCCATTCTTGACTTGAGTGTACCGAGTCCTGCTTTCTTGGGGTCACCTCGTAGCACGCTTAGCAGATTTATGCAATGATATCATCTCCTGGCTTTGTATTTGCTGGCTCCGAGAATATACCTGATATCATAAAGCATTGTCGTGTCTGGCCTGTAATGGTCAATGGGTTAACTGCTTGTCTACCATGCTTGTTCATGCAGCTATTCCCATGATTATCATCTTCACCTGATATTTGGCCAGATTAGAGAAGAAGAAATGGCTTAATGATCTGTTAAGATTTAGTCAAAATCTTCAGCAACACAGTACCAAATTAGATTTCTTTTAAAGAATAATACAAATCTAGGCATAATTTAAAAAAACATTGCAAATGGCATGTATTGATTTTCTGACCACTACAAAAGCTTGGACCATTCTATGGAGTGGAACAATGGACCTTTCCAGTTTTAACTACGACCCGCCCATCTCTAGTCAGCTCCACCCTATGGCAGCAATAGTGTCCAGGCAAATTAGTTTCAAAATAATCAACAGAATGTCTATTAAATGGTAAAAACCTACAATTCGCACAACGCGTGAGACTATTAAGTGCAAGAGACAGACTAAATCACGTCATTCATGCCACAATTATGACATCATCCTACACGTCACTTAGTTGATATGATGTCAGATGGATAAACTTTAAAGGTCGATTTAAACCATACTAGACATAATACAACACAGTATACTCGTCTTCGGGATGAACAACACATCGGTGAAAAGGTGAAAAAAGCCAATTCCATGTTTGCTCTAATAAGAAGGACCTTAACGTTTATCCCCTTATATAAGTCTAGTGCGCAATCACATGGATTTCGCCAGCCCGATACGGGCACCACTAACAGTCAAACACATAGAGCTAACTGAAGGCGTACAACGTAGGGCTAAGAAATAAAATTCCGGGAATGAAAGATCTCACATATCCCGAGAGGTTACAACGCCTCAAGCTACCCAGATTATTGTACAGAAGAGCCAGGGGAGACGTAATAGAACTGTACAAGATACTTCATGAAGAGTATGATAAGGAGACAAATGACTTTGTAAACCTGTGGAGCGATGTTTCAGAAAGACACAGTGTGCGAAATTCCATGATGATCACCCCCCCCCCCCCAAACCTGCACATCAATGCGGAGACAAAATGACTTCACAGTACGGGCCGTGAAAAGATGGAATGATCTTCCAGAAGAAGCCATAAACAAGATCTCTAAACTCATATAAGAGCAGACTGGACAAGTACTGGAAAAAACCTGTATGACAACTTTAAGGGGGCCCCCCATAGGAACCAGAGAAAGTCTAGGGCAATGGGATGATATAGAAAAGGAGTAATTTAGTCCAACAATGGTCGCCGCAGATGTTACCAGCATGTGCTGTGGCACATATTCATGCAGAAAAAAGACACGCGATTACGTCAGAGTATTAGAATGACTCCTGAAAACGTCTGACCCTTCACCGATAACTCCCGTGTCTCAATCTCAGGGCAAACAAAACAGGAAAACTGTTGAATATTTTGAAATTAATATGACTCAAAACCATTGCTTCATCATATTAATTTCAAAATATTAAACAAAACATGCTATATATTGTAAAGAATTTATTTTTTTAGGTATTTGTCGTTGAAAGAGTTAAAAACTGTATTGAATAAAATTTCCGTAACACCATTTAGACCACTGTTTGTGACATACCCTCGACCTTGACAGCCAAGCCGCTCCTCCACGTCTCTCTTTAGCAAGCCCTCTAACACACCTCTCATTTCATTGGACATGGAATCGGGTAACTCAACATTCTGAAATAGAGCAAAGTAACATGTCGGTAATAAAAGGCAATAGAAGGATCCGATCTAATACTCAAGTATTTATCTGATGTCATAATCAATTACGTCACTAGTGAGCTGATAGCACAATCATTATGGCATATAAATTGTATGTCTTGATGAATTTATAATTTAATAAACAACCCAGTCAAATTAGTTTCAAAATATTCAACAGCTTACCCGTAAAATTACCTTGAAATTAGGATTCTGGGGAATTTACAAAACAAAGTATACACCTGTGCAAAAGTTAAGAACCACCCTATTTTTACGCACATGCGAGGGTATATTCATGTGCTATGAAGAAAGCAATAGCATAAACATTTATGTACCCATCCATCTTAGTGCAAGAGGTAATAATGCAACTAGAGGAATGCTGATTATGATGGTGGGGAAACACTGTATGTTTTTGTTTGAACTTGAAAACGAGGCCTGAATATGGTTACGTTGACACAACTGACAACTATTGCCCTACAGTTGACACACGTGGCTAGATTGTCATTAATGGTGTCTGAAAACGAAGTTTAACATCTGTGCACGAGTTTGAGACTGTCACTATTAATACCGGGTATATCCACCTTGTGCCTGGATGACGGCCTGGAAATGACGTCTCATGCTGGTCACCAACCGACTGATACGTCATTGTGGTATTCGTTGCCATTCAAGATGGAGTGCGTCTGGTAATTCCTGTAGGTTCTGCACAGGAGGATCCCTCCTTCTCACCATGTTTCCCAGAATGTCCCAGATATGCTCAATAGGGTTCATGGCAGGGCTCCTTGCTGGCCATGGTAGGGTTTCGATGACATTCTGGCAGAGGTATTCATGCACAGCTCTAGCACGATGTGGTCGGGCGTTGTCATCCATGAATATAGGGTGGGTTCCAGGTGCATGATTTACAAAATGAGGGACCACAACTCTATCCAGTATGGAATCTTGATATCTTTGTCCATTTAGTGTTCCAGGTACAGTCAACAGATCCAGCTTACAATCAAATGAGATGCACCCCCATATCATAACGGAACCTCCACCAAATGGAACTTCTTCCATGATGTTATGTTGGTCGTACGCCGTGCGTCTGGACCTCCATACACGAGTTCGACCATCTGTGGCATGAAGCAGGAACCGACTTTCATCGGACCAGTGTACCCGTCTCCAGGATCTCATGTTCCAGTGTCTTCTTTCGTTGCACCACCTCAGACGCTCCTCTTTGTGGTGTGCAGTGAGGAGAGGACGTCTGACAGGTCTCCTAGTTTTCATGCCAGCAGCATACAGTCTCCTTTTGACGGTAGACATTGACACTCTATTGCGCGTTTCCCATTGCTGGCTGAGCACTCTGCTGTTGGTGAATGGAGATCTCCTAACAAGGCGTACTAGGGCTCGATCATCACGGGCAGTAGTCTTCTTCGGTCTTCCAGATCTAGGCCTGTCCTTCACCTCGTTAGTTTGCCCATGTTTTGCAATCAAACGACTGATTACAGTATGGTTAATGTTCAGCTGTCTGCCAATCTCTCTGCATGACATACCAGTGGTATGCATGCCTATGATTTGCCATTTCACACGATCACTTAACCTTCGTCTTGCCATAGCGGTTCACAATCAAGAGCTAATTCTCTCTGTACAAATAAACCACGGTCATGAACACAAAATTCCTAATCTTGTCGCCTAAATCTGTATGTAATGTTCTACACCTCAAACTGGACTTTTACATAACTGAACACGTGTGCTGTTTCCCGCCACGCACGGACATCAAGCGGCGTGAAGTCATGCATGCATGTGCATTTCGTACTTGGAATTATGTCAGCTAACGCGGGGACAAAAAGTATGGCAGCCTAGTTGTACCATCATGTTTCTACGTTCTATTGTTTTTGCTGGTGCTTAACTTTTGCACAGGTGTATATATTGATTCAAAAACGTGTAATGGTGGGTGGAGCTAAACTAGAAATGGGCGGAGCACAGCCAGAAATTGATCTCTCCATAAGTTTACCATTACATATCTGATACCTGTTAGGTGACGCTTTTAAGACTGCTGGTTAACCCTTTAACCCTCACAGACCAGAAGTGACAACTTCTTTATGATGCTACAAATAGTTTTTTGAATATTTTGACACTAATTTTACTGGGAGCTGTTGCTGTCTATACCACGTTGTCTTGTTTGGGCCTTATGATCATTTGAGTACCTTCTGGAGCCATTGAAACCCTTCATTTTCATTTGCTCAGGCTACCAAATAAAAATATCTGGGTTTTTTAGGTGCTATGATGATTATAGTCTAGACTTGTCCTATTGAAGCCAGACATTTTTATTTTGCATCCTATGCAAATGAAAATGAAGGGTTTCAATGGCACCAGAAGGGACTCAAACGATCATAAGGCCCAGTTGTAATATCCTCTTCTCCTTACTAGACGATGCTAATAATCATTGTATCTATCCATACACCATTTAGACTATATAATAATAAAAATAACATTGTTTTTGAGGAGCTATGATCATTTTAATCTAGACTTGTCTTATTGACGCCAATGTTATTATGATATTAGTCAGTCTAAAGGGTGTTTGGATAGATATAGTGATTATTAACATTGCCTCATAAGGAGAAGAGGATATTACAATTATGACTGCTTATGTTTGTCAGTCTGTCCACATAGATATCTCAGAAACTACTGATCTTATTTCGATAAAATTTTGCCACAGATAGCCATGTTGCCATAAATAAAGATTTGCAGAGTTTTGTTGTGTTCCATATTTAAGAAGCTAGAACAGTTCAACTTCTGTCTGTACATATCTAGGAAACTGATGATTCAATTTAGCTCAAATTTTACGAGTAGAGCATGTATACTGGAAAATGATGATTCAGCAACTTTGCACTTAGTGTAGCATTAGCATGATCACTTGTGCCGATTTTGACAATGATGTTGCTAAAAGTTGTTGCTATCTCAACAGCTTTCCGTTACACAGTTCTCAAAATCTAGACCTGTATTTCCTGTATAAACATGAACATTTGGTTATAGACCCAACCAGGATTAGCAGTGCTCGTATAGTATTTAAGATTAATTAACCCTTTAACACTCATATCAGCCAAAATATGCCTTCTGCAGTGGTCTTGAGAAATGTCCATTTGCAGACCAATTAATTCAATTTTCTCATAGGAAATGTCCATTTGCAGACTCAAAAATAGTCTTCTCTTGGTCTGCAAATGTACATTTCCTATGAGAAAATTTAAATTTTCTTGAACAAATTCAAGTGTTAAATGGTTAAGATCAGAATCATGTGAAACTTACCATGGTCATTGTCATACGATCTATTTCATGTTTGTCCTTAGTTTTGTGTTGCCGGAATGGACTGTGTCTGCAAGACACAAGAAAGCATTAAATAAATACATAAATCATTGTATACTATAGCTATTCTGGTGATAGAATATGTGCTATGTACATAAACTATGCATAAAATTTTCACATGTTTATCATGCTGTCCAGCAAACATATACATGATTAACCCTTTCAACGACAAACCTCTGAAAAAGTTAATTCTTTACGATGTATAGCATATTCTGTTGAATATTTTGAAATTAATATGACTTGAAGCCATTGCTGCCTTAGCAGTTTAATAGGTAAATCTTGATACATTTCTCCATTTTATGAAAGCAGGGTGATCTAATTTTCCAAACAAACTAAAAATCCTAAGTCTTCATGTGAATTTTTTACCTTCACGAAACCTTATAGGCTTAATGTAGCATAGTGGAAAAGCAACCACACAGGTAGCACTGGTCATTAGGAGGGTTAACAACCATATAAGTAGCACTGGTCATTAGGAGGGTTAACAACCATATAGGTAGCACTGGTCATTAGGAGGGTTAGCAACCACACAGGTAGCACTGGTCATTAGGAGGGTTAGCAACCATATAGGTAGCACTGGTCATTAGGAGGGTTAGCAACCATATAGGTAGCACTGGTCATTAGGAGGGTTAGCAACCACACAGGTAGCACTGGTCATTAGGAGGGTTAGCAACCATATAGGTAGCACTGGTCATTAGGAGGGTTAGCAACCACACAGCTAGCACTGGTCATTAGGAGGGTTAGCAACCATATAGGTAGCACTGGTCATTAGGAGGGTTAGCAACCACACAGGTAGCACTGGTCATTAGGAGGGTTAGCAACCATATAGGTAGCACTGGTCATTAGGAGGGTTAGCAACCACACAGGTAGCACTGATCATTAGGAGGGTTAACAACCATATAGGTAGCACTGGTCATTAGGAGGGTTAGCAACCATATAGGTAGCACTGGTCATTAGGAGGGTTAGCAACCACACAGGTAGCACTGGTCATTAGGAGGGTTAGCAACCATATAGGTAGCACTGGTCATTAGGAGGGTTAGCAACCACACAGGTAGCACTGGTCATTAGGAGGGTTAACAACCATATAGGTAGCACTAGTCATTAGGAGGGTTAGCAACCATATAGGTAGCACTGGTCATTAGGAGGGTTAGCAACCACACAGGTAGCACTGGTCATTAGGAGGGTTAGCAACCATATAGGTAGCACTGGTCATTAGGAGGGTTAGCAACCACACAGGTAGCACTGGTCATTAGGAGGGTTAACAACCATATAGGTAGAACATGTCATTAGGAGGGTTAACAACCATATAGGTAGCACTGGTCATTAGGAGGGTTAGCAACCATATAGGTAGCACTGGTCATTAGGAGGGTTAACAACCACACAGGTAGCACTGGTCATTAGGAGGGTTAACAACCATATAGGTAGCACTGGTCATTAGGAGGGTTAACAACCACACAGGTAGCACTGGTCATTAGGAGAGTTAACTGTTGAGACATTTAACCCTTATCACTCTGATGTCAATATTGTACATTTTACTGTGTCAACAGCAATATCCTCCACCAAATTTGTTGAAAAATGAGCACCAGTTCATCTTTTAATTTAATTTGAAAATTTAAGATTTTGGCATTAGAGTGTTATGGGTTAAGAAGTCATTTTACAACTGTTACAGTAGCTGTGGTTTTTTGTTTTATTTTTTTTTGTGGGGAGGTGAATTTTACAGACAGTTTCCAACCTAATTCATTAATTAGCTAGAATTGACTATATTGGCGACCTTGATATACCATATATATAGATATATTCCAGACGCTATCTTTTGCATACATTATAAGAGGATGATGGCTTCTCATGTGGCAGAACAATAGTCATAAATACATGATGAGGTAAGACGAAGTACTTACCCTTTGAGTAATTTGTAGAGCATACAACCAAATGAGAACCAGTCTGCACTGGAATCATAGGCTGTGCCTTTAGAGAGCACCTCAGGGGCCATATAGCCATGTGTACCTCTGAAAATCAAAAGCAACAACAACTGATACTATAACACACTAACACTGTCACTGATGATACTCAATACTTGAAAACTTGAGCGATCTCTTCATTCTTCACTACCACTGCTCTCTGGAGTATAAAATGGGTACAGGTGTAAAATCTTTGGTAGTTACCTGTACTAGACTGAACTAAAACTTCACAGCGCCCAGTCAAATTGGTTTCAAAATATTCAACAATGTTTATTAAACAGTAAAGACACAATTTGTACAACAATGCTTAGTCTGTTATCAATTAAGCGTTCGTGATGAACTTAGCTATGTCATTCATGACGCAATTGATTATGAGTGATTTATGACATCGGCCTACACATCACGTAGTTGATTATGACATCATATGATTGACTGAGAAACTGTATTTATGAATTATGTAACATTACATGGTTGTGATTACTGGATAATTCACACACCCTGAGACTTATCCATGATTTGTTTCACACTTTTCATGGTTCATCAGGCAGAGGCTGCGGGTTCAAACCCGAGATCTTTGTTGTATGAGTTGACCTCGTTGCAACATCATCACGGGTGTAAAATCGTGTGTAGTTGGTCATAGATCATTATTAAAGCAATGCCAATTAAACCAGGGTTGATTATCCGTACCAGATGTGTCAAGACACCTTTAGCCAGGGAGATATTACACAGAGAACACAAGTTAATCCAGCTATGCTACCAATAGCATGTATATACCAACTCGTGGTCACAGAAAGTAAACATCTACAAAGAAATTATTAGTTATTTGGCTATAGTGTATCAATAACATATCTGTTCAATTTTCAAAGATTAATTATTTGTTAATAAATAACAGGAGTAAAAGTGATACTTATTGCAAGGGATGAGGAAAGCTTTCATCATTTAATGGTAACGATATGCTAAGAAAATGTAATTTCTGCTTAGTTAATGTCCATTTCCACCCCAAAAGAAGGCTATTTTGAAAATTTACCACTGGAATGACTAAGTTATTGAGCCAGTCACCTCTGCTGTAAATTATCAAAAATAGTCTACAATTCCCTTGACCTGCAAATGGACATTTCTCAGTACAATTGCAGCAATGGCTTCCTGTTCTTGATGAATGTCAGATTATGCAACAGAATTCCTGCATGGTTGCCTTACTAACTATTCACATGATAAGATATGCCTTATGTAATGATGCATGATACATCCAGAATTTATTATCATGTCAAAGAAGAATATTGGTTTTTAATGGCTAAGGATAAGAACATTTCTCCATGCTATGAAAGATTCTACGATTTAACCCTTTAGCCCTCGAATTTGTTCATGAAAATTTCAATTTTCTCATAGAAAATGTACATTTGCAGACCAAGAAGACTATTTTTGAAAATTTACCATTTGAATGACTGGCTCGGTTATCGAGCTAGTCATTCCAGTGGTAAATTTTCAAAAATAGTCTTTTCTTGGTCTGCAAATGGACATTTCTCAAGACCACTACAGAAACCTTTTTTGGCTGATATGAGTGTTAAAGGGTTAATATTTAACGCAATGGAAAAATCTTAGGCTGTGTGCCACTGTCATTTCTTCCCGTCATATAGGTAGTCTCATTAGGCATTTTGGTGTAAAAATAATGATTTTAAAGGTAAAATGGTGACCATTATTTTTAAAACTAATTTTACTTCCAGCTAGTTACAAAGATATTCAACAGGTTAGTTATTACATAATACTGTCAGAATCTCTTACATAGTCAAACAACGCAAAACTATCCTCTGCTGTAGTCTTATGGAATATCCATTTGCAGACCAAAAGAAGACGATTTTTGAAAATATATCACTGGAATTACTAGCTCGATCGCCAAACCTGTCATTCTGATGGTAAATTTTCAAAAATACCCCTCTCTTGACCTGCAAGTGAACATTAAATATGCAAATAATTGAATTTTCTTGACCAATCTTCATAATTAAAGGCCTAACAGGTCACAAGGCACTATTAACCATTTAACCCTTAAATTAGTTAAATAAATTTTTTCTAAGAAAATGTCCATTTGCAGACCAAGAAAAGACCGTTTTAGAAAATTTACCACTGGAATGACTGGCTCGTTTAGCGAGCCAGGCATTCCAGTTGTAAATTTTAAAAAAGAATAGTCTTCTCTTGGTCTGCAAATGGACATTTCCCAGGACAACTGCTGAAGCCGTTTTCGGCCGATTTGAGTGTTAAAGGTACTTTATTAACATGGTGTACACAATGTAAATTACATTTCAGTTTTCAGCCGACTTCCCACAAATCCCTGCACTTAATACTGTTTAACGATAACCGGAACCTATACCATAGGTACAGGTTCCAGTTATCATTAAACCGTAGGAAGGCCAAGGAATCATGTGAAGTTGGCTGAAGGCCAAATAACATAAACAAAGGAACATTTCTCAGAGGGAATGATATGGAGTATCTATATCTTAACCATTTCCCCAATTCTTAACCATTTCCACCAATTCTTAACCCTTTCCTCAATTCTTAACCATTTCCCCCAATTCTTAACCACTTCCCCAATGAATACCCCATATCTCATTTTCAAGGCACAGGGTTCCCACAGGCTTTTGAAAATTGAATCCAAGGTCTTTTCAAGGATTTTTAAGGTCAACAAATATAATTTTCAAGGACTTTTTTAAAGGTACAGTCTCCTTTAAATCCTCGTCTTGCCATCTTTTCCTCCTACATAATTCTCAATTCCACATTTTAATTACTGCATTTTAGAAACAGCTTACAGAAAATTCTGAATTGCAGATCCTGTGATTAAGATAGATATTACACAAATTTATGAATTTTCGCTTGGTCTGCCATAGCTGGAGAAGTTGGACTGACAAATTCAAGGCTTTTCAAGGAAAATCTCAATTCTGGCTAAATTCAAGCGCTTTAAAGGCCTTGAAAATGCAACATCATTTTCAAGGATTTTCACGGTTGTGGGAAGCCTGAGGCAACCATACAGGAAAACCTTTGAATAAATTGAACTTAATTTGACTGGCATGACTAATATTCAACAGCATAAGTTTTATATCGCAAAGAACATCTGTTTTCAGGGATTTATCATTGAAAGTGTTAATCTATCGGCATATAAAATATATCGCATTTGAGATCCAGGGTTGAGTATTTCTTTAACCCTGTAAATTTACTGGTCATATTCAATCAAGAAGATTTCAATTTCTGACTAATTTTAGATTTTACCACATTTCAGTGATAACGTAAACCAGAAATGTGGTTGCAATTTAACCTTGATGATTGACTTTAGGATGTTGCAATGAACTATGAAGCTTAACTTTAAATAACATACACAAAGGATAAATATAATTCAGGTCTATCAATACGCTTATCAGTGACCATGACAATGACCGTTGACATTTATGATTGTCCTATACCCGTTCGTTATCTGCAAGTTCTTGTCTGAATTTAGGCCTGTATGCCTAAACAAACATAAGTTATAAACTGCTAAGTTGTGCTAAAAGCAAAATGTTTATATGGGGAAAAAAAGGGTTTTTTTTAAAACAAAGTCACAATGGGCTTGTCCTTTGACATTTTGGCCTCAAAGACAAAGTCATTGGTTTATTGTCTCTCATTATAGGGAGGGATATGCCTGGGAGCAGTATGCTTAACTCAATATGAGATATGATACTCTAAATGAGCTCAACGTAAATTGGACAATGATGATGCCATCAACACCGCCACTGTCGATGCTACTGGACGATGTCTAAGGCATTGCAATAACATGTGATGACTTTATAAAGTCAAGCGAAAAAAATAATATCTCTGCCTAAAAATGAATATTTCCCCAAGACCAAATCAAAGGCCATTTTTTTTTTGGGCGGGATTGATCATTAAAGGGTTAAATAAATAGTAATAAAATGTGTTCATTTTTCACGCTGCAGTGGCTTCACATAGATCATCATCATATGTGACAATAGGCTATTACTAGTGGCCACGTGACACTAAGTGATTAATTGTTCTATGGCAAAAGCATCATATGTGCGTGACAGATTTTAATAAAATATAACTTTTTCAGGAAATCGCTTAATATGGATGTCCTGATGGAGTGATTGGGAACGGGTGATCATGCGGAGGCAATCATTGTTTCACTGGCCATCGCCTGATTGACAAACATCCAAGGTTGCATGAAAACAGCAAATGTGAGCGACTAAGATTAATTGTATTGCCAGAGTGAACGTCCAATACTAAGCAGCTACTGGTCAGGTTCCACTCTTGTATTTTTACTCACGCCACAATTTTGATGGATAAAACATTTGGTAATTAAAGATTTATAACTCATTAGGACCCTCATCTGAACAGTACAACTCAGAAATAATTTTAAATGTTTCCAAAACAAAATAAAACGCTCTGTTGAATATTTTGAACATAAATGGATTGGAAGACATTGCTGCCTAGGGCAGCAATGTCTTCCAATCGAATTATGCTCAAAATATTCAACAACAGATTTCTTACATTGTGTGAAAGATTTTACTACCCAACGTGTTTCAGTTTTAGGTTTGTAACCATGTTAACTTATTTATGAGCTATATTGAATCAACTTTAACATACCAAGTCAATCACAATTTTATATAAATACTTAATGGCTGTTTCATGACGAGGCCCAAGGGGGTCTGTGTCGCTCACCTGGAGTATTATGCATTTTTGTCATAATTGTTGGTGGGTGGTTTAGGCGTAGTCATCTAAATGAGTTTGTGGACATTTTTGCAAGTCCAATATGGCCGCCAAACACGCTACATATTTCCACGTAGCGCCTTCCCATGAAAAAACTTTAATGGCACTCAGTGCTTAATCATATCTCCCAAATTTCGGCCCAATCCGCTCAGTGGTTCTGGAGTCATTTTGGCAAAAATTAGGTTATCCAAGATGGCCATCAAACGAATTGGCCAATCAAGTTCCCTTGAAACAAACTTGGTGCAGCTCTTTCCCTAGATGATATTTCATGCATTTTGAATTGATCCCCCAAGCGGTTTTGGAGAAGATTTTTAAAGACATTTTAAAGCGGCCAGTTTTTTTGACGGATCAACTTCTCTTGAACAAACTTTAATGGCCCTTCTTAGTCCTTAATCATATATCACAAATTTCAGCCTGATCGCTTCAGCGGTTCTGGGGAAGAAGCCGTTTTTGCGAAAGAGGTCATCCAAGATGGCCACTGAACCATTTAGTCAATCAATTTCCCTTGAACAAACTTGGGTCAGCTCTTACCATAGATCATATTTCATGAGGCCTGAATTGATCCCTCAAACAGTTTTGGAGAAGATTTTTAGACATTTCTAAAAATCAGCCGAAATCCAAGATGTCCGCCGGCCAAATTGGCCGATCGGCTTCGTTTGAACAAAATGGAATCTCTATGCCGTAAGGATGCTCCCTGCCAAATATAATTGAAATCAGCATATAAGTTCTCGCGACGAAGACATTTTAAATTTCCCATTGCTTTAATATATGAGGTTTTGGCGGGAAAATGATCCAAGATGGCCACCAAACCGTTTATCCGACAGTTTCGAAAATTGCAAATTTGAGATCAGAATGCCCAAAACCTATATAAAACCAATTTCGGCCTCAAAACCCATCAAATAAAAAAAATCCAAAATGGCTGCCAAACACACTATAGTTTGATTGGCCCACCGCGTCCATGTTTTTTGATGGATTAACTTCTCCTGAACAAACATTAATGGCCCCTAGTCCATAATCATAAGTCACAAATTTCTGCCTGATCACTTCAGCGGTTCTGGGGAATAAGTCGTTTTTGCGAAAACTAGGTCATACAAGATGGCCACTGAACCATTTGATCAATCAAGTTTGGTTCAGCTCTTACCATAGATCATATTTCGTGAGTTTTGAATCGATCCCTCAAACGGTTTTGGCTAAGAAGATTTTTTAAAACATTTCTAAAAATCGGCCGAAATCCAAAATGGGCGTTGACCAAATTGGCGGATCGGGTTTGTTTTGACAAAATTTAATCTCTATGCCTTAAGGATGCTTCCTGCTAAATATAATTGAAATCAACCTAGTAATTCTCAAAAGGAAGACTTTTTTAATTTCCCATTGCTTTAGTATGGGAGCGTTTGGCGAGAAAATGAACCGAGATGGCTGCCAAACCATTTATTCGACAGTTTTGAAAATTGCAAATTTCAAATCAGAATACCCAAAAACCTATACAAAACAATTTCAGGCTAAAAGCCGATCAGATAAAAAAAATTCAGATATGGCTGCCAAACATGCTATATTTTGATTGGCCCACGGCGACCATGTTTTTTGATGGATCAACTTCTCTTGAACAAACTTTACTGGCCCTTAGTCCCTAATCATATCTGCCAAATTTTAGCCTGACCCCTTCAGCGGTTCTGGGGAAGTTATTTTCGCTAAAACTAGATCAACCAAGATGGCCACCGAACCATTTGACCAATCAAGTTTCCCTGAACAAACTTGGTTGAGCTCTTGCCCTGAATCATATTTCATGAGGTTTCCTTCAATCCCTCAAGCGGTTTCGGAGATCTTTAGACGTTTCTAAAAATCGGCCAAAATCCAAGATGGCCGCTGGCCAAATTGGCCAATCGGCTTCGTTTGAACAGACTTGGATCCCTATGCACTAAGGATGCTTCCTGCCAAATATAATTGAAATCATCCCAGTGGTTCTTGAGAAGTTGTTTTAAAGGAAAAGTTGACGGACAGATGGACGACGGACACACGACGGATGGTCGCCACGACATAAGCTAAGAATATTGATCATAGTTTGATCATTGGCAATAATGGCACAGTGGCACAACATGATTCGATGTCCATCGTGTTAATCTACCTGCCCAGGGTAGGGATTGCACTACATGATTCCATGTCCATTGCATTAATCTACCTGCCCAGGGCCCGTGTTCCTGAAGACCTCGTTATGTTAGCGATATCGTTATACCATACTAAACCACTGGGCGTAATGATATCGCTAGCTAACGATAGCTTCATGAACATGGGCCCAGGGTAGGGATTGCACTACATGATTCTATGTCCATCGTGTTAATCTACCTGCCCAGGGTAGGGATTGCACTACATGATTCATGTCCATCGTGTTAATCTGCCTGCCCAGGGTAGGGATTGCGCTGAGACGGTACATATTAAACACATAGTGGTCAAATCGGCCAACAATGGCCTTTGCAGTGCGTGGCCTTGAGCAGTGTTCATTTGTAGGGCAAGAAAACAATTATTGAGAATTGACCACTGAAATGACTGGCTCAGTTGCCTAGCCCGTCATTCAAGTGGAAGTTCAAACAATTCTTTCTATTTTGAAAAGAATATACATTAAATAATTTGAAACTAATTCGACTGGAGGGTGTTGCTGCTTCTAAAGGGCTTCCCTGTCAATTAATTTCCACAATATAATTCCTGTATATTTTTCTTTAAATGATTTCATGGATTAGAGTTAACAGTCGGCCTGCTGAATTTCTGCAGACAACATTTTCCATGGGGTTTAACTTTGGATATGCTAAATATTTTGAAAATGATTTGACTGGAACTTGTTGGTGGCTATGCCACCAACAACTTTCTGTCAAATTGTTTTCAAAATATTTAACAGAGTTATTGCCCAGTGGATTTATTGACCGGTGGCTTGCATCAGTCAAACAGTTACAATCTCAGAAGCTACTAGATACTTACACACTGGCATGTGGCTTTTTCTTAGAGAAATCACATGCTAAGCCAAGATCAGAAATCCTAACGTGGCCACTTTCATCTAGTAAAATATTGGCAGGCTAAAATACAAGAACACAAGAAAAAATACATTTTAGTTGATGTCACAAACCAATCAGAGATCACAGACTATCTACAAGTGTGTGTGTGCGTGTGTGTGTGCGTGCGTGCGTGCGTGCGTGCGTGCACGCCTGTGTGCAGGGTACAATTTTTTTTTCAAGTTGGGGATTCTACATTAAATGCCATATCATCCGTTCTTGTGTGAAGATTTGGGCAAAATTGGTTTGGTAGTTAGGTACAACTGCACACAGAGAGATTGACAAACATAGAGACAAACAGATTCAAAACTGACGAAAAGCTAGTATTTCCTATTTTGGCCATGACAAGAAAATGATAAAATCTCTTATGAGACTAGAAAATTCTAAACTTAATTGTGCTGAAACACAACATAACATGTCTAAAAATTGGGCTACTGAAATTTCAGAGGTAAAAAGTTAATAAATTATAATTATATCAAATTATTGTTATATTTACTGAAGGATTTTAACCTTTTAACCCTCAAATTTGTTTTAAAAAAATTCAATTTTTCTCAAATAAAATGTCTATTTGTAGACCAAGAAAAGACAAAAAATTACCGCTGGAATAACTGGATCGTTTATCGAGCCAGTCATTCCAGTGGTAAATTTTCAAAAATAGTCATTGCTTGGGCTGTAAATGGACATTTCTCAAGACCACTGCTGAAGGCATTTGTGGCCCACTTGAGAGTTAAAGGAGTTAACCCTTTGACACTCATATCAGCCAAAAATGGCCTCTGCAGTGGTCTTGAGAAATGTCAATTTGCAGACAAAGAGAAGACTATTTTTGAAAATTTACCACTAAATTTTCAAAAATAGTCTTCTCTTGGTCTAAAAATAGACATTTTCTATGAGAAAAGTGAAATTTTCTTGAACAAATTCAAGTGTTAAAGGGTTAAGACAGCGTACATGGTGCTGTTGTTTCACTGCTAATTGTCGCTGTCACCATTGTTGCATTTGCTGTTAACGCTACTCTTTGTTGTTGCCAACGTTGATGCTGCTACTATTGTTGTTGTTGTTGACGATATAATACTACACGCTTACGAGGAAGCATGACAAATGCCAGCTCAGGATTCCTAACCCTTTACGGGCTAGCCGGGCCAAACCAGCCATTGCAGTCGTCTTGAAGAATGGCCATTTGTAGGTAAAAGTGAGACTATTTTTGATATGATATGATATGATATCAGATTCTTTATCTAAATACATGTACCTAACGTTTGTAGTTTATACTACTTATTTCTTTGATCACTTAAATAATTCATGTTTTCTTTTATTTACAAATGTGTTTCCACACCCTACATATCTATCTCTCATTTGTTTTAAAACCTGATACTTATTCACAACTCTAACTATTGTTAGTACATTAATTCACATCTTTCACTCAGTGTTGCTATTGTGTGTCCACTCCATGCCTGACTTCTATATTTTCATTCAAATTGCTGGCGTGGTTCCCTGCATATCTTTCACTCAATATTAGGCTAGTGTGGTTCCACACCCCGTCTAACTGTTACTCATCAATTCGTTTGCTGGTGTGGTTCCACACCCTGCTTAACTTTCACAGTTTTAGGCTAGTGTGGTTCCACACCCCGCCTAACTTTTACACACCCAGAATATCACTCACCCAACATTAGGCTAGTGTGGTTCCACACCCCGCCTACCCGTACACATCTATTCATTAAAAAAATTTCATGGCTGGACTGACTGGTTCAATATCCGAGCCAGTCATTTCAGTGTTAAATCTTCAAAAATAGTCTTCTTTTGGCATGCAAAAAGACATCGGTAAGCAAAATTTCGTATTTTCTTGACAGATATTGTGCAATAAAGAGCTAACAACACTAAGGTGAGTTAGAACTGTTAATAGCCACACAATAATGGGTACATAATAATAGATTTTTGCCCCTGACAACCGAGACTCAGACTCTGTATGTTTACGTATGGGACATATTGTAACTCTAGATGACACTACATGCAGACCGGAAATTCCAGAGTTACACAAATGTTATAGGAAACCTGGGATGTGTCGCGTCTTGTTTATCAGTCCACGACACGCAGATCAATAGAAGGAAACAAAGCGGTACATTTGGTCTGCCATCAAATGCGCACCTGTTTATAAAGACCAGATTTTTGGAAAGCAGTGATATGGTCCTTATACCGAGCTTTAACTGACTGACTACTTGAAAGCCACCAGACAATAATTTAATGGGCAACAACTCTGGACCTGTGGAAAATTTTGAAAACAATTTGACTGAAAATTGTTGGTGGCTTAGAGTTACACCACATGGACACTAGTCTGCAGAAATTCAGCAGAGAGACAGTTAACTGCACATAGATACCCATCATGATCCTAATATAGGTTTATCTGCACACAGATACCGATCATGGTCCTAATATAGAGGTTTAACTCCGCATAGCTGCACAACATGGTTCTAATACAGAGGTTTAAGGTAGCAACAGCTTCAAGCCAAATCAGTTTTGAAATACTCAAATAAAAATTTGTTTACATCATAAAGAACCTGTCATAGCTGGTTTGTATGTAGGGCTAATGTCATATACAGTGGTTATGTATACTACTCAAATCTTGAAAATTCTGCTGTCAAAGGGCTACAAGCTTTGACTGAAGCTTAGCTAATGGTGAGGTTTCAGCCCATGCACAGTTGGCGAGACAATAGCCAGTCATTAAGCCTTGACAGCTAGCCAGGCAGACTTGCTAGATCGCTGTCTAGAATAAAATGCCAAAACATGTCACCCCGCGACGCCATCTAAATATAAAATGGGCTGACCAAGGAAATGTGCTCTTGTTAGCTATAGTTCAAGGTTATTTCTTTTCTAAGCAAAATCTTGATTGGAATTTTGGTGGCTTCTTCCATAGCTCTATGTAAATTACTCATTAATAGAAATGAAGTTTATTTACATACATATATCACAATTGTGTGGCAGGGCCGGATTTAGGACTGAGCAGTTGCCCAGGGCCTCTGAAAATTTCTATGGGGCCTCTACCAAGAGGTAGAGTTGTGCTGTGAAGACAAAAGTTATAATGTGTAAGGAGGAGTGATCCATGAGAATTACTGTGCGCTAAATATGGATGTTATTTATCACTCAGAATGCAGGAAATGGCAGCGTGCAGCCTTCCATTGACGGATGGGGGGCCTGGCATCTTCCCCTTGGAAAAAATTGAATGGCTTCTCAGAGTATATAATATTCAATTTTCTCCGCGGGGGGGGGGGGGGGGAGAGCCTCCAGACATGTGGGAGAACACCCGGTGACAATTCCCCATGCTGCTGAGCGGCTGCCATAGTAACTAGAAAACGTTGTTTGACTCTGAAGGTCTCACAATCACTGAAAATACCTTTCTCTATGTAGTAGGTAGCAATTTTATTCAAAACATTCATATCATTAAATAAAAAATAAATAAAAAGAAATACAAAGAAACAAGAAAATTGACAAAGATTGTGTGTTTTTGCATTAAAAAGCCAATTTTCACCCAAAATCTTGGACCTATAAAGGTGAATCTTTTCAAAAGCCACATCGACCTATCATAAAGAAGCTACCTGCCAAGTTGGATTAGTTATTTTAAGTGATTCTGTATGATAGGAATAGGGATAGGAATGTTTACCACAAAATGGACACAAATTTTGAGTTTTTGCATTAAGAACCCCATTTTCAACCAAAATCTCGGACCTATAAAGGTGAATTCTTCAAAAGGCACATTTGCATATCATAACTGAGGCATATAGCAAGTTTCATTTAAATATATGATGATGCTCTGTATGGACAGACGGCCAGCAAAACAGATGGATGGACAAAGACAGACAGATAGATTACTTTCGGGCTTCCACACCTTCTGATGCAGGGACCTAATAAATCTGGTCCTTTTGGACAGTACATCAAAGGCATGGCCTGTAAGTCGATGGAACCCCATACACACAAAACAAGCCTTTACAATATACAAGGTGATACATAATGCTTACATAGACAGGACTATTTATTATCTATAAATTCTATATACAGAGGTATTAATATTGTAATATAGCATTCTTATTATTAGTAGTATTAGTAGATGAAGTATCATTGCTATCCTCATCCTCATCTTTATTATCACTATCATTACCATCATATTATCTTTAGCATTATTATGCCTTCACAATACCTGTGTGCATATAAACATGTCACATTCAATTACTTTGTTGTTGTTGCAATTATTGTCATCATCATCATTGTTGTTGTTGGTGGTGATGATGGTTGTCGGTGGTGGTGATGATGGGGGCCGGTGGTGGTGATGGTGGTGATAGTGGTTGTGATGATGGTGGTGGTGGTGGCCGGTGGCGATGATGGTGGCCGGTGGTGATGATGGTGGCCGATGGTGGTGTTGCTGTTGTTGTCATTTCCCCTAACTACTATATTTTCACAGATCTATGCGATGTTGTAGTCTGGTTAACTGTTTGCTTATTTATCAGCTTTTAATGCGCAAGGATATCACATTTGTCTGAGTATTCTGCTGACAATTTGATGAGTAAACACGAAAAAAGAATAGCACACAGACCACAGAAGATAAATCTAAATTCTAAGTAGTATTAGTGTGGGTCTGTCAGTCAGATTTCTAACATTCTGACAGAGCTGCCTGTATTAACCCTCACTCCAACCGTAGCATATTGCACTAATGTTGGTCAAATCTATCCTTCTATGATGTCATTAACTCCGGACTGGTCAAGAAAATCTCTTATTCTTAACAAAAGCAAGCCACCAGACAATAATTTCAACGGGCAATACCTCTGGACGTGCTGTATATTTTGAAAACAATTTGACTGAAAGTTGTTGGTGGCTTAACCACCAACAACTTTCAGTCAAATTGTTTTTTAAATATTCTGCATATCCAGAGTTAAACCCAATTGAAAATGCAGTGTGAAAAGAGCCAGCAGACCATTAATAATTGTCAATTTGCATGCCATGAGAAGATATTTGAAAATTTACAACTGGAATGACTAGCTAGATTATCGAGCTAATTACGAACCAGTCATTCCAATATGGTCACTAAAGACACATGCCTGTTTGGCTGTGCAGTGGTCTGGGGAAATGTTCATTTACAGAACAAAACATGAGTAATTTTGAAAATTTCAAACTGGAATGACTGGCTCGATAACCGAGCTAGTCATTCCAGTGGTAAATCTTCAAAAATAATCCTCTCAAAGTCTGCAAATGCACATTATTTGAGAAAATTGATTTTTTTTCCCTTGAACATATTTGAGGGTTAAACGGTTAACACAGGTAAGTTGCCATGGAGAGTGATTTAGAAGCACCCAATGGTAGAAGTATAATAAGGTGGTGTTTATAGGCAGGTTTGACTACAAGTGCTATTCAGGAGAGAAAGGAAACCACTCAACATATTATATATTGGTGGTAACAGCAGCAAGGCTTTCATCTTGCGAATCCAATTAGTACGCTAATTAGTTCTTAGCAGCTGTACAGTTGGAATATTGAATATTTTTGAAAAGAAAGCTACCCGAATATCTTAGATGAATAGTTGTAATGGCTTTCACATACGGTATTTTCGAAACATTTGATAGATTCTGAGATAAATGCAATGTATATTATTAGATCATGGAATTATCCCCATATTTTTCGCACAAGTCGGGATTATGCCATCCCGCTCGTGCGTGCGTGTGTGTGTGTGTCGGTGTGTGTGTGTGTCGGTGTCGGTGTGTGTGTGTCGGTGTGTCGAAATTGATTGTACCATTTTACGGAATTCACCTAAATTTGGTATGTGAGTATGATTGTCAAGTGCATCAGGAGATTTACATTTGGCTCTACCACAAAGGCCTCAAAATGTGATAGTACTGACCATGGGATTTGCGATGACATATCATACATCGACCATTCAATCTAGTTAATTTGTGTCACCCAGCCTTGTGTCATTCCAATGCAGTCGCTGAATAGTCCAACCATATACAGACCCGATAATGCAGATACATGACAATGGAGGAATACAGTTTTAGCTTTGACCCGCCAATCTTTAGCTTAATCTCCACACCCACTTCACCCATTTCCAGAAAATTATACATGTAAGCTGTTAAATATTTTGAAACTAATTTGACTGGGTGCTGTTGCTGCATATGGCAACAACAATGTCCAGTCAAAATAGTTTCAAATTATTCAACAGCATGTTTAATAAATAGTAAAGACATACAATTCATACAACAATGCTTAGTCCGTCATAAATTAAACATTCGTGACAAACTTAGCTAAGTCATTCATGACATAATTGATTATGACGTCATCCTACACATCACATAGTTAATTATGAGGTCATATGATTGATGGACAAACTGGAATCCTCCATTGTGCAAGAAATATTCTGTTAACCCTTCAACACTCAAGCTGGCCAAAAATGCCTCCTTCAGTCATCTTGAAAAATGTCTATTTGCATAACCACAAGGACTAGTTTTTAAAATTTTACCACTGGAATGACTGGCTCCATAATCGAGTAGTCTTTCAGGTGATCAAATAACCCATAGCACACTGATGTCAATATTCTATCTTTTATGGTGTCAATAACAAAGAAACTAGTGTACATTTTTCAACAATTTTGGTGGAAGATTTTGCTGTCGTAGACAGCACCATCTTCCACCAAATTTGTTGAAAAATGAATACCAGTTCATCTTTTACTTTAATTTGAAAATTGAAAATTTTGACATCAGAGTGTTAAGGGTTAAAAAAAAAAATCTCTTGACCTGTAAATAGACATTTTCTATGAGAAAATTGATGATTACTTTGTTAAAACCAGTATGACGGTTTTGAAGTAGCGATACTCATATAACAGATGTGATCAGGCTAATATGAGAGTTAGTGCATGGAGATAGATTTCATCATGGCTACTACGTGGTTAAACCATTATAACAAACTGAACAAGAGATATTTGGTTCAACTCTTGCAGTAAATGGAGTTTTTTAGTCTAACATCAATAAGCCAAGCAGTTTGAGAGATTCTCGTTTGATATGTTGAAGCCTACCACCGTAGGATCACTCCACCCACGTTTCGTTGGGGCTATTAAGCAGTTTTAAATGGTTCCAGAAAATTGTAAAAAAAATCCCAGATGACCACCAAAAAAATGGACCAACCAAAATTTTGAATAGTTCTTATTTCTAGAGCCTACCATGATAGAATCCTTCCAGGCAAATTTGGTTAAAATATACCAAGTGGTTAAGGAGGAGAAAGATTTTGACAATTTCCGGTAAATTTTCATAAAATTTATGATTTTCACCCGAGCAAAATTCTGAATAGATGTACTGAAGCCCACCATGATAGTGTCCAGGGTTCATACAGTCGTCGTCGTCAGTTTCCATTCAAGGACTTTTCATGGATTTTCATGGCCGCAATTTCCAAATTTTTAAGGGCCTGAGACCAGAATGGACATGGGATGGGAAATGAATGGTAATGGATCGGATGGGGAATCCCCTGACAATACAACTAATAAGGGGCTCCGAGACCGCTAATACAAAAATGTTAATATTAGATGCTTTAAGAAAGCAATTCCTTCATTTTGACTCATGATTGACTCAGGACAACACTTTTGTATTCAATGAAAATAATTTGGGTTCAAATATTAAATTGAATTTTAAAATTCAAGGCTTTTCAAGGTATATGTCAAAATTCAAGTACTTTTCAAGTTTGTATGAACCCTGGGGTCATTCTAACCAAATTTTGTTGATTTCTAAGGTTTTATACAAAAAAAATTGACCAATCAAAATTCTGAATAGAAGCCTATCCTGATAGCATCCAATCAGCCAACTCGGCTTAAAATCTGTCAAGAGGTTAACCCTTTAATACTCATATCAGCAAAAAATGGCTTCTGCAGTGGTCTTGAGAAATGTCCATTTGCAGACCAAGACTATTTTTGAAAATTTACCACTGGAATGACTAGCCAGACATTACAATATTAAATTTTTTTAAATAGTCTTCCCTTGGTTTGTCTGCAAATAGAATTGAAATTTTCTTGAACAAATTTGAGGGTTAAAGGGTTATTGACGAGTAGCATCTGTAAAACTATGTATATAAGTTCTGAAGCCAAGCCCCATAGGGTCATTCCAACCAAATCATATTTAAATCAGCCAAGTAGTTAATGTGGCAGGAAACATCCATAGGTCATAGAGATCCAAGATTGTTCAAGCGGAGCTGATTGGGCCGGTGACCACCTGGGATCTTGTGCTGTTTTTAGCTCACCTGACCAGAATGGCCATTGGTGAGCTTAAAGGGTTATTGATGAGGGTCATTTAGAAGGCATTTAGGAGTAGCGATTTGACAATTTTCGGTAATATTTCATAAAATATAAGATTTCCACTCAACATAAATTGACCAATGAAAATTCTGTATAGAAGTTCTGATGTCTATACACATATGGTCCATCCAATCAAATTAGTTTGAAATCCACCAGGTAGAGTTTTGGGAATTTCCGGTTTATTTGTCATAAAATCTACGACAAAAAAATTGATCAATCTAAATTCTGTATACAAATTCTCAAGCCTACACCTATAGGGACCTTCCAGCCACATTATGTTGAAATCTGGCAAGCGGTTAATGAGAAGTAGCATTTTAAATCAAAGGTTTATGGGTGGATGGATGAAAGACGGATGAATGATCGCCATGGCATAAGCTCACCAATGGCCATTCTGGTCAGGTGAGCTAAAAACAGCACAAGATCCCAGGTGGTCACCGGCCCAATCAGCTCCGCTTGAACAATCTTGGATCTCTATGACCTATGGATGTTTCCTGCCAAATTTAATTGAAATTGGTCCAACAGTTCTTTAAAGGAAATGTCGATTGCCAGACAATGGATGGATGGATGGATGTGTCTTCATGCCATTTATAGTCAAATGGCCTTCCATGCCAGGTGAGCTAAAATTATAATAATTGTGGCTGGAAATACAAGCATTTCTGCTTGAGGGATGGAAATCTGTGTTCGAAAGCTGAAAAATTTGACAAGAAATGTGAACAAATATATTCCAAATGAAATATTACTAAACTTGTGGGATAAATTTCACAAAATGTCACCTCGTTCGAGATCCTCTATATCTTACATAATAATTTCCATAAATTCTTTAAATTACGCAACAACTAGACCATAAAATGGCGATAACACAGGGAATCGAAAAGCTCCATAAAGTGCTGTTTCTGCCACAGAGCAGTCAATAATTTAGGAGTCGAGCCAGTCCGGTCCCACTTGATCTTGTGCATCATGACCATCATTAAAGGTCATATATGTAGAGTGTATTTTAAGACATTATATCCAGTCCTTCCAAATCATATAGCTCTTATAAATTTGCTAATACATGACATATTTTTATATTTATTGCCGATAAAGTACATAACTTTAGAATATCGCATCATGAATTACCTCCCTTGAATTCCAAGCAGCTGTGATGTCATAGTGGAACAACCGCTAAGCAAAGCTAGTACAGGCAACACTGTTTAACCGGGGTAACTTTTTCATTTCATTGTATTTAGCAATGAATTTTGAAATAGACAATGATCTCAATGATATTCCCGGTAGACATTAGTCAAAAGTTTATAATAGCGCTGATGCCATATTTAAATATGAATATCTCGGGCACAAAACACCACCACCCCCCCACCCACCCTTTTTTTTAGATGAGATCTGCTTCGAGAAAATATCTGTGTGATTCTGTAGATACTGTATTTTTACGACACAATATCTTGCTACATCCAGTATTGGGGGGATGGCCGTCAAGCGCAGATTTAGGATTTTATTATTGAGTTAGTCCAATATTGGAGAGGTATCTCAGTGTGATTCTGTAGATACTGTATTTTTACAACACTATATCTTGCTACATCCAGTATTGAGGGGGATGGCCGTCAAGCGCAGATCTAGGATTTTATTATTGAGTTAGTCCAATATTGGAGAGGGTCCATGAGTGAGGGCGTTTGCGGAGATATGGGCGGGCTGGTTCTTCTCCCAGAAAATTCTGATGCTATGCGAAGTCATTTCATGCATTCCATTTGATAAACAACATATCTGTTTTGTATCCAAACTGCGCCTATAATTTAGCAGAATCTGTTATGATTTTCCAGATGTGTCTCTAGTCCCATAACTTATGAATTTACGCATAACGACACTCACTCTCCCACACTTTTACTGGAGTAATTTGTAGGTTTACGTACTAGAGACAAATGCTGGCCCCGAGTGTGTACAATTGTCGCGTATACTGAAAACGCACATATATGAGTGAAGATGCGCAAAAAACGTGACAATAATAATTTATAACAGGTGGGTAAGATGAACTAAATTGTCATATTTAGATAGGCCTACGTTTATTAACAGTGCACAAATTTACGTTGGATAGCTTACGCGTCGAAGACTGTCAAAATTGTTTGTTTACTATAAACTTTCATTGACGTCCGCATGAACTGAAAGAGAGACGATCGATAACCGATATGTCAGTCTTCCTATGAATCCGTTCATCTGCTACTATTTATTCACTTCCATCACACGGAATGCTTGTTTTATCGCCCGGTGGTAATTTTCAATATACCTGGTGGTAATTTCTCAAAATAATATGCTTTGCATCAACGTGAAAATATGCAGGCCCGTCGATTCCCCAACTGGCAGCCCCTCTCCACCCCATACACCTTCATCCCCCCCCCCCACCATTCAACCATTGCTACGGTCATGTAATATCGATTATTTTTCTTCGCATATGCAACTGTAATCTTACTAGTGACACAGGCCTATGCAGGTTAGGTAAAACCAGAAGGGTTTCTGATAAAACCTACAAACAGTTGGTCTCGAAAATGATGAGTATATGCTAGGCTTTAAAAACTCACACACTTGTACATTAAATTATCTTGTCATTTACAGGCTAATTTTGTTCACGCACATTTCTATCGAGCCAAAATCGCCATTGAAGCAATCGTGTTCTCAAACATCTCTGGAAACATAAAACCGAGAAAAATCTGCCACATTGCTTTTTCGTAGCTGTTGCCGTTTTTGCGTGATTCTAACTACACACCCACCCGTAGGCCTAAACCATGCAGCCCACATAGCCACAGGAAACATGTTAGAATTAAAGAAAATTCCTTGAGATCTCAATAAAATTTTTGTTTTAGACGGATAAGAAATCTCTAGGTGACCTACGTGTGTCTGTTTTATGTATGCACATCTATTTAATTCAGCAACAAAAACTGTCATTCCGCCATGTAGGCTATATTATGTATGTTAAATAACAGCGCGTATTAGACTCTATGGTCAGTTGTTTATTTAGGGTTAAAATCAATCAACATGTAACTTTCTATTATTTTTATTGGCATAAGACCTGAAAAAGCTATTTTTATCTTTGCCTGATCGGGAAAATGCAACCAAACTGTACTTATTTCCTGCTGAAGTTGAACGAAGCTGCATGTATTCAACGTTACGGTATAATAGGTTGTTCCACTATTACGTCATTATTGATGTTGAGGAGCACAAAATCAAGGGAGGTAAGTCATCACGTAATTTTGTGTAATCGATCATAGGCCAACTTCACAGCTTAATATTAGCTATTTGGTGAATGTTAGACGCATACAGCGGGTTTGTTATTAATTACTATACAATAATGCCTTAAATACTTGCAAAATTGTATATAAAAGGGATTTCTCCAAATATGACCTTTAAAGCTTATTCCTTTTATCACAAAATCCATAACAACTCATGGTTCATATACTAGTAAACTAGCTGAATATTACAAACTAAGAATTTGGCAGAATCAAATGTCTTGCGTATGTACATTATTGTCGATAAAGTTCAGATCTTGGAGAGCATGTTATTTATTTAGCGTGTTTGTCATTTGTTAAGATGATGCTAGAATATAAAACAAGAGACCAAGGATCTGTATCACTCATCTGAAACGTTGAAATTTCAAGCAGAAATGATATGTCAAAATAGTCTGTAGGGCACTATAAATTTTTGCCAGGCGGCTTAGTAGTATATTGGACAATTTTCAGGATATATATTTGGAAATCAAAGAATGCCTGCAAATAAATTTACCAATCAAATACTGAGTAGTTGTTTAAATAATTTTCTGAACATTTTCAGAAATGCAAGATTTCCACTGAAACAAAAAGCCTTCAAGCATTTAAACAAGAGGCCTGTGGCGCTCGCCTGGACCATTGGCATTTGCATTTAAATAGACATGATGGATGAGTTTCGGAAAATCCAAGATTGCTACCAAAGAATTTACCAATCAAGCCTCTCGTTTAATATGTTGAAGCCTACCGTCATAGGATCGTTCCACCCAAGTTTTGTTGAAATCAGGTTATTGATTGAAGTACCCTTTTTAAATGGTTCGGGAAAACTTTCAGAAAATCAGAGATTGCTGCCAAAACACTGACCTATCGAAATTCTGAATAGAATTACTAGAGGCTATATAACAATAGGATCCTTCCAGCCAAAATTGGTTGAAATTGCCCAAGCGATTAATGAGAAGTAGCATTTTATATGAATTCCCATTTATCGGAAAACCCAAGATGGCCACCCTGAAAATCAAGCTGTCAAAATTTTGTATACAAGTTCTGAAGTGTACGGCCCTCAAGTTCTTCCAGCCGAGTTTGGTTGAAATCGGACAAGCGGTTAATGAGGAGTACTAGCCTTTTAACTGATTTCCCAAAATATTCAGAAAATCCAAAATGGCCGCCGGAAAAATTGTTCATTCAAAATTCTATATGCAACTTCTAAAGCCTACCGCTATAGGCTCATTCCAGCCAGTCTGGTTGAAGTCGCCCAAGCAGTTAATGAGTAGATGATTTTCGGCCATTTTTTGGATAATTCAAGATGGCCACTGAATAAATTGACGCGTTGAAGCATAGCACTTTAGCATCCTTCCAGCCGAGTTTGCTTGAACTTATTCAATCGGTTAATGAGTAGCCTTTTAACTGATTTCCCAAATTTTTTGAAAAATCCAAGATGGCTGCCGGAAAAATGGACCAATCAAAATTCTGTATACAATTTCTGAAATCTACCGGCCTAGTATCATTCCAGCCAAGTCTGGTTGAAATTGCTCAAGCAGTTAATGAGGAGTAGCATTTTAAACAATTTCCCGCCATTTTTCAGAAAATCCAAGATGGTTGCGGGAAAAATTGACCAATCAAAATTCTGTATAGATGTTCTGAAGTATACTAGGCTAGCGTTCTTCCATCCAAGTTTGATTGAAATCGGCCCTGCTGTTATCGAGGAGTAGGCTTTTAAGTGATTTCCAGGAATTTTCAGAAAATCCAAGACGCCACCGGAAAAATTGACCAATCAAAATTCAGTATACTAGTTTCGAAACGTACCGGCCTAGTATCCTTCCAGCCAAGTCTGCTTTAAATTGCTTAAGCAGTTAATGAGGAGTAGCATTTTAAACGATTTCCCGTTATTTTTTGGAAAATTGAAGATGGCCACCGGAAAAATTGACCAATCAAAATTCTGCATACAAGTCCTGAAGGATACCACGTTAGGGTTCTTTCATCCAAGTTTCATTGAAATTGGCCCAGCAGTTGTCGAGAAATCGGCTTTTAAGTGATTTCCAGATGTTTTCTGAAAATCCAAGATGGTCACCAGAAAAATTGACCAATCAAAATTTTGTATACAAGTTCTGAAACATACCAGCGTACTATCCCTGGACCATTAGCATTTGAACTATTGGAATTTGAACAGACATAATACTTTATATTCAGCAGTAAGACCTAAAATATAAAATTGGGAATTCAGTACAATCAATATTTAGTGGGAAATTAATGATGAATGCTGACCACACAATCAGATTGAACCGTAGGTTCCATTCATCCAATAACAAAATCTAATATGGCCATCAAACCTACAATTTTTATTGGTCCATAACAACCATGTTTTATCAAGAATCAAGTTCTCTCGAACAAAGTTTAATCACCCTTATTTATCGATGAACTTAAATCTAATGAGTTTCAGCCTGATCCGTACAGCAGTTCCTGAGATGTCATTTTGGAGAAAAAGATGGCCACTGGAAGAAGTGGTTAATGAGGAGTATCGTT
Source organism: Chaetoderma sp. LZ-2023a (assembly GCA_034401795.1). Lineage (NCBI taxonomy): Eukaryota > Metazoa > Mollusca > Caudofoveata > Chaetodermatida > Chaetodermatidae > Chaetoderma > Chaetoderma sp. LZ-2023a. The sequence goes on along the minus strand of CM067370.1, from coordinate 108,839,846 downwards.
TTAAATGATTTCCAGCCATTTTTCGGAAAGTTCAAGATAGCCGCTGAACAAAGTAACCAATCAAAGTTCTGTATACAAGCTCTGTAGGGTCTTTCCAGCCGAATTTGCTTGATATCATTCAGGCAGTTAATGAGGAGCAGCATTTTAACTGATTTCCCGAGGTTTTCAGAAAATCCAAGATGGCCACCGAAAATATTGACCAATCAGAATTCTCATTAGAGCGTTGAAGCCTACCAGCAGAGGATTAATCCGCCCAAGTTTCGTTGAAGTTAGCCCATTTAGATTGGAGTAGTAGCGTTTTAAATGATTTCCGGAAAGTTTTTGGAAAATCAAGGCAACCATAAAATTTTACATCCTAAAGCTAATGACACATATGTCTGATTTGCATCCGACAATCACATCCGTATATAGTTGTCCATTTTTTTTTCACATCCGATTAACACCAACACATATATCAGATATAATATCAGCGTTATTGTGTGACGACACACTACTTCACCATGATTTAGTATATTCCTTTACAAGAGGAAAACTATAAACACCTGGAGCATAGGCATTGCAACTTAACCCTTTAACACTTAAAACGGCCAAAAACAGCTTCTGTAGTGGTCTTAGGAAATGTCAACATGCAGACCAAGAGAAGACAATTTTTGAAAATTTACAACTGGAATGCCTGGCTCGATAACCGAGCCAGTCATTGCAGTGGAAAATTTTCAAAAATAGTCTTCTCTTGGTTTGCAAATGGAGTTTCTATGAGAAAGTACAAAATTTCTTGAATAAATTCGAGGGTTAAAGGATTAAGACCATTACCTATAAGTCGATCCCTAAGGCTGTGGTTCGAATTGCAACAACAATGATGCTTCCTACCAAATTTAGTTAAAATCTGTCAATATTTTTAATTTTCCCATTGCTCTTTTCACATTGCATTTTTCTCGGGAGAAAAATCAAAGATGGCCACCACCTTGGAATCACTTTATCCAAAAGTTTCAAAACTGGCAAATTTGCAATCAGCATACCAAAAGAAATATAGCAAAACCAATTTCATCTTCAAAATACATCAAATAAACAAGATGCCCAAGGGGCCTGCGCCTGGAAGATAGGCATTTCGACTAGAAAGACCATCGACTATAAGTAGAATCCTAATGTTTTGGCTAGAAATGCAATAAGAACTAGGTCATCCAAGATGGTTGTCAAGTAAATCAATCCATCAGGTTCGCTTGAACAAACTTGGTTCAGCTCTTAGATGAAGTTTCCTGAGTTTTACATCAATCTGTTAAGTGGTTTCGGAGAAGCTCTTTAAAGATGTTTCGGCAAAAACCCAAGATGGCCACCGACCAAATTGGACGACGGGTTTTCTTTGAACAAAACTGTATTTCTCTAAGGATGCGTTCTACCAAATATAATTGATATCGGCTCTGTAGTTCTCGAGAAGACATTTTGATTGGCCTATGACGGCCATGTTTTTCATATGTCCCAAATTTCAGCCAGATCCGTTCAGCGGTTCTTGAGCAGACATCATTTTCATGAAAACTATGTCATCCAAAATGGCCACCAAAGCTTTTGGCCAATCAAGTTCCCTCGACCAAAATTGATTAAGCTGTTGCCCTAGTTTCATGAGTTATGAATCCATCAACTTCACTTGAACAAACTTTGATGGCCCTTAGTGCCTAATGATATCTCCCAAATCTCAGCCCAATCCGTTCAGTGGTTCTGGAGTTGTTTACGTAAAAACTAGGTCATCCAAGATGGCCAACGAAGCATTTGGCAAATCAAGTTCCGTACACCAACACTTGGTTCAGCTGTTATCTTAGACGATCCTTGATGAGTTTTCAATCGATCCCACAAGCAGTTTCGGAGATTTTAAACAAGAGGCCCAATGGGCCTGTATCTCTCACCTGGAACATTGGCATTTCAACTAATCTTACTTAAGTTTTACTTACATCCATCGGTGTCGCTTCCAATGACTCAGTCAAATGGTTTAGTTTTCGAGATATTGAAAACAGTCTCTGGACTGGTTTTTTGCATTAGTGATTTTGAACAATGTTTAAGCAAAAACTGTCTCACAGCTGCAAGCCAGCGCAGTCAATGATTTCAATTTTCAAAAGCTCCTGACTTGTTGAATATTTTGAAAACAATTCGACTGAAAGTTGTTGGCGGATTAGCCATCAACAACTTTCAGTCCAATTGTTTTCAAAATATTTATCAGGTTCAGAAATATAACATTTTGAATATGTCGTCTGCAAAAACTCAGCAGTCAGACGATTACTAGAGGATTAAATACAATTGAAGAAAATGGTCTCTAACGGCAGGTAGGTGGTCTTTATAGCAGGTTATTCCGTACCACCACACAATCCATTTAAGACATGCACATCTGGCTGAATCACCGAGTTAGCAGCAGGGGTAGGAACAGCAACAACTTTCAATCAGATACATTTCAAAATATTTTTAAGAGCATAGATGTCAGAGCACATAATACATATCTTAAATATTTAGGCAGTGATGGAAAGGTTAATCTGTTAATTGGAGTTTAATCTACTTTGGCAATAAAATCTGACATGGTGATAAATCAGTGGACGGTGGGAACAAACCTGTATTTCCCCTATGAATGTGAGACTATAAATATTTAAGGGTGATAACTCTGGCATTTGACATCCTATCAGCTTCATTTTCACAACACAGATATTAGATGTCGACATTAACATTGTGACCAGGTTTGGTGTTAATCCGTCAAGAAATAACAAAATGAGCCGCCATTGTTGGTGACGGACAGACAGACGGACATACAGAAGATGGACAGGGGCATCGCTATACGACAGCTGACTGACAAGTAAGCTGAGTTAAGAAAACCAATTTTGGCTTCAAAATCCATCAAATAAAAAAATTGAATATGGCAGGCAAACACGCTAAATTTGATTGGTCCACGGTGGCCATGTTTTTTACCTATGAACTTCCCATGAACAAACTTTAATGGCCCTTAGTCCATAATCATATCCCCAAACTTTCAGCCCGATCCATTCAGCGGTTCTGCAGAAGTCGTTTTCACTAAAACTAGGTCATCCAAGATGGCCGCCGAACCATTTGGCCAATCAAGTGCCTTTGAACAAACTTGGTTCAACTCTTGCCCTATATGATATTTCGTGAGTTTTGAATCGATCCATCAAGCGGTTTCGGAGAAGATTTTTAGAGGTTTCTAAAAATCGACCAAAATCCAAGATGGCCACAGGCAAAATTGGCCCATCGACTTCCTTTGAACAAACTTAGATCTGTATGCCCTAGGGATGCTTCCTGCCAAATATGATTGAAATCGGCCCAGCAGTTCTTGAGAAGTCGTTTAAAGAAAAAGTTGACGGATGGATGGTCAGACGGACCCTATGCCACGGCATAAGCTCACTTGGTTCTAAAAATTGGTCAAAATCCAAGATGTCCACTTCCCAACAGACCAATCAGCTTCATTTGAACAAACTTGGATCTCTATGCCATAAGGATGCCTCCTGCCAAATATAATTGAAATCGGCACCGTGGGTCTTTAAAGAAAAAGTTAACGGAAGAGGCATAAGCTAACTTGGCCAGCAGAGCTAATAAAACTACAAGAGCTACCAATGAGAAGGGGAGAGGTGAGGGAGGGGAAGGCAGTGGGATGGAGGAAGGAAGAGTGGAAGTGAAGGAATGCAGAAAATGTAAGGTGAAATGAGGGATAGGGCTGGGCGGTATTGACATCTGGGTGACGATAATGATATCACAGGAAAATACCGTGACAACGTGTAATACCGCAGTATTCTGGTGGCTTATGTCCCGAGAATATGATGATGATGATGATGAACTTAACGCTTGCCAGGGAAAAGTTAAAAATATGGCGGGCAAGTCAATCTCATATATCTGGCAACCTGTTATTTTTGGAAAAAATATTTTTCTAGCGCAATTTCTATCTGTCAATGGCCAGTAGATTGCATTATCAGCTCCGGTACAGCTGTCCGGTAACATAAACATTCCATTCTTACAGAACGGTGCGATCCCGGTTACTAATTTCAACAATAAAAATTATGTCACGAATCAGCTTAGAGGGGGAGGGGGGCTAATTCACCAGTAATGAGAAATGTCTTGCGCGACTGCGCAGTCGTACTTAATAATAATCGATAATGTGCAGTCATAGTTTCTGATTGGCTCGTGGGATATCCGATGTCATTAGGCATGAATGAAAATTACTATCGTAGTAAGATTTTGATCACGTGCCTTGTTGTTATTCATAATGAATTAATCACATGATATATTTCAACGATCAATATTGATGGATAATGGCGGAAGGAAAATCTAGTCACTGTGCCGCTTTTAAACACAGTAAGGAAATATCTTAGTGCCAACTTTGATGGGATATATGACCCAATATATTATTATTGGAAGGTTCCAAGAGTAATACCACCCGATATTTGAGTGGTTCATTGCTTTGGAGCGATCGAGAAAACAGGACTATATGTCAGGAAAACTTGTGCGTAGTAACTCTAATTTCTAGTAAATCGCATTTCCAGTAAATTGTCAGTTTAAAAAGTACAAGCTAAGAAGGGTCAAGCTTTCTACTAAATGTTGTTTCAAAATTGTGGCGGACTTGCAGGTTATTGTTTTATATTAGAAATGTAAACACGGAAAACTAGGACATTATTTGGATTTATCTTTACCATTGTGATGAGCTGGATTTATAAAGTGGAAAATACCGTCGCCAGCATATTAGCAATACCGTCGCTGACGGTATTGCGGTATTGATAGTATTTAGAAATGCAATGATAACACTAACAATATTATCGCGGTTATCCCGGTATTATTGCAAAACCGCCCAGCGCTAATGAAGTAGAGGAGGTAGAGAGGCATGGAGTATGAGAGGGAAGGAGAGGGAGGTAGAGAGGCATGGAGTAGGAGAGGGAGGCAATGAGGGAGGGGGAGAGAAAAGGGAAGAGACAGGTCAGGGGGAGGGAAAGTGATGGAGGGTCGACAGCATGGGGAAGGAGGGTAGATGTAAACGGAAAGGAAGGCGGAGTGTAAGTGATGAGGGGGAGGTATAGAGGGGAGGAGGGGAGTGTGTCAAAGAGGAGAGAATAGGGAGGAGAGTGAGAGAAACAGAGGGAAAGTGAAGGCGAGAGGATGGAATAATGATAGAAGAGAAAGCAAGATGTTGATTTGAGGTAGAGAGGGGGTGAGGAAGGGAGACAAGAGGGAGGTGGAGGCAAGGAGGGAATGGAGCTTTGCTTAATGAAAGTTTTACAATGATGGCCCACAACAACCTTGAGCAAGGGAGCAGACAATAATTTTGCATCAACCTTACTATGGCCCAGACATTTGATTTAGTGACATTATCTCTGTGAAGACTTTGTATACCAAGGTAACAATGGTGTTGACCATTGAGCTAATGCCAGTGAGCGGCTTCCTCTTGGCATAGGCAACCATATGTCCAGGTTTAGTTCAAATTGTTCATTTTGACCCTGAAATACATGGCAAGATGTAAAGCTAATACCAAAGATATATTTCTAAAAATTGTTTGTCCTGATCCCAAAATGATTCATGATATGGAAAATTAGTCACCTCTCCAGACTGAAAGTGACTGAGATGGACCAAGATGGTCACAAAAGCTCCAATCAAGGAAAATTTGTTACATCTCCGGGATGTAGAAATAATTAGATCATAACCAAAATATATTTTTGTAGCAATGTCATGATAACCCTGACTCTTGACGCATGCTTGATCTAATGGCCTCAATGTCAATGTCATGTCTCATCATCAAGACATCATAGTCAACCATGTGTTCAAGGTTAGTTCAGCAGAACCAACCAGTCCTGAGATAAAACTAGATACTGAGTTAAACGCCAAAGCTTAGCCCTTCAATAGTCACACCGGTCCAAACAAGACACTGCAGTAGTCTTGATGAATGTCCATTCGTGGGTCAAGAGAGGACCATTTAAAAAAGAGGTATCAGAAGATACCAATATCTCGCATTTTTACGTTACCGCAGGATCCGGCTGCCGCAGGAGCCGGTCTGCCAGGACTAAATATTCTGTGAAAAAATAATGTACATAATACATATATAGAATTAGATTGCCCATTTGACCCCTGGCAACTTCCCTCAGATTGAGTCAAGAACAAAATAATTTGTTGTACTGTAATCTACTAACTACAGGCTTCCAAAATGATATGTGACATGACCACATATGATTTTCTACCCACCATTTCCCCCAGCCCTGCCCCTGGGGGTGATATAAAAATTCCAATGTGTCATTCACATCGCTGGCCATATGTGTAATCATAGCGAAAGTTTCAAGTTTCTATGTGAAATGGTCTAGGTGCGTTACAACCGATTGGTGCCCACTTTTGACCCCGGCACCTACTCTCAGTTTGATCCAAGATCAAAATAATTCCTTATACTGTAGTCTACTCATCATTGGCTTGAAAATGATATGATCACCTTTGGATAAAATGTGCAATCATCACCAAAGTTTCAAGTTTCTATCTGAAATGGTCTAGGACGAGTTGCATTACAATCGATAATTACTGGCCAATTTTGACCTTTTGAGCCCTGGGCCCAGCCCCAGGCAGGGTCAGAACAAAATTCCAAAGTGTCATGCACATCTTTGCCCATATGTATAACCATCCCCAAGGTTCCAAGTTTCAAAAGCAAGTCTTTGCTGATTAAATTGTCATTTGAAAAAATCTTAACCACAGCATAATACATATAACCGGGATGCAAATCAGGCCTAAAATGATCAAAGTCCAAATACCCCAAAAAATATGGAAAAAATCTGCAAATCAATTTCTTTTGATGTGGGCTAGTCGTAAGCATGGTATAGAACAAATCTGTGAAGTTTTACTGAAATCCGATAATCCCTTGTGGGTGCAAATGTCGGTTTAAAAAACTTAACACAGTCAAGAATCATAACCAAGATATATAATTTGTGCAATACAAATCAGCCCTAAAATAATCAGAGTTCAAACGGTGAAAAAATCCGGGGAAAATGTCAAAGTCTATTTTCTTTTGATGTGGACTAGTCCTAAGCATCGTATAGAACAAATCTGTGAATTTTTATTCAAATCGCCCAACAAATTCAGAAAAAATGTCAAAGTCGATTGCCTTTTGATGTGGACTAGTCCTAAGCATCGTATAGAACAAATCTGTGAAGCTTTATTCAAATCGACCTACCCCTTGTGGGTGTAAATGTCATTTTTAAAAAACTTAACGCAGCAAAAACCTATACCTGGCTATATAGCCTGCATACAAATCAGCCTTAAAATAATCAGAGTTCAAACAATGAAAAAATCCAAAAAATGTCATAGTCGATTTTCTTTTGGTGTGGACTAGTACTAAGCATCGCATAGAACAAATCTGTGAAGTTTTATTCAAATCGCCCAACCTCTTGTGGGTGTAAATGTCATTTGAAAACACATCCAAGAACCATAACCAGGATATAATCTCCATGCAAATGAGGACTAAAATAGTCAAAGTTAAAACGGCGAAAGAAAATGGAAAAAATTTGAAAGTCGATTTCTTTTGGACGTGGACTGGACCTAAGCATCGTATAGAAAAATAGAATTTTTTTTTTTTTTTAATCGGATAACCCCTTGTGGGTGAAAATGTTGTTTTAAAAAAACTTAAAAATATTCAATCTTCAAACATGATAAAAGTATGGAAAAAATTATACAATCAATATAATTTTGATGCAGACTAGTCCTAAGCATCCCATAGAACACGTGTAATTGTTTTTCAAATTGGATAACCGCAAATGTCATTTAAAAAAGATTAACCTATCCGGACGCCAACGCCGACATATTTTCCTCCTCTCCCAAAATCTCTTTTTTAAACTTTGTGAAAATGCGAGATAAAAAACCGTAACACAGCCAAGAACCATAACCAGGATATAATCTGCATGCAAATGAGCACTAAAATAGTCACACGCGGGAAAAAAATGGAAAAAATTTGAGCCGATTTCTTTTGTATGTGGACTGGTCCTAAGCATCGCATAGAACAAATCTGTGAAGTTTTTAAAAAAATCGAATAACCCCTTGTGGGTGAAAATGTCTTTTTAAAAACCTTAACACAGCCCAGAAAGATAACCCTTGACAGATAAAATATTCTATGTTCAAACATGATAAAAGTATGGAAAAAACAAGAGGCCTAAGGGGCCTGTATCGCTCACCTGGACCATAGGCATCTCAACTGGAATGGTCATTAACAATAAGTAAAACTCTAATGAGTTGAGCAAACTTGTAACAAGAAAACAGAGGCCATGTTTCTTTATGTATTAACTTCTCTTGAACAAACTTTAATGGCCCCAAAATTTCAGCCCACTCCGTTCAGTGGCTCTGAAGATAAGTTGCTTTCAGGAAAACCAGGCCATCCAAGATGGCCGCCCAACCATTTGGCAAATCATGTTCCCTTGAACAAACTTGGTTCAGCTCGTGCCCTAAATGATATTTTATGACTTTTGAATCAATCGCTCAGTTTCGGCGAAGATTTTTAGACATTTCTTAAAATCAGCCAAATCCAAGATGGCCGCCGGACAAATTGGCTGAGTTTGAACAAACTCGAGTTGCTACAACCTAAGGACGCTTCCTGCTAAATATAATTGAAATCGGCCCAGTAGTCCTAGAAGACATTTTAAATTTCCCATTGCTTTAGTATGGGAGCTTTTGAAAGGAAAGCGATCCGATAAATGCTAAAAGTCATCATCGGGAAACCAATTTTCAACATGGCCACTGAGGACTGGTGGCCATCTTTGATTTTGGATCATTGTCAATTTCTCTAGGTTTCTTCCCCATGCCCAGTTCAACCACCCTATATGAAGTTTCAAAATGATACAAAAAAATGGTAATGGAGTTATTAACCGGAAAACAATTTTCAAGATGGTCACTGGTGGCTGGCACCCATTTTGGATTTTGGATCATCCTCAATTTTGATAGGTTTCTTCCTTTTATTTAGTCTAACCACTCTATGCAGTTTCAACGCGATCCAATAAATGGTAACAGTTATTGTTCGGAAACCACTCTGCTACTGCCCGCCCGCTGGGATGGCACCATCACATAATAACCCACTAATCTTTTGGTGGGGTATAAAAATAGACTTCTCTTGGCCTGCAAATGCATATTCATTAAGCAAAGACTTCAATTTTCTCATAAACCTTGACAACTAAATCACTAAAAGTCATGACCTTGATGTTTGACCTCCAGGTCATAATACTGCATCCTCCTTGTAAAGGAAAGTAGTATGTATCCAAGATCAGAATCGACTGAGACTAACCAATTCTGGAGGTTAAACCGTGATGTGGAGATAAATAAAAAACACGTAATACTGAAAACAGTTCGGTAAATATTCTGGACAAAATGATTGTAATGAACACTACGCGAAACGTATCCTGTGTGGGTGCTGAAACCAATCTCTCACGGGCACTTAACCTGGATTTACTCAGGAGTCATTAACGCATAACAATAAATAACTTGGCCCAATAGACGCTAGGCATCATCGGAGTTAGATTATTCGAAACATGTTGGCAAAAGGTTATTCTCATCACTAAAATGTCAATCACTAATGACCCGCTATGAATTGTTAATGCACTTTCAGTCATAGAACGGTCAAATGTCATCTAGCCACTGAGATCCAATTGCCTTTTTTCTCTACAGGTAATCATCATTCAAAAAACGTATCTTATAGTTTAAAAGAAATCAATGAACTCAGAGTATCTGATATCTGTTAACACTTTAACCCTTGGCTTCCTGTGTCTCAATTGACCTTTCCAATTTATCCATCCATCATCTGACGTCATAATCAACTAAGTGACGTGTAGGATGATGTCATAATCAATTATGGCACGAATAACTCGATTTAGTCCGTCTTTAACACTTAATAGACTGATAAGTTGTACAAACTGTATGGCTTTATCATTTAATAAACATTCTGTTAGATATTTTGAAACTTATTTGACTGGGCGCTGTTGATGCCTATATTAGTTTCAAAATATTAAACCGCTTACCTGTATAGATTGCTGGAAATTGATAGTCCGTGAGATCCAGGATCGATCTATCCCAACATGAGCGAGGTGTGGGTGGAGCATAGCTAGAAATGGGCGGGGCATAGCTAAACTGGAAAGGTCAATTTCAAGACAAGTATACAATAAAGCTGTTGAATTTTGTGACTTTACAAAATAAAGAACGTTATTTCTGGACTGTAATGGTTTAACACTCAAACTGGCCAAAAAATGGCTTCTATAGTCATCTTCAGGAAATGTCTACTTGGAGACCAAGAGAAGACATTTTTTTAAATTTACAACTGGAATGACTGGCTCGATAACCAGTCATTCCAGTGGTAAATTAAAAATAATTGTCCTTTCTTGGTTTGCAAATTGCCCTTTTCTTTGAGAAAATTGAAATTTTCTTGATCAAATTTAAGGCTAAAAAGGGTTAAGCGTTAACTGGATATTGCCGATCTAAACAAGTTTGATTGGCATCTATCAAGTCCCTGATTCCAGGTCCCATTCACGCCATTCTAGGCCGGTTTTATTTCAGTCTATTATTGGTAACTTTCTCGGCTTTACACTGGTACCAATTTATATTCCTGGGTGGAGAGAGGCAACGAGGAGTGAAGGAGATTGCCTATGTTTCCAGCGATCGTCAGTTGGACGAACAGAGATGCGATCCCAGGGTCACCGGTTTCTCTGCTCGTTACCACCTGAGCTACTGCCTTCTCGATCTGGCCATTTACCCTGGCATCCTAATATCTAGAGCTTAAAGTTCTCATATACTGATGAATAGAGGGTAATTTACAGAAGATATGCAATATTTGTTCGATTTGTGCACAATTTACCCAAAATGCAATGTTCAGATGCCATATTTGTTGCACCAATTAGACGTCGTATTATTTGAGTCTGTACTGACTGACAATTCTCAAGCAAAAACCTCTCTCTCGCAATCGTGCAAGTGATTATTTGTTACCTAATTTTTTAGATGGAAGGATTCTTATCTGTAGCTTGACGGCTCATTTAATCATCTGACTGCTGATTTTTTTGCAGACAACTTACTAAGTGATATAATTATATGGTGTCTTGCGGCAGTGAGACAGTTAATTCAATACCGTTAAGTCCAAATACATAAATTTCAAGGAAATGAGAATGCTGTTGCACATTTTTTTTCTGGCGTTCCTCACTGTCTATGGCAACATGACATTTTAGTCAAATTACTGTCAGTGTAATCAGTAGGCAATACTGACTGCCATTTTGCAACAGGTTTTACAAGAAAATATTATTGCTGCAACAAATTCAGTCAAATTATTTTTTAAATAATCATCATAGATTTCAGTTGACACTCGCTGAAGCCAGCAGATTCTTGATTGTTTTGTAATGATGCTTTTAAACATACACATATACCACGCTGTACGAACTGGTGGGAGATAAATAGAAATATACAGTACAACTCGGACATAATTTTAAATATTTCCAAAGCAAAATAAAATGGCTTGTTGAATATTTTGAACATACCGGTAATTGAATTTTAAGGCATTGCTGCCTAATGCAACAATGTCTAATTAGCAATTTTGAACATGATGTAAGAAAAGTTCTGTTAAATATTAGGCAACAGTGTTCTCCAATCCAATGGACCTTTCCATTTTTAGCTATGGCCCGCCCATCTCTAGCTAAGCTCCACCCACACCTCGCTCGTGTGCGGATCGATCGATCTCTGAACTCCCTGACTATGGATCTCAAGAAAACTATACAGGTAAGCTGTTGATATTTTGAACCTAATTTGACTGGGTGCTGTTGCTGCTTAAGGCAGCAACAGCGCCCAGTCAAATTAGTTTCAAAATATTCAACAGCATGTTTCTTAAAGGGAAACACCAGACCCTTTCTCGCTGTCATTCAACACTATCATAATAAAATTGCGAATTGCGTTTTATAAGGAGTTTCTCTTCAGCGGTGTTAGGAATATATAAACTATATTTGTGGAAATGCTGAAGAATATATAATAACAACCCTTTGTCTGATTTCTCTGATGGTGCCGGTTTTGACATCAAGTTGTGATCTTATAGTATAGGTATATCAGTACAATTGCTACTTTTGAATCAACACTCTTACTGGCGCTACGGCAGATAATGTTATTAAAGTTTCATCTATTAATATGAGAGTATAAATAGTTCTTACATACATCCAGTCCATCTTTAGGTACTTATGTTCTCATACTAGCCTCACAACTTCCTGAGATATTGTAATATTCATGTAATTGGCAGGCATCTTCATAGCAAATGGCTATCTTAAGGTTTGGCAACTAATGTATGAAAATAACAAATATATTCCATAAATTTGCGATAGCGTGATACACGTCTTAATCTCTTCAATCTGTACATATATAAATGATGCCAATAGCACTATTACCGATGAGATATCACCATCCAAATGCATGCACTCCTGTCTTCAGAGTGCCGTTATCATGGTTCTTGTAGGATAGGATTCAACCTATGACGTCATAGGTTTAATTAACTCGCAGAAAATTATAGCAACATAGCGTTCTTTAACACCATTTTAATAGGATTTATATATAAATGTCGCAGGAAAGTTTTACACAGTAGCTTAAATGTGTGCTCTACGATAGAACTGCATGTTTTATGCAAACGATGGTGGCCCTTCTTGTGTTCCCCTTTAAATAGCAAAGAATTACAAAGACATACAATTCATACGTGTCGGAGTATTTGAGATTTGGTGGCGGTCTATATGGAACCCTTTGTGACGCAATGATTATGACGTCATCATACACATGCTGAGCAGATTATGAGGTCAGCTGATGGATGAATACTCTGGAAAGGTGAATTACGTTCAAAGTATTCAACAGAACATTTCTTACATTATGTTCAAAATTGTAGACATGTTTTTGTTTAGGAAGCATTCTAACTTATTTATGAGGTGTACTGTAAATGGAAACATAACAACATTGTTTAGGGCCATTACCAATGTATTTATTTATGAGGTGTACTGTAAATGGAAACATAACACCATTGTTTAAGGCCATTACCAATGTATTTATGAGGTGTACTGTAAATGGAAACATAACACCATTGTTTAAGGCCATTACCAATGTATTTATGAGGTGTACTGTAAATGGAAACATAACACCATTGTTTAAGACCCGTAACCAATGTATTTATGAGGTCTACTGTAAATGGAAACATAACACCATTGTTTAAGGCCATAACTAATGTATTTATGAGGTGTACTGTAAATGGAAACATAACACCATTGTTTAAGGCCATAACCAATGTATTTATGAGGTGTACTGTAAATGGAAACATAACACCATTGTTTAAGGCCATTACCAATGTATTTATGAGGTGTACTGTAGATGGAAACATAACACCATTGTTTAAGGCCTGTAACCAATGTATTTATGAGGTGTACTGTAAATGGAAACATAACAACATCGTTTAGGGACATTACCAAAGTATTTATTTATGAGGTGTACTGTAAATGGAAACAACACCATTGTTTAAGGCCATTACCAAAGTATTTATTTATGAGGTGTACTGTAAATGGAAACGTAACACCATTGTTTAGGGACATTACCATTGTTTAAGGCCATTACCATTGTTTAGGGCCATTACCATTGTTTAAGGCCATTACCATTGTTTAGGGCCATTACCATTGCTTAGGGACATTACCATTGTTTAGGGACATTACCATTGTTTAGGGACATTACCATTGTTTAGGGCCATTACCATTGTTTAGGGCCATTACCATTGTTTATGGCCATTACCATAGCTTAGGGCCATTACCATTGTTTAGGGCCATTACCATTGTTTAGGGACATTACCATTGTTTAGGGACATTACCATTGTTTAGGGGCATTACCATTGTTTAGGGGCATTACCATTGTTTAGGGACATTACCATTGTTTAGGGACATTACCATTGTTTAGGGCCATTACCATTGTTTAGGGCCATTACCATTGTTTAAGGCCATTACCATTGTTTAGGGCCATTACCATTGCTTAGGGACATTACCATTGTTTAGGGACATTACCATTGTTTAGAGACATTACCATTGTTTAGGGACATTACCATTGTTTAGGGCCATTACCATTGTTTAGGGCCATTACCATTGTTTAGGGCCATTACCATTGTTTAGGGCCATTACCATTGTTTAACGCCATTACCATTGTTTAGGGACATTACCATTGTTTAGGGACATTACCATTGTTTAGGGACATTACCATTGTTTAGGGACATTACCATTGTTTAGGGACATTACCATTGTTTAGGGACATTACCATTGTTTAAGGCCATTACCATTGTTTAGGGACATTAACATTGTTTAGGGACATTACCATTGTTTAGGGACATTACCATTGTTTAGGGACATTACCATTGTTTAGGGACATTACCATTGTTTAGGGACATTACCATTGTTTAGGGGCATTATCATTGTTTAGGGACATTACCATTGTTTAGGGACATTACCATTGTTTAGGGACATTACCATTGTTTAGGGACATTACCATTGTTTAAGGCCATTACCATTGTTTAGGGACATTAACATTGTTTAGGGACATTACCATTGTTTAGGGACATTACCATTGTTTAGGGACATTACCATTGTTTAGGGACATTACCATTGTTTAGGGACATTACCATTGTTTAGGGGCATTATCATTGTTTAGGGACATTACCATTGTTTAGGGACATTACCATTGTTTAGGGACATTACCATTGTTTAGGGACATGTATTTGTTTTACAAACCTTGCTAACTTAATTTTTTAAATCTAGAAAAAAAATTGCTAGAATTTAAGGCCTATATTTGCACCATTCTTTCCATCTAACAATTTTTGGCAGCCAAATCCTTATCACTCGGAATTCCTCAGAATTTTTTGTGACTCGCTTTGTTAACACTTTAATAGTTAAGCCGCTCAAAATGGCTTGGTCATGATAAAAGCACATTTGCAGGACAAGAAGACTATTTTTGAAAATTTACCACCACAATCTCTGGCTCATTTAACGAACCAGGTATTCCAGTGGTAAATTTTAAAAAATAGTCTTTTCTTGGCCTGGAAA
Organism: Chaetoderma sp. LZ-2023a; assembly: GCA_034401795.1. Lineage (NCBI taxonomy): Eukaryota > Metazoa > Mollusca > Caudofoveata > Chaetodermatida > Chaetodermatidae > Chaetoderma > Chaetoderma sp. LZ-2023a. The sequence continues at coordinate 108,824,787 of CM067370.1, read as the reverse complement.
TGGGCACTTACTGAGTAATGTTTTGGATTTTCTTGATCAATCTTGACAATTAACATGATGAAAGCATTAATACTGTAATAAGCTTCTGAGCTTCACACACACACGCACGCACGCACGCACGCACAATCTCCGTTATCGTGGTTTGGGTGGGAATTCTCATTCATAAAACAAAACAGTAAATTGGTTTGCCCTAATGAATACACACTTGTTAGAACATGAACATATATAACTGACAATTCACATGTTAACAGTGTTTGTCTTTACCCTTTAGCACTCATGCCTGCAAAAATGGCTTCTGTAGTGGTCTTGAAAAATGTTCATTTGCAGACCAACGGAAGACTACTTTTGAAAATTTATCACTGGGATGAGCCAGTCATTCCAATGGTAAATTTTCCAAAATAGTCTTCTCTTGGTCTGCAAGTGGGTATTTTCTATGAGAAAATTTAAATTTCTGTGAACAAATTTGAGGGTTAAAGGGTTAAACAGACCAAAAATGCAGTCCTGGTCCTTTAAAAAATTCTTGGAACCAGTTCATTTGCAGATCAAGAGAAAAATTCTTTTGAAAAATGATCACTAGAATGCCTGCATGACTCAGTAACTGATATGTTTTCAAAGGTATTTTTCTCTACAAATGTGTCTTTTTTTTACTCAACTAATTTTGCCACTAAATTGGTTTTAACAGAATATGGCTAATTTACTGTGCAGCCATAAGGGAATGGGAAAAATTAGTAATATCTACATTTAAAACAACTCACCTTAAGATCCCTATAAACGACAAATCTGTTGTGCATATGCTCGAGGCCGAGAATCACCTCCGCCGCATAGAAGGCGACTTCCTTCTCGGAGAAGACACCATGCTGAGATAGATGATAGTGCAAGTCACCCCCATTCATTAGGTCGAGGATAAAACACAACTTCTCAGGTGTTTGAAATGCATATGTCATGCAAACAATGAATGGACTACCCTCCTGAAAGAGATCAGAAAAGAACTTGATAAAACAACAAGGCAGTGCAAGCAGTACAAATGAGGAGAAAAATCATAACCTCTGTATTAGTAGTCTTACTATACATATTCTGACAGCAAATGGATACTTCAATGACTGACAAAATTTCCAAACTAGTCTTCTCTTCGCCTGAAAATCTGCATTTTTCAAGATCACTTTAAAGTCTGGTTTTGGTCATAAAGAGAATAGAAGGTTAGCGTTTCAAGGCTATTCTGTTCTACTAGAGCTGTCGAACGATAAATTGTTTAAATTTTGAGAATAGAGTTAACTTAATTGCCAAAATTGAAAATGAAAATGTCAATTTTTGCCCAGGAAAAGAGTAGTTAACACTTTAACCCGTTAACACTCATATCACCCAAAAACGGCATCTCCAGTAGTCTTGAGAAATGTCCATTTGCAGACCATGAGAAGTCTATTTTTGAAAATTTACCACTGGAATGACTGGCTCGATAACCGAGCCAGTCATTCCAGTGGTAAACTTTCAAATATAGTCTTCTCTTGTCTGCAAATGGTCATTTTCTATGAGAAAATTGAAATTTTGGTCGAGAATTTTCCAGTTTTTTGCTTGGTTAATTTCCATTTGCCGTCCAGACAACCTTTTTATCAATGGAATGACTGTCTTGGGTATGGAGCTAAGAATTCACATGACAAATTTTCAAAAAGTGTATTCTCTTGGCCTGCAAATGGACATTGCTAAAGACCAATTAAAGAGACCAGTTTTCGTTCGCTTGACCATTTTTACAACTGAAACGACTGGCTCATTAACTGCATCCTGCATGAACCAATTATTCAAATGTTAAATTTTCTACAATATTCTGCAAATGAAGATTCGCCGAACAAAATTTTTATTATCAATTTGGACCATTGAATCGCTGAAACAAATTTACAGGTATAGATTGATGCATGGATGGAGAAAATAATTTACAATCCTCCCATTTTTGTAAAATGGCCGCAATTATGAACATTGTTCTTATTAATTCTGGGTCCTCTGATAACATTGTGTTACCTTTTGAGGTTAGAGTAAATATGCTTTTGTAACCAGTGCTCATGTCTTACAGTGCAGCTCACAGACAGAATCAATGTCATATTCCAATCCAATGGCCCTTTCCATTTTTAGCTATACCCCGCCTATCTCTAGCTAAGCTGCACCCATACCTCGCATGTGTTGGGATCGATCGAATGATCTCTGAACTCCCTGACTATCAATTTCCAGAAAGCTATACAGGTAAGTTATTGAATAATTTGGAACTAATTTGACTGGGCACTGTTGCTGCCATAACGGCAGCAACAGCATCCAGTCAAATTAGTTTCAAAATATTCAATAGCATGTTTATTAAATAGTAGAGACATACCATTGAATCAACATACCATAATCATACAATGTGTCGGACCATTAAGAGTTAAAGACGGGCCAAATAGAATCATTTATGACTTAATGATTATGACATCACCCTACAAGCCGCTTAGCTGATTATGACGTCATATGGCATCAGATGGTAGATGGATACTCCGGAAAGGTGAATTATGTTCAAAATAATCAACAGAACATTTCTTAAATTGTGTTCAAAATTGCAATAACTAACATGTTTTTGTTTCTGTTTTGGAAACATGTAAACTTATTTATGAGCTGTAGTCTATGTGCCATTTGGTCAATGACACCACTCTGGTCAGCTGGTCTGTAGTCTTATGGTCTGCAAGCCCTGCTAGACAATATGCAGTACTTTTTCCACTGCTAGTCTCCAAATTTCTATGGCTTCCTTTACCAATTATTTTGTAGGGATTCAGATCAATAATCGCCATGTCAATGCCCGACGTACTACTGACCACAATGTTTGACAAGTGTCGAGTTGGAATTGGCATTTTGGTGTTCATTTATTTTGGTGCTAGACAACTTTACTTTCACTATATATGCATCACCATGCTGATCAGACAAGAGCTGACCAGTGCTCTGTGACCAACAGATTGACCTGCGGTAGTAACCACAATGGTTAAACCTTCGTGTCATCTTAACCTTATAATCGTCAAACAGAGCAATTTGTAAACGATGGGAAGACTATTTTTGAAAATTTACCACTGAAATGACTGGCTCGGTTACCGAGCCAGTCATTTCAGTGGTAAATTTTCAAAAATAGTCTTCTCTTGGCCTGCAAATGGACACTGACTAAGCAAAATTTTTGGTTTACTTGACCCTTTAATCGTCAAGCCGGCTAAAACACGATCTTAAAAACTATTTTCCTAAATTCCAGTGGTAAGTTTACAAAAACGGTCATTCACTCACTAAAAATTTTCTTGAAAAATCTTAATACATTATAAAGTTAATCGATAAAAGTAGCATTTTGAGGGCTTTAAGGTGCTGTTGACATAAGAGGGGTTGAGGCCCGATTTATAAGTCGAACTTCTCTTGCACCGTGCCAGCTAAATCCGAGTCCAATATATAAATCAACCAGTCATCATTAGCGAGGCAAGACAGGAAGTTGGACGTATAAAATGGGCCTAACAAAGCTCTTACAACACAAACTTCAACATCTAAAAGAAACACATTTGAATTGTATACAATAAGTGTAAATAAAATTCATTTAGTAGTGAGTCCATCTAAATCGACTTAATTACTTTAAAGAGGAGTACAAATGGAGAGGGGTCAAAGCTATACAATGATGCTTTTGTATAATTTAATTACTTGAGAACTTCAGTTTCCATGAGTATCACCGAGTGACGTCATCATGTGAATGATTGTTGTGGCATGATATCATTTCGTGAATGATATTGTATTGTTGAGGATTAATTGCTTACCACAGAGCACCACAGCCCATACAGACACCCCCATGTTAATGAGATGTAAGAGAAACACTTGTGTGTTATAGTATTACTGGAATCGGAGATGATTCCCCGCGCCATAAAATTATTAGACACAAGTTTCTTTTAATCTGAAAACATGTGGTGTAATTTGAAACCACATGGTTGACGATTCATGTGATCACATCATACTGTGAATTTTGTGGGATGTTAAAATCGACGATTTTTTAATAATTTTTTATTTTTCAAATTCTTTTAATTCAGAAAATGATAAAAAAAAAATTTATTGTTGATGATTTTCATTGGAATCTAATTTTCGTTTGTGATCTATTTTAAGCTTTCATATGACTGAACGATTTCTCTATCTAAACCCTCACATAATAGCGGCAAATAAAATAACATATTTCTAAATTATTCTCTCTATTCTAGTCATGATCTGGTTAGACTTGTGTGAAGGTCATTATTTTGTCAATATTTACAAAAATCTGGCACTGATATTTACAGGAATGCTGTCTTAACCTCATCTCATCAGTGAATTGACGCACAGTGTGAATCTCATAACGGACACCAGCTTCCGAATGTCGTATTGATTCGTCTATCGGAAATTGAGCGAGTCGCAAAATCCACACAGTGGGTCTGCCTGATTTTGTGGCTTGAAGTGTTTGCTCTGCCTAGTTTAGCCTGCAAAGGATCCGCTAATAGATTGAGTTACATGCAGAAATTGTCACCCATCTTGCTCGAGTAGATGAGGGTCTATTGCATTAATTTAGCTGTAACGCGAGACTGATCATTCACGGAACTGGCTTTAGATCTTAGTCGTCGGTGTGAACTTAACCATTTTAACGGTTAAACATGGTCAAGAACATAAAAAATTTTCTAATAGAAAATGCCCATTTGCTGACAATGATATTAAAAAAACCCCACTAGAATGACTTAGACGGTTACAGGGCCAGTCATTCCAGTGTTAGGTGTGTAAAAATATTCCTCTCTTTCTTTGCGAATGGACATTACCCAAGACTGTTGCATGAAGAAATTTTGACTGACTCGCATATTAAAGGGTCACGTCAAATTTGATTTCTATCCACCCACGATTTGTTTCCCTTCGATCGCTAATTGATCGATCGATGTCGATCGCTCATTGATCGATCGATGTCTATTTCATTGAATACTATTATCAGTCTAAGATGTTGTTGCGGTTATCCTTCTAATACAATAATTCACGTAATTATTTGTCAACAGATGTAGTCTAATCTGCAATGATCAGCTAGGTAGAATTTAATTCTGCACTCTACTGTTCAGAATACCATGTTCGTAAAGCAATGAAAACTTTTTCCGTGACTTAAGATATTAACCACCAAACATGGTATCGCTGAATGGAAACAAAACATGATAAAGAAGAAAATGAATTAAGAGGCGCTCTAAATCACTAGATTCATAAATTTTGCTTCATCACTGCAGCTTTTCCCAGCTTATTTTATTGTAAATACTTTTACTTATGCTGCAAGGCCATAGATTGTATTCTCAACGATAATACAAATGAACAATAAGACCAAATCTGACATCAAATGTTGTCATTATATACAGTGTCAGAATACCTGTTCCCGTCACAGGGTCTCACTGTCTGCTGGTGTTCCACGAACACACAATACACCTTTCCCACACTGACGTCATTGCGCCAGGATTTCCCTAAGTCAACGCTTAGAGCAAAAACTGCTGGCTGGTACTGCCACCAACAAGCCGCTGACCCGCGCTGAATTACTTTTGCACTAAAATACACCGCAATCTAAACCGTTCCTATGATAAACTAAAATCATTATATTATTTAAATCATATATCATTGGAAAGCGCATTCAATTGTCAAAACATTAATGCAGTATGTTTTATATTTTTGTAACGTTTTCACTGTGTTATTTGCGTATATAAAAACCACCAATCGACTTAGATTCATAAAATCAAGTGGTCAATAGGGGATATTTTAAAATAATCAACTGTATTAAATTTTACAAAACTATAAAAACTAATACAGAAATGTATAGAAAATTGGCATAGCTTTCCAATGATGCATGACTTCAGTAATATTATGAACATAGTGCACTGTATCTGATTCCCATAATAAAGTAATGCTGTTTGCGCGTCGGCTATCGCGGTTACCAGCCGGAAGTGGTATGCGCGACGCATTCCGGGAAGGTATTTTCCCAAAATACGCTAATGTGGGAAAGGTCTATTACATATTGATTCATCACAGTTATACACAATTATACAAAAACAAGTGCATCAATGTACTTAAACCTTTGATGATGAAATTTGATCAGCTGTAGGATGTTTCTACTACTACAACCGCAGAATACAGTAATCATACATACATACAGTGTCCTACCAGTATCTTTTCTCGTATCTGGATGCTTTTCTCTTTTCCATGTTCTATCAACATGTTGGTTACACTAGTGCTTCGACCATAACTCATGCTTGGTTCATCTCAAGTTTACCCCCCATGTGTGGGTTTCAGATGGTACAGCTTTATATTCCTAAATTGATCTACATGTAATGGCTGATTTGAATGCCAAGATTTTCAGCATGCTTGGTTATATTTCAGCCTGAGTTTAACCCATAGCAGACTGATGTCAATATTCTATCTTTTCCAGGGACAATAGCAAAGAAACAGGTGCACATTTTTCAACAATTTTGGTGGACAATGCTGCTGTCTATGACAGCAACATCCTCCACCAAAATTGTTGAAAAATGAATACCAGTTCATCTTTTAATTGAATTTAAAAATTAAAAACTTTAACGTCAGAGTGGTAAGGGTTAAGGATCTCATTTCAAAGGTTGTATTATACTGATAGGTTCTAAATAGAATATATAGTTAATACTACATTACAACCTACCTCCTTGCATTATTATAGCTCTTTCCTTCTCTGAAGGAAGTGTAGTAGGATGAATCTTCACAGCCAATGTCTGATGGGTATTGTGGTTGCAGAGTGGCTGAAGGCTTCTTCAGGACTCTCCATACTCTCTCTAATGATGAGATCCATAGTAATTCGCTTGAATGCTATATCTCAGAATGAGGCAAGAAGAGGGTTAATCCAATACCCATAGCCACTGAGTACGTCATTAAGCACAATGACAACCTCATTGGCTGATGGCTATCACATGACCATGTTGTAGCAACCAAGATTTCATTCCTTTTCCTACTTTGCTAGGTGTAGAAAATTTTTGCAGCTAATTTGTAAGTTTAAGACTTATTTAAATCAGTCCGTGGATTTGAAAATCGTGAATAAAGATCATCAGATGCCTGACAAAAGGAAGAAAAGTCCCAAGACAAGTGGTTGTAGGCTATGGTGTTATAAGAATGATTTTAAGGATCATTTCTATTTTCATGGTAGACGCGTTACCAGTTTTGGTTATTTGCATCTAGAGTGTTTAGACATATGAGTTGTCTATTTGCGCTTCTTTAATAACAGTGGCTTGTATAGCTACTGTATTGTCATGCTTGTATGGTATTGAGCATGAATCCTGATATGATCTCGCTAACATACTCGCTCTCAAAAGAAAATTATAAATAATTTAATTGTTTTGAGATCGGTAAGGTATCTTTTTGTAACTCTTGGGATTAGCGCGGCTAATTCTGAGTAATATTCGGAGCCTTGCACTATCAGATCTTACTGGTTTTACAATTCCGATCCGGGAAAGTCTCCGAAGCGGTCGAAGGAGAAAGTCAAAGAATGAAAAGAAATCACTCTATACGATGTCCTAATGGTAGCTGCCAGAGATTTATAAAACCAGACTATGTGGGACATGTTTGTTCCAAGTGTACGTCATGTACCTTTGAGTCTTCCTGCCTTATTTGCAGGTCATGGTCGCTAGCTAATAGAATGTCCTTTTTTAAACCTAGTTCTCCGGCGACCTCTAAAACCACAGAAAATTCGTCTCCATTAAGGTCTGTGTTTAATATAAAGGCCAAAACCGAGGTCAAATCTGATTCATCTATTATTTTGGAGAAAATTGTTTTATCAATGGAGTGCCTTCAGAAACAGGTGAACAAAATTGACTCTTCCATTGATAGTAGGATCCACAAGATGATCATGGACCAGTCAGTCTCCAATGCATCATCTGAAATAATTGGAGGTGATGCATTGGAACTGGCTGTTCCTAGAAAACGTTTGTTTTCTAAAATAAATAAATCCTCTTTAACCAGTTTGCACTGTTTCAGAAGTACCAACAAAAAGAACCCGAAGAACAAGAGCACCGAAACTCAGTTTATGCCTCGTTCACCACATGTTCATGAGCCCGTCACGCCGCCACAATTTTCGTCATCATCATCACTCAACATTCCACTGCCTGCGCCCTTGCAGACCGATGAAGGTCTCGGGCATATTCAGGTTGCAAGCCGGTCCGGATTATCTCCTGTTACTACTACATCGTCACTGGCTGGGCCGAAGAATTTTCCCACCAGAGTGGTCCAGGTCGTCACACATCCGCTGTCTTCTACTAAGCCAATCGCATCTTCTTATATTGTATCTGCCATTTCTCCAGCCAGACTTCCGGCCCCAGGCACGGGTTTTTTCCCGGCCCTAGGTCTGGATTCTGACCGGCTTAGGTTACCAGTTCCTTCGGGTAGGCCGGACCCGGCTCTTTGGCAGGGTCCGGCCTCTGGGTTTCTAGGCTGTGTAGGCTCCGACCCCGGGCCCAGGTTTTTTCCCCAGCCCCAGGGTGAGATGTCGGCCGGCCCAGGTTACCGATTTCATCCTCGGGTCCGGACCCGGGCTTTTACCCGGGTCGGGCTGTTAGGGATTCTTCGGATTCAGGTTTACTACGGCACCCGGCCCTGCCCCCGGGTTTTTTTCCCGGGTCTGGGTCCTGGTTCTCTTGTATCAAATTTTTCTGCCGGCTGTCCTGCCCCAGATTGGGCCCAGGCCTGGCTCGGGACTGATCATTCCGGCTTGTCAAAATCAGTTTTGAATTCGTTTCCCGGTTTCCCCGCACCGGCTCCGGCCAGAGCGGGGACTGGTTCTCCCGGCGTGTCAAAATCTTTTTTGGATTTTTCTTCAGATTTTGGTCTTTCATGTCTGTTTTGGACCGGGGCCTAGTTGGCCCCGGATCCGGGGCCAGCATTGAATTCTTAGGCTTCCTCTCTACTTATCTAAGGATTTTTCTGGACGGTCGGCAGGTCTGCTTTGGGATACTATTAGTTATTCCAGAAAGGACCTGGGGCCTCATCCGGGGGTATCAGATCCGTGCCCAGGTCCTTTAGAGGACCCGGGTCCATCTAGATCTCAGATTTCTCCCGGTAGGGTTAATTCTAACTCTCAGTTTCCCGCTCATCTTTCTAATTCTGAGAATGTTAAGCATATTTCAGTCATTAGTAAATCATTATCTGATTATTCTCGTTCAGATTTCCCTGTCCTTTCATCTGGTGATCATCTCTCATTACCTTTTTCCAGATCGTTAGCAGGTAGTTTTTCCAGTGGTCAGAATCCATCTTTTTCTTCAGATCATATGCCCCAGGATAATGTTAATCAGGATTTAGTTAGTTGCTATCTAAATGAATCCTTAGTCAATGAAATTACTGCTATTGGCCTTTCATGTAAAGATTATTCCTTGTCCAAGGGCAGTTCTGGGAATTTTATTATCATTGCTTTTAGGAGCTCTGTTGATTTCCTTCCATCTTTTGATTCTTCCCTGGTTCCTAGGAGTATTCTTCGTCATTCTCGTTCTACGGTTAAGTTTGCAAATTCATCTACTTCATCCATTCATCCTTCCTTAGTCTCTGATATTTTGTCTAGTGATGTTGAAGTGTCCCCATTGTAGATGATTTTCAGGATTCAGTTTCTGTTTTACCACATGATCCAACTTCAGACAGACCATCTGATTCCAAATTTTTGCTTCTTAGAGCTGCTGAGGTTGATTGGTCTAATACTCATCAGTGGGTGGCAAATTCTCTTCATATTGATTTACAGCCGGAATGTACTAGTCATATTTCATACGAATCTTCGTTAGTTCCTGAAGACAATATTTCCTTTAATAGAGTTCCGATTAACAATTTTATTGCTGATATTTTGGATCATTTTTCACAGCAAGCATGTTTTTCAGATTTTTCACTGTTTTCTCCTGATTTAGCTTCATCTATTAGAGTTCCTCTTTCAGACTTCGATGCTACTATTAGACCTAAGTCTTTATTTGGTGATGCTTGAGATCTCATCAAAGATACTGGTAAGTCTGGATTTTCTGATTCGGCCATGATTAGATCCTTAGAACTATCCGCTAGACTAAGATTTGAGCTTTCTAATTTCTCGGCTCTTCTTTCTGAAGCTATTTTTAAGGTTTCCTCTAGGGGTGAATCCATTCCTCAATCAGCTTTGTCCAGTATGGCTGATATCTCTAGATTTAACCTTAATTTAGATGCTAGACTGGTGGGCTTGGTCAACAATTGTCGTAGGAAGAGAGCTCTTAGTTCATTAGCCATTTCTCAAAAACTTAAGGACACTTGCCTCTACGTCATGCTTTGGTAAGGAATTGTTTGGTCCAGAATCTACTAATCTCATCATGAAAGAGGTGGATAGATTAGTGTTCATGAGATTTCTTCTAAAGTTGGTATTCCTCAGGCCTCTAGGAAGCGTTCTTTCACCCCGGTTCATTCATTCCCTTCATCATCCCCTTCCCAGAAGTTTCCTCATTCTGATAATCAATCCTCCTTTCCCTCTAGGACCTTTGTGAATTCCAATAGATCTTTCAATCGTTCTAGATCTCCTTCTCGAGTTTCCTCTCAGGATAAGTCTCCTCGTAAATCTTCTCCACAACCTAGGTCTCCTGTTCAGGATAAATACTCTGACGTAGTTTCCAATAGGTCCAGAGAACAAATTCCGTTTAGGAAAGTCTAGAGGTTCTCATAAATCGAGTGGTCGTTTTCATCCCCGTTTTTGACATCATAAGTTCAGGAGATGGCCATTTTGTTTCTCTTCCAGCAGATTTAAACTTTCAGTCCCCTACTATTTCAAGTTTCCAAGTAGGCAATCATCTTTCCAGGTTCAGAGATTACTGGGATATTCTTATTCAAGATCAGTGGGTACTAGAAACCATTTATCATGGCCATCATCCTTGTTAGCAGGTAAATCTTTCCTCTCTTTCTGTCATTCCTCATTGGACCCCTGTTCCTTCTTGCCAAGAAAAGCTCTTGGCTCTAGAATCAGAGATTCTATCTCTGATATCAAAACTTGCGGTAGAGGAGGTATTGGATTGGCAAGACAATCCAGGTTATTTCTCAACCATGTTTTTAGTTCAGAAGAAAACATGGGGTTGGAGACCCATCATAAATCTGAAGTCCCTCAATCTTCAGATTGTGAGTCCATCATTCAAGATCGAGACACTTATATCCATCATTCAATCTCTCCAGGTGGGGTTATGGACGATATTCATCGTTCTCAAAGACGTGTATTTCCACGTTCCTATTCATCCGGCATTCCGCAAGTTCCTTCATTTTGCGTACAAAGGCAGTTTGGCAGTTTTGCCGCCTCCCTTTCGTGTTGACCACACACCCGTACGTTTTCACACAAATAGTGTCGTCGGTAGCCGCTTGCCTTCATCTTCAAGCAATATCAATTCACATCTACATAGACGATTGGCTGTTCAAGGCTTCTGATCCTGCATCCCGCATTGTAGATGTATCAGATGCTATCCAGGTCTGTCTTCATTTAGGTTGGATCTTCAATGTGGAAAAGTCGCGTCTCTCCCAAAGTCAAGTTTTTACCCACCTGGGAGTCACCTTCGACCTTGCCCAGGGGAGATTATTCCCCTCCCTTCCCAATGTCCCGAAGTTAATGTCCACTGTTCAAGCTCTCAAGGTAGGCCAATTAATTTCAGCCAGATCCTTTCTCAGGATCATAGGAGTCATGGTTTCAGTGGAAAACGTGGTTCCATGGGCCCCTCTGATGAGAAGACCCTTCCAGTTTTATCTTATGGCCCATTGGAATCAGTTTCTAGATTCCAATTCTTATCAAACGCTCTCTCATGAGCCATTGCTAGTTTTGGAGACTGTCAATCCCTTTTATTAGGGGTTCCTCTCCACCCTCCAATCCCTCAGGCTATTATCTTCACAGATGCGTCCCTGGAGGGATGGGGTGACATTTGGGATTCCAGGAAGATCTCGGGAACCTGGTCCCTAAGAGTCTTCTTAACATTCCCTAGTTCATTGGGAACCCTTAATTCTAGACATGTCAATCCTTATCAGGTCAGACAATTTCACAGTGGTCTCGTTCATCAATAATCAGGGGGGGGGGGGGGGACCAGATCCGTCTCTCTCTGTCGAGACCATAATCATGCTTCACTGGTGCAAGTCCCGCAACATTTTTCTTCGAGCATCTCACGTCCCAGGCAAGCCAAATTTTCTAGCCGACCAATTATCTCGCCCTTCCAGGATACCAGAAACAGAATGGCCCTTGAAAGAGGCTGTAGTCCAGTCGATTTTCCTTCAGTTCGGTCGTCCCCTTATAGATTTGTTTGCCACCCTCAAGAAGAGAAAGATATCCACCTTCATATATATCTCCCTTTCTGGAACCTATGGTTCTTTCGGTGGACGCTCTAGCTCAGTCTTGTGACATGTTCGCTTATGCCTTCCCCTGACAATGCTTATTCCTCTAGTCCTCAGAAAGATCAGACAACATCCTTGTGTAGTCCTACTGATAGCTCCATTTTGGCCAACAAAATCTTGGTTTCCGGATCTCCTGGATTTTCTTGTAGATCGCCCTCTGCTACTTCCTGTCTTCCACAATCGATTGTCCCAGAACAGAGGCAGGATCCTCCATCAGAATCCAGAAATCTTTCGACTGTCAGTCTGGAAGCTGTTGAGTTGCCACCTTCTTCGTCAGTATTTTCAGTCAGATCTCAGGAACTTTTGGAAAAATCCCTCAGATCATCAATTAGAAACATTTATAAAGCTCGATTTGAGGTTTTCAAATGATGGTGCTCAAACCAGTCTATCTTTCCCTCTGAGGCCTCTGTAACTCAAGTCACTGATTTTCTGTACTATCAGATCTTATCGTTTTGGGCTGAACTCTTTTGTTCAGTGTCTTTCTGATCATTCAGTTCAAGTTCAGAAACACTTTCATGACCTTATTAGAGGTATGGGTAATTTTAAACCCCCTTTAAAAAACCTCTCCCTACTTGGAACCTGTCACTTGTTCTACAAGTTCTAGCAGGGAAACACTTTGAACCGTTAGGTTCGGTTTGTTTTAAACACCTTACAGTTAAAGCAGTATTCCTGTTAGCAGTAGCTTCCGCCAGCCATCGCTCTGAAATTCATGCCCTTTCTGCGGCGCTTGATAGATTTCAAATTACTGGGAATAGCATCATTCTCTATCCTAGAGCAGAATTTCTATCCAAAGCTCAGTCAATTAAATTCTTAGGTAAACCTATTATAATTCACAAACGTTCCTCCTTTTCCCCCGACGATTCTATCTGGTGTCCAGTTAGGGCCCTTAATATGTATAAACTTTGCACTGAGTCCAAACGATCCGACAATAGACATCTTTGGGTCACATTTGCTGAAGGTGTAGATCATCCCGCCTCTTTAACAACTATTTCTCGTTAGATAGTTGATACCATCAAAATTTGCCATGAATTGGCTTCTCCTGGAGACAATTCTATTGAGGGTGTTAAGGCCCATGATATTAGGGGTCTTGCCACCTCTTGTGCCCTTTTTAACGGTTCCTCTCTAGATGACATTATGCAAGTTGCTAATTGAAAATCAGCAAATACTTTTATTAACTTCTACCTTAAAGACTCTCGTCCTTCTTTTTTCTATAAAAACATTCATAAAGTAGCTTCAGGGACCATGACTCGCATACCTTCACCATCATCTTCATCTTCTAATCGTTCTTCATCTTCTTCATTCATATAAGCCTTTTTCTAGTGGCGAGTGTGAATTCATTACTTCTCTTTCATGAATGTATTTCACTTCTTTCATATCTTACTTTCATTACCATTATTTATTTATCTCCTTTTGCATGATCTTTATGCTTCATATCTTCTCTTTGTATCTTCTTGTATTTCTTCTTTTACTTCTATTAAGATGCTTCGAGAGTAATTCTGAGGATTATAGTATCTTACTCGTCTTGTTATTACTAACTTTGTACTCATCTCTATTTTTACACCAATGTTGAGCAAAATTTGCCTCCCTCCGGGCTTTGTTCAGTGTTGAAATCTGCATTTGAACTATAGTAATGCAAGGAGGTAGGTTGTAATGTAGTAATAACGATCATGAATGCAAGTCGCAGGTTGGAAGTCCGAATCGACTTTAACCTCTTTCAATTTAAAGGATCTAAGCCCAGCAGCCTCCTTTTTTAGAAATATAACCTTTTTAACAAAACAAGACAAGGGCCATTTACCAAGCACATCTCACCAATATCGTTAGTCTGTATGTCTGTCAGATATGGTGAGAATATTCTCTTGTTTTGTTTATTTCATTGAGTAGACAATTTTACTTGTTTGATAATCACTGTGTGATTTGTTATGGGTGCACTATTATGTTATTTTATTAACATTTGGAGTTGTTTAATTTTTATCCTTGTTTAATGATTCTCAATTCTCCACCCACCAAGGGTTTTTTGGTGGGGCGCTGACCAAACCTATGGGTTTAACAAGTAGTGATTGAATGGTAATGGATGTGTTTGTGGTGTAATAACAACCCCCAACAAACCCCGCCCCACCTACCCCCCGCCCCCCACCCTTGTGGGTTGGTCTGTAGTTTTATTAACCACCATAAAACATACTTACCGTTCAATCACTACGACCCGGCCTCAACCACCCCGCGTGGGGATGATTTGAGAATCTGTTTGTAATATTTGGCATTTAAATTTAGAAAAGTGATTCTGTTTCCTATTTGGGCTCCTATGCGCATGCGCGAGCGTACTCAGTGACAGGTGTCACCAAGGAGTGAGTACAGACTGGTGCCAGTCTCTATCAGGTCATATGCTGGGGGTGTACCCTTCCAGTAGCCTGGTTGAGGGTATACATAGAAATGGAATAGGCATATGGGGGTTTGTAAGCAAGCATAAAAATCTTATTCTGGTGGCTAAATGCAGAGTAGTTGATTTAGTAAGTAGTGATTGAACGGTAATGGATGTTTTTGTGGTGTAATAACAACTGGTAACTCTACCATTAAATGCAAAATACTAATATTAGCTTATCGGTTAAATGTATGGTTACTTTTATTAATATTAACATGTTTAATTCATACTTTAACTGCAACAGATCGCATAAAACCATTTTGGAGCAAGAAATACATTCAATATACAGGGGAATCCCCATACGCTAGCGATAATATCGTCATCTAATTATCACAATGTAACCTAGTTGTCCCAGACAAAATCGACCAAGTGAACAAAAATCTTGCCAATAAATATACTGCCGAATGCATTTGCTGATTAGGAAATAGTGAATTTATTGTTCAAATTGTTTTTAAAACATTATCTTCTATACATATTTATTATTAATTTGTGATATTGGCCTACGTGATAATACAAAATCTGTTTTTATTTGGACTCTGGAGGCCGTTTTCCAGGCATGATATACTTCAGTGTAATGCCTTCAATCACAGGAGATTTAATTTGGCCTTCAAACATAAAAAGCGATCTAAACTCATTTTATTTCTTACATTGTTTTGGGTCATTTTATGTTGGTCGGACATATGACAATACAATGACTTGTAAGTTTGATTTTTATTTCATCATTTAAGAATGATACACGTAAGATTTACAAATATTACATAGAATACAATTATTACAGAGAATAAAGCCCACAATATTGGTTATTACAATACGGCAAGAGGAAATAGCGGTTACACTTTGTTGATATTGCATTTTTACGCTGAATTCTACACCTGGGAGGCTGTTCTGACAGAAAATTTTGAACCCAAAAAAAGTGATAAAGGTTTATATTAATACATAGTACACACACCATTATTGCCTCGAGTAAAATGAGCAAAAAAAACCCAGCATATAATATACACGAATGTACAGTAGGTGGCACGTCGATGCTTGAATGTATATAACAAAGATAGCCGGGGGGATTTTTCTGATTCATTAACCATTTAATGGTCAATTCAACCAAAACCGGCATCCGCAGTGGTCTTGAGAAACGTTAATTTGTAGGTCAATGGAAGCATATATTTTTATTTTCTTGACCACATTTGACCCTTAAAGGGTTCTAAAGTAAATCATGGCCGCCTTCATAGAGTGAAGAAATGTATCAACATTTAGTTATTAAAGCGTGAATATCTTTTTGGTTAACAACTCGATAAAAGCTTAAAATGGCATGCAGAGTTTATGTCGCATTTTATATCCGGCAAATAGACATTATGAGATGGGGTATAGTTTTCCTTTAATGACACTGAAGGTACAATTCACCTCAGAAGCAATTTGGCTTATAATGTGGGTGTCCAATTTTGTCGTATTAGAGAACAGCACACCGATTCCTGGAGAATGTGACCATTAATTATTATTTCATAAGACTATGAGGAACATCAGAAATACGAGAAAGCATTCGTCTTCTGAGAAAAGATGATCGAGTGTCAGTATATTACTCCAATACTAGCATCAATGCTTGTCTCTGTTGATTAATTTCTTAGGACTTTCTTTTCTAGGCCAGGTACCACTTCACTGATTCTGTCATAAGCAGCAGGTATTTTCATCACAGGACAGTTACAAAACCTACGTTGGAAATGTCATTGACATATGATCTAGCAGATCCGATTGTTGCTTCAACTTATTAATGGTCAAGGTTTGTCGAAATCTTTGCATAGTTTGTAGTCAAAAAGATGGCTATGTTTTAAAGTTGCCACTTTTAATGACTGGCTCAATTATTGATTTCAAAATGAGCATTTCTCAAGATCACTGTAAATATTGTTCTACGACAGTTTAAGTATTATGTTATGGTGGGTGAAGATGCTTAGCTTTAAGCAGACATTTGGTGTATGTTGAACATCCTCTGGTGTATTGAATGAGTCTCTTGGCATTTTATATGAGGCTTTGATCAGTAGTTTGCCATCACTATCTCTGCTTGAGATTGTTGAAGACAAATGATGTTTTATGCTATGACTTTGCTCAGTAAGTCTGAAGAGGGAGACATTAGAATAGCAAATTCAAGGTGTCAATCAAACATTTATAGCTGTTGAATATTTTTAATGCAGTTTGCCTCTACTGGTCACACCAGCCAAAACTGGCTGCCAGAAGTCATCTTGTGGAATCGATATTTGCAGGGCAAGAGAAGCCTACTTTTGAAAATTTACCACTGAAAGGACTCCAGTGGCAAATTTTCAAAAAGAGTCTTCTCTTGTCCCGAAAATAAACAGTCAAAAGGGAAATATTTAGATTTTCTCAACCAAATTTGACAATTTAATGGTTAAGGCCATAAGCAGCAACAGTTCCAAGTTAATGGACAAACAGACAAACCAAGTGCTATATACCTCAATTATATCTATATGGTGGTGGAGGGGAGGAGGAGGGGGGGCATAATAATCATAATAATAATGTACTCACCCCTGTACTGACAAGCGATAACATTATTCTCTCATTTAGTGCTAATGTCTCGCCATTCTTCATCTTGATCCGTTTCTTATCTAAACATTTCATTGCATACCTGCAGAGAGAAAGAAGAGATCAATGAGGCGGGAAAAGTGGGCCAAACTGCAATCAGATGGAAAATTATTTTTTACAAATGAAACCCAAAGGACCTGTTCAGTTTATCCATCCATCCTCTGCTGTCATAATCACCTACACGGCGTGTAGACTGAAGATATAATCAATGATGTCATGAATGATGTAGATAGATCGTCAAGAACGTGACGGACTAAGCATTGTCGTACGAAT
This sequence comes from Chaetoderma sp. LZ-2023a, assembly GCA_034401795.1. NCBI lineage: Eukaryota > Metazoa > Mollusca > Caudofoveata > Chaetodermatida > Chaetodermatidae > Chaetoderma > Chaetoderma sp. LZ-2023a. Next base: position 108,807,131 of record CM067370.1, on the reverse strand, counting down.
TGTGTCTTTACTAAAGATGCTTTTCAATAGTTTGAAACTAATTTGACTGGGCGCTCAGCTGCTACTGGCAGCAGCAGCACCCAGTCAAATTAGTTTCAAAATATTCAAGTTTACCTGTATAGTTTTCTGGAAATTGATAGCCAGCGAGTTCAGGGATCGATTGATCGATCCCAACACGAGCGAGGTGCGGGTGGAGGCTAACTAGAGATGGGTGGGGCATAGCTAAATTTGGAAAGGAGCATTATCCCATTTGGGGGACATTTCTTATCAAACTTTGTCTTGCGTCCTTTTATATCTATGAGATGTAACGATATCTTGTTCCATCATTAACAGACAATAATCACACCTGGGCTGCAATCTGTGACATTTATTTTCATATTTCAAATTTCAGAGAGCCATAATGGAGTTAATATCGCCTGACTACAGGTTCAATAAGGATTATTTAAATTAACCCAATTGATACACTAAGTTCTATCCGATCCGTATTATCTAAAGATTACGGTTAAATAAAATTCTCAGTTAATCGACAGATGGATGAACATACTGATGAACAAATGAATGTATATATATATATCATGGCAAAGCAAGTGCAATATCTGGCATCATTTCTTAGTTCCAACCCTTAACACTCTGATGTCAATATTCTATCTTTTACCATGCCAATAGCAAAGAACCTGGTGTACATTTTTCAGCAATTTTGGTGGAAGATGTTGCTGTCTATGACAGCACCATTTTCCCACCAAATTTGTTGAAAAATGTACACCAGTTCATCTTTTACTTTCATTTGAAAATTTAAAATTTTGACATCAGAGTGGTAATGGTTAAATGGGACAGCACGTTGCGTGCTGGTCAGTGATCAGTAGCCGTAATTGTGAATATGCTTCAGAATTAACATGTACCAGTTTATATCACAAATAGGACTGAACAATAGACTCTTTCAATTAGCACTTTAGTGGTCAAGATTGGTAAAAAAAGCTAATATTTTGCTCTGTTAATGTCCATCTGCGGGTCAAGATGAGTATTTTTTTAAACTTACCACTGGAATCACTGGCTTAGTTACCGAGCCAGTTATTCCAGTGGTAGATTGTCAAAAATGCTGTTGTCTTGATCATAATGCAAATAAACGTTGCCTAAGCCCAGTGTAGAGGCCGGTTTGGGATGGCTTGACCAGTAAGATAAAAGTTTCAACACTTATAAGGTTACATAAACGCAACTGCCAAATATTTCTTTACAATGTAAGAAAGATTCTTTTGAATATTTATTTAGAAAATAATCTTATTGAATGAATTGCCACTGCCAGAAAAGCTTCTTATCAATTTCATACCAGAATTTTCAATACTGTACTAGTAAACACTTGCTCTGAAATTGCGACATTATGATTTTGGGGATCAAAGCATTACAAAACAAATCACTACGTCATCATTATTGAGCCATTAACCCTCAAATCTGTTCAATAAAATTCCAATTTTCTCATAGAAAATGCCCATTTGCAGAACAAGAAGACTATTTTTGAAATTTTACTACTGGAATGACTGGCTCGGTTATCGAGCCAGTCATTCCAGTAGTAAATTTTCCAAAATATTCTTCTCTGGGTCTGCAAATGGACATTTCTTAAGACCACTGCAGAAGCCGCTTTTGGCTGATATGAGTGTTAAAGTCTTTACCCATTTAATGGTTAAATTTCATCCAAAAATTTTTTTTTTAGTGAATGTCCATTTACAGGCTAAGAGAATACAATTTTTGAAAATTTATCACTGGAATGACTGGCTCGGTTATTGAGCCAGTCATTCCAGTAGGAAACTTTCAAAAATTGTGTTCTATTGGCCTGTAAATGGACATTTCACACGACCATAGTAGAGGCCGGTTTTGGCCGGTATGACCATTAAAGGGTTGTGAAATTTGATCCGGAAAATCATGCTTGCTTTATGTTTGAATGGTGATTTGCAGGCAATTACCTTTGACAATTTACCACAGGAATCATGTTAGTGAACCATGCTGTCATTCTCTTAAATCTTTTAAAATTGTCTTCTCTTCACTTGCATATATGGCCATTCCCCAAAACAATTACAGAGGCCAGTTTTGTCCTGGCTGTCCAATAACTCTTTAGAGCAAGCCTGCCAAAACGGCTTCTCCAGTAGGCTTATGATAGGTCCATTTGCAGAACAAGAGAAAACTATTTTTGAAAATTTACCACCGGAACGGCTTGATAACCGACCCAGTTATTCTAGTGGTAAATTTTCGAAAATAGAATTCTCTTGTTCTGTAAATGGCCAATGAGAAAATTTAAATTCACTGGTAAATTTATTTATTTATTGAATAAATTTGAGATGAAGGTCAAAGAGATTACTGTGTTTCACATCGACAGATCTTTAATAAATATAATTTGTCAATCTACGATAATCTCATCTTGATGCTTGCAGTAGTGCGTGCGTGTGTGTGTGTGTGTGTGTGTGTCAGGGGCTACCGGTTCCACCCAAAGCTCAGTGTAGTGTTGGGTATGGGGTACCAAAAGTGTCATTGGGGATGGTTTTGGCCCCAAATGCTATTATTCTGGTTTAGGGAAGGGGCACCAAAAGGCTGTCTTTGGTCCCAGGCAGCCTCACTACGCCACTGGATGTTTACCGATGACTCGCAGAGCAATGCTGAGGGGCTTTATAGAATTCATCGTAGAAGGGGGGGGGAATTTATTAAATTAAAAAATTGCACTGCTTTAATATTTCTACAACATATTCTATATAGTGAAATTTATGATAGTTACTACATAAAACGTATGTGAGTGAGCAAGCGCATGTGTGTTTGTGTGTGTCTGTGCGCGCGTGTATATATAATACGCATGCTACATGGTGTTGATATATATGCTCTTTTTATATGCACATGCCTGCGAAAAGTTGCTGGTCTATGTGTATTTGTAATCCTGAGTTCACAGGGTGCATGTACTTTTCTAGCTAATACGCTATTATGTCAATTTATGTGTATGTAGATATTTTGCAGTCATGAAATTCTAAATAATTATCTGAGGTCTGTGTGCATCAGAAAATCATGTCTGTATAAACTTTGTAACATATAGACTACCAGCTAAGCCAACATATCCATCCAGATACTATAAATACATGTCCCACTTTCCTAGCAACACAAGGAGATATTATCGTAATTTTGCAAAAGCGGGTAATGTATTTGAAATATATATGGATCAGAGTGTGTGCGCGCGTGTGGGTGTACATGCATGCAACCATGTACACATGACTTAACCTAGATCTCATTTCTCCAAATACATTTCTTATTGTCTGTTTTTCATGGATTCCTCTTATCGACGGTGGAACAAAAACGGGGTGGGGAATGCATGCTAAAGATAATTTCATAATTTTCGATTGGTAGACTGCTGGACACACAACCACTTCATTGTTGTGTGTGTGTGTGGGGGGGGGGGGAGGAGAGAAGGGGGATACAATCACTCAGACAAAATCCCAGGTTGGTCTCAAATTAAGAGTTTCTTGGAATCATATACCCCTTGTATAAATCAAATGTCTATTGAGAACTCCAAACACAGAAATAATCTAAACCATGTAAAAGTATTTGAAAAAAATCTAAAAGATGCTTAAATCGTTTTAATTTTGGTGCAAACCACGTAAAAATCTGGAAACAATTTAACTATCATTTTCATTATGATGGAGTCTGGATGCAATGATGGTATAGAACAAATCTCTATGAGATCAGATAAGCTCTTTATGAATTAAATGTCCATTGAAAAGCTTTAACATTTATCTCCATGTAGCAAGCTATTTGAATTGCTATGGCGAGCCATCATATGCTATACATATTGGGGTCAGCAAAGATGGTCTTCTCTCGGGCTGCAAATGGACGTTTCCGAAGATAATTACAGAAACCGCTTTTTGCCGGCTTGATTCTTAAAGTGTTAATCCCTTAACCCGTTAACACTTAAATTTGTTCAAAAAATATATATTTTCTCTTTAAAAATCTCCATTTGCAGACCAAGAGAATATTTTTGAAAATTTATCACTGGAATGACTGGCTCGGTTATCGAGCCAGTCATTCCAATACTAAATTTTCAAAAAATTGACATTTCTCAAGACGACTGCAGAGGATGTTTTTGGCCGATATGAGTGTTAAAAGGTTAATGGCCAAGCTGGCCAAAGCAAGACTTTTCAGTGCATGCTCATTTGCAGGCCAAGAAGACTGTTTTGAAACTTTACCATTGGAATGATTAGCTCGATAACTGGCCTACAAATGAACATTCACAGAATAGAAGAATTTTAATTTTTCGAAAAAATCATGACCATTAACTAGTTAAGAGTAAGACAGGCAATCAACATCAAACACTCATGTACTCATTTAATAATCATGATTTATCAAGAAAATTTAAAATTCGTATTAGTGAATGTCAATTTGGAAGCCAGAAGATTATTTTTGAAAACTTACTACTGGAATGATGTGCTCTGTTATTGAGCAAGTCATTTCAGTGATTAATTTTCCAAAACAATCTTTGTTTGGCCTGTGAATGCCCATCACACAAGCGGCCTGCAGAGGCCAGTTTTAGCAGCCGTGACCATTAACCCTTTCACCGACAAATTCCTGAAAAAGTACATTCTTTACGATGCATATCAGTCTATTGAATATTTTGAGGTTAATATGACTGGAAGTAGTTTCTGCTTTAGGAAGCAACAGCTTCCAGTCAGATTTCAAATTATTCAAGGGTTTTCCTGTATGGTTGCCTGGAAAATGAGATACGTGTACGAGGAATTCATCGCTGAAAGGGTTTGTGTTAAAAACACCATCCTTTGGCTCCAATTATACAGGTGGTCTTAGAAGCAGGTATGTCAGCAGATTAAATAACAAATGCTTCTTGTGAGTCTTCCAGGTATTAGTTTGAGAAGAATCCTGGCAGTTTATCTTGTACTGCTGATTACAGTATTGCTGTTGATGCTCTGTATTCACAGCTGTGATGAAGTACTATGCACAGTAATGTTCACACAGGTCAACATTCTTCACTGCAAGATTACATCTCTAGAACAAACTTAACACTTAACACTTACATACCCCAGAAATCACACATTGTTTATGACATAAGGAATATTCTCTTGAATATTTTGAAACTAATTCCACTGGGACCTGTTGCTGCCTATGGCTGAAACAGGTTCCTGTGTAATTACTTTTAAAATATTCACCAGTTTTTGTGGTAGTTACCTTGAAATTGTGATTTTGCAAACTCAGGGTTCAGAGAATTGTCATTATCCACATCCATTCTACATACAGACACATCTTATTTATTACTACTTGTAGCTATTTATAGAGCTCAACCATTGCTGATTGCTTTGAATCTTTACTACTGAGGGAGTAACAGCTTACAGTAAATTTTGTTCCAAAAATATTCCAGCCTGTTTTCATATTAATGAGTCTCGGTCTAGTGAAACCTGGTTTGTGTGAATTCTGAATGCAAATAGTTAATGTTTTAAAAGATCTATAGCATGCAGAGCATAAATTGCCAGGGTTTAAATGAATTTCACTCAGAATTCTCAGATGAACAAGTTTAAGGGGAGCCATGGAATATGAACGCTGATTACTAAGTCATCGGCGTGTTATAGACAGCAATATCTTTCAGTCAAATTCTTTGCAAAATTATTAGCAGCAGATTATATATAAGGTTTAGTAAATCATCAACATGTGAACAGAATGAAAGCCAGAGGGGTATTAATCCTTTAATGGTAAGGATAATTTTTGAGAATTTATTACTGGAATGACTGGCTCGATTATTCTAGTGGTAAATTCTAAAAAATTGTCTTATCTTGACCTGCAAATGGACATTCCTCAAGATCACTGCAGAGGCCGGGTTTGACCGGCTCGGCCATTAAAGGGTTAAACTCATTCATCCCTGAAATACAAGTGCTAGCAATTTCAAAGCAATCACACAGGCGAGTTGCAGAATATTTTAAAACTAAAAGTTGTTGCTGACATACAGCCAAGTGCTACAGCACCAGCTTCCAGTCAAAATAATTTTAAAAAAAATCAAAATATCTATTACAGTGTTATGAATTAATTTTATCTGTTCTGCAGGATTGAATTGGGATTCAGTGACAATATTCTGAATACAGAGTAGTGAACCAATTCAGGAAATTGCAGTGATTACTCATCCACTCTACTGACCTTTAACATATTGATTTCACATCAAAGAAACCATTATTAAATCTTGCATGGTCAATTGCAGCCCTATTATATAAGTATGAAGCATCTACACGCTACTATAGCTTTAAGTGTTTTATTTAATTGATTAAATTATAGATCAACATTGATCAATCATTATGACATTGTCACTCAAGATGTTCTTCCCATTACACGCCATAGCGGAGGCCAGTAAGAGTAAGACACTCTTCATAAAAGCCAATGACAGTGATGTGGTTGTCATAGCGATATCTGTGTTGATATCCCTGAAGGAGATACTCTGGAGAATGTGTGGACTGTCTTTGGTCAAGGAGCCAATACTCAATGTACCTGAGTATATGAGATAGTTGCTGAAATAAGGTCAGAAAAGGCCAGTGGGTGTAATTCTTCAATGCATTCCGTAGGTGTGATGTTTAAGTCTTTCATTTTAATGGGAAGAAGTCTGCAGATGTGCAACATATGTAATGAGGTCTCCAAGGCCTTCATCAAACTCAGCCACTGTTCAGTAAGAATCCTGAAGGGATCTGTAGTGGTCATGTATGACAGTTCTAGAACATATACCAGTGTTAATGATCCAAAGCTCGATCTCTCTGTCTGCAGATGTTACAGCGCAATCCCATCCTCATAGCCGGTCAACAAGGAGTATGTGAAGCATGCAGCTTCCAGGCACGAATTGCCTGGGGTCAAGCAAAATTCTCTCTCCTAGACACTCAAAGTCATGCTGATTAGGAATGGACACCGAGTGAAAATATTTGGCCGATATACATGAGATCGTCCACTGATTTTGATACTTCCGCCCTGGCCTGACCTGTATATCACTGCGTGTTTGCATGCGCCAGTAGCAGCAAGTGCATGAATGCCATTCATCTATTCTAATTCTCCAAACAAGACATTCATGCTGAATCTAAGAAATAGGGGATTGTATGTACCACAGGTCATTTGCAAGTCAAATTATTGATACATAAACAAGACATCAGTGTTACACTGGGAGGGTGTTGGTGAAAATCTTGACATTGTGCATGTCCAAATGCAAATCTAGCTATGTATCAAGACCACAATCTGAATGTGCACGCTCATTCTGGTTGAGTTAAGTATAGGACAATGCTTAGTTCCAATAATTTGGTCAATTCTGAAATAAAGACCAGAGGAGCTAAGCAGAACCAAACTTAAGTCTGCATTTTATACAAATGTTACAAAGACCTTGACCTCTGACCTCAATATCATTGCACATATTTCATATAAGTAAATATGTGACCAAGTTAAATTCAAGTAGGGTGACCCAATCCCGAGATAGAAGACAATATGTTGAGCTAAACCAAAATTTAACCGAAAAGAATAATTTTCTATTAAGGTAACAGTGAACTTGACCTTCGACAACATGACCTCAATATGATTGTGCTGTATCTGGTTGATATATGTAACATTGTGTCCAAGTTCAGTTACAATAGGCTGAACCAATCATTAGATATAAAACGATATGTTGAACAAAACCAAAAACTTAACCGGAACTAATAGAGTATTATACCAAAGTCATGCTAGCCTTAACCTTTGAACTTTTATTGTGTTCCATCCAGTTGATATATCTAAGCATATGCAAGGCCTGATCCACGGTTTTAGCTTGAGCATCCTTAGCTGTGTAGATCATGCAAAAGAGGAGCCTCAGAGGCGATATTTCACACAAATTTGTGACAAAATTTAGCAGATGATAGCTTTAATAAATATTTTCATAATTTGGGTGCCGAATCTGATGGCGCCCAAACCCTTAACAGCTTCGCAATCAGTCTGAATCAGGCTGTGATGCCTAAACCCAATAACATGAAGCCATGGTGATATATAAGACGATATGTTGAGCCAAACCAAAAACCTAAGTGTAAAGATATAGTTTTACACAAAGGACAAAAGGACCTTGAACTTTGACCTCATGACCGCAATATCATTGTGAAAAATTCCCCCGGATAGAAGTAAGCATGGTGAAGACATGCCAAGATATAAGACGATATATGCTGAGCTATAGGCCGAAATTCAAGGCCACTGACCATGGTATAAAAAATCACACAGACCACCCTTGCGGGTTGGGCTGTAGTTTTATTAACCACTATAAAACACACTTACCGTTCAATCACTACTTGCTAAATCAACTAATCAAGATTTAGCCACCAGAATAAGATTTTTATGCTTGCTTACATTCCTCCATATGCCTATTCCATATTAATATATACCCTCAACCACGGGTACTGGTAGGGTACACCTCCAGCATATATCCTGATAAGGACTGGCACCAGTCTGTACTCACTCCCTGGTGACACCTGTCACTAAGCATGGCCGCACATGCGCATTGGAACCCAAATAGGAAACAGATTCACTTTTCTAAATTTAAGTGCCAAATGTTACAAACAGATTCTCAAATTATTCCCACGCGGGGTGGTTGAGGCCGGGTCGTAGTGATTTAACAGTTAGTATGTTTTATAGTGGTTAATAAAACTGGGTGTCTGTGGGGGGGGGGGGGGTTGTTATTACACCACAAAAACATCCATTACCATTCAATCACTACTTGCTAAACCCGTAGATTTGGTCAGTGACTCACTTAAACCATTGGTGGGTGGAGATTTGAGAATCATTAAACAATGATAAAAATTAAACAACTCATATCCAAATGTTAATAAATTATTAAATTAACATAATAGTGCATCCATAACAAATCACACAGTGATTATCAAACAAGTAAAATTGTCAACTCAATGAAATAAACAAAACAAGAGAATATTCTCACCATATCAGACAGACATACAGACTAACGAAATTGGTGAGATTAGCTTGGTAAAAGATCATTGTCTTGTTTTGCTAAAAACGTTATATTTCTAAAAAAGGAGGCCGCTGGGCTTTGATCCTTTAAATAGAAAGCGATAAAAAGATGATTCAGAGTTCCAACCTGCGACTTGCATGACATCGTCCAATGATGAATCGGCGAAAATAGCGAAGGAGGAAGCCAAGCCATACCACGAAGGTTGAGAGCCTTGACATGGGCTAAATTGATCTCACCTGGGGAGGCAATCTCATAGCATAATTTTATGGTCTCACAAAACCATCTGACAACTGTGGCCTTAGAAACTGGTCTAGCCACTTCCTCCGCGTACGGAACCCATAAGTGCGAAGAATTGAGTCTTTTTAAAGATGGTACAACGTTTATAGACTTTTAAAGCCCTGACATGACACCAGAATCTATCAGACGGCGAAAAAGACAATAAAAATTTACGAAAAATAGGTTTGGCTGAGAAATGGTTAGAGTAGGTCTTCGATAAAAAAATCCCTTCTGGGATATAAAATTAGACCGTCTCCAGAATCGATAAATCTGTCTTTTTCTGTGGAAAGAGAATCAATTTCGGATCTTCTCCTAGCTGATGAGGCAGCATCAAGGAAAACAGCTTTAAGAGTCAATAGTTTGAGACTGAGAGATCCAACTGGCTCAAAATGGTGACCTGCCAAAACTTGAAGAATCAAGGCCAAATTTCAGGAAGACATAGCTTAGCCACTGGAGGACGAATATTGCCCGATCTTCTAATAAAACCATTGAGAATCCTTGATATCAGCATTCAGAAGACAAGGAAGAGAAGAAGCCAAAGAAATCTATAACCCCTAACGGTGATAGCTGATAAATGAAATGAATCGAATAGATACAATTAAAAATCTAACACCTAGGAAATAGAAACGGAATCAGGCAAGAAACCATGCTTTAAAAACCATACTCCAAAGATTTAATAGTCAACCTTCGTACAAATTCGACAGGTCGACTCTCTCCTGGAAGAGACAATGATTTCCTGAACTTGAAGAAAAGTTGATCTCACAGAGACCGGACACTCGAAAATTCTCCAAACAAACAAGATGAAGAATTCTTGATTGGATAAAGATGTAAGCCCCTTACTTAAGCGAGATCTGATTAAAACTGGGAGAAGGCTAGCAAAATCTTACCAGAAGATCGAGAAAGGCTACCAAACAGATCCTCTTTGACCAAAAGGGAGCTGCTAGAAGAAATTCTTTAAACTGGTCCATGGCTATCTCCAGAATCATTAGAATCAGGAATATTGGAAGGAACATGAAATCAAACAATCCTGTCCAAAACTGAGACAGTGCCATCATCGCCCAACTTGACTCTCCGAAAAGGGTACGATGAAAGATAAGATCTGGGCAATCAGACATGTCACAAAAAGATCAACATGGGGAAGACCCAGAAACTTGAAACGCTTTCGGCAACCAACCTCTTAAACTGCCACTCGGAGAGTGAGAACTTGCTAGAACTGAACTACTGGTCCGCAAGAAATATCAGTCTGACTGGAACATGACTGGGAACTAGAAAGATTTGGATCTAATGACATCCCAAGAAAAGGAATAAAAAACCCATATAAAGAAGAAAAAACCTAATTCCTCCGTCTAAAAATTAAAGAAAACCCCATGTCATTGACTGAATTGATCGAGGTTTTGATGCCTATCACTCAATCCGACCAAAAGTGGAGAGACTTCAGAGGGAACTTAGAATATACTGACTGCTACTAGAAGAAGATCAGGAACAAAAGAGTCTTCTCATCAACGTCACCTTGGGAATGATATTCTCAACGCTGATCATCAAGCCTAGAATCCTAAGAAAAAATCTTGCCCAGACATAGAAAGAGGATGTCAAGGTCACTGTCAACAAGACTGCCTCTACCCTTGTCTCTGAACGAAAAAACTTGAACTGCTTGAGGAAGATGCCTAGATGGAAGAAACTTGAGAAGGAACTAGGCTTGACTTATTGAAAAATAAAATTCAACCTAGGCTGCAAGGCGAACTGCAAAACTTTGGAATAAATCTTAAAAGAATTGAGAAACACCTAGCTTTTATTAACAGAACACCTATAAAGACTAAAGAATAAAATGATAGCGCAAGACACCTGCCACGCCCGAGACTAGACGTGTGAAACAAAGGCGCCAAGGTTAGATCGAAGAGCATGGCGCAAACTGCTATACCCTATCCTTGAAAACAAAACTCATATACCTTCAGAAGTAAAGGTAAAAAAGGCACATGAAATAGGCATCCTAACGATCGATAGAAAAGGATCACATGCCTGAAAAATAGACTTGCGATAGGGGAGGACTCCATCCTGAATTTACGAGATAAAGAAAAGATATAATTTCTTCAGGAGATAGAAGGATGCTAGCCTTATAAGAATTGAAAACTATGAAGATCGTTGAACAGAAGCCTGGGTCTACTTCCCAAGGTAGAGCCTCTTCTATAGACTCCTTGACAATCATAGAAAACCAACAACCCCTCTAATGCTAATAGCTTCTGATTGGAAAGAACAGAAGACCATATTTATATATAGAGATGAATTTGTCAGGAGTGTGATTCGAACCCATGCCCAGAGAACTGGACTGTGACCTGAGCGCAGCGCCTTAGACTGCTCAGTCATTCTGATAGATTGGGAGAAGAGACTGCAGAGGATTCTAGATCCAAGAACATCTGGCCCTTTTGATAAGGGTTGCCCTTAAAAATAGGGCAAACTCACTATATGCTAAAGAGGACTGCTCATAGAAACACACAGTTTACATATGCCATGATGCTCCAACCATAAAATCCTGGGCTATATCCTTATGCTTAGCCTTCACGAAAAGTGGTAACTCGCGTTTACTTTGGATATTTTTATTTTACAGCTTACTTTGAATGGAGAAAAAAGTTTCATATAAGTAGTCTTACTTATTGAAATGCTGGAAGACCCTGAAAATAATATAGATAATTTTATTTATAGAATTTTAACCAGATATCGTGGCAAACCGAAAACCCATAGAAGGGTTAGAATCAAGATATAGCCAAATCCTGTACCTGAGAATCTGCAATAATCCCATCAGGAAATCGAAAACATCAAATCGAGACTGAATTTAGCAAGATAGTAAGGAAAATGAAATTAGGGATCCCAAACCACAGCTCGAAATGTTAAATTAGTCCCTCCAAAAAAGGGAACTGAGGGAAATTTACTTGTGATGACATTATCACAATTCTACGAATAGAATGCATGACATGGGCTTGTTAAGAGAACTATGGCAAACCTTTGACTGTCTTGGAATCTGACATAACCAGGAATCAAAATAAAAACAAAGCTTTGCCACTGAAATATATTCAATTTGAAAGAATTTCACAAAACGCAGAAACTTTACAAAACTCAGGATAAGAGCACACACCTTACAAAATGAGGAAGAGAGGCACAAAACACCACTAATACCTGCTCATCTACAATTCTGTAAGCTTTGCAAACAGAACCTAATCAAGGATGAAAAAACACTTAATAAAGAAAAAAATACAATACAATCAGGAGAGACAAACGCTCTTTAAAAAGCTTAATGAGATTACTAAATTTTGTCTCGCTTAATGGGAGTAGTCAATTTAAATTTAAAAAAATCATATAATAAAGATGAAGGTGATCTAATAAAAATTGTGATTGATTACATCAACATTAGCCTAGTCGCTCGGCTTGTCAGATCGACATCCTATACCTGAGGCAGGATCCTATAATGATTGTATAACTGTGTCCTATATTTAAATCAATGTCCAAATCAATTTCATTGGGAAACAAGCCAGCTTCAAGAGTCTTGGTATTTGATATATTGATTAATTAGAAATCCCAAACAATCCGACATTTATACCGAGAGGTAGTAAACTTAAAACATAGACCTACACATTAAACCGGTAATTATAAATTCGTTACTTATTTAAAAATTTTTATATTTAAAGTCTTAGAACCAATATTTTCATCTTTGTAATGACGTAAGTCATTGTGTTTGAAATGCCAATAAAAGGAAAGATGGATAATGAATCTCCGGGATCAGCTCGAATGTTAAATACACAAAACATTGATACCTGAATAAAAACAAATGACGATGACCTAAATACGCATTTATGATGAAATAAAGCGAAATACACCCTACTTAAGTTATACCTAATCATGCCCATAGATAAAAATTAACTGCCAAATTAAAATAAAAACTGTGATTAAGAGTAATCGCTAGTATTACGCTAGAAAAAGGAAAACTAAATTTGGAAAATAATAGAGAAAAATTACAAAAAACGCTGAAAAGACAGAGCCGATATACAAGCAAAGTGAAATAACCATGACAATACAGAAGAAAAACTCGGCTTTTATTCCTTCTTCCTTCTCCCTTTTTGCCTTATTTCTCTTTGCTTAGCGTCTTTTTGTACTTGTAGTCATTAATCTTGGAGCCATTCTCATCCCTATGAATCCTCTACTGAGTCTATTTCCTTTCAGCGCCTGTCAGATTTAGATTAAGATTACGCTAGAATCAGGGTTTTTCTTCAACAAATTAACTCCCTTTGGTTAAAATAAATATGTCAACATGCGTGAAATAAGGCTGAACGGCCCGAAGACAACTGGCCATCTAAAGTTGGATGAAAGGAAAAAATACGTATCTAGAGATAATGCGTAGAATACAGACTGACTTCTCGGCTGAGTGAGATGCGCACATAAAATAAACTGCAACAAAAAACCCAAACGGCAACCAGTCGTAAGTCTTTAATTACGTTTAAAATTGTCACTGATAAAAGAATAAATGCTGAATATCTACAATCCCAAGAGAAAATAATTTGAATCAGATCTAACTCCAACGCGAGACGGAGAATAACCGGAGTTAACAAAATTACTATTTTCCCCAATCAAATCTTGATTAACCAAGGGCGCATCCGAAAAAGGCAACCGATTAGAAGACGAGTCTGAGCGATCAGACAACTTATAACCGGAAGCGCGAAAATTACTCCCGGAAGGAGAACCGGAAATCATTGGCGTAAGTTGACTATGAGAAATAGTGTTAACCGGATCTTGACCTTGAAGATTGACTAAACTGGAAGTAACTGACAAACCGGAAACGGAAGATGGATGATTAGCCGGATCTAGCAGACCCGGAAAAGCACCTTCTTTCTCAAACTGGAAACGGATGAGCTATTACCAGAAACGGAAGCGGAAAAACTGGAACCGGAAGCGGAAAACTGTCTACCGGATGTCGAAAATGTCACATGATCTTGAGACCTCGGATGTCTGGCTAAGCCTGAAGTCATCACAGAGCTCAAATCCGGATGCCCGGTAAAACCAGAAGACATACCGGATATAGATGTCAAAAATGCCACCCCCGGATGTCCGGCCAAGCCGGAAGTCATCACAGAGCTCAAATCCGGATGCCTGGTAAAACCAGAAGACATACCGGATATAGAACCTGTATGTCCGGACAAGCCAGGAGCCATAACGGGAGCGGACGTAGAGATCGGAGATCTCTTTACATTACTGGCAACTGGAATGACGGAAAAAAAGAACCTTGGTATGGGACGATTTATCGGTGACTTCCGCCACCGACGCCACTGCACAAGAGTAACGCTAAACCCCCCCCAACCCCTCAAGGCTTATGTGGTCTTTGTCCTGTGACTTACACGAAATCATTTTAGTGGGCTTACTCTTCGTCTCTTTGGATTTCGATTTCGGAGAACGAATTTCCTGTCTTGACGTGAGGGAAGTGGGTTTCCCCCATTTGCGAGCACGTCCGCTAGACTTCCCTAGGTCTTACTCAAAACGGTTGCAAAAAACTTGAATCTAACAAAAAATGCTAATACGGCATAGGAATTTAAACATGACTTTTATCTTTCTTTTATACTGAATAAGTGAATAAAAGGCTCCTATGAGTAATATAGGGTTGAAATGATGATAATGACTTAGGCATTATTACGGATAACCACGAAAACGCGATACATCACGAAAACTGGCAACATTTTTATACAGAGTATAAAAAGCAAATAAGACCACAAAATACTCCATCAACATAAATTAGGCAGGATTGAGACATTCTTAGGATTAAAGAACTCTCAAAACAGTAAGCTGACACAGCGCAACGCTATAAAACCTTAGCTGGAATATTTTGTTCTGTTTGTAGAATAATTGAAAAGTGAATCTGTTTTATATTTGGGCGCCAATGCGCATGCGCGGGCATACTTAGTGACAGGCGTCACCAGGGAGTGAGTACTGACTGGTGCCAGTCTTTATCAGGATATATGCTGGGTGTGTACCCTACCAGTACACGTGGTTGAGGGTATATATTAATATGGAATAGGCATATGGAGGAATGTAAGCAAGCATAAAAATCTTATTCTGGTGGCTAAATGCAGATTAGTTGCTTTAGCAAGTAGTGATTGAATGGTAATAGATGGTTTTGTGGTGTAATAACAACTACCTTTTATGGTTAAGTTTTGCGCTTAGCTCAAAATATTGTATAATATCTTGGCATGGTTTCGCCATATTGGAACTAGTTTTATTCCAAGGACTTTGACTTCAATATCATTGTACTCCATCTCAGTGATATAAGGAAGCATGTGTCCAAGGTTAGTTGCAATAGGTTGAAGCCATGCCGAGATATTAGCTCAACTGAGATTGAATGCCGACAAACAGGCAGCCAAACAGACAGATGGTATAACGGAACCGATTGATATACACCTGTGCAAAAGTTAAGCACCAGCAAAAACAATAGAACGTAGAAACATGATGGTACAACTAGGCTGCCATACTTTTTGTCCCCGCGTTAGCTGACATAATTCCAAGTACGAAATGCACATGCATGCATGACTTCATGCCGCTTGATGTCCGTGCGTGGCGGGAAACAGCACACGTGTTCAGTTATGTAAAAGTCCAGTTTGAGGTGTAGAACATTACATACAGATTTAGGCGACAAGATTAGGAATTTTGTGTTCATGACCGTGGTTTATTTGTACAGAGAGAATTAGCTCTTGATTGTGAACCGCTATGGCAAGACGAAGGTTAAGTGATCGTGTGAAATGGCAAATCATAGGCATGCATACCACTGGTATGTCATGCAGAGAGATTGGCAGACAGCTGAACATTAACCATACTGTAATCAGTCGTTTGATTGCAAAACATGGGCAAACTAACGAGGTGAAGGACAGGCCTAGATCTGGAAGACCGAAGAAGACTACTGCCCGTGATGATCGAGCCCTAGTACACCTTGTTAGGAGATCTCCATTCACCAACAGCAGAGTGCTCAGCCAGCAATGGGAAACGCGCAATAGAGTGTCAATGTCTACTGTCAAAAGGAGACTGTATGCTGCTGGCATGAAAGCTAGGAGACCTGTCAGACGTCCTCTCCTCACTGCACACCACAAAGAGGAGCGTCTGAGGTGGTGCAACGAAAGAAGACACTGGAACATGAGATCCTGGAGACGGGTACACTGGTCCGATGAAAGTCGGTTCCTGCTTCATGCCACAGATGGTCGAACTCGTGTATGGAGGTCCAGACGCACGGCGTACGACCAACGTAACATCATGGAAGAAGTTCCATTTGGTGGAGGTTCCGTTATGATATGGGGGTGCATCTCATTTGATTGTAAGCTGGATCTGTTGACTGTACCTGGAACACTAAATGGACAAAGATATCAAGATTCCATACTGGATAGAGTTGTGGTCCCTCATTTTGTAAATCATGCACCTGGAACCCACCCTATATTCATGGATGACAACGCCCGACCACATCGTGCTAGAGCTGTGCATGAATACCTCCGCCAGAATGCCATCGAAACCCTACCATGGCCAGCAAAGAGCCCTGACATGAACCCTATTGAGCATATCTGGGACATTCTGGGAAACATGGTGAGAAGGAGGGATCCTCCTGTGCAGAACCTACAGGAATTAACAGACGCACTCCATCTTGAATGGCAACGAATACCACAATGGCGTATTAGTCGGTTGGTGACCAGCATGAGACGTCGTGTCCAGGCCGTCATCCAGGCACAAGGTGGATATACCCGGTATTAATAATGACAGTCTCAAACTCGTGCACAGATGTTAAACTTCGTTTTCAGACACCATTAATGACAATCTAGCCACGTGTGTCCACTGTAGGGCAATAGTTGTCAGTTGTGTCAACGTAACCATATTCAGGCCTCGTTTTCAAGTTCAAACAAAAACATACAGTGTTTCCCCACCATCATAATCAGCATTCCTCTAGTTGCATTATTACCTCTTGCACTAAGATGGATGGGTACATAAATGTTTATGCTATTGCTTTCTTCATAGCACATGAATATACCCTCGCATGTGCGTAAAAATAGGGTGGTGCTTAACTTTTGCACAGGTGTATATATTGATGAAATTCAAATTTTCACCAATAATGAATTTAAGTGATCAATTTATGAATACATTTCCTCACTCAATCATATGGTGTCATAATCAACTAGGTGATGTGCAGGCTGACGTAATAATCATGACATCATGAATGACTCGATAAATTC
Source organism: Chaetoderma sp. LZ-2023a (assembly GCA_034401795.1). Lineage (NCBI taxonomy): Eukaryota > Metazoa > Mollusca > Caudofoveata > Chaetodermatida > Chaetodermatidae > Chaetoderma > Chaetoderma sp. LZ-2023a. Next base: position 108,789,638 of record CM067370.1, on the reverse strand, counting down.
TGTCTTTAACGCTTAATAATCCGACACGTTGTACGAATTGTATGTCTTTGCCATTTAATAAACATTCTGTCAAATATTTTGAAACTAATTTGACTGGGCGCTGTTGGCAGGACAGCAACATCAACTAGTTAAATTAGTTTTAAAATATTGAACAGGTTTCCCCGTAATAGTTTGCTGGAAATTGATTGTCAAGAAGTTCAGTTCAGGGATCAATCGATCCCAACATGAGCGAGGTGTGGGAGAGCTTAACTAGGGATGGGTGGGGAATAGCTGAAACTGGAAAGGCCCATTTTATACCTATTTAGGAAATTGTTGTATCTGTTATTCTGAATATCTTATCCGTTGGCTGAATTGTGTATCTTGATATAGTCAGGCCTCATTTGGATGGATGGAATTAACACTTCTACCTTTTACTGTGTCAATAGTCAATAGCAAAGAAACTCCTGTACATTTTTCAACAATTTTGGCGGAAGATGTTGCTGTCTACAACAGCACCATCATCCATCCACCAAATTTGTTGAAAATGAACACCAGTTCATCTTTTAATTTAATTTGAAAAATAAAAATTTTGACATCCGAGTGGTAAGGGTGTTTGTATTTAAAGCTGTGTTGATGAAAGCTGCTGCTGTCTTAGAAAGCCATCTCTTTCGGCCAGATTTGAATAAATTTTTTCATTTCTAATTAGCTTCAAAATATCGGAGTTTGACAATAATATTAATTATGGGTATTTAGAATTTTGGCAATAATATTATTTTTGGATCTTTCGAATTATTAACAAGATCAAAGACTTACATTTTTCCTGTATCTGCTTTTCTACAACCATAGACTTCTCCGAATCCTCCTCGGCCGATGATTCTATGTACACTGAAGTCATTCATTGTTAACTGAAAAACAGGATGAAAGTAGGATTTTAGCGATGCACTGTATTACAGCTAGAGGATGGCCCTCACCCCCTCCCCCCTCCACCATAAATTTCCTTCAACCCTTGAATTTGTTCAAGAAAATTTGGATTTTCTCATAGAAAATGTTCATTTGCAGACTAAGAGCAGACTATTTTTGAAATTTTACCACTGGAATGACTGGCTCGGTTATCGGGCCAGTCATTCGTGGTAAATTTTCAAAAATAGTTTTCTCTTGGTCTGCAAATGGACATTTCTCAAGACCACTGCAGAAGCCATTTTTGGCTGATACCTGTGTTAAAGGGTTAATGCTGCACAAATCATGAAAGGTATAAAGCTCTTTCGATACACCTCTAGCCTAAGATGCACGCATATCACAAGTGAGGTGAGTGCAGGTAGAAGGGTTAAGAATACAGACCAACAATTTCTCTGTTGTTTATTGACCTGTGAAAAGTAGGTTACGTTAGCCTAGTTCTGACACACAGGACAGTCTTTACCATAAGATCCTTCCATACTATACATCAGGCTTGTTTACTGTAAGCAGAAGTCTTGTAATTACATCCTGGACAAGAATCTTCTATTACATTCACTGAACCACGAAAACTAAACAAATGCGACACAGTCTCTATACATTATTAAGATGTATGCATAAAATTCTTGAAACTAAAAATACATATCCGTCTTCTTGGCATAAGTAAAGCAAATACAAAGTGTTCGTTAAACGCATACAAATATACCGTTGGTCACACTGACCTACTTTTGATAAAGGCCACCCCAGTTTATGATGTATCCATATACCAAATGTGGTGGCACTATGTGAAAAACTCTTCAACCTATGGTCTGGATAGGATAAGTCGGGACAGCTGAATGAATGCACATGGACAAATGCATACACAGACAATGTGATTACGATATACCCACAACCTCCGCCCAAATTTGCATGATATAAATATGATCAACTCACGATAAGAATACAGAACAACTTCAAACAGATTTCTGATTGCGATTTATTTAAATAATTTTCATACTAAATTTATATAAACTGTGTTGTACCCCTTTAATGGTCATGATTGGTCAAGAAAATCAAAATATTTGGTTTTTAATTACAAATCCATCTGTAAGCCAAAGGACTATTTTTTAATATTACTGGAATTGACTGGTTCAGTTATCGGAGTCAGTCATTCCAGTGATATATTTTCAAAAATAGTCTTTTCTCGGCCTGCAAATGTACATTCTATAAGACCACTGCAGAAGTTATTTTGGGAATGCTTGACAATTATAAAGGAATAAAGAGTTACCTCACTCTCACACATGCACATATTTTGTAAACAGTTTGAGTGCAATGCGTTGTTGTTATAGGTTACGGTTGTCATGTGGTTTCAGAGATGTTTAATTTAACCCTTTAACACTCATATCAGACAAAAATGGCTTCTCAGCAAGGGGCTTGAGAAAGGTCCATTTGCAAATCAAGTGGACTATTTTTAAAAATTTACCACTGGAATGACTGAAAAAATTGAAATTTTCTTGAACAAATTTGAGGGTTAAAGTTTTAAATGTGTTTATAAAAATAGTCCAAAACACAAGATGGTCAGCACCCATATCGGCCAATCAGTTTCCTTTGAATCAACTCAAGGATTCTGATCCTGATAAATTTGTTTGAAATTGAGAGGTTGCTTAGAGAAAATGGTTGTCGGACGGATGATGGATAGGTAGTTGACAGATGATCGATATAGTGTAAGCTCACTTGGTCATTCTGACTATGCCAATTAAATATAACGCAAAAGTCCATGATAGCCACCACCAAAATTGACCAATGAGCTTCGTTTGAACAATCGTGGATTTCCATAACCCACAGATACTTCCAGACAACTGATGAAGGATGAGTGGTCATTATGGCATAATTTTGCTTGACATGTCCCTAATTATATTTGCCAAGTGTCAGAATGATCCATTCAGTAGTTCTAGAGAATTTTTTTTTTCCAAAACTAGGCCATCCAAAATGGCCATCAGGTAAATTAAAATAATCTGATCCCGTTGAACCCCCCTAATGGTCACACTTGTTTAGATAAAGATTCTTCAGCTTTATGTTAGTTCGCCAGGCACGCTCAGAGATTTTTAAGGGCGTTTCTGGAGACCACACAAAATTCTGGATGGTACAGCCTAATTTAATCAAGAATCAGCTCCATTTTATAAATCTGGGATTTCTTTGCCCTAAGAATGCTAATTCTGCCAAATTTAACTGAAATTCACACAGTCGTTATTCTGAAGTCTCTTCACCCTTTCAATAACAAATCACTGAAAAAGTAAATTCTTTATGCTTATAGCATATTCTCTTGAATATTTCGAAATTAATATGACTGGAAGTCATTGCTGCCTAAGGCTATGGCTTCCGGTCATATTAATTTCAAAATATTCAACAGCTTTTTTGTTTGATTGCCCAGAGATTGAGATACAGGGAACTTATCAGTGAAAGGGTTAAAGGAAAAGTTGATCTAAAGACGTACAGATGACAGGCAGAAAGATGACAGATGTATCAGACAGATGACGGACACTCAACAGGTGAACTAATAATGCATACTATATCACAGGTGGGTGAGTGAGTGAGTGAGTGGGTGATGCATACATTTACCTTGGAAACACACTTTTCTGATGCAGTTGGTGAACAAGAAGTATTGTCATAGATATGATGCATACATCCACAAAGAAAAGTAGTGAAATAGTGTTAATTATCAGTAGAAGAAAGACCGGTGTACATTTTAAAAATATTGTTACTGAACGAAGTTGCTGTCTTAGACCGCCACATCTTACAGGAACATTGTTTCGAAAATGAGCACCAGTTATACATGAGGAGTTTGAAATTACAATGGTCTAGGGTTGTATACATGTAGTTGTCATATTTCCACAAGGATGCACACTATAATGTTCAGAATTGGAGATAACCATGATGAATAGGCATGCAGGGGATCGGAAACAGTGGCCATTAAACGAGTTTGTCATCTTTGCGCATGGGAAACATAATGTATCATTAGCATAATAGAACTCTTTTCTGCTAGAGAAAATTATACTGTACTATACTTTAAATGTAGCCACATTGGGGAGGAAAGTATACAAGCTCTTTGGCCGCAATAAACAAGTTATTTCCATAACCCTTTAACCCTTACCACTCTAGTGTCAAAATTTAAACGTTTCAAATTAAATTATAAGATGAACTAGTGTACACATTCCAACAAATTTGGTGGGAGATGGTGCTGTCGTAGACAGCAACATCTTCCAGCAAAATTGTTGAAAAATGTACAACAGTTTCTTTGATATTGACACAATAAAAGATAAACTATTGACATCAGAGTGCTACGGGTTAACACTCATATTGGCCAAAAACGGCTTCAGCAGTATTCTTGAGAAATGTCTATTTGCAGACCAAGAGAAAACTATTTTTGAAAATTTATCATTGGAATGACTCGCTTGATAACCGAGCCAGTCATTCCTGTGGTAAATTTTCAAAGATAGTTTTCTCTTGGTCTGCAAATGGATATTTTCTATGACAAAATTGAAATTTTCTTGAACAAATTCGAGGGTTAATGTATTAACCATTTAAAGGTCAACCAAACTGACCAAACTGACTCCTGTAGTGGTCTTGAGGAATGTCCCTTTGCAGGCCAAGGGAAGACAAATTATTTTTAACGGTCTATCACTAGAATGCCAGGTATTCTAGTGGTAAATTATCAAAAATAGTTACCGCTTGACCTGCCAACTGACATTCAATAAGCACATCTTTGGACTTTCTTCATCAAGTTTGACCATTAAAGTGTGAGATTCTGCAGAATATCTTGAAAGCAACCAGGCGGTTCCAAGATCTACATATGAAACTTGGTGCATTAACACTTTAATGGTCAAGAACACTAAAATCTTTGCTTTAACCCTTTAGTTATCAAGACTGATCCAGAGAATTCACATTTTTGCTGAATGAATGTCATCGAGCCAGCCATCGCAGTAATACATTTTCAACAATAGTCTTCTCGTAACATGCGGATTGGCATTCCTTAAACCCTTTCACCGATAAATTCCTCGTATTTTAATCCCAAGGCAAACGAACTGGAAAGCTGTTGAATATTTTTAAATTAATATGACTGGAAACCATTGATGCCTCAGGCAGCAATGTCTTATTAATTTTAAAATATTCATCAGAATATGTTATAAATTGTAAAGAATTTATTTTTTGAGTGATTTATCGTTGAAAGGGTCAAGACAATTGCAGAGGCTGGTCTTGGCAGGCATGATCATTAATGAGGCTAAGTGAACTGTTTATTTGCATGTCAAGACAAGACCTTTTAAAAATTTACCACTGAAATGGCTGGCCCCGATAACCGAGCCAGTTATTGCATTGAAACATTGTCAAATATAGTTAGTATACTCTTGATCTGCAAACGGATATTTTGCAAAGTCACTGCAAAACACATTTTGGCCGGCTTCCATGTCCATCAAAGGGTTAACATATGCCAAGTATATTGTCTGTAGAAGTCAAGTTATCCAAGGAAAACTAAAATCTGAGCTGCGTGACAACGGCTGTCCGGATTGATGGGTAAGAGGTTGAGATGTATGGACACAATGACAAAGAAAATATAACATTCAGATTCATGATTCCAGATATATGAAATGCATTTTCAGCAGATTGTATGCACAAATAACTCGAAACTTGTTAAAACATAAATGATGGCTGAACAGTTTACTATTGTTCCAACTTCAAATTTAAAAGAACTTGAATTCAAGAGCTTGGGTCAGATTGGCCTAAATCTTAGATGGGTCATAACCGCTTATCATGGTAAAACACATCCATCCACTGAGTCAACATGTTAATCTCTCAAGAAATGACAAAATGTGAGCCACATTAAACATTGATTGACCGAGGAATAGACTTTAGACATCAATGTGGGGGACGAGCGACAGTCATAAAGCTGTTGCATGTGTAATCTCCATTGAGCAAGAATGGTTAACATGCTGACCAAGCTGGAGACTGTGAGTGACAGATGTTGGAGAGTACACCACCATCGACCACCTCACATATATCTTAATACTGTGTAACCTATATACGTACATGTGTAAGCTAATAAATGGACAGCATCTTTTCCAATGATCTTTTAAAATCGTATCTGCTACACCACTGATGTAAAACGTCCGTTTTGTTTCTTAGGATAACTTGTGTTCATTTTTGGAAACCGTTATGCTGCTTAACCACCCTTTTATAGCTAAGCCAGCCAAAACCAGCCTTTGCAGTCTGCAGTTGTCTTGAAGTATGTCCATTTGCAGACCAAGAGAAAACTATTTTTGAAAATATACCACTGGAATGCCTGGCTCGATATCGAGCCAGTCATTCCAGTGGTAAATTTTCAAAAATAGTCTTCTCTTGGCCTGCAAATGGACATTCAATAAGCAAATATTTTAATTTTCTTAACAGAATTTAACCATTAAATGGCTAAGCTGTTGCTGTTTATGATCTTAAATGCACACCCGTATTTCTTCTACTGATTCTGTCAGGTTGGTAACAAATTAACTATTTGACATATGTGTGGGAAGAGTCAATGTCCTAGGCTATAGAAAGAAACAAGAAAGACTGGATCTGAGAGTAGATCTGGAAGCACAATAGCTGAGAGGAAACACCCGAAGAAACGCCTACTGAATATCAAATCACTGCAGGTTCAAAAGAGAGCACATCATGAATATAAGTAGCAGAAACAGCTGCTGCAACAAAAGACTGGAAAAGACCATACAGACAAGGTTGTGATAACCGAAAAGGGATGATGAAGCAAGCCTAGGGACATCACTGAAAATAGCAGGTGGGACCGTCATATCAATTAAAACACAAAAGACATAGCAAGATGTTAAGAACACTGGCAAAACACAATGAATAAACACAAATTGTCCAAGACTTATCTGACATTCCCTATGCAAATCCAAACATAGATATCTCTTGACGATATCACACAAGACTAGGATATCAGAGAAGCCATATAGAAGTTGAACACATGCGAAATACTATAGCTACGAGACACGGCTTTGTCAGAGATCTAAAAGATTTGACTGACAGTCAGACAGATAATAGACTGACCAGTATACATATATACATGCGCGAGTTAGGAATTACAACAAGAGACTAAGAAGACAGCTGGACTGCTGGAGAATACAGAATCTACCAAGAAAGGTTAATACTGCAAGTCCAAAAATAACAAGAGGCCCAAGAGACCTGTATCGCTCACCTGGAACATTGGCACCTCAACTAATCTTTATTGAGTTTTACATCAATCAGTGCCACTTCCAATGACTTTCAATCAAATGGTTTAGTTTTCGAGATATTGACAACAATCTGTGGACTGCTTTTGCAATGGTGCTTTTGAACAACAGAAATTGATGACATGTAGTCCAACTTGTATTAAGACACCTCTTATGGCAGCTGGTTTCTTAATTAAGGCTCAAATACATTGCTGAATTGGATTTAGCAAATGACGAAAATGATCTCAAAAGGCAGGTGGTCTCTTAAACTTTTCACCTATAAATCTTGGGAAAAGAATATTTTTTATGATATAAAACTTATTTTGTTGAATATTTTGAAATTAGTTTGACCCGAAGCCATTGTGCCTTAGGCAGCAATGGCTTCCAGTCAAATTAATTTCAAAATAATCAACAATTTTACTGTATGGATGTCCTGGAAATATAGGAAATTCTTCAGTGAAAGGTTAATACAGGTGGTTTTTATACCAGGTTCAACTCAGTGTATTCCAAACCATCCATTTAGCACATGTACATCTTACTGAATGGCCACGTTAGCAGCAGGGATGGGTATTGCAATGCTGGAGTTTATTTAGAAAGTAATTTGACGGAGTCATTGTTGCCTTAGCCAGCAACAACTTTCAATGAATCAAACACATTAAAAAATATCTTTACAGTAGTGATGTCAGAGCTTATAATACATATCAAGTTCAAGTTCAAGATTATTTATTTTGATATAGAATATATACATTTACAGTTTCGCAACAGGTAGTCCACCAAAGGCAGAGCCTATGTGCCGGTGGACCCCTACATATAACATATAACAACAACAATATAGGACATGAGAATACTGAATACATACGGTTAACATGTTATAGTCCTATATATACATATAGTTAACTGTCTCGCTGCCAAGCCTCTGCAGTCTACATTTTCCATGGAGCCTAACTCAGGGTATGCTGAGTACCTCTAAAACATTTTGACCGAACGTTGTCGGTGGCTAAGCCACAAGCAACTTTCAGTCAAATTTTTTCTAAAATACTCAGCCAATCCAGAGTCATTGCCAATTGGAGTTATTGTCCGCTTCCAGCAGTCCAACAGTTAATAGACGTATGACAATTTACATTTTTACAGGGAAAGACATGACAGAGGGATGTGTGCTTATCTTGCTTAAGTTAATAATTCTATATTACATATTCTTATTATCAATGACAAAGTATTTTTTAGGCTGTGATGGTAGAGTTAGTTGTTTGGTAGTTACCATTATGACAGATATTCTTATTCTTATTATTATTAATATTATTATTATTATTATTATTATTATTTGTTCTGGTGACTGGGTGCAAGTATGAGAATAGCATGGCATGATGGTGAGTGTTTTCCAGAGTCTAGTAGGTTTCTATAATCTTCTTTTTGATATTCTGCTTAAAGTACTGTAGCTTTATGATGTCTGTGCATGTGCTTTGTGTCTGTATTATTCCATAACTGAATTGCTTTGTATGAGGGTTTTTGTTGTGCTGCTTTTGTTTGGTGGTGTGTTGAATGGAGGTTATCTCTTGTTCTTGTGTTGTGAGGATGCAATTGTGTATTGAGCCTAAAAATGTTAGATAGGGATGAGGGTAAGTTGCCATTGTGGAAGTCCCTTAAGATTGTGTATAGTTGGAGCCCTCCTATGTCCTCAAGTTTTAAGACCTTTTCTGATTTAAAGATATCCTGGCCACCTGCTGTTTGTGAAAATAGTTTAATAGATTGCTTTTGCAGAGATTTTAGTTTTTTTAGTCTAGCTTGAGATGTATTAGTCCAGATAGCATTGCAGTAGGTGTCTAGGTGATGTGAGGAAGTATCATTGTGCAGTACAGGGTTTTAATAATATTAGGTGTTAGATAGGGTTTCAGTCTGCGAATGATGCCAATGCTTTTTGCTACCCTGGTAGTAATAATTTCAATATGCTTCTCCCATGTTAAATTTTTGTCCAGATATACTCCTAAAAACTTAGCATATTGTGCTTCTTGAATTATCTGGTTGTCGATATAGAGGTTTGGGAGAGCTATTTCTTTTAGTTTCTTAGATTTTGTGAATAGTATATAATTAGTTTTTGATACATTTAAGGACAATTTGTTTACTTTAAACCAGTCTATTAATTTTGCCATTTCATTATTGACATTTTTGTATAGAATTTCTATATCCTTGTGGCTGCAGAAAGCATTTGTGTCGTCTGCAAAAAGTATTAGTGAGAGATGTTTGCAGACTTTGGGTATGTCATTCATATATAGGAGAAACCGCAGGGGCCCAAGAACTGAACCTTGGGGAACACCACAAACTATATTTTTGTATTCAGAGATAGCCCCATTGAATTGTACACACTGTTCCCTGTTTGACAGGTAACTCTGTATCCAGTTCAATGCAGTACCTCTTATTCCATAGTATGCAAGCTTTTGCAGTAAAATTGTATGATCAATTGTATCGAAGGCTTTGGAAAGATCCAAGAATACACCTAGCGCATGTTCATTATTCTCAAGGGAGGTTGATAATTTTTCTATCATATCCAACAATGGCAAGCATAGTAGAGTGTTTTTCTCTGAAACCATATTGAGAAGGATATATGATTGAGTTTTTGTTTAGATATTTAGTAATTCTACTAAAATACAGCTTTTCTAAGAGTTTTGAGAAAAGTGGAAGTACCGAGACTGGCCGATAATTAGTAACGTCAGATACATCTTTAGCTTTGTATATGGGTGTCACACGTGCAACCTTTAATCTTGATGGAAATACTCCCTGTGTAAGTGAGAGATTACAGATGTGGTCCAATGGTGTTAGTATTTCTGTTACACAGTGTTTAAAGATTTTCCATTTGAAATTATCGATTCCAGCACTTTTTAGCTGTGTTAATTTGCATTAGTATTTTGTAGATTTCGTGAGTATCTGTTGGATTTAGGAAAATAGAGTGTTGATAACTACCTGTTAGAAAGTCCGTTATATGTATGTTCGAGCTGGGTTGAATTTTTTGTGATAAATTAGGACCAATGTTAGTAAAATACTCATTAAATTTGTCTGCTATTTCTTTTTTGTCGTTAATGGCTCTATTATTATAAATAAACCGTGATGCTTCAGTATTGGTTTTTTTCTTATTTAGTAATGATTTAATCAGTTTCCATGTTTCCTTTATATTATCTTTTTGTTCATCAAATTTATTAAGGCAGTGAGGGAAATGGTTAATCTGATAATTTAGCTTTTATCTACTTTGGCAATAAAGTTGTCAGGCTGATACATCAAGGACAGTGGAAACTTCAATTACACATTACCGTAAAATTTTGTTGATATTGTGAACTTTTTTGCGCAAATTACATGTTATAAAAAGCTACTGTACAAGGATAAATATTTGTCACATTTTTTTTCCTCAGAATTTTTCATCAGAATCGCAAAATCCAGAGCTGAAAATGTGATTTTATGGATCGACAATCAGTCGGGAATAATGATCGCATTCTATCATGTCTATAATGGTACTACCTCAACTGGATCATTGAAATGTCTTACTACTGTCTAAATATTGTGTTATACCTTTATTAAATACCATATTGTGTTGTAAAATGATCAACTAAAACATCATTCAACTTTTTTACAACGCCATTGTTTCCCGTAATTTGTTCTAATTTATTCAGAGTTGGACATAGATGTTTAAAATCCATAGATTGCTATCCAGACGTGGCCATAACTGAGTTGAAATAAGTATGATATTGCCAGTTTTCCAAGGCAATCTAGCGTTTATTATATCTATATAAAGGGATGTTACTCTTGTCTTCCCAAGTTGGACAGAGATGTTTAAATTTCATAGATTGCTACCCAGATACAGACATAAATGTGTCAAAAAAAGAATGATAGAGCCAATGTTTTCCATTCCCGTGATTAAACAACAGATTAACGCACGCCACAAACTGGATTTTATAAGGAAGGCATATTTGACACGCACTAAGTCAGTGATTTTTCGCTACCAGTTTTTGTTCACTTGTCCCTCGATCTTACTGCGCGCCATACACGAAAACAAGGGTTTTCCCGACCGATTCTGATCAAATTTAGGGCTGCGCACTATGCACGATAGCGTAGTATATATAGAATTTTACGGTAATTAACTGTTTTCCTCAGCTGGCTAAATATCTTAGATATGTATTGTGTGTGCCGACATCTGTAATGTTGAATATTTTTAAATTTATTTGACAGAAAGTTGTTGCTTTCTAAGGCATCAAGGACTTTCACTAAATTATTTTTTTTATTAAACTTCAGCTCACTCTACCAAACAACTGCTGCTTAGACCGAGTTTTGCCACTCTATCAAATGATTACTAAGATTCGTGACATTTTGATTGATCTATGGTAACCATGTTTTTATACCTATCAACTTCCCGTGAACAAATTTTAATGGCCCTTAATCCCCAATGATATCTCCCAAATTTCAGCCCGATACATTCAGTGGTTTTGGAGAATTTGTTTTCGAGAAAACTAGCTCATCCAAGATGTCCGCCGAACCATTTGGTCAAACAAACCTGATTCAGCTCTTGCCCTATATATTTCATGAGTTTTGAATCGATCCTCCAAGTGATTTCACAGATTTTTTAAGAAGTTTCTAAAAGTCGGCCAAAATCCAAGATGGCCACCAGCCAAATGGGCCGATCGGCTTCCTTTGAACAAACTTGAATCTCTATGCCCTAAAGATGGTTCCTGCCAAATATAATTGGAATCAACACAGTGGTTCTTGAGAAGTCGTTTAAAGAAAAAGTTGCTAGACGGACAGACGATGGATGGTCACCACGGCATAAGCTCACAATGAGCCACCAGAGTTTGCAGACCCTCGCCCTCTTATTTTGGTCAGATTTAAACAAAAATTTTATATTTTTATGATTTTTTCGACTACAAAATTGACGTTGACGAATCCTTTGTATATCGTTCAACTTTTTCCTGTGCTAAAAGCCTTTGTCAAAGCAGATGAGCAGTTCCAAGGTATTCTTAGATCAGGAGTCAGATCCGATCTGAATCCAGAATTTTTTCTTGAGATCACGGCCAGTCTAGAAATCCTCATCAACATTAACAGGCTTTGTTGTGAAGCTACAATTTTCAGTCAACGTGTCATAAAAGTATCTAGACCATGTTTCACCTCTACATTGTACCATTGGAAACACACAACTAGTATCGTACGATTACAATGCACTATAATACCAGGCGATCTCTCCATCAGAGGATTACTAAATCTTCTAAAACTTGTCCTCGAATGCAATAACTTCGAGTTTAATGGCGAGCACTACCTAGAGATAGGAGGAACCGCCATGGGAAGCAAGGCAGCCTGCACCTTCGCATGCATCTTCATGGCCGACTTAGAGCAAAGATTGCTGCAGACTGCACCACACCAGCCTGCACTGTATGTTAGATACATAGATGACATATTCATAATCTGGGAGCACGGCAAAACAGCCCTAGAAGAGTTCATCACATACATGAATGAAGCTCCCCAGAGCATCAAATTCACCATGGAATGCTCAGAAACACAAGTTTCTTTTTTAGACACATTGGTCAAACAGACACAGGATCATTCTATCATCTTTGATCTCTATACAAAACTGACAGATACCCACGGCTACCTGCATTATGACTCAGCCCATCCCGCAAACTGCAAGGACTCGTCCCCATACGGACAATTCCTCAGGTTGAGACGCATCTGCATGCTCATAGAGGACTATGACAAAAACAGTATCCTCCTACAAGGACACTTTGAAGCACGAGGCTACCCTACAGGCATCCTGAACAAATCCAGGGCCAAAGCCAGATCACAAGACAGACAACAAATCCTCCACCCATCACCAAAAGCAACCACCAAAACTCAAACACAAAGACCAATTTTTGTATGTGAGTTCACCAGGACAGGCGTTTTTCTGAAGAAAACCATAAAAAAGTACTGGCCAATTCGGGAAGCCAGCAACAAATGCAGGTTAGCATTTCCAGAACCACCGCTGTTTGGATACAGGAAGAACAAAACAATCAAGGACACGATTGTCAGGGCCAAACTCCCAACAGAGCACGCCCCTGTAACGCACAGAAACCCATTTATCGCATGCAAAACAAAAAACTGTACCACCTGCCACAGGATGGAGAAAAACAGATTCGTCACAAGCTCCCACACGGGCCTAACCTACAAGGCCAAAATCATAGGTAACTGCCAAACTAGAAACATCGTCTACCTCCTAACTTGTAGCAAATGCAACAAACAATACGTGGGAGAATCCCTGCGCACCTTTAAGATCCGAATTCAGGTACACCTGAGATCTATAGCAAACCTCCACAAAATTGAGAGATACGACACCCCAGTCGCCAGGCATTTCAACAAACCTGGACACTCATGAACAGACGTGCAGTTCAGAATCATACAGGTTCTCTCATCAGACCCCGATGATGAAAACTCCATACCATGGAGGAGACAAAAGGAATGCCATTGGAACCTATAGGCATCAATCTAGCAGGTTAGGGAACACCCTTTACCTGGACCAGCACGCCCACTATAGGCGGACATGCCCAGTACGTTGTTATTACACTACAATGCACTATAGAGCCATCTCTGCTCACAAGGGAAGCTAACAGCACAATTACTATCATTAGCATTAGAGAAATGGTTTTAGATTTAGCATTGCATAACAGTGAGGACAATAGAATCCCAAATAATGGTGGCTGCCAACATCAAACTAAAATGGCGGCTTCAAAAAAGACTATCATCACTGAATTTTTTGAACAAATTATTTCTAGTCTTATTGAGCATTCCGGACAATTACAAATAATGTCGCGCGATGTGATTCTCTTAGAGTGCCTCTAGCACACCACAAGGCCCGCAAAACCACGATTAGGTCTCTTTGAGGGTCTTGTGGAATGTGATGTCAAAAAGAGAGAGAGAGAGAGAGAGAGAGAGAGAGAGAGAGAGAGAGAGAGAGAGAGAGAGAGAGAGAGAGAGAGAGAGAGAGAGAGAGAGAGAGAGAGAGAGAGAGAGATTCCTTTATGCCTAATTATGTTTGTGACCAGGAAACTGGACTCGGTGACTGGAACACCAAAAGATGACCGACAGCTCTGGTCTGGATGGCTATGTTGGTCATAACAAAAGGGAGATATCCGTGTTTTAGGAAATTAGTGTGATTATTAGTTATTATTTAACAGCATTAATGCCCAATTTGTGGAGTATAGATGTTGCTTAGTGTATGTGGAGGACACATTGATTTATTCTGATGGTGGGACAGATATATTTCCAACATTAGGAGTGCCACCATTATCAGCTGTTGTTGCATTCTGTATGCAAGCAAACACCTTAGAAAACTACAAACTAAAAACATCTTATGGCCTCACCCACTAGGTTAGGGTAGTACGGAAATTGGGTCTGTTTGTTTGTTTATCTGTCGATCAGTTGATATATGTTTCTTGAAAACTATTGATCAAATTAGACCCAAATTTTCACACAAGGTTTCTAGACTAAGAATTGCTCATCTTTGATATTCGTAAGAAAAATATATGAAAACAAGAATCATCTGAAGTGAGCATATTCTGTCGACATCAAACATTTCAGATAAACACATATTAAAATTTCACATATTGTTATTCATTATTGGCAAATTAAAGCCCATCATGAACAAACACAGATGCACGCATGCGCAAGCACACAGATACACGCATGCAGGCACACATGCTAATTTTCTTAGATACTATTTCTCATGTAATAGTTAAATCACCCACCAATGACTTTCAGTCAAATTTACAAAAGATTCAGCAGTTTTAATACTAAATTTGAACATGCAGTCAATGGAGCCGCTTTCTCCAATCTTTGCCTTTTGTTCCCAACCACTGTCCACCAAGGGGTGGAACCTAATATATATATTTCATCTCACATAAAAGTAACTCACAAAACAGATTTGTTTAAATATGAGCAAATCAATTCAGAGGAGAAAGCATGATGGACAGATCGACATTTAATGGTAAAGGACCTCTGCAGTGTTCTTAAGGAATGTCCATTTGCAGCCCAAGAAAAGTATTTGAAAAATATTCCTCAATAACCTAAACAGTCATTCCAATCACAAATCTTCAATGAATAGTATTCTTTTAGTCTACAAATGGACATTTTCTATGAGAAGATTTTCTTGACCTCATCTGTCAAGTAAAGGGCTCAGACAAAATCAGCTGTTTAAAAAACCCATCATCTTGTGACTCAAAAAGATCTTTCAACTGACTTTAACCCTTTAACCCTAGAATATATTCAAGAAAATTTAAATTTTCTCTTCTAGAAAATGTCAATTTGCAAGACCAAGAGACTATTTTAGATTATTTACAACTATAATGACTGGCTCCAGTCATTCCAGTGGTAAATTTTCTAAAGTAATCTCATGGTAGTAGAAACATCCTATGGCTGCAATCAGTCCGTCTACGCTTTTGCCCACTGTGTCTTGTCCTCAGCGGAAATCCCCAGCTTCCTCAGGTCCATTCTTGACTTGAGTGTACCAAGTCCTGCTTTATTTAGGTCACCTCGTAGTACGCTCAGCAGATTTATGCAATGATGTCCTCTCTTGGCTTTGTATTTGCTGGCTCTGAGTAGGGCGAATTCCAAGGCTCTCTGTGCTGGTGTCTCTTCTGGCATCCTTAGCACATGGCCAAACATGGACCATCTTTGCTGGGTGACTTAAAGACAGTGGTGACATATTACACGTCTTGTATAGTGCATCGTTGGAAATTATGCTGTCTGGCCATCAGTGTCCAGTGATAGTGCGTAGGTGTTTGTGGAATGAATGTTAAAGGAGTAATGTATTAATATCATAACATGTCCTTTAATGTCTTTGATTTGACACGCCCCCTAAGACCTTTGACTATATCCATGTACCAAACCCATTGCTAGCTGTCATCAGAGAACTGCTAGGAAACATGAAGCCACCATTTCAGGTCTGTATACATGAAAGGCGTATGTCTTTGAAGTAAAAACTTGGTTGACAGCATAGAACCATCAGGAAATACACAGTCTAGACAATGATGGATAGGATATTAAGGATAGGCTGACCAACACACTGGGTCGCGAGTGTAAAATGAGGAAAGCAAGAGGCCCAGATGCCACCACTTGACATTTAAGACCTAAAGCTATGTGGTTTATTGGTTAGTCACAGCATTAATGGCACTGGGAAAAGGATCAACATTGACATTGATTGTAGATAAACAAGGTCGTGATGATGTGCTTAGATATGCTAAGCTGCTTATAGACAAAATGTTTAAATCTTTAAAAAATGGGCAATACAAGATTGCAGACCCCTACCCTCTCACCTTTAAACAGAATGTGCCTCAACTTTCCTAATGATCCGAAGAATAAATCCGAAAGATGTGAAAATTTTTAACAAATGTACAAATTTTATTTAAATCTTTCAGATTTATTCTTCTGATCATGAGCAACTTGAGGCATATTTGTGTACGGTCGCAACTTTTCGTGTGCTAAAATCTCAGCCAAATCTGTTCAGTAGGTTCTGAGATGCCCATAGATCGATCCAGAATTTGATCCAATCCTCAATCTGTTTTTTCTTAATTTGGATCACAGCCAAAATCTGGAAATCCTCTATTACAGCAAAAAAACTTGTTATAAATTTGAGCCAAATCAAATCAGCAGCGCCTGACTGAGATACAGCTCCATACACTTGCACACACACTCACACTTGTATGCATGCACAGACACACTTAAATGCAATATGGTCTTCCCCTTTCTGGATGATGGTAATAAATAAGCAGTCATACATATCGCAAAAATGATAACATACTGACCAGTGAACGCGTAATCTATTTGGTCATACATGTCAAATGGAGTAAATAAACAGGTAGCTGTACTCTGTATTTTCCACAAATTAGGTCATACCGCGACTGTATATGGTGTCATAAGTTCTTTTAAAAATCAATATCTTCACATTTGTTCAAGAAAATCAAAATATTTGTTTATTGAATGTCCATTTGCAGCAGTCCAAAAGAAGACTATTTTTAGAAATTTATCACTGGAATGACTGGCTCGGTTATCGATAAAAATTTTTAATTGTCTTCTCTTGGCCTGCAAATGGACATTACTCTCTCTTCTCTTGGCCTGCAAATGGACATTACTCTCTCTTCTCTTGGCCTGCAAATGGACATTACCCTCTCTTCTCTTGGCCTGCAAATGGACATTACTCTCTCTTCTCTTGGCCTGCAAATGGACATTACTCTCTCTTCTCTTGGCCTGCAAATGGACATTACCCTCTCTTCTCTTGGCCTGCAAATGGACATTACCCTCTCTTCTCTTGGCCTGCAAATGGACATTACACTCTCTTCTCTTGGCCTGCAAATGGACATAACTCTCTCTTCTCTTGGCCTGCAAATGGACATTACCCTCTCTTCTCTTGGCCTGCAAATGGACATTACTCTCTCTTCTCTTGGCCTGCAAATGGACATTACCCTCTCTTCTCTTGGCCTGCAAATGGACATTACTCTCTCTTCTCTTGGCCTGCAAATGGACATAACCCTCTCTTCTCTTGGCCTGCAAATGGACATTACTCTCTCTTCTCTTGGCCTGCAAATGGACATTACTCTCTCTTCTCTTGGCCTACAAATGGACATAACTCTCTTCTCTTGGCCTGCAAATGGACAAAACTCTCTCTTCTCTTGGCCTGCAAATGGACATTACTCTCTCTTCTCTTGGCCTGCAAATGGACATTACTCTCTCTTCTCTTGGCCTGCAAATGGACATTACCCTCTCTTCTCTTGGCCTGCAAATGGACATTACCCTCTCTTCTCTTGGCCTGCAAATGGACATTACTCTCTCTTCTCTTGGCCTGCAAATGGACATTACTCTCTCTTCTCTTGGCCTGCAAATGGACATTACTCTCTCTTCTCTTGGCCTGCAAATGGACATTACTCTCTCTTCTCTTGGCCTGCAAATGGACATTACTCTCTCTTCTCTTGGCCTGCAAATGGACATTACTCTCTCTTCTCTTGGCCTGCAAATGGACATTACCCTCTCTTCTCTTGGCCTGCAAATGGACATTACTCTCTCTTCTCTTGGCCTGCAAATGGACATTACTCTCTCTTCTCTTGGCCTGCAAATGGACATTACTCTCTCTTCTCTTGGCCTGCAAATGGACATTACTCTCTCTTCTCTTGGCCTACAAATGGACATAACTCTCTCTTCTCTTGGCCTGCAAATGGACAAAACTCTCTCTTCTCTTGGCCTGCAAATGGACATTACTCTCTCTTCTCTTGGCCTGCAAATGGACATTACTCTCTCTTCTCTTGGCCTGCAAATGGACATTACCCTCTCTTCTCTTGGCCTGCAAATGGACATTACTCTCTCTTCTCTTGGCTTGCAAATGGACATTACTCTCTCTTCTCTTGGCCTGCAAATGGACATTACTCTCTCTTCTCTTGGCCTGCAAATGGACATTACTCTCTCTTCTCTTGGCCTGCAAATGGACATTACCCTCTCTTCTCTTGGCCTGCAAATGGACATTACTCTCTCTTCTCTTGGCCTGCAAATGGACATTACTCTCTCTTCTCTTGGCCTGCAAATGGACATTACCCTCTCTTCTCTTGGCCTGCAAATGGACATTACCCTCTCTTCTCTTGGCCTGCAAATGGACATTACCCTCTCTTCTCTTGGCCTGCAAATGGACATTACCCTCTCTTCTCTTGGCCTGCAAATGGACATTACTCTCTCTTCTCTTGGCCTGCAAATGGACATAACTCTCTCTTCTCTTGGCCTGCAAATGGACATTACCCTCTCTTCTCTTGGCCTGCAAATGGACATTACTCTCTCTTCTCTTGGCCTGCAAATGGACATTACTCTCTCTTCTCTTGGCCTGCAAATGGACATTACTCTCTCTTCTCTTGGCCTGCAAATGGACATTACTCTCTCTTCTCTTGGCCTGCAAATGGGCATTACCCTCTCTTCTCTTGGCCTGCAAATGGACATTACTCTCTCTTCTCTTGGCCTGCAAATGGACATTACTCTCTCTTCTCTTGGCCTGCAAATGGACATTACCCTCTCTTCTCTTGGCCTGCAAATGGACATTACCCTCTCTTCTCTTGGCCTGCAAATGGACATTACCCTCTCTTCTCTTGGCCTGCAAATGGACATTACCCTCTCTTCTCTTGGCCTGCAAATGGACATTACCCTCTCTTCTCTTGGCCTGCAAATGGACATAACTCTCTCTTCTCTTGGCCTGCAAATGGACATTACTCTCTCTTCTCTTGGCCTGCAAATGGACATTACTCTCTCTTCTCTTGGCCTGCAAATGGACATTACCCTCTCTTCTCTTGGCCTGCAAATGGACATAACTCTCTCTTCTCTTGGCCTGCAAATGGACATTACTCTCTCTTCTCTTGGCCTGCAAATGGACATTACTCTCTCTTCTCTTGGCCTGCAAATGGACATTACTCTCTCTTCTCTTGGCCTGCAAATGGACATTACTCTCTCTTCTCTTGGCCTGCAAATGGACATTACCCTCTCTTCTCTTGGCCTGCAAATGGACATTACTCTCTCTTCTCTTGGCCTGCAAATGGACATTACTCTCTCTTCTCTTGGCCTGCAAATGGACATTACTCTCTCTTCTCTTGGCCTGCAAATGGACATTACTCAAGGAAATTGCAGAAGCAGATTTTGGCTGGCTTCACCATTAAAGGTTTAACCGGTAACAATGGGGAAATTGTCCAGTAACCTACATGTATATTCCACGTAATAGACTGACTTCAGCTGTGTACAGGTGGCTGTAACCTTACAATACACAACGGTACACATGGTAATGTTGAAGTCAATGGTTTAATAAAAATATGACCAAACACTGAATATTTGGTGGTAGTGTAAAATATTTTAAGACTGCAAATTATGTGAGTTTGACCTTCGAATCAGCTTCATTGTTACAGCGCAGAAACAACTGATATTAGGTTGCATGGCTATTTATAACAACAATTCCACAAAGCTGGTTTTGAATTGAGTTTTCAAATGATGTCACAGAACGTAAGATGATAATATAGAAATGGAAATGCGGATGGAGAGGATAAAGAAATGTTACAATCGTCATCCATGTACCGCTGTGTGATTGGGTATATGGTGAAAACAACCTTACTGAAAGATGTTGTCTTAGACAGCATCAGCTCATTGCATTTAACTGTCTGGCTGCTGAATGTTTGCAGACTACATTTTCCATGAGGTTTAACTCTGGCTATGCTGAATATTTTGAAAACAATTTGACACAAAGTTGTTGGTAGCCAAGTCACCAAGAACTTTCAGTCAAATTGCATTCAAAATATTCAGCAGGTCATGAGTTAGTGTCTATTTGAAATTATTATCTGATGGTTTACAGCAGTCAGACAGTTAAATAGAAAGGAATAGCAAGGCATCAATTGAGCAGTAAACGGGTCAGATTCTTGACCCTCGGAGAATATAACGGTCTAACATCAGATGAGGATTGGATAATGATGGTCACGTATTATTTTCTAAACAATTGCATTATGTTATGAATTAGTGTCCTACTTTTCCTGCTTCTCGTCTAATTAATCGGCAGTACTCAGTAATATATTTTGTAACCCGGGCAACAAGAGGAAACACATGGTAAAGTAAATCAGCTGGAATCAATCGAATACAATACACACGCAATCCCTACATTCATTACGGTAACCCTTTATTTGCTGAAAACTCAGTATCTCAATTTAAACAAATGCATACAGCGAAATCATTGAATATTTGCAATATAAAATGATTGGTAGCCGACGCTGGGTAAAATAAGAATGAACCCCTTCCCGACTACGCTCACCAGAACCTAGGTGTAATGTTGTAACCGTTGTACGTCGCTTGCAGCACTAAAAGGGTTAAATTTACTCCTAGCCCATCTACGCTACAATGACAGGAACAATTACATGATTGATTTCCTCAAGAGCATTGTACCATAAGATCTCTCTATACATTAATGCATTGTAAATATGTTATTAATTTCCTCTCCAACCAACAGACTTTTTACAAACATACTGCAATCTTATTGAATCAACTTTTTTTTTTACAGAATAAATAAATGCATGAAATGATTATGTGCAATGAAGAACACATTAACTCTTTAATGGTCAGACTCTCCAAACCCGTCCTTTGTTGTGGCCTTCAGAACCGCCCATTTGCAGGCCAAGAAGAGTATTTTTGAAAATCTACCACTGGAATGACTGGCTCAATAACCAAGCTAGTCATTCCCATGGTAGTTTTTCAAAATTAGTCTTCTCTTTACCGGCAAATGGTTTCTTGATGAATCGCGACTATTAAAGTGACAAAGAGATGATTGATCTGAGCTGTCAATCAAGCATCACTTTCATGAACATTTTGATGCCACGTTAAGGTAACCCTTTCACCAATGAATTGTCCATATCTCACTTTCAAGGGAACCAACCATGCAGGAAACCTGTTGAATATTCTGAAATTAATTTGACTGGAAGCCATTGCTGCCTAAGGAAGCAATGGCGTCCAGTCAAATTAATTTAAAAATATTCAACAGAATAAGATTTATATCGCAAAGAATATACCTTTTCCGAGATCTGTTGGTGAATGGGTTCACAATGATACATCATTTGTCAATGTTTTGCCAGAGCAAAGGAACAAAGCCTGACATGCTGATAATTAATGCCAATAGGATTCCAATAGTATCTCCAGTACAGCTCAAACATACCCTGGTTCTAGATCAAAATAAAACGTACTGTTGAATATTTTGAACATAAACATTAATTTGACTGGAAGCCATTGCTGCCTAAGGCAGCAATGGCTTCCAGTCAAATTAATTTTAAAATATTCAACAGAATAAGATTTATATCGCAAAGAATAAACCTTTTCCGAGATTTGTTGGTAAATGGGTTCACAATGATACATCATTTGTCAATGTTTTGCCAGAGCAAAGGAACAAAGCATGACATGCTGATAATTAATGCCAATAAGATTCCAATAGTATCTCCAGTACAGCTCAAACATACCCTGGTTCTAGATCAAAATAAAACGTACTGTTGAATATTTTGAACATAAACATTAATTTGACTGGACGCCATTGCTGCCTAAGGCAGCAATGGCTTCCAGTCAAATTAATTTTAAAATATTCAACAGAATAAGATTTATATCGCAAAGAATATACCTTTTCCGAGATTTGTTGGTGAATGGGTTCACTCACAATGATACATCATTTCTCAACGTTTTGCCAGAGCTGATAATTAATGCCAATAAGATTCTAATAGTATCTCCAGTAAGCTCAGAAATAACATACCCTGGTTTGTTATCAAAATAAAACATACTGTTGAATTTTTTGAACATAAATGGATTGGAAGACATTATTATTATAGCCTAATATACAGCCATGGCTTCCAACACAGTTATGCTCAAAATATTTAATGGATATCTTCACATCGCGGTCAAGATTGTACTAACTAATATGTTTCTGTTTTTGTTTCAGAAACAGTTTAACTTATTTATGGGCCATACAGTATACACAATATTCCAACCACGCAAATGATGCTGTGTAGAACACAAACTGGTTAAGTGTTTTGCGATCAGACAGAAAAATGTTATCTAGAAGTGAAAAAGAACCCAAAGGAGCATGTGATGCTTGCAACAGACAACACACAAAATTGCAGAAGACTGATTGCAAAATCTATCAAATTTCCACTCCTTCCATTTGCAGAAAATCATCATCATCATCATCATTATCATTATCATCATCGTCATCCTCACCCTCATCATCATCCAATATTTTGCCACAAATTATTCGGCATCTGGTTTTTAGTATTGTAAGGCAACCAACCACACGTTATTGTCCCCAGCCCTCAAAATTTGGCACGAACGATCGTTTCGTTCGCATGTCGGTTACGTGAAGTAAAATTACCGTGAACAAAAAGATGGTCGCGTAAGTGACAAAGCCCAGAACGGTAGTTATCTCTGATAGTGGAAAACAGAAAGGTTTCAACAACCATTTGATATGAAGCATGCTATTTACAATGGAATTTAGCATTTTCAAACATCTAAAAGATCGATAACATCTGTCTGTCAAATTCTATAAATAAGCGACAGCGCATGTGTCAGAGACAAACTTCCGTTGTATTTCCGCTAGCATTACTACATAGACCGGGAATTAGTCTCGCTACACGTTAAGCATCAACAACGGACTGTTCAATTATAAACCGTTGCATACAAGTACGTGCAACCGTCGGCTGGCATGTTCCCGATGTAATATTTTATATACGCGATTGCATCCCGATATAACATAGGAAGACATGCCTTGTTGAGTGAGTCTCACAGTATATTCTCCTTGAGTTTCAGTTGGCTTGTAGAGACAGCTGTTTAAGAATTTATCTGTTAAATTAAACTGTTACATTCATAGATCCTAGCTACTGTGTCAGTGTGTATTTGTCCATGACACACAATAATTCAGGCCTCGAAATTCGACGGGATTCTCGTAATATTCCCAAAATTGAAAAATACGGGAAATCCAACTGGATTCTCGTAAATAAAATCTTCCAAAAACGTAAACATTCCATTCTTACAGAACGCCACGATCCCGGTTACTAATTTCAACAATAAAAATTATGTCACGAATCAGCCTAGAGGGGGGTCTGCTAATACACCGGTAATGAGAAATGTCTTGCGTGACTGCAGTCGTAGTTAATAACAATCGATAATGCGCACCCGTAGTTTCTGATTGGCTCGCGGGATATCGGATTTCAATAGGCATAAATGAAAATTACTATCGTAGTAAAATTTTGATCACGTGCCTCGTTGTCATTCATAACAAATTAATCACATGATTTATTTTAATCAATCTCTGTGCGACTCTCACGATTAATATTGATGGCTAATGGCGAACGGAAAATCTAGTCACTGTGCCGCTTTTAAACGCAGTAAACCAATATGTTAGCGCCCACTTTGACGGGTTATATGACCCAATATATTATTATTGGAAGGTTCTGACAGTAATAACACCCGATATTTAAGTTGTTCATTGCTTTGGAGCGACCGAGAAAACAGGACTATGTCAGGAAAACCGATGCGTAGTAAGTTTTATTTTCAAGTAAATTGCATTTGCACTAAATTGTCAGTTTAAAGCGTACAAGTTAAGAAGGGGCAAGCTATCTACTAAATGCTTTAGAGCTGGATACGCTTTTTATTGTGGCGGACTTGCAGGTTATTGTTTTATATTAGAAATGTACGCTGCTTGTACAAGTACAAATATTTGGTAACAGTTACTAAAAAATCTACCCATCACAGGTACAATTTTATAAACATTTCAACCCCTGTTGTTTTTGGGGTACTTAAGACGGTAGTTCTTTAATACAGGTGGAATTCTTTACAAATTAAAGCATATTCTTTTAAATATTTTAAAAATAATATGACTGGAAGCCATTGCTTTCAAGGTGGTGGTGGTGGGCTGGAGAGGGTTGCTCAACTAGGTAAGCCACAACAATGTAAGATATTCAATTCTTTGTTTTTGTAGTGGGGTTTGTGGGTGGGGTGGGAGGAGGGTGTTAAGATATTTATAAATATTGGGTCATTAGTCACTAATTATTATAGTGGGTCTGGAATTTTGAAATATATGTTTGGAAAAAGTATGGAATTTTATTGTCCCCCAAGGTGTATGAACCCTGAAATTGTTGCAAGCTGGAAAGATGTTACCAATGAGTGTTGTCATACAAATACTGGCATTTTGGCAGAGAAAATGTACATTTGCAGACCAAAGGAGTGTTGTTTTTGGAGACATAATACTGAATGACTGGCTCGGTTATCGAGCTTGTAATTTCAGGGGTAAATTTTCCAAAATATTCTTCTTGGTCTGGAAATGGAACGAATGAATGGACATAAATCAAAAACTCAATCTGCTTTTTGACAAATTTACTTGAGAAATATTACAGTACTTATATCACAATGGATGAATCCACTTTTAGTTATTCCCCACCCATCTCTAGCTAAGCTATGCTCCAAGCTTTGTCCCAGAATCCCAATTTCATGGTAACTATACAGCTAACTTGGTGAATACTTTGAACAAACTTCCCCTCAAAACAATCAACAGAATGTTTATTAAATTGCAAAGACATACAATTAATACTTACTGACAGACTACTATGAGAGTTAGTATTGTCTGTCAATTATAATAGTGACTGGTGACATCAACCTATATGTGATGTAATTGATTATGAGGTCAATAGTTGAGTAACTAAACATATTTTGTCTGTAAATTATGTAATTGGTGGATACGTCCATGCTGTAATCAATATGCTAATGATAATTCAGCAACATACACTTTAAATTCATTATTAACATAATATACAGATGAAATATGTTCAGATAAAGCACGTTTGGATAAAAAAATATGGCGTAACCAATTTGCGCATCCAATTGGTTACGCAAACTGATTTGTGCAACCGAACAATTGGTTACGCAGACCTAAAAACACGGGACCCAAAAATGGGTCTCCCAAATATTTGAAATTTTTAGGGCCGTGTCCCTTCCCAGTGGAAATTTGCAATAACAAATTTATTGTTCCTCGTGGATTTTGACAGATAGACATTTGTTGCAAATGGACTTCCATCATACACACATTCTACCCAGTCCCTCCCGTGTCACGTCAGTGGTATTGAATGAGCAATGGACCTTTCCACTGTATCCATCCATCATATGATGTCATAATCAACTATATGACGTGTGGATTGACATTGCAACCAATGACGCCAGTATGACATCATGAATGATGTAGATAAGTACGTCACGAATGCATAACTGAAGATGGAATATGCGTTGTTGTTGTTGTAGTATTTAATAAATAGGCAGCAACAGCACCCAGTCAAATTAGTTACAAAATATTCAACAACTTACCTGCATAGTTTTAAGGAAATTGATAGTCAGGGGGCATTCGGGGATCGATCAATCCCAACACAGCGGTGTGGGTGGGACTTAGCTAGAGGTGAGCGGGGCGTAGCTAAAACTGGGAAGGTCTATTGAGACAGTGTGCTGGATGTTTTGTCAGAAGAGTAGAGCTCATAAATAATTTAACATGGTTCCAAAACAAAAACATTTGAACATAATTTGATTGGAAGGCTGCCTTAGGAATGTTCTCTTTGTTTTAGAAACATATTAAGTTATTTCTGACCGGTACTATAAGCACATACAGTGAAACCTGCTCATGAGACCACCTGTCATTTGGGGACCACCAGTGACAAAGAAGCGCCAGTCTCCACTCGGCCACACAGACCCTATATATACATGCCATAGCAGGTCACTGGTAATACAGTATAGCAGATAAATAAGTTAACGAGCATAGTCCTAAAACAAACATACAAACATTAGTACAGTTTGAACATGGTATACGAAATGTTCTGTTGAATATTTTGAACATAATTGGATTAGAACACAGCAATGTATGGATGGACAAGCTAGCCTGCCCATCCACACTTAGCCACCCGCAGACACGCCCGCCACACTTTATGGCTAAATTTTGTCATAAATATCCAAATATTTGCTTATAGAAAGTCCATTTGCAGGCCAAGAAGACAATTTTTTTAAATGTACCACGGCAATGTCTGGCTCAGTTATCGAGCCACTCATTTCAGTGGTAAATTTTCAACTAGATGGACTGCGTCCCATGTGTAGAGCCCTTAAATTTTTCCACTTATCACACATCATGTGTGCCAGTGTCACGAAATAAGGATTTCTAATGATAGTATAGCCACTTGATGAATCAAATGTTTAAACCCCATAAAAGTATTGACAAAATTTTAAAATCATTTTAATTGTGGTGCAAACAGAATGCAATGATGAACTCCTTGACAAATTAAGTCAATTGAAAAACTTTAAAATTCTTCTCATTCTTGGTCCACAATAAACTTAAAGTCCAAACCCTGTAAAAATATGGAAAAGATTTGAAAATCAGTTCACTTATGATTGAGACTGGATGCAATAGATCAAATATGTAGTTTTATTAGAATTGGAAAAGTTCTTGATGAATTAAATGTCCATTGAAAAACTGTACCATTTACCTAATTCTTGTTCAAAAATAAGTAAAAGCATGGAAAGATTTGAAAATCATTTGAAAATTTGAAAAACTAATATTTATCTAATTCTTGTCACACCGGACATTGGATGTCAGGCATCATTTGGATCGCTATATCAAGATCCTCCGCTTCACTATGGGCTCGACAAAAATAGTTTTCTCTCCACCTTAAAATGGACATTCCTCAAGACCAGCACAGAGGCCGGTTCTGGCCATGAAAGGGTTAACTCTTTATCAGTGTCATCCCAGTATTGTGTATTAGAAAGAACTTATACAGTAAAACCTGTGTTGTGTCCACCTTATGGAGCATGAATAATTATCCAGTATAGACAGGTGGTCTCTTATTGTACAACTCAGAAATAACTTAAACTGTTTCCATAACAAAATAAAACAAAGTTGAAATGCTTGAAAATATGTATATATGCCTGGATTGATGGATGGATAAATGAGTGGGTGGGTTGTTTGGTTGATTGATGGATGGACTGATGGGATGGATGGACAGATGGATGGGTGGGTGGGTGGGTTTGTGGGATGGATGGATGGGTGGGTGGGTGATGAATGAATGAATGAAATTCATACTCACTTGTATATTGAGTTCTAAATTCTTCCATTGGCAAAACCTTGTATATTTATCACTGAAAAATATGAAAAAATAACAGTATAATTACAGACTTAATTTCTGTTAACTGTCAGCCCGCTTGACCCTTATCACACTGATGTTAAAATTCAAAAGACATAAGCTGGTGTTATTTTTCAACAAATTTGGTGGAATGACAGCAACACCAAAACTGTTTTAAAATGTACATCTGTCTCTTTGCTGTTGACAGAATAAAAGATAGAATATTCACATCGGAGTGGTATTAGGGTGACTTTCAGCAGACCATTTTTTATGGGTTTTATCTCTATATGCTGAAGATTTTGAAAATCCTTTTGACTGAAAGTTGTTGGTCGCTAAGCCACCAACAACTTTCAGTCGAATTGTTTTCAAAACATTCAGTAGGTCCGGCGTTAATGCACATTGAAATTATTGTCTGGTGGCTTGCAGCAGTGAGATAGTTGATTAGTCAGTTAGCAGATACAGTTTGATATGTAAACAAGTGGATGTATTCTTACAGAAGGTATTTTATACAGTTCCAAAAATAAGAATTCTACGAAAGTCACTTTTTCACATTTGATAGTATTTTGTATCTATGTGAAACACATATACCAGCTCAAAACATAGATATATAACAAGAGGTCCACGGTGTATTCTTACAGAAATGATTTTTAAAGTCTCCAAAGTACAGATTTCCACCATTTTCGAAAAAATCCAAAACAGCCACCAGAAAAATTTATCAATCAAATTTCACGTTAGAATGGTGAAGCCTACTACAATACGCTTTGTTGAAATCAGGCAATTGGTTATGGATAAGTAGTGTTTTAAAGGATTTTAAAAAAAATTTCAGAAAATCCAAAATGGCCATCGAAAATGAAAACAATCCAATTTATGTATAGAAATTTGCAAATCTACCGCCATAGCGTCATTTCAGCCAGGTTTGGATGAAATCGACAGAGAGGTTAATGTGTAGGAGTAGTGTTTTAAAACAGAAGTTGACGGATGAACGACGGGCATCTGGCGGACAACAGGTGGTCAACATGGCATAAGCTCATTTGGCCTTTCAAACCAGGTGTAACAAGAGACCAAGTGGCCTTAGTGTTCACCTAGAATTACTGGCCTTAGAGGAATGAGTGAAGGAATAAGAATGAAATGTATAATATTTGATTGACCACTATATATCTACCGGCCAGAAATGGAATTTTTATAATTAGGTCACCATGATATTGACCTGGAAACTTCAAGAGCCTAAAGGGTCTGATTTTCTGTTTGACCTCTTGATGCCTAGAATCAAGGGTTCTCATTAGACCACCACAGGGGACATACATGCGGTCCGTGAGTAGTGGTCTTTTAAATGATTTCATGGAATTTTTTAGTTAATCCTAGATGCTTGCAGGAAAAAAATAAAAAAATTACAATTCTGAATAAAAGTTCAGATGCACGACACTATAAGCTCCTACCATGAAAATTTCATTGAAATTGCCTAGTAAGTTCTTGAGAAAGTCATTTACATATGTTCCCATTCATTTCCTATAGGATTTCCAGAGGTAACAAAAATCCAGTATTGCCACCAGAAAAAGGAAAAAAATCTGCATAGAAGTTTATAAGTCTAACACAATAGAATCATTCGACCCAAATTTAGTTGAAATCCACCAAGCAGTTAATGAGTATGATCTCCAGAATTTTTTTTTAAATCCAAGACGACCGCTAGAAAAACTGTCCCATTAAAACTGTGTATAAAAGCTCTGATCCCTTCCAGCAAAACCTATATATTAGTATATTAGCAAAATCAATCAATTGTCAAGTGCTCAATTTTGAATGGTTTATAGACACAAGTTTTTTCACAAATCAATTTGAACAAAGTGTAATGGTCATTAGTCATATTTCATAAATTTCAGCCTGATCGATCTCTTCGGAAGCTCCGGAGTCAGACCAAGTTTTGGTGAGCTAATCCAAGATGGCTGCTAGACTAATCAATGTTAGCTATTTCCATAGACGAGTTTCAAGTCACTCGGCTTTGCAGCCTTGGAGAAGAAAGTGTTTCTAAAAACAGCAAAATGTCCATGATTGTCACCAACCAAATAGACCAATTAGTTTCATTTGGATAATCTTGGATCACTATCACCCAAGGATGTTTCCTGTTAAATTACATTTCAATCAGCCCAGTGGTCTTTAAGAAGTCCACTACATACATGTAACAACCTGAAGACAGGTGGTATGGCATAAGCTAACTTGGCCTTTCTCACCAGGTGAGCTAATAATAATAAAACAAGTAAATGTCTGTCTGTGTGTTCGTGTCCCGTTTCTGTGTGAGTTAGGCAGTAAACACTGCATTAATATTTTGACTTTATTCCGGTCTTCGCATGCTGATAGACACGCATGTTTGACATCGAATATCTATATATTGAAAAGTAAATAAATCTCAGACGAATACATTTTATATCCTCATGTGTAATATCTGACAATCTGCCAAAATCATGTATACAGATTCCCTGCCAGGATGGCCGATGAATGTGGGCGTAGAATCGGGAAAAATATTGGCATGCGGTTAAACGGCTACGACAATATATGAAAAAAAGATCTAATAGGAATCCCTGCTGAGCTCCATTAACTCTTTCAGGAAGAAGCCGGCCAAAACCCGTCTTTGCAGTGGTCATGATGAATATCCACTTGCAGACCTAAAGACTATTTTGATAATTTACCACTGGAATGACTGGCTCGGTTATCGAGCCAGTCATTTCAGTGGTAAATTTTCAAAAATAGTCTTCTTTTGGTAAATATTTTGATATTCTTGACCAAATTTATGCAAATTAAAGGCTTAAATGGTGGTTCATGGCCACCATGTTTATCGAGGTCAATACAGTCTAAATGAAGTCTATATGTAACGCTCTCTTGCCTAAGGAGAATCGTCATATAATAGATAAGAACGTCATCATTGGACAGTGTGTGTGTGTGTGTGTGTGTGGGGGGGGGGGGATGTAGGGGACTGGAGGTAATTTGAGGCACGAATCGCTAAATGGGGTAGTGTTTTATAATCATGATATCGGTAAGAAGACTGCTCGCATATAAATATATTACAGGTTTATAAAGGCCTCTGTACATCATATAATGATCTAATTGGTAGAACTGCTTTCAATACTGAAATCACAGTATCACACACTTCATGGCAACCATGCAGCATGTACAGGAAAGATGTGAATATTTTGAAGATTATTTGATCAGAAGCTGTTACTGGCAGTCAAATTATTTAAATCTTTAATGGTCAAGTTGTCAATAAAATTTTAATTTTTGCTTAGTGAATGTCCATGTGCATACCAATATTAGATTTTTTATAAGTTTACCACACCACTGGAAGGATTCTCCGTAAAATTTCTAAAATAGTCCATCCATGGCCTACAAATGGTCATTTCTTTCAAGACCACTGTAAAGGCTGGTTCTTGACAGCTAGGCCATTACAATATTAAAACAAGTACTACATGATACAGAACTTGCGATATCTGAAACATCTTTGTACAGGGCATACTTTATCTGGTATCACATCTCAATTTGCTACACATATTTAGGCTGCTGCTATACATTCTGCAACATGAAAAGCTGTATCTGCTATGCAAAATTTGCACGCGATTGCAATTTAGCATTGATTTTCATAAGTTCTATCATTAACCATTTCAGCGACTAATCCCTGAAAAAGTAAATTCTTTACTATGTATAGCATATTCTGTTGAATGTTTTGAGGTTAATATGACTGGAAGCCATGGTTGCCTAAGCAATAGCTTCCAGTCAAATTAACTTCAAATTATTCAACAACTTTTCCTGTTTGTTTGCTCTGAGATTGAGATACAGGAAATTTATCCGTGAAAGAGTTAATTGCTATACATTTTTTGCAGACAACTATGCAATTTATAATTTGCATAGCAATTCATGCTATGCAAATATTAAATTCTAAATCATGCCATTGTATGAAATGTGGAAGAATTCACTTTTTCAGAGTATCCATCCATCATCTGACCTCGTATGATGTCATAATCAGCTAAGCGGGTGTAGGATGATGTCACAATCATTACATCACAAAGGGTTCGATATAGACCATCATCAAATCTCAAATAGCCTGACACGTATGAATTGTATGGCTTTGTAATTCTTTGCTATTTAATAAACATGCTGTTGAATATTTTGAAACTAACTTGACTGGGCGCTGTTGCTGCATTAAGCAGCAACAGCACCCAGTCAAATTAGTTTCAAAATATTCAACAGCTTACCTGTGTAGTTTTTTGGAAATTGATAGTTCAGAGATCGATCGATCCCTACATGAGCGAGGTGTGGGTGGAGCTTAGCTAGAGATGGGCGAGGCATAACTAAAACCGGAAAGGTCCATTGACACACTGACAACCAGACAGACTGATTTATGCTAGCCACGAGTCGCAACTAAAATATTTATCTACCTGCTAAATGATGTATCTGGCCTGTAAGGCTGCCAGAGTTAACCCGGTCACCGACAAATCCCTGAAATAGTATATTCTGTATGATATAAGACTTAATCTGTTGAAAATTTTGAAATTAATTTGACTGAAAGCCATTGCTGCCTAATGGCTGCCAGGGAATTAATTTTAAAATATTCAACAGTTTTCCTATACGGTTGTCTTGAAAATGAGATATAAGAATTTACCAGTGAAAGGGTTAATTTCCAGCATGTGAAATATGGATCATGTAATGCGTTAACCATTGTATTTCTGAATAACTGACACCTTCCATTATTCAGTTCACATTAACCCTTTCACAGATAAATTCCCTGTAGCTGAATTACAAGTCTAATGTCGTACATGAAAGCTGTTTCAGATATCCTGAGAATAATATACATGTAACTGGAAGACAGCAATAGCCTACAATCATATTAATCTCAAAATATGCTTTCACGCTGCTGCAAATCAGACATGAGCAAAATTTCTTGACTTGCTGAATATTTTGAAAACTATTTTTTGACAATACTTGGCCAGAGACATAATATGTCGTCTGCAAAAAATCAGCAGGGAGACAGTTAATTTGTAAAGATTTATTTTATCAGGGATTGGTTGTTGAAATGGTTAAAATGATATTACCAGTGTTCATGTTGAAAATTGGGATATTGATTTCAGAAAACCTGTTTTCAAAATTATTGGTTTCACTTTCAGGCATGACAATGCTTTATGATATGCTTTATTAATTACTCTCTACCTAACATATCATCCACATAAATATGCCTTTTAAAGTTCTCTATGACTGCTGCATTAGCCACCAGACGATTATTTCAATGGCTACCAACAAATTTCAGTCAAATTGCTTTCAAAATATTCAGCATATCCCGAATTAAACTCCAATGGAAAATGTATTCTGCAGAAATTGAGCAGGCATACAATTAAAATTGAGCAATCAGATATAGCCAACAGCTGTATGCAATGCGTGTATATCTTTAACCATTTAAGCCGTGAATTTATTCAAGAAAATTGTTATTTTCTCAAAGAAAATGTTAATTTGCAGACCAAGAAGAAAATTTTTGAAGGTTTAGCTCTGAAATGACTGGCTCGGTTATCGAGCCAGTCATTCCAGTGGTAAATTAAAAAAAATAGTCTCTTGGTCTGCAAATTGACATTTCTCAAGACCACTGGAGAGACCCGCTTTTGGCTGTTATGAGTATTATAGGTTACTGCGCTTCAAAGCCTTTCACAGACAAATCTCTGGAAAACTAACGTCTTTCTGATGCATAGCATATTCCGTTAAATATTTTGCAGTTAATATAACTGGAACGTTGCTTGCTGCCTAAGGCAGCAACAGCTTCCAGTCATAGTATTCTCAAAACATCCAACAGCTTTCCTGTATTATTGTCCTGAAATTGAGATATGAGGAAGTCATCGATGAAATGGTTACCCCTTTAACACTCATATCAGCCAAAAATGGCTTCTACAGTGGTCTTGAGAATTGTCTATTTGCAGACCATAGGACAGAATTTTTGTTAGATTTACAATTGGAATCACTGGTTCATTGACTTGGCCCAGTTCCTCCCAGCATCACTTGGCAAGCTGATTGCCAGTTCCACAACATTCCCACATACAAAGCAGTATGAACCTAACACTGCCAAGCATGAGCTCCTGCTCCGCAAGGGTGTATACCCCCATGAGCACATGGATAGCTGGCACCGTTTCAATGAGACCTCTCTGCCACCTCAAGCTGCTTTCTACAGTAAACTCTCTGGCAAGGGAATATCTGACCACGACTACAACAACACACGTGCTGTCTGGGCCCAGTTCGGCTGCCAGCCATTGGAGACTATCATGACCTCTATCTGCGGTCTGACACTCTGCTCCCTGCAGATGTCTTTGAGAACTTCCGCATCACATGCCTCCAGCAGTATCGTCTGGACCCAGCACACTATTACACAAGCCAGGGGTTGAGCTGGGATGCACTTCTAAGGAAGAGAGGTGTGGAGCTGGAGATCCTCACTGATTACGACATGCATCTCTTCATAAAGAAAGGACTCAGGGGTGGTGTATCAATGGTCAGCAAACGCTATGCTAAGGCAAACAACTCATACATAGCTGGTTATAATCCACAACAGCCGACAAGCCACATCATGTATCTGGACGCTAACAACCTCTATGGCTGGGCACAATGAGCTACATCTTAGAGGTTGACCTTGAGTACCCATAAGATCTGCATGACATGCACAATGCCTACCTGGAGGGATGAAGGTGAAGGGAGTGGCTCTCAGAGTATCAGTGTGCATTGGGCGAGTGGATAGCGGAGAGGATAGCAGAAAACCTGGTGCCTAACCTGAGAGACAAAGAACAGTAGATTCTCCACTACCGCAACCTGAAGCTCTAACTCAGCCTGGGTATGAGGTTAACGAAGGTGCACAGGGTTATACGCTTCAATCAGTCACCGTGGATGGAGCCTTACATCCGACTCAACACAGAGCTCCGTAAGAAGGCCAACAGCGATTTTGAGACAGATCTCTACAAGCTGATGAATAACGCTGTCTTCGGTAAGACCATGGTGAACTTGATCAAGCGAGTGGATGTCAAGCTGGTGCGGTCATCCGAGGAGGACAAGTTGCGCCACCTAATAGCCAAGCCCAACTTCTCCCGGACAAAGGTGTTCGATGATGATCTAGCTGCTCTCCACTTGTACAAGACGAGCCTGCTGCTGAACTGCCCTGTCTATGTGGGAATGTCTATCCTGGACCTCTCGAAGCACCTCATGTATGACTTCTATTACGAGCTGAAGCGACTATATGGTGCCCACTGTGAGCTCCTGTACACAGACACTGACAGCCTCCTGCTGGAGGTTCAGGCAGAGGACATCTACACCGACATGACTGTGAGAAGTGACCTTTATGACACAAGCGACTACCCAGTAACACACCCGCTACACAGTACTGCCAACAAGAAAGTCCTGGGCAAGATGAAGGATGAGTGTGCCGGGGTGCCCATCCAGGAGTTTCTTGGTCTGCGCCCGAAGATGTACTCCATCAAGCGGTCGGATGAGCAGGAAGTCAAGAAGGCAAAGGGTGTGCACAGGGCTGTGGTTAGACAGATTCACCATGACCAGTACAAGGAATGCCTCTTCGAGCGAAAGGTCTTCCACCATGGTATGAACATGCCGCGAAGTGAGGGTCACCACCTCTACGGGGTCTACCAAAACAAGACAAGCCTCAGCCCCGCAGACACAAAGCGATGGATCGCTCCCAATGGTATTAACACCCTGGCTTATGGTCACAAAGATGCCACCACTCCAATGGATGTTGAAGAGCTGCTGGGTAACGTATGAGCATCATGTCACATCAACCAACAGTCAGTGCTCGGTGTGGACACCATCTGGAGGATGTCGACTCGACGTAAGCACTCCTGGTGGAGGTAGCTGGGTGTCTGTAGGGATAAGCTGGAGCTCCTCTTGCACAAACGGTCGCCTAGGACTGCTCCGCATGCTGGGCTGGTATGCCAGGTAGTACAGCGTAGGCTGTCCAGCCATATCTACATACCTGTCAATCTTGTGTACATCTGTCGAGCAGTTGGGGTCAGTCGCCCGCCTACGTCCACCCTCCAACTCGCCAGCCTCATACAAATACCGAACCAAGGAATCCTCTGAGCACAGCTCTTGAACAGAGCATAGTCATTCCGACTGTTGGGCCACAGAGGATCGCTGAATGGCATTGACAGGCTTCTGTCCTATCAGCCTAGTAACCTCAGAAAAGGTGATGTC
Source organism: Chaetoderma sp. LZ-2023a (assembly GCA_034401795.1). Taxonomy (NCBI): domain Eukaryota; kingdom Metazoa; phylum Mollusca; class Caudofoveata; order Chaetodermatida; family Chaetodermatidae; genus Chaetoderma; species Chaetoderma sp. LZ-2023a. Next base: position 108,753,586 of record CM067370.1, on the reverse strand, counting down.
CCACCTCGCCTCGTCTAATCGCCACACCATGTTTCCACATGAGGGACGCAGTTTCACCTCTAAACTCCTTACCCTCATCTACTTGCAGCAACTCTGGCCACTGGAGGAGATTTTGCGGGTCCTCATAGATACTCTGGAACCAGGCATCCGCCTGACCTGTGGACTTATTCGTGAACGGCACTGCCGCCTTGTATCTGCTGGTGACATCGACGATGGTGAGGGCATACTTGTAGGTCTTGCATGTTCCTCTGGAACAGACCCATGTGGAAGGAACAGCACATCAGCCTGATGGACTCTGTTCGGGACAGGTTCATCGAAGTGTGCATAACGAATGTGCCGTGGACTAGGTCTATAGATCTGCCACATCACCTGCCTGGTGAGCCACTGGCTAACCATCACCAAGGTGAATCTATGACTCTTGCAGCATGCAGCCTTGAGCAGCTGGTGAGTCTCACGATAATAGCCGCCGGGCCGGTAATAGAGATCTTCAAGAGAGGCAGCGGAGACCGCAGGTGAACTCTCGGACTTCATCGTTGACGTTGACTCCTATCCTCTCCTGTACATCTCGGGTAAACTCTAGACAGACGAACAGATGACCATTGTTCATCCGACAGCAGTCCCCACAGCTGAACACCTCTTCGAATACATGTGAACACTGTTGTCTAATCTCTGCAGTGCTGGCGACGTCACTGAAAGGAAGCTTATCGACAAAGGCCTGCCAGTTAAGGGACGTGATGAGGTCATGCAGAGAAGCCATCCTATATAGCACGTCTTAAATGTTCGGCAGACCAGATGACTGCAAGTGCTATCACAACATACGGGAGCCATGACCGGCAACGCCAAAGAATGTGCCTACCCCCAAGGCGATGGCTGGAATAGTCTCAGAGATCTTCTCAACTCCATGGAGAGCATTGTTGGCGATTTTGCGGACCGTCTCGCCAGCCTTCGTTGTAAACAGAGAAATCAAGAGCCCCAACTGCTGCTAGTGGGCCAAGAGAGCCCTTCACATAGGATTCTGGCTCTACATCATCACAATCATAGGCGTACTCATCATAGGCATCCTCATCATTGTCCTCGTCTTCATCATAGTCATCTTCATCGTAGTCCTGAACTGGATCCTTGAAAGCTTCCGGTTCATACATTGCTTGTAGTTCCTGCTGACTACATGGCGAATTTAAAACACCTGTATAGACATGGCATCTGCAATCTTGAATGCAGGCGTGTTTGCGTTGGGGAACTGGGGTCTCTGCTTCGCTGACCATAAGGCGGCGGAAGTAGAGAGAAAACGGCATAACCGGCGATGGAGAAGCTGTCTAAGGAGAAGTTTGAGTACAGCAAGGCACTCGAGCATATGCACCAAAGGGAGGCACGCTGATGGCAACAAAAGGCTCAAGCCACCCAGAACATCCACGAGGTCGATGAGTCTCGATGAGTACTACGAGGCTGTAAAGCTCTCCAAGCCGATGCGCGACTATGAGGCATCAGGAGGTCAGAAGACGGCCGAGGCTATAGTAGTAGTGGCTGCTGTAGTAGTAGTGGTAACTGGGACAGCTGCTGGTGTTATGCTCTATGCGCGTTCAAGCTGAATACCAGTGGTGTGTGATACACTAACCTTTGCATATCCAAAGTACAGCAGCGTTACTCCGACCAGGTGAGCGCCCCCTCACTCTCCAAACAGGTTCCCAATATGAAAGCTGAGCTGGTTGCAATGGTTAGGTGGGATGTCACTTCCTCCGACGTGGCACTGACCTTCGAGCGCCGACTCGAGATCCTTGTGGCCACTGGTTAGGTGGAGTAGGCCATATGACTATCTGTCGATAGAGACAGCAATCAGCCAGATCGCGCACCTCACCGAGAACGTTGGTCCCAGCCACCACAAGTTTGTAGTCGTCTAGCTCCCCAACTTCCTGGACCACCCCTCCCTTCAGAACCAAGACTACTACAGCTACGCAGTCCGGGGCACTTCGTTGCAATGTCAACTCTAGACGCTGGTTAGCCGTGGCCTGGACCTGCTGATGCTCTCGCTCTACATGTAGGATTCGTTGTCTAGAGCCAGCACGTTTTAGTTCCTGGTCGTTCTCTTCATGCCAGACCTGAAGTCACGGAGAGGTCATTGTTACTCCATCAAGATGTTCGGTGTACACCTGGCGGAACAGCTTGTCCTGCATCAAGGCTGGGTCACATGTGTGTTCTCGAGGAGGGAGAAGAGTAGCACCACGACAGGTATTTCTACGTCTGGTTGTAAGTCGAATTTTATGAAGCCTTCATTACATCCGGTGGCATAGTACCCTTTCCCCTTCACGTAATAGGAGTGTCCACAAGCCAGTGGAGCCAGGACCCGGTACGCATCGTTCGCATAGGTGGTGTCCAGGGTGTTGTTGCTCTGCATAATCTTCCACCTACTCACCACCTGTGGGAGCTCTAGCTCCTTCGCCACTGTGCTGTTGAGCATAAACTTGAGCAGCATGCTCCTAATCTCATGGATCTGTCCCGAGATGGCGAAGTCGATGAACTTCCCCACTGTGGATAAAGGGTTCGCATCATGGATACTAGGTCGAATGACTGTCAGACAGCCCTTCAGAGGATCAGTGTGGTGCGAGGCTGCGGGTTCAACTGCCCCATCTGGATGCTGTACATACTACTGCATGTTTAAACGTCTGTATATACAGGTTTTAAACGGCGATGTGTGGTAAAGTTCTCCAGCAGATCGTCTTTGGAGGGCAGAAACCAGTGCAACCCTCCAAGAAGAAACCAGAACAGCTGCCGATTGACAGGGTCTAACGACTACTTCGTGACGTCAACATTATCCACGAGCGAGCCAAGGCCTCACCTCCATCTGATGCTGAGATACTGACTGCCATAGAGACCACACCGGCCCGCAGTGCAAAGGAACTCCTGACTCGGATACTCTACCAGAAGTTTGACAGCGCCCAGGGCAGGTCACTAGATCTCCCCAGGCCCCTACGTTGTAATACACCTCTTCATCTGTGAACTTATTGTAATTGTGTGTATCCATGGTTCGGAATCTTATGAGTAAACCTATGGGTTTGTAGTGGAAGTTTTGTATTTGCCTGGCATGAATAAACTTATGATGTTGTAGGTCTAAATGGAAGATTTGTACTTGCCTGGCATGGTCTGAACAATGGATGGGGGGGGGGGGGGACCTACATTGTAAAACACGTCGCAGCCAGCCGTCCCTCTGTTCTGACAGCCGACCTCCCTCCTGCAGCCGCCAATCGGCGATCTGAGGCTCCCATCACCCTCTGTTCTGATAGCCCGTTATGTCCTAGTTATTAGACGCAGCCCTACTGATAACTGGCATATTACATCTAACACATAACAACAGCAAGATAGTGTTTTAAGCGTTAATTAATTTGTGTGCTTAGGCCCATCGCATATTTTCTCGGGACACAATCCCGAGTTGGAATGTGTGGAATGTATGTGTAGTTGCGGATCGCGGATCGGCGGCTCCCACCACATTCTGTTCTAGCAACCCTAAATATTCTACTTTAGAACCACAGCTTTTACTCAAGAATGGTTTTAATTCACCTACAAGTTAATCAGTAGTTTTTCAGCAATTTCATGGAAATCTTTGGAAAATCCAGTGACCAAAATAATTTACCAATCCAATCTCAGTATAAAGTTCTAAAGTCCACTACGCTAGGTTACTTTCATTTAAGTTTGATTCGAATTTACCAATTGATTAGACTCAAAAGTAAGTTGTCAGATGGACAGTTGCCATGACATAAACACGAAGGTCACGGTTAAGGAACAATGTCAGCTGGGTTTTCTTACAAAGCATACACTCTGAGACATACAGCTATCAATGAAAGCCCAAAGGAAACAACAGTTAATGCTCAGGATTATTTTATATAGAATTTTAATTAATTTTAACTGTCTGATTGCTGAATTTCTGCAGACTGCATTTTCCATATGCTTTGACTCCGGAGATGCAGAATATTTTGAAAACAATTTGACTGAAAGTTGTTGGTGGCTAAGCAAATATTTCAAAATATTCAGCAGGACCAGAGTTTTTGCCCTTTTAAAGTATTGTTTGGCAGCTTGCAGCAGTCAGACAGTTAATAACACAATGTCACTAATTAAAATATGAGTATAATAAATAAGTTATTACATTCAGGCATGTAATGTCTTCACTTCATATCTGTATTACCCTTTAACACTCATATCAGCCAAAAACGGCTCAGCCCTGGTCTTGAGAAATGACCATTTGCGGACCAAAAGACGCCTACCGTTAAAACTCGACTAAAGGACGCAGTTTTTTGGTCAAAACACATGTACTACAAAGGGGGTGCGTACTATAATCGAGAACATTCCTTCCGCACATTTTTGGGTCGAAATTTTTCTTAAAAAGTCACAGATTATACCACGGAAATTGAACTAAATGTTACCATAGCCAATTCGCGCCGCCTGACGACTATGTTTAATGTATACTCCAAAAACACCAAGCGGAAGTGAAATTATTAAATTGGGGCGCCTAAATATTGCTTATTCTTTAATACATATCAGTTATTACATCAAAATTAATCCAGAATTTGACATAAAATGGTGTCGAGAAAAGATACGTGTATAAATCACGTGATTCGCCTCCAATCGCAAAAGATCTTTATTCTAATTAGAGCGAGTACTCGGATATAAATATTCTGGACTCGGAACTCGGAAATTGCTATATATCATCATTGCGCGATAGGAACTGAATGTTCCCGTACCTGTTTGATAACCAACTCCCGTTAGCGCATAAGATTACACAGCGCCTCCAATCACAAAAGAGCCAGATAACCAACTCCCGTTAGCACATAAGATCACACAGCGCCTCCAAACGCAAAAGAGCCATTACAATCTGTTTTTATCACGCGATTTTGATGTTTTCAAGGAGACATTTTATGCCAAAATTAGATTGATTTTGATGTAATAAACAATCTTTATTGAAGATACACGATATTTAGGCGGTCCTATTTAATAATTTCTCTAACATCATGATAATTTTTAGTCATGCATTAAATATGACCGGATTGATGGTTATTTTTTATACCAATTTTCGATTTTTTAAAGGTACATTTTTTCTAAATCTAACAGCGTCTTATACTTGAATACAAGTTTTTTGGGCGGATTTTGGTCAAATTTGGGACAGCGTCCTATATTCGAGGGCGGCCTTTAGTCGAGAAATTACGGTATTTGAAAATATATCACTGAAATGACCAGTGAGTGGTAAATTTTAAAACATCTTCCTCTCTTGGTCTGCAAATGGACATTTTCTATGAGAAAATTGAAGTTTTCTTGAACAAATTGGTGTGATAAAGGGTTACACCATTAACCCCTGAAATTCCACTGTTTCAATTTAAAGACACCTATACAGGACAATAATTGAATATTTTAAAACTAATTTGACTAGAATATGTTGCTGCCATTGGAAAGCTGTCTGTCAAATGAACTTCAAAATAGTATAATATATATATTATATTATATATATATATATATATATATGAGTATTTCCTACACCAATACAGGATTTGCCGATCTTGGTAAGGGTTAAGTGCTGCAAGCCACCATTCAATAATTTCAATACCAAATAGCTCGGGACCTACTGAATATTTTGAGAACAATTTTACTGAAAGTTATTGGTGGTTTAGCCACCAATAACTTTCAATCAAATTGTTTTCAAAATACTCATCATCAGAATTAAACCCTGTGAAAAATGTAGTCTGTAGAAATTCAGCAGGGAGAGAATTAAGATGAGCTGGTGCTGGATAATAAGGCATTAAAACGTGAAAATCTTTACTACATGCATATTACACATGAAAATGTCTGTCAGATAGATCAAACACCAATCAACATTTCTGCTAAATTGTTCAAAGACCTACTTACATCAGCAGACTCTCATTAAATTGTCTTAGGTAAGTGGTATGGAAATAACATCGCATCAAACTTTCTCAAGATATCACATTAACAAATCCTTCTGATAGTGACTTTTTGATTTCTTTGATCTTGACTAATTGGTCAACGTCAGTGATAGAAATTCTTAATCAGCTTAGCATCAGACATTCTCAATTACGAGTAGATTCAGATAATAATATAGTGGCACCAACCACTTGCAGGTATTACTTAGATATTTCAACGCCAAATTCCAGAAAACCTATTTTCATTACGCATACAAATAGTCACAGAAAATCACCATTAACCCTTACCACTCTGATGTCAATATTCTATCTTTTACCATGTCAATAGCAAAGAAACTGGTGTACATTTTTCAACAATTTTGGTAGACAATGTTGCTGTCTATCACAGCACCATCTTCCCCCAAATTTGTTGAAAAATGTACACCAGTACATCTTTTAATTGAATTTTTAAATTCTGACATCAGTGTAGTAAGGGTTAATGTAGACAATGGAAAATACAATTTTTAAAACTGCACTTAAATGATTGGCTCTTTAACCCTTTAATGCTCTGATTTGGTCTACGAAATTCTCATATAGAAAATTTCTATTTGCTGAACTAGAGATTAATTTGAAAATGTACCATTGGAATGACTGTTACATGTATTTCTGTGGTAAATTTTCAAATGTACTCTTCATTTCGCCTACAAATGAACAATGCTTAACATAACTGCAGGAGCGCTTTCTGGCCTGGTTTAACCTGTACCACACGGATGTCAAAATTTTAAATTTTCAAATTATATTAAAGGATGAACTGGTTCATTTTTCAACAAATTTCGTCCACCAAAATTGTTGAAAACTGTACATCGGTTTCTTTGCTACTAATACAGTAAGAGATAGAATATTGATATCAGAGTTGTAAGAGTTAACACTAAACAATTAATTAAAGCCTGAGACCAATGCATCTTTCCAGTTTTAGTTATGCCCCGCCCATCTCTAGCTAAGCTTCACCCACACCTCACCAGTGTTGGGATCGATCAATCCCTGAACTCCCTGACTATCAATTTCCAGAAAACTATACAGGTAAACACTTGAATATTTTGAAACTAATTTGACTGGGTGCTGTTACTGCCATGCCTATGGCAACAACAGTCAACAGCACCCAGTCAAATTAGTTTTAAAATATTCGACAGAATGTTTATTAAATAGTAGACATACAATTCGTACAACGTGTCAGACTAGTAAGCATTAAAGACAGACTAAATTGAGTCATTCATGCCATAATTAATTATGATGTCATCCTACATGTCGCTTAGTTCATTATGACACCATATGATGTCAGATGATGGATGGATAAAGTGGAAAGGTCCATTCAACTCTTGTCTCAATAAAGTCTGTATTACTCACCCAGGTCTCATGAAATGGGTCGTTATCACCAGATTCAACAAATTAGAAGACAAAATAAAATGTTTTTATTTTTCCACAACACTTATCTTACCTTTCTATAAATTTATCAAATATATGGCCCCTTAATGAATTCCTTATTTCTTCTAGATATGGCTGCAAAGAAAACAAACAACAAGAGTCATAGAAAGAAACATAATGTCAAACCTCATCAAGAGACCACCTGTGTTCTGGAACCAAACTAGACTTGTTATAAAGAACCACCAACTCTTTAAACCTGTAACACTCATGACGGACGGCCAGCAACGGCTTCTGAAGTGGTCTTAAGAAATGTCCTAGACTACATTTGAAAATTTACCACTCAAATGACCAGCTCGATAACCGAGTCAGTCATTGCAGTGATAAATTTTCAAAAATAACCTCTTGGCCTATAAATCAAAATATTTAATGAATTTTTTTTTTTTCTTGAACAAATTTGAATGTTAAATGGTTAACTATATCCTATAGCCAGTTACTTATATATATTAATTCTTCAAGGGTTATGATTGGACCAATTGTTTTCATCAATGAATGTCAAAGAGAAGACCATTTTTTAAATTTGCTACTGGAATGACTGGCTTGGTTATCGAAAGATCCTTCTCTAAGCTTGCAAATGGAGATTTTTCAAACCCACTAGAGAAATGGCTGGCTTGAACATTAACCCTTCAATGGCCAAATCTGGTCAAGAAGATCCAAATATTTACTTACTGAATTCCCATTTGCAGACCAAGACATATGTTTGAAAATTCACTACTGGAATGAATGGCTTGGTTGTCGACACAGCCATTTCAGTTCCCTAACATTGATCAAGACCACTTCAGAAGGCATTTTGGGCTACTTTGACCAGTAACAAGTTAAGAGACCACCGGACTTCCTAACTGTGTTCGATAAGGCGGTCATTTAGGTCAGGTTTTAATACATACAGATATACATCGCATGTGGGAGATTCTGGAATCTGAATCGCGACAGCTGTGCAGCTTGGGTTACTGACAACTCACTTTTATAAAAAAAGCATGGTCAAAACACATAGTAAGCTGTGTGCGTGATGTGTATGTAGGCTTTCATCTGAATAGCATACATTGACAACAGATGCTAACAACTACCATGACAGTACTTGCACATGGAGGCAGATTTTTTTATTAATCTGCCTGCAAAAGTAGATTATTCTATTATTAACGAATCTTTCTTCTTTTTCTTATTCTCAGTAGTAATTTGCATCTCATCCTAATTTTAATTCGATCACCTCGAAACTGTGTCAGCTTTTAGTACCAATACACCTTTCCCACATTGACTTCATTAGAATGGGATTCCCCTAAATCAATGCGCAGAGCGCAACTGCTGCCTTGTAAAACCCACAAGATGCAGCTGACCCACACTGATTTACTACTGAACTAAATTACACCAAAATTTAAACCATTCCTACGATAAACTAAAATCACAATATTATTTAAGTGATACATCATTGGAAAGCGCATTCAATTGCCTAAACATTAATGTATTATTTTCTATATTTTTGCAAAATTTTCACTGAGTTATTTGCGTATATAAAATATACCGTTATACCTAGATTCATTAAATCAAGTGGACAATAGGAGCTATTTTAAAATTACACCTAGGTGAATCAACTGTATTAAATTTTACAGAACAATATAAAAAACAATACAGAAATGTATAGAAAATTAGCTTAGCTTTCCAATGATGTATGACTTCAATAGTATTATGAATTTAGTTCATATAAACTGCTTAAAGTGTGTTGTATCCGATTCTAATAGTAAAGTAATGATGTTTGCGCGCCGGCTATCATGTTTACCAGCCAGAAGTGGTTGCGCAATGCATTCTGGCAAGGTATTCTCCCAAAGTAAACTAATGTGTGAACGGTCTATTCGGAGACAGGCTGTATGTGGTTTTATTTTGGACCCTTCAAAGTGTTTATGCGATATTCCCTTTATTGTGCACAAAACGGGTCGGTCCCATAGAAAATGTATAGGGATATTATCAGTATATGGGGAGCCTTGAACTGCGACTAGGTCTAGTTTTATCAGATCATCACCACACAAGGGATCCCAGATATTAGAAGATATGTTACGTCACACTGTAATGTCACGGTCAACCCTTAATGCCAAACTCACCCCTCGCCACCTTATGGTATCAAAGTTACCAGTTTTTGCTTTGGCAGGAATGGCCTCCCCTTAAAGTCCCACATACATCAAAATGCGTAAGGATAAATTTGTTAAAATTGTATACATTTAGCCTTTAAGCCTTGAATTTCTTCGAGCCAGTCATTCCAGTAGTAAATTTTCAAAAATAGTCTTCTCCTGGTCTGCAAATGGACATTTCTCAAGACCACCGCAGAAGCCGTTTTTGGCTGATATGAGTGTTAAAGGGTTAAATTGTGTACATCAAATAAATAGTAACATATGAATTTAAATCAGCCCATCCATTCTCAAGATATTAGCATTTCATTGAAAATAAAATTCTTCCCAAATCCAGAAAGGTATATATTCTAAGCCTACCTGGCACAGTTTAAACCTACTTAGATGTTATAAAAAGCTATAGTAGTCACTTTGATTGCTTCACCATTACTATACTTCAGTTTTCTTCAGCACATGCTGATTTACAGTTACTTCAGCATGCTTGTTTATAATATATTGCAAAGATAAACTAGGTTTGGTTCATAATACACATTCAGTGAAGTTCCACCACACAACTCACAATTGTAAGACTCCACCCCTACACCCCACCGACCCCCACACAACCTCCCTCCCCCACCGACTCCCCCCCCCCCTGAATAATTATTCCTGATGCTTCATATTTTGAAACTTATTTGACAGGCAGTTAATTGATACCATAGACAGCAAACAGATCACAATCAAATCAATTTCAAAATAATCAGCAGAATATTTCTTACATTGTAAATGTTTTTTCGCACCTAGTCTCTTAAACTGTGGTCAATCTGGGCAAAATTAGCATCAGCGAAGGTCTTGATGAGTGTCCACTTGCAGGTCAAGAGACTATTTTTGCAGTTTTCTCCCTAGAATGACTAGCTTGATGTAGTCACTGAGCAAAGATTTTAATTTTCTTGACAGATGCTGACCAATAGTCCATTAATGGTCAAGCAGGGCAAAACTGGCCTCTGCAATGGTGCTGAGGATGGTCAATTTGCAGGCCAAGAGACTATTTTTGAAATTGTATCACTGGAATGACTGTCGTGAAAATCAAGACAAGTTATTTCAGTTGTAACTTTTCAAGAATAGCTTTCTCTTGGTCTGCAAATGGACATCCAGCAAGGAGAAATTTTAATTTTTTGACAGATTATGATCAGTAAAATATTAAATGTTTAAGACAGGTGTGTTTTTACTTACCTGTCCTAAAGAAGCATCACCATTTGTCACTAATAGGCAGATGTTCAGAATTATCAGCATATTTACATAAACTATAATTAATAACTCACACAAAAAATGTCTGACAATAATCTTTTTGTTTTCTGTGCTTGTGTGAGTGCTTCTTGGACGTGATAAACTGCTGTTTCTGAGTATGTCTGGAAAATAAACAACATCAACGTCATGAAACACAGAAACAAGAGGCATTATTACCCTCACTCTGTAAGGAGTATATTGTATTGATATGTGCATGCATGTGTGCATGACTGTGCGTGCATGCATGTGTGTATGTGCATGTGTCAGGAGATGTAGGACAAAAATACTAATCCAGTTCTGTTCAAATTTTAGCACAACAAAGCATTTTGACATGAAAAAGGATTTTTAGGCTTGTTGCAGACAAAAGACACCCCATGGATCTGGATCGAATCAAATGGACCTTTCCAGTTTATCCATCAATCATATGGTGTCAAAATCAACTATGTGATATGTAGGAGGACATCATAATCAATAACGTCATTCATATAAGTTCGTCACAAACGTGTAATTGATGACAGACTATGCATTGTTGTATGAAATCGTATCTCTTTAGTATTTAATAAACATGGATGATGTTGTATATTTTGAAATTAAATTGACTGGGCACCAGTCAAATTAGTTTCAAAATATTCAACAGCTTACCTGTATAGTTTTCGTTAAATTGAGATTCATGGAGTGTGGGGATCGATTGGTCAAAGTGTGGGTGGAGCTTAGCTAGAGATGGACGGGGCATAGCTAAAACTGGGTTCCTCCATTCTGGATCTAGATACATATCTCAGAAAACTACTGGTAACAGTTTAACACAAACAAGAGCTCTGCAAATGGCGCATAATATCTCGCCATTATAAATCAATGAATGAGAGCTATCAGAAAATATTTATTTCTTCCTCAGACCCAGACCAGTCATCCTCATGACGTGTCAAAGCGATCCGTTAAACGGTCCAGGAGGTATCGTCCCGAAACCAATTATCAAGAATCAAGATGGCAGCCCGTGCCTGGCGGCCATCTTGGAGCTCAGATCATCACCAATTTCAATAGGTTTCTTCTCCAGACCTAGTCTAACCACCCTATGAAGTTTCAAAACGATCCGAAAAACGGGAACAGAGTTATCATCCAGAAACCAATTTTCAAGATGGTGGTTGGCAGCCATCTTGAATTTCGGATCATTGTCAATTTCGGTACGTTTCTTCTCCACACATAGTCCAACCACCCTATGAAGTTTCAAAGCGATCCAATAAATGATAACGGAGTTATCATCCAGAAATCAATTTTCAAAATGGCCGCGGGTGGCAGGCGGCCATCTTGGATTTCAGATCATTGTCGATTTCAATAGCGTTCTTCCCCAGATCTAGTCCAACCACCCTATGAAGTTTCAAAGCGATCTGATAAACGGTAACAGAGTTTTATAATAATAATAATAATAATAAAATAATAATAAGCTTTATTTAACGAAGGTAAACCGATCAGTTACAGGTAGCTGGTCTTCCCCGGGGCATTCAGACTATACTTAGTACTATTTACATTTATGTACACAACTTTGATATATACAATATACAAATTTTATTTATTTACACAATATACAAATATATAACATTTTAACCCTTATGGTGCTGTTCTCTAAGATGTAAAAATAGTAATAAGTGTGCTGATGGAAGTCAAGTGTACATTTTGAAAACTCTTTTATCAAAGCTGTTGTATCTTGCTTCCAGAAAAACAGTTTTCAAAATGAACACCAGCTACCATGCTGTATTTAATGAAATAATATACATTTATAGCTCAGCAGCCTGAGGATTAAAATAGGAATTACTTTTAAACGATGATTTAACTATCTGATATGTAACTGTCTGTCTGCTGCAAGCCACCAGGCCATGATTTCAACAGGCAGCAACTCCAGACCTGCTGAATGTATCTCGGAAACAACTCAACCAAAAGTTGGTGGTGGCTTAATTATCTCCCAACAACTGTAGGATGAGCTGTCTCCAAATCATTCAACATATCCAGAGTTAAACCCTATGGAAAATGTAGTCTACAGGAATTCAGCAGGGAGACATTTTACCTTTTTCACCTACAAGTCCCTGAAAAAGTATATTCTTTATAATATAAAACTTAAATTGTATTCTGTTGAACACTTTGAAATTACCCCGACCAGAAGCCATTTGCTGCCTAAGACAGCAATGGCTTCCAGTCAGATTAATTTCAAAACACTCAACAGTTTTCATGTATGGTAGCGTTGAAAATTAGATATTGGGAATTCATGGGTGAAAGGGTTAATGCATATACTTTGTTCTTTATCTTCCTTGTTGATATGTCATATATTAATATTTGAAAGCAGTCAAGGAAGAGGCTGTTCTAAGTGGTATTTTTAAGGAATTCCATAATCTGGACCCTTTTCCAACAAAACTAGAGGAATGTAGTACACTTTTTGCTAATGGGATTTGCAACTGCATATTTCCAAAAGATCTGAGATTACGATCATGGGAATCTGAGCTTTTTATAAACAGTTTTAATAAGTATTCTGGATTTTTATATACAGTACAGCAAGTTTTGTAATTAATTCTCTCATGTATTGACATCCATTTCAGTTTCTCAAATAGAATTTTTGAGGGTGTACAAAATTTTTCAGAAAGGATGATTCTTGCAGCACGTTTTTGTAATTTTAAGAGCCTGACTAATTTGTGTTCTTTACAAATGTTTCCCCACACTACAAGGCAAAAATCAAAATGAGGTAGAATATATGAATTGAAAAATTTTAAACGAATATCAAGAGGTAGGTCTTTTGCATATTTCTTAAGTATTCCCAAAAGTTGTGATATTTTTTTAACAACATTATTGATGTGATCCGTGAATGTAAGCGTGTCATCTATATGCACGCCTAGAAGTTTTTCGCAGGTACTACCAGTTAAATCTGTATTATCACATTGGATGGTGACATCTTTAAAATCTTTAAGTTTAATTCTTGATCCAATCAATAACAATTTTGTCTTGTTTGTATTTACAATCATTCTATTCTCATTACACCATTCCTTGACTGCTTTCAAACCATCATTTAAAGATTTAGTTAAGTTAGCAGCACAGTTTGATTTAAAATAGACAGTTGTGTCATCGGCTTACATGTCAGTATCACATTGACTAATGTAAGATGGGAGGTCATTTACATAGATTATAAATAGTAGCGGGCCTAAGATTGATCCCTGCGGTACACCATGCTTAACAGCCATAGGGTCTGCTAAGATGCCAGATTTACTGACGCATTGCCACCTGCCATTTAAATATGAAGAAAACCATCTTAGTGCTGAATTATCAAATTTATAGAGTTCTAATTTCTTAATTAATATATTGTGATCAATTACATCAAATGCCTTTCTAAAATCAATTAATACATTTCCAGTTATTTCTCCATCATCAATCGCCTTCGCCTTCATCCGGAAACAAATTTTCAAGATAGCTGCCGGTGGCTGGTGGCCATCTTGGATTTTGGATCATTGTCGATTTCGATACGTTCCTTACCCAGACCTAGTCCAACCACTCTCTGAAGTTTCAAAGCGATCCGATAAACGGTGACGGAGTTATCATCCAGAAACCAATTTTCAAGATGGTCGTCGGTCACTGGTGGCCATCTTGGATTTTGGATCATTGTCAATTTCGATAGGTTTCTTCCCCAGACCTAGTCCAACCATTCTATGAAGTTTCAAGGCCATCTGATAAACGGTAACAGAGTTATCATTTGGAAACCAATTTTCAAGACAGACGCCGGTGGCTGGTGACCATCTTGGATTTCGGATCATCGTCGATTTCGATAGGTTTCTTTCCCAGACCTAGTCCAACCACTCTATGAAGTTTCAAAGAGATCCGATAAACGGAAACAGAGTTTTCATCCGGAAACCAATTTTCAAGATAGCTGCCGGTGGCTGGTGGCCATCTTGGATTTTGGATCATCGTCGATTTCGATAGGTTCCTTACCCAGACCTAGTCCAACCACTCTCTGAAGTTTCAAAGCGATCCGATAAACGGTAACAGAGTTATCATCCAGAAACTAATTTTCAAGATGGTCGTCGGTCACTGGTGGCCATCTTGGATTTTGGATCATTGTCAATTTCGATAGGTTTCTTCCCCAGACCTAGTCCAACCATTCTATGAAGTTTCAAGGCCATCTGATAAACGGTAACAGAGTTATCATTCGGAAACCAATTTTCAAGACGGACGCCGGTGGCTGGTGGCCATCTTGGATTTCGGATCATCATCGATTTCGATAGGTTTCTTCCCAAGGCCTAGTCTAGATACCCTATGAAGTTTCAATGTGATCCGACAAATGGTAACAGAGTTATCATCCGGAAACCACTCTGCCACCTGCACGCCCGCCCAACCGAGCACCCGCCCGCCCACCCACCAAATTTTTTGGTGGCCTATAAATCTTCACTGGGGGGGGGGGGGGGGGCATAGCCAAATGTAAACGTCCTTTCGAACTCCGCAATCATATGCGTAACTCACATACCAAATTTGGTTGAATTTTGTTCAATAGTGTCAGAGGAGGTGCATTACAATCAATTTCATGACCTTTTGACCCCACCCACCACCTCTGTGGGCGGGGCCAAATGTAAATGTTCTCATCCATTCTACATTGATATAAATCTAAATGACCTCTTGCACTCTGCAATCATATGGGTAACTCACATATCAAATTTGGTTGAGCTGTGTCGAACAATTTCAGAGGCATTGCATTACAATCAATTTCATAACCTTTTGACCCCATCAACCACCCCCTGGGGGCGGGGCCAAATGTAAATGTTCTCATCCATCGTACATTGACATGGCTAGCTCACATACCAAATTGGATTTGGTCCAATGGTTTCGGAGGAGATGCATTACAATTAATTTAAGCTGGGTAAAATTTGACTGTTTGACCCCTCTCCCAAACCCTCGGGTGGAGCCAAATCTAAATGACCTCTTGCACTCTGCAATCATATGGGTAACTCAGTTGCATTACAATCAATTTCATAACCTTTTGACCCCATCAACCACCCCCTGGGGGTGGGGCCAAATGTAAATGTGCTCATGTACTTGATAGGGGTAGCTCAAATATGAAATTGGGTTGAATTCCGTTCAATGGTTTCGGAGACGCATTACAATAAATTTACGCAAGTTAAAATTTGACCTTTTGACTCCTCTCCAAGCCAAATCTAAATGGCCTCTTGCACTCCGCAATCATATTGGTAACTCAGATGTCAAATTTGATTGAGTTCCGTCTAACGATTTCAGAGGAGTTGCGCTACAACTGATTTGACCTTTTGACCTCTGCCACGCACCACTGGGGGCGAAGCTAAATCTAAATATCGTCTTGCAAAGCAGAATCATATGGGTAATCCACATACCAAATTTGATTTAATTCCACCCAATGGTTTGGGAGGAGATAGCATGAGGGACAGCTGGACGGACGGTGGCGATTACAATATCCCCAACGTGTTTTTTTTAAATGTGGGAATAATAACAAATACGTGAGGTAGCTAGGGTTTTTTAGACAGAATTATCTTTATATTACTGAAGGATATTATGCTATTTATCATTGCTTAATATTGATTCAAGTTCATAGAAATAGTGTCCCAGTGCAGGATTTAGATGACAAAACTGCTTCAATGCGCATTGTTTCCAGCATCTTCAACACATTAAGCAGAAACATACCATATTGGAATTTTGGCTTGGAGAACACTCAGGTGCAGTCGCCGTACTGGATGCTTTTCCGGCCTTGTTAACCCAAAGGTTCACACTGAGTATTTATTTAGTTTGTACATGGCGTAGAAGTATCCGTAGCCAATCTCTCACACAGAGTACATGCGCATCAACAAACTTCAGTGTAAGATTTCATAATGAACATCTGTCTGTTCTGTGCCATGATATTTTTCTATATTGATTTATTCTGAGAGAGATTAAAACCAGTCATCATATTGTGCACAATCTTCTGGAGAAAAGCTTGTGATTTACTGATTTTTTGCTCCTGAACCGATTAATACCAAATAGATGTGTCAGAATGAATTTAATGCAGTGTGTGAAGTAACGGACAAAGGAAGGATTACTATACCTTAAAAGTCATTAGTTACAACCAGTTTAACTGAGACTAGAGCTGTCTGAGAACTGCCTCTGCACTGATGACTGAAGCACTGTAGCTTGGGTCACAGACATCTTTTTGGTCATGGTATTAAATCGTGAACGTCAACCGTCAGAAATATTTAATAATCTTGACCTGCCAACCACCTTCACCAAGACCAATAAACTCCCCCTGATCTATTGCTCAGAACATAAAACCTTGGAATAGAGAAATTCATCCAGTTTGTCAGTCAAGTATATGACATCATAATCAAATATGTCACGGGTAGGCTGACGTCACAATTAAAATATGTCATGAAGGTCTTATCTAAGTCTGTCAGGAATGCTTAACAGTCTGTCAATTATACGAATTGTACATCTTTAATACTTAAAGAAACAGCAGCCTGTCAGATCAGTTTCAAAATATTCAACAGCTTACCCATATAGTTTTCTGGAAATTGAGATTCATGGCGTTCATGGTTTGATCGATCCCAACACAGGCAAAGCGTGGGTGGCGGTTAACTAGGAATGGGTGCGGCGTAGCTAAAAGTGGATTCATCCATTGTTAGTGCGCAATGCACTTACACACAATGAAGGGATATATCTGCAAAGGACTCATGTGACATCACTAACACTATGATATGGCATGACTCCCTGTTTTCTTTTGCGCAGTCACATGCAGAAACCTTTATAACATCATAATTACGATTCACACATGAACGCAAATGTTACACCAAAAGAAAGACTCAACTGCCAGCACCCAACATTTAGCAACACCAATAGAGAATGCTCACACTAAATGTCTGTCCAAATGTAAAATAATGCTTTCAAAATGGCCACTTTTGACACAATTTTCTCAATAATTCTGGTTCTACTAGAGTGATAGTCTCCTAACTTGGATGCATGTGTGTCCGTCAGATCCCAAAGATGTGTAACAATTTTGGGTTCAAAAGCTAAAACGCAACAGTTTTCAGCATCATTATTTCCAAAATAGATACGTTTGACAACGTTCGCAGTTGAAAAATGTATTTCACAGCAGCCCCGGTTGAAAAATGCATCAAGAATGTGGGTATGGACAAATCTTTCCTTGTTTGTAGTTCCAATCTATTTAAAGTAACAAAATCACTTTTTGACACATTCATTATGATGTCAGATAGTTGAAAGGCAGATCAGATCTCTCTAAAAGTAAACCCTTTCACATTTGAATCCACATTTAATTCTCAAGACTACCATACAGGACAACTTGAATATTTTGAAATAAATTTGATTGGAAGCTGTTGCTTCACCAACGGCTTCCAATGAAATTAATTTCAAAATATTCAAGAGAATCAGCGTTAAATTGTAAAGAACTTACTTTTTTTAGGCATTTGTCGGTGAAAGGCTTAACTCCATTCCTATTTTCAAAATAACAAACAGTGGATAAACAAACAGTGGATATGTATTCAGTACTTACATGTGACTGTGATAATAATTCCTTCATAATAAACTGGTCATATATTTCCTTTCCTACTTTTATCCGCTCTTCGTCTGTTTCGATTTTTTCAAATTTTCTAACCTGAAATAAAACATATTTATGTACATTAATTTAATAAATTAATAAATATCAATAAGTGAATGGTCAGCAATTTAAAGATGCGCATACACAGCAGAATTTTTTTTTTTTAAATTGTATACCTTTCGAGGCTTATACTCTTTACCTCAATGTAATGTATTGAAAATCTTAACATATGATGATTTCTATCCAAATTATCATATGTTAAGATTTATTTCGTTTCATTACTGTGTACATTGAGGTACACAATTTAAGCCTCTAGACCCTCAGACACAGACCAGTCATCCTATGAAGATTCTATGTGATACGCTACGCTTTCAAGATGGCAGCCGGTGGCTGGCGGCCATCTTGAAGTTTGGATCATCGTCACTTTCAATAAGTTTCTTCCCCAGACCTAGTCCGACCAACCTATGAAGTTTCAAAGCGATCTGATAGACGGTAACGGAGTCATCATCTGGAAACAGCTTGGATTTCGGATCATTGTCCAGTTCGATAGGTTTCTTCCCCAGACCTAGTCCAACCACACTAAGTTACAAAGCGATCCGATAAACGGTAACAGAATTATCATCCGGAAACCAGTTTTCAAGATGGTCACCCACCTCAAGATGGTCACCCATGGCTGGTGGCCATCTTGGATTTCAGATCATTGATTTCAATAGTCTAACCACCCTAGTCCAACCACCCTATCAAGTTTCAATAAATTTTAACAGAGTTATCATCTGGAAATCACTCTACCACCTTCCCATCCGCCCGCCTGCCCGAACCGCGTCATCACATAGCACAATTCTTTTGGCGGGGCGTACATATAGTCTTCTCTTTGGTCTGCAGATGGACATTTCTGAGGCCCACTACACGTCGTTCTTTGGCCAGCTTCAATGTTAAATGGTTAACCCGTAGCACTCTGGTGTCAATATTCTATCTTTTATGGTGTCAATAGCAAAGAAACTTGTGTACATTTCTTTAACAATTTTGGTGAAAGATGTTGCTGTCGTAGACAGTAACATCTTGCACCAAATTTGTTGAAAAATAAACACCAGTTCATTTTTTATTTTAATTGAAAAATGTAGTTTTGACATCAGAGCGGTAAGGGTTATAGGATTAACTGGTCAATGACATCCAGTGCCCCAAAAGACAACACATGGTAGAGTACAGCTCATAAATATGTTCAAATGTTTCCAAAACAAAAACAGAAACATTAATAGTTACCTGTTGGTAAAAAAATGTTTTGCTGAATATTTTTAGAATAATGGGATTGGAATCAACAGACTTTCTTCACGAGACCACCTGTATTTTGTGACATGTCCACTACTAGATTAATCTCTTACTGGTTCACATGTACAATTGGGAATGACTATTGATCTCGCTTCATAGATTGTCAGCTATGAGAAGGGATAGTGAATGGGACCTGGAATCAGGGACTCAATAGATGCCAATCAAAACTGATAGGGTGCTGCATTCAGTCTATCAGATTAAAAGGGTTAACCCTTTAACACACATATCAGCCAAAAAGGCTTCTATAGTAACCTTAAGAAATATCCATTTGCAGACCATTAGACTATTTTTGCAAATTTACCACTAAAATTCCAGTGGTAAATTTGCAAAAAAATTGGTCTGCAAATGGACATTTTCTATGAGAAAATTGAAATTTTCTTAGACAAATTTGAGTGTTAAAGGGTTAATGTGTGAACAAGCAAGTACTTGAGTAAATGATAGCTCCAGGGCGCAATCACAATATACTTGTACTTTTCAATTATTTTAAACAATACTTTGGCTGAAAGTTTGACAACAATAATCTTCAAGATAATTTAACACAGTCTATTAGGCTATTCATCACACACATATTTATTATAGTCTATTACAGAAAAAATGCCATGAATAACAAGTCAAGATCCGACCAGTTACTACCAATCTTGGTACCCACATTGTCACTGGGATCTGTTGGTTCATCACTCATGAACCTAGTGGAACACGATGAGGAGGTGCCAAGCTGCTCCAGCAACATGACAAGCGCCAGCATCGCTGCTACCGCGCCACAACCGTCTGAGAACGAGATCTTAACCAGAGAAGCTAATGCAGGAGAGAACCGTATCCAAGAGTTCCTTGACATCCCCAAAACAGTTGAGTTAGCTACCATCACAGACATTTTAACATCAAACACTTTGTACCACTGCAACGGCACGCAAAAAGGAAATGAGATGATCCAGACCCAGAACGCGCATCTGGCCTGGATGATCCGGGGGGACCACAACCGGTCCCAGGAGCACCACACAAACAGTGATTCATCACAGAACCAGACCTCCCAAAAAATACGCCAAACCAGATACCAGAGGAGAATTTCAAAACCTATCGTCTCTGGCACAATTCAGCCTACGGAGAGCGCCGCATCCAAGCACAATTGGATCTTATATCCAAAGATCTAGCGCAAACAGATTGCCCCACCCCCTTCCTCAAGTTGAAATGTCCCTACATTCCAACTAGGGATGACACACACTCCAAAGAAAAATGGGACACAAAACTTATGGGCATCAAACTTGCAACTCTTGTAGGCGACTATCTAAGAAAAAGGGTTGACTCAACACAGAAATCTACAGAACACAGGAACCGGTTCTCCTGGGAATCCAGAAGCAGCAATCTTAACAAAAGTTGACAAATGGACAACGGACACCTTGCGTATATCAGTTACCGTGACCGTTTGACCCCAACCTCATTGCGTGACGTCGTGTCATTATAAGGAAGCATACGTCCAAATTTGGGTCCAATACGATTAACCAAACCCGAGACATAAACAGAAAGGTTGAGCTAAACGTAAAATGTTAATGTTGAAAGAACAAGGTTTTTACCACTGTCACAGTGAGCTGTGACCTTTTGACCTTAATGTCATTGTGTCATATCAGGTCATTATAAGGAGGCATGCGTCCAAGTTTGGGTCCAGTATGATTAACCAAACCAGAGATATAAACAGAAAGGTTGAGCTAAACGGAAAATGTTAATGTTGAAAGAACTAGGTTTTTACCAAGTTCACCATGACCTTGTCCTTTGACCGTAACATCATTGTGTGATGTCAAGTCATTATAAGGGAGGGGGCATGTGTCCAAGTTTAGGTCCTGTATGATTAACCAAATCTGAGATATAAACAGAAAAATTGAGCTAAACGGGAAATGTTAATGTTGAAAAACCCCAATGTTTTACCAAGTCAGTGTGACCTTGACATTTAACCTTTTGATGCCAAGGTCATCGTGAGATGTTGTGTCATTTATAAGGAAGCATGTGCCCAAGTTTGGGTCCAGTATGATTAACCAAAACTGAGATATAAAACCCAAAAATTTAGTTAAATGCAAATTGGGCGAGGATGACGACACCACCGCCTGCAGATGTGCAGGGTATCACAATAGCTCGTTTTAGTTCATAAAATCGAGCTAAAAATAATCTTTTTCTGTTCACCTGCAAATTGACATTTCTCACGAGGGCTTTACAGGCCAAACTTGGCTGCCTCTGGTCAGATTGAACAAGCGTTAATTAAATGATATACCCCTGCACTGTCACTGTACAGGGACATGCAATTCTAACAACAACATGGCACAAGTATTAGACTAAGTGCATGTAACACTAATACTGTGAAACTGTCCACATTTACCAAACAATTCCTGCCATCAACTAGAATTTATTGCTGATGTGCAGCAGAGAAACTCTCAGTACACCCATTATCACCAATGGAGACGGCGCTATAAACCACTCTAGTTTATGCCTTAAATGCCTATCGATTTCAACCATTTCGAACAAAGCGCTTTTTCCAGAGCCTTGTGGCGTCAACTCTCAGAGGGTAACTCTCATTCACCGATGAATTACCCATTATCTCACCTCCAAGACGACCATTCTGGAAAACTGTTCGATATTTTGAAATTAATTTGACCGGAAGCCATTGCTGCCCTAAGCAGCAACCGCTTCTAGTCAGATTAATTTCAAAATATTCAACAGAATAAATTTTATATCGTAAAGAAAATTCCTTTTCAGGATGTGGCACAGAAAGGGTTAACATGTATGCTTGAGCTCAGCCATGTCAGCAACAACTTGATGACAGCTGGCTGCCTGCAAGCATTTCATGCGATAAAATGCTGCCACTACCTTATAATAACTATGCAAAAGACAATGGGTGATAAAAATGAATTTGCATTGTACTCTAAGGCCAAGTTTCTATATATAACTACACGTGGTTACGTTGTCATGTATGCTTGGTGAAGTTTACGATGCAATCAGCGATTCATGCCATTAAGTAAAAGCAGACATCGATCTGGAAGAAGTCTCACAAGACTGTAAAGTCACATACAGCTCTCTGCATTCTAGTAAAGACAACATATTATGATGCTAAGCAAAGTATTTTGATTGTGATATATTTGTCTTTGCCGTGTCCATGATTTTCTGTACTCGTGTCCATGTAAACGAGTGCTTTGTTCAAGTATTCCAAGCTCCAGTAACATAAAGTGAACAGTTAACCATTTAACACTCATATCAGCCAAAAATGGCTTCTACAGTGGTCTTGTGAAATGTCCATTTGCCGACCAAGAGAAGACTATTTTGGAAAATTTACCACTAGAATAACTGGCGGTAAATTTTCCAAAATAGTCTTCTCTTGGTCAGCAAATGGACATTTTCTATGAGAAAATTTAAATTTTCTTGAAGAAATTCGAGGGTAATAAAGGATTAAATCACTGCTTGAGTGTAATACCGCTAAATGTAATTATAGTACGGGACTATATATCTACTGTCAATTTTGCCCGCATCAACATCAATGTTGTATGCTTGCATCGATTCATAATCCTATGAAATATGTAATGATGCTATGGTACTTGTACATCCATTCAATAACACATATACCGAGGTCTATCTACAAGGTGGGAAAGTTATGAATTTGAAATATTAAAATATGTGTATGTTTAGTCAGACATTATTCGTATACTTATGTGCATTTCATCAGCCCAGCTCAATAAATAACTTTAAATGCTCCCCCAAAAAATAAAACGTAC
Source organism: Chaetoderma sp. LZ-2023a (assembly GCA_034401795.1). Lineage (NCBI taxonomy): Eukaryota > Metazoa > Mollusca > Caudofoveata > Chaetodermatida > Chaetodermatidae > Chaetoderma > Chaetoderma sp. LZ-2023a. The sequence goes on along the minus strand of CM067370.1, from coordinate 108,730,185 downwards.
TATTGAATATAATTGGATTGGAAGACATTTCTGCCAAAGGCAATCAATGTCTTCAAATACATTTATCAGGGATTTACCGGACTCGAAATCCTGCATCATATACCCTTAAAAATAGGCATGGACCCACAAAAAATAGAGAGCGCATCCCTACGGATGCAAAGACACAAACCCCAATAAATTTATTACAACAAACCTAGCCATAACAAATATCTAAGCCGCTAAATATTCAAGCGAAATTCGCAATAATTTGCAAACATTTTCTGTAGTTTGACAAGTCGTCTTGTTACAATTTGATGTGAAGAAAAATCTGCTTTTATCTCAGTGCCAATGTCCTAGATACCCATAAAATACGTCATTGCAACATTTCTGGCACACCAGGACTGCCATTATTGACCTTGGGACCCTCAAAATAAGGTGCATTGAGTCCCCTGGACTCCTAAATTTACAGACTGAGGTAAATCCCTGCATTTATTTAAAATATTCAAAAAAACATTTCTTACATCGTGTTTAAAATTGTACTAACTAACATGTTTCGGTTTTTGATTTGGAAACATATTAAGTTATTTGTGAGCTGTACAATATCTGCTAGACAAATCAATGCCTTGTGGTGATGATTATCGTCCATGATTCAATAGTGTCCTACTGACATAGCGTTTACCAAGTTCAATAAGTCTTATACCTTCTATATGTAGCTATTAACGTCCGTTTCTTAATATTGACCAAATCTTGATTTAACCATTTCTTTCCAAAGTTCCAGAAATTGTGTTTGAGCGCTAAAGAAGACAGCTGTGGAATATTCTGATAAGATTTTTTCTGAAAGTCATAGTAGCAATGACATAGTCAAATTGTTTTCAAAATATCCAACGACATTTCAAATATTTGTAGAAATATTACAGAGCTGTTGCAGATGCTTAAGCCTTTAACACTCATATTAGGCAAAAATAGATTCTGCAGTGGTCTTGAGAAATGTGAGATTTTTAAAATTTACCACTGGAATGTCTGGCTCGCTTATCGAGCCAGTTATTCCAGTGGTAAATTAAAAAAAATATTTGTCTCTTGGTCATCAAATGGACATTTTCCATGAGAAAATTAAGATTTTCCTGAACAAATTCGAGTATTATAGAATTAATGTTGGCCATTTCCCCCCTTTTCTGTTAGTCCACTGATGTTATTTGATTGTGATGTCAACTTAACACCTGACATTTTTTTATCATGACTTTAATAGATACTTGAGTGACAGATTGGATCCATCCATACAGTCTGCCCTAATCACATCTGACATCAATAATCAAGTATGTGTATTAGCACCTAATTCAGGTAGAGATTGCTGGGTTGGAACGGAACAGGGGAAGGTGGGGGTGGGGGTGTAACACCGGGAAACTGACTAGATAACAATCGATAGGATATTCCACTTTCATACGCCATGTAGGATTATTAGCCCACATGATTCTTTAACCCTTTCACCGACAAATCCATGAAAAAGTACATTCGTTCAGATATAAAATTTATTATGTTGAATATTTTGAAATTAATTTGCCTGGTTAAGGCAGCAATGGCTTCCAGAGAAATAACTCTGAATATTCAACAGTTTTCAGGGCTGTCTTGAAAATAAGATATGGGGAATTCATCTGTGAAAGTGGTAAATGGAGATATGGATATGAGTGACGAGAGATTATAAAAGCGCCTGTGAGAGAACTCATGACTAGAAATCAATAGATATTAATCAATGATATATTCTATTATCACATCATAATGTCTGTATTAGCACCTACATCAGGTAGCGCGGGATGAGTGGGTAGGAGAGACAATAGATATTGCATACAAAACTGACTTAGAATAGATTATCCAGGCATACATTTTTTGTATCACAAAATTGGGTTATTCAATTTACTATCGACTAGTAACTGACATACATGTATTACTTTCTAAGAGAGCAAGAGCTTTCAACAAGAGGTCCAAGGGGCCTGTGTCGCTCACCTGGAGCACCATCAATTTTTGTCACAATTGTTGGTGGGTGGTTTAGTAGTCATTTAAATGAGTTTGTGGACATTTATACAAGTGCAATATGGCCACCAAACACGCTACATTTTGATTGGCCCACGGAGCCCCAGAGGTTTTTTTGACGGATCAACTTCCTTTGAACAAACTTTAATGTCCCTTAGTCCTTAATCATACCACCAAAATTTTGTCCCGATCCCTTCAGCGGTTCTGGAGGAGTCTTTTTCGGGAAAACTCCAACAGACTCCACCCCCACCCCTTTAGTGGGTTGGTCTGTAGTTTTACTAACCACTATAAAAACATACTTACCATTCAATCACTACTTGCTAAATCAAATATCTGCATTTAGCTACCAGAATAAAATTTTTATGCTCGCTTACATACTCCGTTATGCCTATATCATCACCATGCATACCCTTAACCAGCCTACTGGTGAGGGAACTCCCAGCACAAGCCTCAGTATAGACTGGCACCAGTCTGTACTCGCTCCATGGTGACGCCTGTCACTAAGCGCGCCTGCGCATGCGCAATAGACCCCAAATGGGAAACAGATTCATTTTTCTAAATTTAAGTGCCATATATCCTGACTAGATTCTCAAATCATTCCCATGTGGGGTGGCTGAGGCTGGGTCATAGTGATTGAACGGTAAGTATGTTTTTATAGTGGTTAATAAAACTCCAGACCAACCCACTAAAGGGGGGGTCTGTTGGGGTTGTTGACCGTTCAATCACTACTTGCTAAACCCGTAGATTTGGTCAGTGCCCCACTGTGAAACTTAGGTGGGTGGAGATTTGAGAATCCATAAGCAAGGATAAAAATCAAACAGAGCGTAACAAAATGTTAATAACATAACAAAATGGTACATCTTAATTAATCACAGCGGTTAACAAACATAAACTTAAACAAATAAATAATAAACCAATTAAAAAACTCACCATCTCACGCAGGCAAACAGTCTTAACGGAAATGGAGTAATGAGATTGGTAAATGGTCCTCAGCCTTTTAGATAGAAACATGATATATCTAAAAAGGAGTGCCGCTGCACTCCGATATTATAAATAAAAAGAAGGTAAAAGAAGGCTCGGATTTCCATCCTACGACTTGCATTACCTCAAATAAAGAGCCAGCGAAAGCGAAAGAGGGAGCCTTCCCTCTAAGTTCATGAGCTTAAATGTGGGAAAGATTAATATGATCAGAGGAATCCATCTCAAAACAACGTTCTAATTCCATCTGGCCATAGAAAGCTAGAGACTGGCCTAACTACCTCCTCTGCATACAGGACCCAGAAATGGGATAGATTGGATCTCTAAAAAATCAGTACAATGGTTGAAACTTTTAAAAAAACTCAGTCAATATACTGAAGTCAGTCAGACGGAGAAAAGGAAGACACAATTTTTTTAATAACTGGCTTAGCTGGGAGACGGTTAAATTGAATTTTTGATAAAAAATCCCTTCTAGGATATGACTAGACCATCCCCAGAATCAACACCTAGGCACGGATGCCAAAAACAGGATCTGTCAAGAGACTAAGGTCTGCACACCATACTTCTAAAGTTTTAAGACAGACCTTGAAAACTGCGAGTTGACTCCATCCTGGCAGAAATACTGATGTCCTGAGAACTCGCAGAAATTCTAGTCTCAAGGATCAAACAGACGAAGCTCTCCAAAGATACCGACTGCAAATTCCTGAGACTGAATGAATACACTAAACTCTTACTTTATACATGAGGTCCGGGGAGACTGGAAGAAGACAAGTGAAGACTACCCGGAGACAAAAAAGGAAATCTGCAATGCAGATCCACTTTGGTCAAAATTGAGCTAACAGAAGAACTTCTCAAATCTGATCCCTGAGCTACCTCAAGAGCAACGGAATCAGGAAAGATGAAGGAAACTTCAAACAACCCTAACAAGGACTGAAACAGAGCGTCCACCACCAATGCCTGAAATCCGGAAAAAGGGGGGGGGGGGGCTGCAAGAGGAAATTTTAGCATACCGACAGGACGCAAAAAATCTAAGAGGGAACAATCCCTATGCTTGAGAATCGATTGACAACCGACCTTAGAAACTGGCCCTCTGAACAGGTGATCCCAGACTGTTCCCCCTCATGGGAAGCGTCTGAGAAAAACCAACACCAGAGGAGAAGACTTGACTTTTAAGAGAATTACAATCCGACCTAGGCTGCATTCCAGACTGCAGTTCTCTGGGATGAAACTGCTAGAATTAATAAGAAGCTCTGCTTATACTAGCCAGTCATTTATATAAGCGTAAAGGTGAATAGACCGACCATAAAATAAACCTGCCATGGCAGAATTGACGGCACGAAGGGTGGATGAAAACAAGAAGTAAAACGTCCTATATCTTTATGGAGAAGAATCACATGCCCGGATTCAGACTGGCGAAAACTGAGATAAGTCCTCCATCTAGAATATTGAAGAGGGAAAAAAAGGGGGAGGGAAAGGAGCAACGGATCCTAAGGCAATGGAAGAGGAAGAGATAAAATATGATAAAGAGAAAAGGATGAGCCTACCCAGACTACCACCATCCCTTCAGGTTCTCTTACTCTGAACCACTTAAAGAAACAACCTCTAAGACTAGATCAGGAAATAACACAAGCCCCTTCTCATCTGATAAGAGGAGGCCTGCCAGACCTGGAATCTAGAACAATGAGCAAAAAAGGGGTCAGATTAATCCTCCTCCTCGAATCGGGCTTAGAACCTGATGACAGAGAAGAATTGGTAATTATCCTAGAAAGATAAGCACCAAACTCAACAGGCCTGAGACTCTTCCTCTATGGAAGGATTAAAGAGGGGTTTTTTTTGTTGTTTTTTTAAAAAGAAGAAGAGTCTCTCTACACAGAAAACGAAGATCCTTTAGAGGATCTACGACTGACAGAATCAGCCCTAAAATATGGAAGATGATTGACCAAATATATCATAGGCCAAAGGGAGGAATTGAAATATGAATACTTCAAAACAAAGTTTATTAACTTCGGATGGCTTTTCTATGTATTCTCTTAGAGGCAACGAAGTCAAACACACTACAAACTGAGTTCAAAAAGCCTCTGAGGATAGTGGCTAGAGATTTCTAAAAACCTCAGAGGGACTCTGAATCCCTCTTCCTGCTCCTAGAAAAAACATCTTCCAAAAAAAGAGCTAGAAGGATAGCTGATTTACACTGTGCCTTCCATACAGATTTCCAACTAAAAAGATCCGCAGAAGATTCCACTTTGGCAAAATTCTTCAGATTAGAAATTGACTGAAAGAACATTAGAACAAGAAAAATTGGGCAGACGAGAAAAAACTCATCCTGAAAAAAAAGAGAGACAAGAAGGAATCCAATAAAGAAACGAGGACAAATCGTCTGAGCAACCCCGGAAGGGAAAAAAACTTCTCAGGTTAGAACCTCGACTGATCCAAGAATAGAATCTAGAGACAATAGAAAAAACAACGGAAATAGAAAAGCGATTGAAGGAGGAATCCCAGATTACAAAAACAAAGAGAACACTAAACCAGACAGCAAATAGAAAACTAATTACTGAGAATGAAAAATTCGATCTAGATGAATAAAGATGAAGAAAAAATTGAAAAATAAGAGAGAAGAAAAGAATTAAAAGGAACAGATTAGAAAAAAGGAGAAGAAAGAAACGCGATAAGAAGAGCAAGAATAGGATAAACTGGAAAAGGAAAATGAGAAACCCAGCGAAGAAGAAAAGCTGAAGAATGAGACAGAATGCTAGGAAAACAAGAAAAGACAGAGCTGTGAAAGGACTTACCGAGAAGAGGAAGAGAGAGACAAGAAGGCATGCAAAAGAGAGGCGGACATATCAACCGAATAGGCACTAATCGGGAAAACTTCCTCAGATCCCTGATCTCGACTGACCCAGGAGACTAGCGGAAACAGAAGAGCGATAGAATGAAGACACAAAAACAGACTAAACCAGAGACAATGAATAGAAAACTAGATATTGAGAAAGAAAAAACAGACACAATAGGCTATAGATGACCACAGTGAAGAAGAAAATAAAGAATAAAAAAAGAAAGAATTAGAAGAAAAAGAGGAGAAAAAGATAAGATGAAAAAAGGGGAACCTAATACATAAAGCAAGACTATTATAAACAGAAAAATGAAAAGAGAAAGGGAAAGCAAGACTAAAGAGATTCTAACACCCATAGAATAAAAAAGAAGAGGAAGAATAGCGCAAAGCAAATTGAACCTGAGCTAAAGAAATATTATTAGCAGAAGAATCTGAACGAACAGGCAATTCATAACCTTAAGCTCTAAAATAACTCCCGGAAAGAGAGCCAGTAAAAGCTGATAAACTGGAAACGGAATTAGGTATCTATCCAGATCTAACAGACCCAGAAAACACCTCTCAAACCAGAAGTGAAAGCACTACTACCCGCAATAGATAAAACAAAAACGGAACCGGAAACGGTAGTTGGAAGTTAAGCCGGATCTAACAGACCCGGAAATAAACTTCTCATACCAGAAGTAGAAGCACTACTACCGGAAACAGATACAACAAAACCGGAACCGGAAACGGAAGTATGATGCTAGGCAGGATCTAACAGACCCGGAAAAGCACCTCTCCTACCGGAAGTAGATACATACTCGGAAACGAAAAACTGGAAACGGAAAATGAAGACAGAAGCTTGACCGGATCTAACAAACCTGGAAAGCACCTCTCAAACTTGTAGCATTTTCTCAACACCACTACAATAACTGAAGTGAAATAACTGCAACCAGAAATAAATAACGGATGTTCGACTGGATCTAACATACCCTGACAAGCGCCTCTCATACCGGAAGCAGAAACACTACTACTACCGGAAACAGAAAAAGGGCAAAACAGGAACCGGAAATGACAACAGATGATAGGCCAGATCTAACAGATCCGGAAAATCGTCTCTCCTAGCGGAAGCAGATACACTACTACTGGAAACGGAAGAGGAATCGGAACCGGAATTTTGAAAACAGAAGCTTGGCCAGATCAAACAGATCCGGAAAATAATGTCTCCTACTGGAAGCAGATACACTACCACCGGAAACGGAAGCTGAAGCGGAACTGGAAATTGATAATAGATGATTAGCAGGATCTAAGACCGGGAAAATCATCACTCCTACCAGAAGCAGATACACTACTACCGGAAGTGAAGAGGAACCGGATATAGAAAACAGATGATTAGCAGGATCTAGCAGACCTGGAAAATCGTCTCTCCAAGCGGAAGCAGATACACCACTACCGGAAACGGAAGCTGAAGCGGAACCGGAAATTGATAATAGATGATTAGCAGAATCTAACAGACCAGGAAATCATCACTCCTACCGGAGGAAAAGCGGAACCGGATATTGAAAACAGATGATAAGCAAGGTCTAACAGACCTGGAAGATCTACTCTCGAACCGGAAGCAGAACAACTACTACCGGACAAGGAAGAGGAAAGACCGTAACCGGAAATGAATAACTGATGCTAGGCCAGATCTATCAGATCCGAAAAAGATAATCTCTCCTACCGGAAGCAGAAACACTACTACCGGAAATGGAGCGGAACCGGAACCAGAAAATGATAACAGATGCTTAGCAGGATCTAACAGACCCTGAAATCATCTCTCCTACTGGAAGCAGATACACTATTACCGGGAACGGAAGTGGAAAAGAACCGGAACCGGAAATAGATAACTGAAGCGTGGTCAGATCTAACAGACCCGGAAAAGCACCTCTCATACCAGAAGTTACTACCGGAAATGGATGTAAAAATAAGGAGAAATAAAATGAAAACAGCCAGATGAAAAAGAAAGTGAGACTCCGAATATCCAGCCAAGCCAAAACAATCACAGAGCTCATATCCAGATGCACGGTCAAACCAGCAGCAATACCGGATTTAGAACCCGCTTGCCCGGACAAGCCAGGAGCAATAACGGGAGCGGATATATTATTTCATCTCTCCTACCAGAAGCAGATAGACTACTACCGGGAACGGAAGTGGAAAAAACCGGAACCGGAAATAGATAACTGATGCGAGGTCGGATCTAACAGACCTGGAAAAGCACCTCTCATACTGGAAGTTACTACCGGAAACGGATGTAAAAATAAGTGGAGAAATAACATGAAAACAGCCAGATGAAAAAGAGATGAGACTCCGACTATCCAGCCAAGCCAAAACAATCACAGAGCTCATATCCGGATGCCCGGTCAAACCAGCAGCAATACCGGATTTAGAACCCGCTTGCCCGGACAAGCCAGGAGCAATAACCGGAACGGACAAGATCTCTAAACATACTGGCTATACCTGCATGGGATGAAGAATCGGTAACCTCCGTCACCGACGCCACTGCATGAGAGTAATGCACCCCCTCAAGACTTATATGGTCTTTAGACTGAGACTTACCGGAAGTCTATAACAGGCTTTAAGAGAAACCAACGCCTTAGTCAACAAAAGACGTAATTCATGCCTGGTCATGAAAAACGTGGGATTCCCCCCATTAACGAAAACGGCCGCAAGAACTACGAGTATCATCTTAATCAGACTAATTCTCTATAGAATCACGAAATAGAGAAATCTGTTCGTATGATGCTTATATAATAAACGTACTTAATAAGAGATCTCTAGATATGGAAATCCACTAAAGAAACCAAACCTCTATACAAGAGGCTGAGAAACGGATTTGAAAATCTCACTGAAAGACCAAGAATTTACGAAGATTCGTAAGATTATTATTTTTATGTAGGCACTAAATATTAATAAGCGAGTACTAAGGGTTTTTTATTTTAAAGCATGGTTTTGATTGATGATATTAAATAGGCATGAATTGTAATACCTCAAAAACGGGAGTATTTGACACGAAAACTGGTAACTCATAAACCAGAGTTAAAAACTCAAAAAACCCCACGAAGTATACAATAGACATAATTATGGAGATTAGTGTTTATAAAAGTCATGATTCCTGAATCAGAAAACTCTTAAATATGTAGCTGATCTTCAGCGCAAAGCTGTAAAAACTTAAGCTGGATAACAGGCCAACTGTTCTGCTTGCAGAATATTTGAAAAGTGAATCCGTTTCCCATTTGGGATCTATTGCGCATGCACAGGCGCGCTTAGTGACAGGCATCACCAAGGAGCGAGTACAGACTTGTGCCAGTCTATACTGAGGCTTATGCTGGGGGTTCCCTCACCAGTAGCCTGGTTACGGGTATGCATGGTGATGATATAGGCATAAGGGAGTATGTAAGCTAGCATAAAAATTTTATTCTGGTAGCTAAATGCAGATATTTGATTTAGCAAGTAGTGATTGAACGGTCAAGATGTTTTGGGGTGTAATAACAACTAGATCATCCAAGATGATCGCTGAACCATTTGGTCAATCAAGTCCTCTTGAACAAAATTGGCTTACCTCTTGGCCTAGATTAAGATTCCCCAAGAGGTTTTGGAGAAGATTTTTAAAGACATTTCCTGAAATTGGCTGAAATCTAAAATGGTCGCTGGCCAAATTGGCCGATCAGGTTCATTTGAACAAACTTGGATCCTTATGCCCTAAGGATGCTTCCTGTCAAATATAATTGAAATCGGCCTGGTAGTTCTCGAGAAGACATTTTAAATTTCCCATTGCTTTAGCATGGGGGCTTTTGATGAGAAAATTATGCAAGACAGCTGCCAAACAGTTTATCAGACGGTTTCGAAAATTGCAAATTTGAGATCAGAATACCAAAAAACCTATATAAAACGAATTTCAGCCTCAAAATCCATCAAATAAAAAAATCCAATATGGCTGCCAAACACACTATATTTTGATTGGTCCACTGCGGCCATGTTTTTTGGCAAATCACCGTCTCTTGAACAAATATTAATCGCCCTTAGTTGCTAATAATATATCAGAAATTTCGGCCTGATCGCTTCAGCGGTTCTAGGGAAAAAGTTGTTTTTGTGAAAAATAGGTCATCCAAGATGGCCGCTAAACCATTTGGTCAATCAAGTTCCCTTGAACAAACTTGATTCAGCGCTTACCCTAGATCATATTTCGTGAGTTTTGAATTGATTCCTCAAATGGTTTGGGAGAAGATTTTTAAAGACATTTCTAAAAATTGGCCAAAATCCAAGATGGTCACCGGCCAAATTGGCCGATCGGGTTCGTTTGAACAAACTTGAATCTCTATGCCGTAAGGATGCTTCATGCCAAATATAATCGAAATAGGCCCTGCAGTTCTCGAGAAGATATTTTAAATTTCCCATTGCTTTAGTATGGGAGCTTTTGGCGAGAAAATGATCCAAGATGGCCACCAAACCGTTTATCCAACAGATTCGAAAATTGCAAATTTGAGATCAGAATAGCCAAAAACCTATATAAAACCAATTTCGGCCTCAAAATCTGTCAAATAAAAAAATCCAATATGGCCACCAAACATGCTATATTTTGATTGGCCCACGGTGGCCATGTTTTTGACGGATCAACTTCTCTTGAACAAACTTTACTGGCCCTTAGTCCCTAATCATATCTGCCAATTTCGGCCTGATCCTTTCAGCGCTTCTGGAGAAGTTATTTTCGCTAAAACTAGGTCAACCAAGATGGCCGCCAAACTATTTGACCAATTAAGTTCGCTTGAACAAATTTGGTTGAGCTCTTGCACTAGATCATATTCCATGAGGTTTCCTTCAATCCCTCAAGCGGTTTCGGAGATTTTTTAAAGACGTTTCTAAAAATCGGACAAAGATGGCCACCGGCCTGATTGGCCAATCGGCTTCATTTGAACAAACCTGGATCCCTCTGCCCTAAGGATGCTTCCTGTCCAATATAATTGAAATTGGCCTAGCTGTTCTTGAGAAGAAGTCGTTTAAAGGAAAAGTTGACGGACAGACGGATGGACCATGGACACACGACGGATGGTCGCCACGACATAAGCTCACTTGGCCTTTCAGGCCAGGTGAGCTAAAAACCAAATATGGCTGCCAAACAGGCTACATTTTGATTGGCCCACGGCGGCCAAGTTTTTTGATGGAGCAACTTCCCTTGAACAAACTTTAATGGCCCTTAGTCCCTGATCATATCTCCCAAATTTTGGCCTGATCCGTTCAGCGGTTCTGGAGAAGTCGTTTTTGGGAAAGCTAAGTCATCCAAGATGGACGCCTACCCATTCTGTCAAACAAGTCGTCTTGAGAAAACTTGACTTATGTCTTTCCCTAGATGAGGTTTCATAAGTTTTGAATCGATTCCCCAAGCGATTTCGGAGAAGACAATTTTTAGACATTTCCTAAAATTGGCCGAAATTCAAGATGGCCACTGCCCAAATTAGCTGATCGGCTTCACTTGAACAAACTTGGATCCCTATGCTGTAAGGATGCTTCCTGCTAAATATAATTGAAATCGGCCTAGTAGTTCTCCAGAAGAAGACATTTTAAATTTCCCATTGCTTTATTATGGGCGTATTTGGCGGGAAAATAATCCAAGATGGCCACCGAACCGTTTATCCGACAGTTTCGAAAATGTCAAATTTGAGCTCAGAATACCCAAAACCATATATAGAACCAATTTCGGCCTTAAAATCCATCAAATAAAAAAATCCAACATGGCTGCCAAACACGGTACATTTTGATTGGTCCACTTGAACAATCTTTAATGGCCCTTAGTCCCTGATCATATTTCCCAAATTTCGGCCTGGTCCCTTCAGCGGTTCTGGAGAAGTCATTTTTGGGAAAATTAGGTCATCCAAGATGGCCACCGAACCATTTGGTCAATCAAGTCTTCTTGAACAAACTTGGCTTACCTCTTTCCCTAGATGATGTTTCATGAGTCTTGAATCGATTTCTCAAGTCGTTTCGGAGAAGAAGATTTTTAAAGACATTTCCTAAAATCGGCCAAATTGGCCGATTGGCTCCATTTGAACAAACTTGGATTGCTATGCCCTAAGGATGCTTCCTGCCCAATATAATTGAAATCGGCCCAGTGCTTCTTGAGAAGAAGTCGTTTAAAGGAAAAGTTGACGGACACACGACGGACGGTCGCCACGGCATAAGCTCACTTGGCCTTTCAGGTCAGGTGAGCTAATAACAACATTTTCAAAATAAACAATTGATAGCTGAGTATGTATTTCTTCTACAGTTAATCTAGAAGCACGAAATCGACCAGACGAATTATTGAGATGCAGTAATGCACTGGGAGGTGAAGGTTGTGGATAATTCGACCAGACGACCCCGAGGGTCTGGTCTTATGTTTTACTAATTACATATACCTACCTCCTACTATTACTATTGCTTTTTCGTTCTCTGAAGGGAAGTGTAGTAGGATGAATTTTTTACAGCCAATGTTTGCTGGGTATTGTGTTTACAGAGTGACTGAAGGCTTCTTCAGGAATCTCCATACTCTCTCTAATGATGAGATCCATAGTAATTCGCTTGAATGCTATATCTCAGAATGAGGCAAGAAGAGGGTTAATCCAATACCCATAGCCACTGAGTAGGTCATTAAGCACAATGACAACCTCATTGGCTGATAGCTATCACATGACCTTGTTGTAGCAACTAAGACTTCATTCCTTTGACGAATCCAGTCATATAATCCAGCTTTAAGCAGATCCATGAAGAGGCATATGATCCTATCACTACTCGGCTCTGAATATCTGACTAAAGCTGAAATTAAAAACTAACCTAAATACTCCACATTATATGACAGGAAATTTCATTCTGAAATACCCAAATATGTCAAAATCTGACATATCTGGGTATACCCAAAGGCTGAATGATATAATGAATATCTTATGTTGAATATAACTAATCTAACAAGATATGACCATTACAATGAGGCCTCAAGGCCCACCCCCACCCCCAAAATTTGACAGAGGGGAGGCTTGGGGTAGGCCATAATACAAGGAGGTAGGTATACGTAATAAGTAAAACATAAGACCAGACCCTCCGGGTCGTCCGGTCATTATTACTACATTACAACCTACCTCCTTGCATTACTATTGCTAAAATGCAGATTTCAACATTGAACACTCACCCCTAATATAACTCTTATACGAATGAAGATGATGAAGGACGAGAAGATGATGATGATGAAGAAGGAATACGAGTCATGGTCCCTGAAGCTGTATGAATGTTCTTACAGAAAAAAGAAGAGGGTCCAGAATCTTTAAGATAGAAATTAATAAAGGTATTTTCTGATTTCCAATTAGCAACTTGCATAATGTCATCTAGAGAAGATCCGTTAAAAAGGGCACAAGAGGTGAAAAGGCCCCTAACATCATGGGCCTTAACACCCACAATAGCATTCTCCCCAGGGGAGGCCAATTCATGGCAAATTTTGATGGTATCAACTATCCAACGAGAAATAGTTGTCAAGGAGGCAGGACGATCCATACCTTCAGCAAATGTAACCCAAGATGTCTATTGTCGGATCGTTTGGAATCAGTGCGAAGCGTATACATATTAATGGCCCTAACTTGGCACCAAACAGAATCAGCTGGTGAAATAGAAGAGTTTATGAATTATAATAGGTTTGCCCAAGAATTTAATAGACTGGGTTTTGGACAGGAATTCTGCCCTGGGATAGAGAATAATGCTATTCCCAGTAATCTGAAACCTATCCAGTTCAGCAGAAAAAGCATGAATTTCAGAATGATGGCTGGCTGATGCTGCTGCTAACAGGAATACTGCTTTAAGGGTAAGATGTTTCAAGCAAACATAACCACCTTTAATGAGGTCGTGAAAATGTTTTTGAACTTGTACCGAAGGATCAGTAAGACACTGAACAAAGGAGTTCAGACCAAAACGATAGGATCTGAGTGTTAACCGAGTTTCTTCTGGTCAAAGAGGAAAACCAGAAAATCTGTGACTTGGGTTAGAGGCCTTAGAAGGCAGGATAGAATGTTCTGAACACCATTTTTTGAAAAATTCAAATCGAGCTTTATAGATGCTTCGAGTGGAAGATCTGAGTGATTTCTCCAAAAGTTCATGAGATCTAACTGAAAGGATTGACAAAGGGGGCAATTCGACAACTTGTGAAAAATTTCTGGATTCTGATGGAGAGTCCTGCCTCTGTTCTGGGACAACATTTTGTGGGAGACAGGAAAAAGAAGAGGGAGATCTACAAGAAGGTCCAGGAGATCCGGAAACCACGACTTTGTCGGCCAAAACGGAGCTATTAATAGGACTACACAAAGATGTTGTCTGATCTTTCTGAGAACCAGAGGAATGAGAATCGTAGGGGGAAAGGCGTAGGCGAACATGTCCCAAGAGTGAGCTAGAGCGTCTACTGAAAGAGCCATGGGTTCCGGAAATGGAGATATGAAGGTGGATATCTTTCTGTTCTTGAGGGTAGCAAACAAGTCTATGTGGGGATGACCAAAGTGAAGAAAAATTGACTGGGCTACTCCCTCTTTCAACTCCCATTCTGTTTCTGGGATCCTGCAAGGGCGCGATAACTGGTTGGCCATAAAATTCAGTTTGCCTGGGACATGGGATGCTCAAAGAGAAATGTTGCGGGACTTACACCACTGAAGCATGATCATGGACTCTCGACAGACAGAGACAGACCTGGTCCCTCCCTGATGATTGATGAACGAGACCACTGTGAAATTGTCTGATCTGATACGGATTAACATACGGAGAATCAAGGGTTCCCAATGAACTAGGGCATGGAAAACAGCCCACAGTTCTAGCAAGTTGACATTGTAGGAAGATTCTGTGAGGGACCAGGTTCCCGAAATCTTCCTGGAATCCCAAATGGCTTCCCACCCTTCCAGGGATGCATCTGTGAAGATGATTGCCTGAGGGGTTTGAGGATGGAGAAGAACCCCTAATAAAAGGGACTGATGGTCTTTCCAAAAACGGCAATGAGTCATGAGAGAGAACTTGCTGAGAATTGGAAGATCCAGAGAATCTAGAGACTGATTCCAATGGGCCATAAGATAAAACTGGAAGGGTCTTCTCATCAGAGGAGCCCAAGGAATCACTTTTTCTACTGAAACCATGAGGCCTATGATTATGAGAAAGGATCTGGCCGTAACTAATTGGCTCACCTTGAGAGCTTGAATTGTGGACATCAACGTCTGCACATTGGGAAGGGAGGGGAATAAATTCTCCTGAGAAAGAAAGCTGCGGGACATGTACGAGTGAAGAATGATCAGCGACTCTTGACAGATATAGACTGACCTGGACTCCCCTCCTCCCAACCCACACCTGATGATAGAAGAATGAGACTACTGTGACATGTCTAATCGGATAAAGATTGAAAGACAGGCAATCAGGGGTTCCCAATGAACTAGGGCATGGAAAAACCACCCACAGTTCTAAAAGGTTGACATGAAAGGAAGCTTCTGTGAGGGACCAGGATCCTGAAATCTTCTGGAGTCCCAGAAGGTGCCCCATCCTTGCAGGGATGAATCCGTGAAAAAGATGGCCTGAGAAGATGGTGGCTGAAGAGGGACCCCAAATAATAGGGATTGACTGACTTTCCAAAACCGGCAATGGTTCATGAGTTGAAATTGATGAAAATCCAATGATTCAGAAATCTAGACTGATTCCAGTGGGTCATAAGATAGAACTGAAAGGGTGTTTTCATCAGAGGAGTGCAAGGAATCACTTTCTATACCTAAACCATGAGGCCTATGAATCTGAGGAAAGATCTGGCCGAAACTAACTGGCCTACCTCGAGAGGTTGAATTGTGGATAACATTATCTGCACATTGGTAGGTAGGGAAATAACTTCCCTTGAGAGGTCGCAAGAGACCTCCAGGTGGGTAAGAACACAGACCAGAGGAACCTTTCCATAAAAAGATATTAAGTATAAAAAAGCAAACTTTGCAACCAGTAAGACAAATATGGAAAGATCTCCCATTAAGGAGGATTATAAATTGATCCTGATTACAAAATGAAGTGTGCACATCAGTTATAAACCATAATACAATAAAATAAATTAAGAAGACCTGATAACGAGAGGAGATAAGAAGCCTACCAATGGAAGATATACTAGTATGGTACCTAATATCTGAATAAAGAAAGCTATAAATGAAGAATAAAGGCTAAAAAGTCTCAATATTCAAATTAGGACTAGGATGATAATAGTTAGGTTGTTGATAGTCAAGATATTTCCTGAGTTTTCTCAGTATAAGTGCAGTGTTCAAGAGTCTATTTAAATAATATAGGATGTTACAATGTGATCAGATAAAGACTTCCAAACATCGATTTATACTATTAGAAAGTAATGTTTCTTGAATCGAGTGAAAGGCGATGTATCTTAGTTATAAGAGCTATATCCTTATTCTAACCCCTTCCTGAGAGAGGTAACTGGTGTTGATTTCTACTATTCAATCTCTACCACTATCTTCGTATGGAGAAATAAGCATCATAGAAGTATGGCCGCTGATTTCTACTATTCAATCTCTGCAACTATCTTCATATGGAGAAAAAAGCATCATAGAAGAATGGTCGTACTTATTAAAAGTTGTAGACATTGAACAATTATAGATAAATTTATTTTTAAAGTGTTTTAACTAGATTGAGTGACAAATAGAAATCCCATAGTAAACCTATGGGAGGGGTGAAAGTCCAGCTATAGCCAGATAGAATTAGCTAAAATAAACTGATCTATGTATAGGATCTACATAATAACCAAAAGAAAAACTCCATGTAAACCAAAAGGAAACAAAATATATATGGGGCGAATTGTCAATGACCCATTTAAAAAGTGACAGGAACGATGATGACAATCTGACAGCTACCGGAAGTAGATAAGAAGGGAATGAGAGGATAAGTTTCGAGCCCAAAAATCACCAATCCGCACTGGTGGGAAAGAACACGACTCTAAATAAAAGGTTTTAGCTAAAAATAAGAAAATAGCCTTGAGAAAAGGGTAAATAGAAGAGAAAAAAGCGATAACGTCACCAAGACGAAATGAGACTAGGATGAATAGACTGCCGAACTAGGAGTGTTGACGATAAAAACTGACAGCTACTAAAGAACAGTGAAATACAGCAAAGAAACTTATATTAAAGAAAATCACAAAATACCATGAGAGCAAGTCTAATCTGACTTTTAGGAAATGGATATTTTTAAAATAAAAGGGTGATAAATAGGGAAGAATAGCCTTAAAAGAACAAAATATTCACGATAAATATAGAATGACATGTAAATTCTCCTAAAGTTATGAAAGTAACTATGTCAACCTGCCAACATAGAAGGGAGAAGGTGTACTATACGAAAAGATGAACGGCTCGAATAGAACTGCACCTCTAACTCGGGACGAAAAAATTACCAAAACATAGCTAATTAGAATTGCGCAGTAATCTGACAGATAGGAAAGAGTGCGAGAAGAACAGGTTGAGAACGAATAAAAATTACTATAACTTAACACGCAGAAAGGGGGAGAAGGAAGCCTGAACTACCAAGATATTGCATGAGAGTACTACTAGATAAGATAATGATATTCACATATGTAATAAGGTGAAAAAAGATCCCATTGAAAAAACTTATCTAGCTAAGAAAAATTAAAATTTGAAACAAAAAAAATTATAGAAGGACCAAACCCCTATCCAAAGAAAAAAGCCGAACCCGGGTCCACAAAAGGGCCCAGGGTGTGGTTCCACTAAACCCGGTCCCAAATCTTAGGCCGTTCCGGACTGGGGGAACATGAGAAAAAATGTTTAAAATAACGGAAGAAATTTTCAAATTTTGATTTGATTTTGACACGCCGGAATGACGGTCCCGACTTGGGCTGGGAAAACTGGGAGAAAAAATTCAAATTTAATTCTGACAGGCCGGAATGACCGGTCCCGACTCGGGCTGGGGCCTGAGCCAGAAAATGACCAGAGAGGAAAGGGCTCGGACTCGTACCCGGGAGAAACCCGGGTGGCGGGGGGCCGGAGCCAGCAAGAAAACAGAACCCGAAGTATCCCTAACGGCCGGACTCGGACAAAAATCTGGGTCTGGCCCCAAGGATGAAATCGGTAACCTAAGCCGGTCAACGTCCAGACCTGGGGCTAGCCGGAGTAACAGCCAATATAAAATAAGTATATTTAACCAGCTTTGTAGAAGACAGCGGATGTGCAATGACCTGGACCACTCTGGTCAGAAAATCCTTCGGCCCAGCCAGTGAAGACGTAGTAGTGACAGGTGACAGACCGGACCGACTTATAACCTGATTAGGCCCGAGACATTCCTTGGTCTACAAGGGCGCAGGCTACGGAATGTTGACTGAACCGGACTGATTTATAACCTGATTAGGCCCGAGACCCTCATCGATCTGTAAGGGCGCAGGCTGCAGAATGTAGACTGAAGATGAAGAAGATATGACCGGCTTCTGAACGAGCGGTGACAGGCGAAAACCGAGTCTTCATGCTTTTGTTCTTTCCATTCTTTGTAGTACCCTGAAACATGCAAATCAGTGAGCTGTAGTTTGTTAGACTTAGTAGAATAGGTGCTTCCTTGGAACAGCTAGCTCCAATGCTTGACCCTCAATTATGTCTGGAGATGAAGTATTGGAGACTGACTGCTCCAGGATAATTTTATTAATCCTGCTGTCAATATACGAATCTATATTACTGACTGGTTTCTGGGGACATTCCATTGTACAAAACAATATTCTCGAGTATTATGGCTGAATCCGTCTTGGCCTCGGTTTTGGCCTTTATCTTAACAGCTGACCCTAGTGGAGAAGGATTTCCCTGGTATTTAGTTTTAGAAGTCAAAGGAGAATTTAGTTTGAAGACGACATTCTAGTAGCTAGCGACCATGACCCATATATCAAGCAGGTTGACTCAAGAGTACACGACATGCACTAGGAACAGACATGTCCAGAGTGATCCGAATTAATAAATCTATGGCAGTAGCTATTAGAACATCTAATTGAATGGTTCACATTCTTTTCTTTATTCTTCTCCTTGGACCTCTTCGGACTTTCCCAAATCTGAATCGCAAACACAGCAAGATCCGATAGAGCATAGTTCTGAATATAACTCAGGATTAGCCAGCGCTAATCCCAAGATTTATAAATAGAGACCTTACCGATCTCAAATTTGAAAATTATTATAGTTTCTTTGAGAGAGTATGTTATCGAGATAATCATAGATTCATGCTCAATACCTTACAAGCATGTCAAATCAATAGCTCTACAAGCTACTGGTTAAAAAGAAGCACAAATAGACAACTCAAATGTCTATACACTCTGGGCCCAAGTAACTAAAACTGGTAAAGCGCCTACCACGAAAATAGAAATGATCTAAAAATCATTATTAAAACATAAGGACCTACAACCACTTATCTTGGGAGGTTTCTTTCTGTTATCGGACATCTCGATGATCTTTGCTTCACTTTACAATAATCCACAGAGATTTTAACAAGTTATAAATAACTTTTAAATTGGCTTGTAAATTTTAACACCTCTTCCTTCATAGAGTAGGAAAAGGAATGAAGTCTTGGTTGCTACAACAAGGTCATGTGATAGCTATCAGCCCATGAGGTTGCCATTGTGCTTAATGACCTACTCAGTGGCTATGGGTATTGGATTAACCTTCTTCTTGCCTCATTCTGAGATATAGCATTCAAGCGAATTACTATGGATCTCATCATTAGAGAGAGTATGGAGATTCCTGAAGAAGCCTTCAGTCACTCTGTAACCACAATACCCAGCAAATATTGGCTGTAAAAAATTCATCCTACTACGCTTCCCTTCAGAGAAGGAAAGAGCAATAGTAATACAAGGAGGTAGGTTGTAATGTAGTAATAACGCTTTTGTTTTCATGCATTAGCATATTCGGGATGTCAGCCATCATATGTGATGATGTCGAGAAATAAGGATTGTTATGCTACGTATGCTATGTTATCCCATAGGTCATGGTATGAAATGGCATGTAACGATGATGACATAGGGCCAAGCGGAGCAGGGAAAAGTGTGATGTATCGCCCAAATGGAAGCTATGCATATGCCCATTATGCAAAATATCACACTGAATATGATTGACTGGATTGACAGTTTGATCTTGAAAAAAGAAATTACTTTCCAGACAAAATCTCAGAATAAGATCTCCATGGTATTGCCTAATGAGGAAGCAATACGGATATATTATAGTCTCAAGGCGGAACCCTAAAGCCTAAAAGCGTACAGCAGTGGCAGTGCAAACACTACTGGTTAACCCTTTAAGCCTTGAATTTGTTCAAGAAAATTTCAATTTTTTCTAAGAAAATATCAATTTGCAGACCAAAAGAAGACTATTTTTGAAAGTTTAGCACTGGCGTGACTAGCTCGGTTATCGAGCCAGTCATTCCAGTGGTAAATTTTCAAAAACTTCTCTTGGTCTACAAATTTACATTTCTCAAGACCACTTTTGGTTGATATGAGTGTTAAAGGTTTAACCGCCATCAAATTACAGTACAGGTCACAAATAACGTGACAGTGTTTCCAAAACACATTTCAACATACTGTTGAATATCATTCCAGTGGTAAATTTTCAAAAATAGTTCTCTCTTGGTCTGCAAATGGACATTTATCAAGAAAATTGCAGAAGCCATTTTTGGACACTCTGAGTGTTAGAGGGTTCTGTCCGGGAGCATATGACCTGATGATAGACAAGAGGCCCAATGGGCCTGTATCGCTCACCTGGAACATTGGCATTTCAACTAATCTTACTTAAGTTTTACATCCATCAGTGTCACTTCCAATGACAAATGGTTTAGTTTTCGAGACATTGACAACAATCTCTGGACTGTTTATTTGCATTAGTGATTTTGAACAATGTTTAAGCGAAAATAGATGATATCAGTGCTAACAACAGCTGGTTTCTTAACTGTCTCACTGCTGTAAGCCAGTGCAGCCAATAATTGCAATTTTCAAAAGCTCTTGACGGCTTAGCCACCAACAACTTTCAGTCCAATTGTTTTCTAAATATTTATCAGGTCCATAGATATAACCTTTGGAATATGTTGTCTGCAAAAACTCAGCAGTCAGATGGTTACTAGAGGTTTAAATACAATTGAAGAAAATGGTCTCTAGAGGCAGGTAGGTGGTCCTTAAAGCAGGTTATTCCCCAACACCACACAATCCATTTAACACAAGCGCATCTGGCTGAATCACCGAGTTAGCAGCAGGGGTAGGGTGAGCTGGAGTTGATTTAGAAAATAATTTTTCAATCAAATACATTTCTAAATATTTTTAAGAGCATAGATGTCAGAGTACATAATACATATCTTAAATATTTAGGCAGTGATGGAAAGGTCAATCTGTTAATTGGAGTTTAATCTACTTTGGCAATAAAAACCTGACATGGTGATAAATCAGTGGACTGTGGGAACAAACCTGTATTTCCCCTATGAAAGTGAGACTGCAAACATTTAAGGGGTGATAACTCTGGTATTTGAAGTCCTATCAGTTTCATTTTCACAACACTGATATTAGATGCCGACATTAACATTGTCACCAAGTTTGGTATCAATCCATCAAGTGTCAATCCGTCAAGAAATAAAAAAATGAGCCGCCATTGTTGGTGACGGACAGACAGATGGATGGACGGACATACAGAAGACGGATGGGGTCATTGCTATACGACAGCTGACTGACAAGTAAGCTGAGTTAAGAAAACCAATTTTGGCTTCAAAATCCATCAAGTAAAAAAATTTAATATGCCAGCCAAACACGCTAAAATTTGATTGGTCCACGGCAGCCATGTTTGTTACCTATCAACTTCCCATGAACAAACTTTAATGGCCCTTAGGCCATAATCATATCCCCAAAATTTCAGCCAGATCTGTTCAGCGGTTCTGCAGAGGTCGTCTTCATGAAAACTAGGTCATCCAAGATGGCTGCCAAACTATTTGGCCAATCAAGTTCCTTCGAACAAACTTGGTTCAGCTCTTGCCATATACGATATTTTGTGAGTTTTGAATCGATCGACCAAGTGGTTTTGGAGATTTTTAGAGGTTTCTAAAAATGGGCCAAAATCCAAGATAGCCACCGGCAAAATTGGCCGATCAACTTCCTTTGACCAAACATAGATCTGTATGCCCTAAGGATGCTTCCTACCAAATATGATTGAAATCGGCCAAGCTGTTCTTGAGAAGTCATTTAAAGAAAAAGTGGATGGATGGGCAGACGGATGGATGCTGGACAGACGACAGACGGTCGCCACACCATAATCTCCCTTGGCCATTCTGGTCAGGTGAGCTAATAATATTTCACAACACAGGCGAAGTGTAGGTGGAGTTTAGCTACAGATGGGCGGGGCATAGCTAAAACTGGATTCCTCCATTATCCACCCCCAAGATGAAACTGAAGCCTCACCCTACATTAACCTGTCATTCCTAAAGCACTAGGCTCCCTCACATACTCAGTGATAACATGCATGGCAGTCGGTGAAGCTTTCCTTATTTGACGTTTGAGTTTCAAGTCGGCAACAACTTACAGTTAAAGTGCTCTTTCAAATCCTCAACAAGTATCAATGAAAACTATGATGATTATATTAAAATATTTAGACTGAAAGTTGCTGCAGCAACATTTTTCATTCAAATGGATCTGAATTATTTTTCACAACAGTTTGACTGAATGGTGCTACTCGCTTTCACAGCAACAACTTTCACAAACATTATTATCAAAATATATAACAGCTTTCTTGTATTTTTTCAAGGACAGTGATGGCTATTGATACCGTTGAAGTGAACAGTATTGAAATATGCCCTTTCACACTACAGCCGACTGCAGGTAACCCTTTAACCCTCGAATTTATTCAAGAAAATTTCAATTTTCTCAAAGAAAATGTCCATTTGCAGACCAAGAGAAGCCTATTTTTTACGATTTACTACTGGAATGACTGGCTCGGTTATCGAGCCAGTCATTAGTGGTAAATTTTCAAAAATAGTCTTCTCTTGGTCTGCAAATAGACATTTCTCAAGACCACTGCAGAAGCCGTTTTTGGCTGATATGAGTGTTAAAGGGTTAATATATACTATGCCCTAACAGTGACAATTGACCTTTCCAGTTTATCCATCCATCATATCATGTCATAATCAACTACGGTATGTGATGTGTAGGATGACATAATAATCAATGACGTCATGAATGACGTAGATAAGTGCATCAGGAATTCATATTTGGTGACAGACAAAGCGTTGTTGTACGAATTGTATGTATTTACTACTTAATAAACATGCTGTTAAATATTTTGAAACTAATTTCACTTAGTGCTGTTGCTGCCATAGGCCTTGGCCGGAAAATGGATATTTTCTATGAGAAAATTGAAATTTTGTTGGACAAATTTGACAATTAAATGGTTAGATGCATTACTGTCCTCAGTAAGGAAAACAAAGTACAAGACACACACTCATTTAGAAATTACCTGTTGCATAATGGAACACAGACATTGTTTGATAAAATAATGAATTTCCAGGAAAAACAAATTAGGGACAACAGTTGAAAGGGGCATGATTCTCGGGGTAATCAATATTGACATCCATGGACAATATTGTGATTCATCAATACATCATATGTCTCAATACTGGAACAAGTCTTCATTTCTGGATGGCATGGGTCTTGTCATGCCTATTCATACATTCGGAGCAAGAGGCCCAAGGGACATCAGTCCGATCTCTATCGCTCACCTGGAACATAGACATTTCAACTAGAAAGGTTGTATAGCTTATAAGTTAACTCTAAGGTTTGGCCAGAACTGCAACAAGAATGTATCCTACCAAGTGTGTTTACGATCAGTTCAGTGGATCTCGAGATTTTTAAAATTTCTTATTACTTTAGTATGTGAATTTTTTTCTAAGATGGACGCCAAATTTGAAATTATTATACCCAACAACCGATATATAATCAATTTCGGCTTCAAAATCTAGTAAATAAAAAAATCCAATACGGCCGCCAAACACTCATTTTGATTGGTCCACTGCTGCCATGTATTTTGTACGAATATACAAAATTTGGGCCCCAACCCCTTCATCGATTCTGGAGTTGTTTTCACAAAAACTAGGGCATCCAAGATTCCTGCCAAAGCATTTGGCCAATCAAGTTCCCTTGAACAAACTTAGTTCAGATGTTGCCCTAGATTATGCTTTATTAGCTTAAAAATCGATCTCCCAATAGGTTTCGGAGAAGACTTTTAAAGACTTTAAAAAATCAGCCAAAACCTAATATAGCCACCGGCTTCTGTGTCCTAAGGATGCTTCCTACCACATACAATTTAAATTGGCCCCGTTCTTCTCGAGCAGACATTTTAAATTTCTTACTGCTTTAGTATGAGAGCTTTTGGCAGGAAAAAGGTCCAAGATGGCTGCCAAACTATTTATCCGACAGTTTCAAGTGATAAATTTGAAATCAGCATGAACCCAAAAATCTATATAAACCCAATTTCTGCTTCAAAATTAATCTCATAAAAAGTCCAATATGGCTGCCAAACCTGCTACCATTTGATTGGTCCATGGTAGCAGCGAGAGGCAAGTGATTGCTGACTCCTCTCACCTAAAATTACTTTTAGGCCTTAAGCGAGTATCCGATTGCTCGCCTCCATTGCTTAGTAACAATGGCAGCATATAGGTGAGTACTGACACTGTTCGCCTCACTGGGTTAAATTTAAATTTAGGAGAGCAAGTTATTGTTTCCCTTCAAAATTCTCATGGAGAGGCCTGTAGCGGCAATGGTTTTTTACGTACCAACTTCCCTTGACTAAACTTTAATGGCTCTTATTCCCTAATCATATCTCCCAAATATTGGCCTGATCCATTCAGAAGTTCTGGAGGTCGTTTTTGTGAAAACTAGATCATCCAAGATGGCGGCCAAACTATTTAGCCGATCAAGTTCGCTTAAACAGGCTTGTTTCAGCTCTTACCCTCGGTGATATCTCATGAGTTTTGAATCCATCACCCAAGCAGTTTCGGAGAAGATTTTTAAAGACATTTCTAAACAAGAGCTCCGCAAATGGCGCATAATACCCCGCCATGATGACAAACCAAAGAACGAGAGCTGTTGACATATAGCACACTTTAATATATATATATATATATATATATATATATATATATATATATATATATATATATATATATATATAATGTCACAGTAAACTTTTCCGACACATCATAGCAAGTTATCATTCTGAAACTGGTCTATAAGATGGCTGGCTGATCAAATTGACCAATCCTAGATTTTAGAAGTTTGTTCCTCAGACTGTAGATGGTAGAAAGGCTATAGTTCTTCCTCAAATGTAATTCAATGAACCAAAACGGTTTCAACCGGATTCGAACAAATGATACCAGTTACCATATGGAAAGTGATTTTCAAGATATCTGCCATAAATTGGTGGTCATATTGGATTTTGGAACAATGTAGATTTCAATAGATTTCTTCCGAGTTCAGTGAACCTATAAAGTTTCAAACTGATCGGATGAACAGTTTCGGAATTATCATCCAGAAACCAATTTTCAAGATGGCCACCAGTGGCTGGCAGCCATCTTGGATTTCGGACCATCCTCTATTTCTGGCAGCCATCTTGGATTTCGGACCATCCTCTATTTCCATAAATTTCTTTTCAGGTGTTAGTCCAACCACCCTATTAAGTTTCAAAGTAATCCAATAAACGGTATCATCCGGAAAACAATTTTCAATATGGTCACCGGTGGCTGGCGCCATCTTGGATTTCGGATCATAGTCAATTTCAATTGGTTTCTTTCAATTGGTTTCTTCCCCAGACGTAGTCCAACCACTCTGTGAAGTTTCATAGCGATCCGATAAACGATAACGAAGTTATCATCTAGAAACCAATTTTCAAGATGGCCACCGGTGGCTGGCGGGCATCTTGGATTACGGATCATTGTCAATTTCGATAGGTTTCTTCCTCAGACCTAGTCCAACAACTCTATGAAGGTCCTAAGTGATCCGATAAACGGTAACGGAGTTATTATCTGGAAACAAATTTTCAAGATGGCCACCGGTGGTTGGCGGCCATGTTGGATTTTGGATCATTGTCAATCTCGATAGGTTTCTTCCCCAGACGTAGTCCAACCACCCTATGAAGTTTCAAAGCAATCCAATAAACGATAACGGAGTTATCATCTCGAAATCAATTTTCAAGATGGCCACTAGTGGCCATCTTGGATTTCGGATCATTGTCAATTTTGATAGCTTTCTTACCCAGACCTAGTCCAACCACTCTATGAAGTTTCAAAGCGATCCGATAAACGGTAACGGAGTTATCATCCGGAAACCAATTTTCAAGATGGCCGCCTGTGGCTGGCAGCCATCTTGGATTTCGGATCAGCATCGATTTCGATAGGTTTCTTCTTTCCGCAGACTTAGTCCAACCATTCTATGAAGTTTCAAAGCGATCCGATAAACGGTAATGGAGTTATAATCCAGGAACCAATTTTCAAGATGGCTACCGGTGGCTGGTGGCCATCTTGGATTTCGGATCATCGTCAATTTCGATAGGTTTCTTCCCCAGGCCTAGTCCCACCACCCTATGAAGTTTCAATGCGATCCGACAAACGGTAACAGAGTTATCATCCGGAAACCACTCTGCCACCCGCCCGCCCTCCCGGACAGACGTTATCATTACATAATACCCCGCCAAATTTTTTGGCAGGGTATAAAAATGTTCATAAAATCTAAGAGTTTCAACCAAAACATTTACCAATCAAAATTCTGAATACATTGTGGAATTGACCGTTGTCGGTCAATAGGGTCGTTGCAGGCAAATTTGGTTGAAATCCATTAAGTGGCTATGAAGGAGATGGATTTTGACTATTTCCGGTAAATTTTTCATAAAATCTAAGATTTTCACCCGAAAAATTGATGACTCAAAATTCTGCTTAGAAGTTCTGGAGCCTAGCACCATAGAATCCTTAGTCAAATTTATTTCAACTTGAAATCCTTCAAGCCGTTAAGGAGATGTGTTCTGAGAGTTTCCTGTAAATTTTGCATAAAATCTAAGATTTTCACCCAAAAAATTGACCAATCAAACTTCTGAATAGCAGTTGTTATTACACCACAAACATCTGT
This sequence comes from Chaetoderma sp. LZ-2023a, assembly GCA_034401795.1. NCBI lineage: Eukaryota > Metazoa > Mollusca > Caudofoveata > Chaetodermatida > Chaetodermatidae > Chaetoderma > Chaetoderma sp. LZ-2023a. The sequence goes on along the minus strand of CM067370.1, from coordinate 108,703,219 downwards.
ACCATTCAATCACTACTTGCTAAATCAATCTACCTAGATTTAGCATAGTGATTGCCCATTATGTCTATGTGCTTTTTCTTGAACGAATTCAAGCCTTAAAGGGTTAAGTGTATACTAACAAAGATCGGTTTGGTATAAGTCGAAGAAACTAGTGTGAACAAACATTCATTCTTAGTAACGTTGAACGTAATCTTTGATGATCAGTTTCACCACAAAAATAATCTTGGCTTCATCTTTTGAAGGAAGGGAGGAGTGGCAGCGTTGAACCAAGCATTATGAAAGTTGGGTTTGGTAGAATGTATGGTTAATGCGCAGAGCTGCAGGACATTACTTTTTTATTAGTTTGATAAAGAGTAGATGTTGATCATAAACATATATATATATATATATATATATATATATATATATATATATCTTATTGCACCATAGCTGTAACTGCCGGGGGGGGGGGGGGGGGGGGGTTATGTGTAAATAGGCCTTACTATATCTCAGGATTATAGCATCAGTAGTGAAAATAAATTAGTTTGCGCAGAAATGTATCACTGGAATGACTGGCAGGGTTATCGAAAGTACTGTTATCGAGCCAGTCTCTTCAGCAGGAAAAATTTCAAAAATAGTCTTCTCTTGGTCTGGAAAATAAACATTAATTCTCAACCCAACTGTAGAGGGCACTTTTGGCAAACTTGAGCGTTAAAACGTTACAAGTGACATACTGATTCTTCAGGGATGGGAAGTGTTAAGTGATTAGCCTATTATCTATAAAGATGCTATTTTCCAGGAAACATTAACTCTTTGATTTTGAATTTTATGGATCGGCATGGCTTAGATGCTGATCTAAGAGGAGCCAAATACTGATGAATCCTTTGGAAATGTTTTGATACAAAGTTATTGTGGTAACAAAGGCAGAAACAGTGTGCGATCAAAGTATAACAGCATGCATGCGTGTAGTAAATTGACATAGCTCCTACAAAACACAGAATAAATCTGGTTAGGACATCACAGTGTACTCCAAAGATTACAAGCAATCGCATAGTGCAAGCCTGATATATAACATTTATTTCCCAGTTTATATACGGATTACAGAGTACAAATCCCCAGTTAATGTTCTGTAGCCCCATAAAGCCTGAGCACCAGCAGTGAATCCAATACCAACAAACAGCGAGTAACCTTACATAGTCAGTGATCTCATACATCAGCAGCAAGGCGCATACGGACAAGAATATCATTCAAAATAATGGTTCCATAACCCATTAACACAAGCTGGCTAAAAACGGCTATTTTTGGAAATTTACCACTGAAATGACTGGCTCCATAATCGAGCCAGTCATTCCAGTGATAAATTTCCAAGAAATAGTCTCCTCTTGTCAGCAAATGGAGATTTTTGTTAATTAATATCTTCAAAGATATTTTGTTGCTGAATTGCCATCTTGACATTAAGGTAAACCATCTTTGCAACTGCGTAGTACACCTTTTGAAGATGTTACTGAATGTAAGCTATTGCTGTCTAAGACAGCAAAAGCTTATAACAACATTTTCTAAGTGCCCCAGTGCAATGGTGCTGATTCCAGGCATTCATAAACAAGTGTCCCCATGCATGACAGCTTTGACAATAAGCAAGGTTTTTTTTAAATCTAATAAATTTAACCAAAGGGCAGATATAATGATTTATACTAAAAGGAGTCCCGAGCTCCCGGCTAAAATTATATGGCAGCTTTATCAGTGGGATAAGGGATATTTTGTTAGACCAAAGGAGCTCAGCTGCAGTGTTAGGAACAGATCAATCAATTGGCTATATGATCGCATCTGATCTAATTATCCCATGGCAATCTATTTATCTATATGCCTATGATTTTCACAACATAGTAGAGCAAAACATCTTGCAAAGGACCTTTCCAGTTTTAGCTTTGTCCTGCCCATCTCCAGCTAAGCTCCCCCCACACCTCGCTCGTGATGGGATCGATTGATCCCTGAACTCCCTGGCTATCAATTTCCAGAAAACTATGCAGGTCAGCTGTTGAATAGTTTGAAATTAATTTGACTAGGCGATGTTGCTGCCATATGCAGCAACAGCAGCACCCAGTCAAATTAGTTTCAAAATATTCAACAGAATGTTTATTAAATACTAAAAGCATATAATTCATACATGTCGGACTATTAAGCATTTAAGATGGACTAAGTCGCGTCATTCATGTTGTAAGTGATTATGACATCATCCTACACATCACATACATGTAGTTGATTATGACGTCATATGATGGGTGGATAAACTGGAAAGGTCCAGTGATTTGAGAACAATTTAGGAGGAAAGTCTGTGCTGTCTCAGACACATACAAGACTACCTTAAATCCTCTCATTCGTTAACACATCCATAGTACAGCCATTGGAAAGTTGTCTTCTCAAGAGCAATAAATTGCAATTATCTACCTAATAGGCATAAAGCTGATACTAGGTATAAAGCTGATATTAATATCGAAGAAGCTAGGGGTAATGTTAGGATCCACCTAACTTAAACCTAGCCCACATGTGCGCTTTGAAATATTTATTACCATATTTGTCCTATTTGATGCCTAATACCTATGAGTAGAAACATGAACCCACCCCATCCCCCAGATTTACATTTTATTTCGAACAATGCATTGCAAGCACTATATATAATATATAATATAACAAGTAATACAATTCCCCTCGATTCCCGCTTTTATTGAAATGAAATGCAAGGAATTTGGGAAATTGGCTTGCCTGCTCCATATAACTGATATGCATGCTTATATTAGTCAAATTAACGAAGTTAATGTTTCAAGGGTGATAGCTCTGGCAAATATTGATGGAAACTAACGTAAAAGGAACTTGACCTCCTTCCTACGAAAACATGTTTCTGGTAACAGACTGACAACAGACTGGCAAGATATGACAACAGACTGACAATAAAAAACGAATACTGGCAACAAACTGACAATAGACTGACTATATGATGGCATTAATTAAAGAATTGACAATAAACTGGTTGCCAGTTTATTGTCAGACCCGGTAATAGCCTGACAATAATATGACAATAGACTGGCAGTTTTGTTGTCGATCTCGCAATATACTGACAACAAATTTATCCAGTCTGACATTAACATGACAACAGACTTTGTTTTAACTATAGCTGACAATAACCTGACCTTAACTGGCAATAGACTGACAAGAAAGGACGTTGGAAACTTTATAAAGAATATGACTGACAACAGACTGGCAAGAAAGGAGATAGTAAAATACATATGACAACAGACTGGCAAGAGCGGACATAGTAAAATAAATCTGACAATAGGGGTGGCAACAAAGGACTTAACAATTTTCCTATCAGATAACATGTCTCACAATAGACTGGTAAGATGTGAAATAAAAATAATATTTGAGATGATATTTTTAGCTATGCTTACAAATATAACTTACAACTTTATAACAATGATTTTAAAGCTGGATCCATGCCTCATGTGCTTGATAACACCAAAATATTACATTTGTGCTACTGTACCGGTATTTGTTCTCACACACACATACTAGGCATGCACGATTTTTGCTTTGAAACATTGCGATGGATTTTATATAAAAAATTGTGATTTTTTTTATTAAATCGTAGGGCCACATTCCCAAAAGTATAAACAAGTCACGAAAACTCGGACTTGGAATTTCTAGAAAAAGTTGAAATAAATGATACAAAAATAGCACAAAATTAGAACACAATTTCATGCGACAAATTCTTACTATCCTACGTCTATGCTTAATGTATACCTTATATCCATCATCGCGGGAGTCAAATTATTAATTGATACCGCCTAAACATTGCGTATATATATATATATATATACACACACACATATACCTATCTACAAAGCATGAAACTAAAGAAAATGACAATCCACTCCGTGGCGCCAAACCATGGAGGAAAAGTAAAATCCTGGGCTCACTGCTTTGCAGTACTGCTGACATTGCTGCACGCTGCATCTTGGGGAACATAGCTTTCCCGTCTTCTGGAAGCTATGGATTTGTAGATCAAGGATGCCCGTGATAAAGAGGCTATGTTTATACAATGCAACCTGCGTATCCTTGATGATGTATAACTGTAACAGCTGGGCAGCTCCAATGGCAGCTCTAGACAAACTTGATGCCTGCCACCGCAAACACCTACACACCATCACTGGACACCGATGGCCAGAGAGCATAATTTCCAACGATGCACTATACAAGATATGTAATACGCCGCCGCTGTCTGTAGAAGTCACCCAGCAAAGACGGTCCATGTTTGGCCATGTGCTAAGGATGCAGGAAGACACACCAGCACAGAGCACCTTGGAATTCGGCCTACTCGGAGCCAGCAAATACAGAGCCAGGAGAGGACATCATTGCATAAATCTGCTAAGCGTGCTATGAGGTGACCTCAAGAAAGCAGGATTCGGTACACTCAAGTCAAGAATGGACCTGAGGAAGCTAAGGATTTTGGCTGAGGACAAGACACAGTGGGCAGAAGCGAAGAAGGACTGAATGCAGCTGTAGGATGTCTACTACTACAGCCGCAGAATACAGTAATCATACATAAACATTGCGTATAGTTTAATAAACATTGTTCATTTCATCAAAATTTTACATAAAATTTAGAGAAAAAATATAAATCACATGTATCTGCTTCCGCTTATAGCCTCCCTTTGTAGGACGAGTATATGGGTCATTACCCGAGTAGCGCGAGACGCTAATATTAGTACCCAGGGAGATACTGCGCAATCCATACACATAGAATGGTAGCTTTGAGTAGCTATGATAGTAACGCCGTAAACTCGTCCTATAGTGCAATTTTTTGGCTTTCAGAATGTATGATTTACATTTAAGAGTAATCAACAGAATGCACTGTTCAAAATACAACAATCTGGAATGCTGTTGCGTTATTTTCTTTAATTAGGCATGACAACCAAATCAAAAAGGAAAAATTAGTACACCGCCTGAAATTGCTAAAAGAATTAAAACGAATTATGTTCAGTGATTATTGCCTAACACTCTGCAACTAAGTATATACTTGGTATTTCATGACAGACTCAGAGTCTGCAGCGAAATAAAGAAAATTATATGGCGATTCGACGGAGTAACTAGCTAGTTTTCTCAATGACAAAGGTGTTACCTCGCTATTGTTAGCCTGTTTACCATAGAGCTTTGTGTTTTGATTAGGACTTACATGTAGTGAACAGAAAAAACACAATGAATACATGTGTGAACGGATTATAACTGTATTCTTTTGCTGAATGGCGAGTTTTAAAATCTTATATTCTGCTCAATTTTTTCATGATTTTTCAAGTTTTTTTCAATTACATCATAGAAAATCGTGATTTCTTCAAAATCGCGATTTTCGATTAAATCGTGCAAGCCTAACACATACCATAATTGTGTAATTATCTTTTTGGCAGTATTTGTATTATTCAATACTCTGATAGAGGTGCTCCTCCATGTGGGGACATCTACATGCTAAAATAAGAAGTTATCTCCCTTCTTCCCTTTTTGAAGATTCAACAGAAGCTCTCCTAGCTCTCCATAAAATGTAGAAAATATATTTATAATCATGTTTATTTAATTATAATCATGTCATGTAACCCAAGAACAGCACAATCATTATCAGTTTGGTATGTAGACATATAAATTGTAATGATAACACTGATAATTTGTGGTGTTGGTCTTATGATACCTGTTTTCGTAATTTATTAAACTGTTTAATTGAAGTGACCCAGCTATCTGAATATTTAGTTAAATGTTTGTTTATACTAACTATAACAGCAACAACTTTCCATCAAATTGTTGTCAATATAATCTGATAATACATTTGTCATTAGTTAAAGATTTGACAACAATTTGCCTGAAAATTGTTGACGCAACAACTTTCAATCACATTGTTCTCAAGATAATCAGCAGTGTAGTCGACGTTGCAAGACTTGAAGATATTTCGCACAACTTTATTGACAATCATTTCTGAACAGCCATGTCAAAATCTTATCAGAATAATCAGTGGACTTGTTTGCGAGCAAGTGCATACACAATTAGTTAGGCCCATATCGTATGCGTATTTCATAGTAAAATATGTTCACAAAAATCAAGCAGTCCACCAACACGTTCACAATCGCCTCTGACATGCCTACCGTGAATAGAATAATATGCTTACCTCCTGATTGACAACGAAACGAACAGAATTTTCAGGCATATCTGAGACTGGGTCTCGATTCCGTATATCATATAGGCCTAACTTATTGTGCATGCATTTGTTAGCTAACAAAAAAGAAAGCCCACTAATTAGTCTAAAAAAAGATTGACAATGCTGTTGCTGCCTGAGTAAGAAATGACTGTCAATAAAGTTGCTCGAAATATCTTCAGCAGGTCTTGCAACATTGACTGCCCTGCTGATTATTTTGAGAACCATTTGCCTGAAAGTTGTTTCATCAACGATTTCAGCCAAATTGTCATCAAAACTTCGCCTAGTGACATTATCCGCTCATTATTTTGACAACAATTTGACGGAAAGCTCTTGCTGCTATAGGCTGCAATAGCATTCAGTAAACTTGTTATAGATCAGGGCTCCCGAAATGGGTGTATTATCCGGACATGTCCAGGAAACATATCCAATAGCGTATAAGACCAGCCGGACATCTTGACATGTTTTTGCGATCGCGCCCAGCAAAAAATCAATATTTACAGTCAGAAAGATCCTTGAAATCACGATACTTCCTTGTATAAACCGACTCCTATCAACAAGAAAATATTATCAAATGGGTAACCATTAAGCGGATCGGATAGAATGCATAATACTCGATCACCATTACATTATGCAATCTAAAAATAGAGGCGTGACTTCTTCGAGAATACACCTCTAATGTAATGACTGGCCATCTTATTGCATCATCATAATGACTACACTGTTACACAGACTCCACTTCGGAGACCAGACAGATCCGGACCCAGTCTATCCCTGTAGCGGACTCTATAAAAGGAACACTGTGGTTCATGTGGCATCAGCATCTGAGCAACGTCAGCAAATTCCTGACCTCATTTTGTGTGCGACAGATTTGAACAGATTTGAATTCTACAATGAATTCAGAGGGACCATTTTTCTGTTAACTACTTGTCATACAGACTACTATAGGCTTCTTAAACCAAGAAAGCGTCAGGCATACAGTTTAGTTCTCGAGTTTAGTTATTATCATCTACTATAGGCTTTATATCATCTCGTTTTACGTGAAGTAATATAGTCTGGTATGAAGAGCTTGTGTCCTTTTATGTTTCAATTCTTTCTACCACCATATTCTGGAGGAAATCACTACGCCAATGGCTACTCAATACATACGAGATACTTTTCTCGATCTCGTATCAAAGGAGATCTCGCAAGATATCGCAAGATATGAATGCACGTTATGATCATATACAGAGTAATCTCCGAGTCCAGTATATTAGGTCTGTAAATCATACGCGACTGTACCGAGTACTCACTCTAAATATTGATACTTTTTAATTTGTTATGTTTAGGTCACCACTCTAGTAGCTGCTAGAGTATGTATTTGAGGCTACCACTCTATTTATAAAGGTTGCGAAAGTACCTAATTTATAACTTGTATAAATTTTCACCTATATCGAAGAAACGAAAAACGTGTGATAAACGTCTTTAACTTACATATCCTATCATTGCCAGCACCAAAGTCCTTATGTATGAGGTTTTTTTTATTCATACGGCTACAAACATAAGAACCCTACTCGGGTATGAATACATGAGCAAATTGGCGCTACTCAAGTAATGACCTAAACTCAGCATTAGCTGATTATATTTTCACGATGCCATTTTATGTCAAATTGTGGATTACTTTTAATGTAATAAATGGCAATAAATGCTGCTTATTAAAGCGTAGGCAATATTTAGGCGGTTCCATTTAATAACTTCACTACTGCGATGATGGATATGAGGTATAAATTAATTAGTCGTAAGACCGCAAGAACTTCTAGTGTGAAAATGAGTTCTATTTTTGTGTTAGTATCTATTACCACTTACCGACTTAGCCATTTTAGAGAATTGATTTTTCTTGTGAAATATAGAAATATACGTAGTGAATATTTGAATTTAAACAATCTACAGCCTTATTCTATTAGACTCCGGGATTGCAAATATGCGATTTTTGGTAATTAATTTCAGTTACCTTAACCCCTACCCCCACCTTATCACCCCACCCCATGTCTGGCTGGTAAAAATTAGTTTTGGGAGCCCTGTTATAGATATATTTGTTTTTATTTGCACCGTAGGAAACATAGAACTAGTATTGTACTATACTATGCCTCTTCTTCTTCTTCTTTTCGATTGCTGGTATCACACTTGGAGAGCCGTTCTGAAGATGAAATCTGTGGTTTTCTGCAGTTCTTCCACAGGCACATACAGCTTTTCAAGAAAAGAGGTTGACAAAGGCCAGATCTCTTCTCTCAGCAGCTGATACGTACTGCAACATTGAAGTATGTGCTCTGTGGTCTGTTCTGCTTCTCCACAAGGACAAGCGGGCGATGTCGTAAGGTGGAACCACCTGTACATGTGTTGGTTTAGTCTGTTGTGTCCAGTTCTGAGACAAAAAATGGTCACTTGTTCTGGCCTCGAGAGATGATGGTAGGCATCTTCTGATTGAGGTGTTCTATAGAGTGACTTGATGATACTATGCTTAGTATGTGCTCACCTTGGAAACCATCAAAAGAATGACCAGCATTAGCATTATTAGAATGGTATTATATGAACAATTGCTCACCGGTGAAGACAAGTCTGAAATAATGGAGCCCTCAAATATCTATCTAAAATGGCGGCTACAGTCCAAGTTGGTTAGTGTTCATAAAGTAACAAATAGTCCTAAATTTAGCTAGGGTATATATATCTTTTATGAATAGATGAGAATTTTAAGGAATTTGAACTTGGCCTCTGTATTTGTATTACTAAGCGGTATGCCGAAGCTGATTCAAATTGGTGCAGGCAAACACAACTAAGCGGTATGTCGAATCTGATTCAAATTGGTGCAGGCAAACACAACTAAGCGGTATGTCGAATCTGATTCAAATTGGTGCAGGCAAACACAACTAAGCGGTATGCCGAAGCTGATTCAAATTGGTGCAGGCAAACACAACTAAGCGGTATGCCGAAGCTGATTCAAATTGGTGCAGGCAAACACAACTAAGCGGTATGTCGAAGCTGATTCAAATTGGTGCAGGCAAACACAACTAAGCGGTATGGCGAAGCTGATTCAAATTGGTGCAGGCAAACACAACTAAGCGGTATGGCGAAGCCGATTCAAATTGGTGCAGGCAAACACAACTAAGCGGTATGTCGAAGCTGATTCAAATTGGTGCAGGCAAACACAACTAAGCGGTATGGCGAAGCTGATTCAAATTGGTGCAGGCAAACACAACTAAGCGGTATGGCGAAGCCGATTCAAATTGGTGCAGGCAAACACAAGTTACTGACCGGAAACCAATCTGTACAAACGAACCTACGTATGAACGTATATATGTACAAATGTACTTTTGTATGCATGAGCGGGCGCATTCCTATATATCCCTTCGAATTTCATTTTCGAGGGGATAATAAAGTTTGCTGCACCCTAGGTTCAGCATGTTGATCATTCATTCCGCAAAAATAACAGAAATCATCATTGGAATTGATGAATCCAGTTTCTCAGTAAATCATATGATATCATAATCAAACTACATGACGTGTAGGCCATCGTAATCAATTTGACATTTTCCGGTAAATTTAAAATAAAATCTAGGATTTTCACTCAAAATATTTATGCACCAAAATTCTGAATGGAAGTTCTACAGTCTATGACAATAGGATTCATTCAGCCCAATTTGGTTGAAATCGGTCAAAATTCTAAGGAGAACAAGCACTTTGACAATTTCCGGTAAATTTTTAATAAAATCTAAGTTTTTCACCAAAAATATTTAAGAATCAAAATTCTGAATGGATGTTCCTATGCCAATAGGATCCTTTCAGCCAAATTTGATTGAAATCGGTCAAAGGGGTGAGAAGAAGCAATTAAAAAAATTTTGTGAAATTTTTAATAAAATCTAAGATTTTGAACCAAAGAATTTATGAATCAAAATTCCAAATGGAAGTTCCGGATCCGAGCACAATAGCATTGACCAAAATTAGTTAGGATTTGGCTATTGGTTAAGGATGAGTAGCGTTTTAAAGCAAAAGTTGACGGATGGACGGCTGACGGATGACGGACAGTCGCCACGGTATAAGCTCACTTGGCCTTCCAGGCCAGGTGAGCTAAAAATAAGATGAGACCTGGAAAAATTTACCAATCAAATTTCTGTGAAGAAGGTTTTGTCAAGTTTTATTAAAATTGGCCCAATGTTTAATAAGTGGTCTTTTTATAGTTTTCTCATAAATTTGCAGAAAATACAAGATGTCAGCCAAAAATGCGAAATGTTGATTGATTCATGGCGGCCACGTTTTTTTACATATCAACTTTCCATGGACAAATTTAATGGTGTTTCAGCCTTATCATAACTGCCAAATTTCGCCCGATCTGTTCAGCGGTTCAGCTGAAGAAGTCGTTTTCACGAAAACTAGGTCATCCAAGATGGGCACCAAACTATTCGGCCAATCGAGTTCTATTGAACCAGCTTGGTTCAGCTCTTAACCTACATCATATTTCATACGTTTTCAATCGATGCCCAAAGCGGTTTCTGAGATTTTTAAAGATATTTTTAAAAAGCGACCAAAATCCAAGATGGTCGCCGGCCAAATTGGCCAATCGGGTTCCTTTTACCAAACTTGAATCGCTATGCCCGAAGGATTGTTCCTGCCAAGTATAATTGAAATCGGTCTAATGGTTCTCGAAAAGACATTTTAAATTTCCTATTGATTTAGTATGACAGTTTTTGGCCGGAAAAAGATCCAAGATGGCCGCCAAACTGTTTATCACAGTTTCGAAATTGGCAAATGAAATACCCAAAAGCATATATAAAACTAATTTCGGCCTCAAAATCCATTGAATAAAAGGACATACCACATTTTCATTGGCCCACGGCAGCTATGTTTTTTGACGGATCAACTTCCCTTGAACAAACTTTAATGACACTTCGTCTCTAATCATATCGCTCAAATTTCAGCCTGATCACTTCAGTGGTTCTAGAAAAGCTGTTTTTTGCGAAAACTTGGGTCACCCAAGATGGCCAACGAACCATTTAGTCAATCAAGTTCTCTTGAACAAACTTTGCTTAGTTTGTGCCCTAGATGATATTTCAGGAGTTTTGAATCAATCCCCGAAGTGGTTTCTGATAAGATTTTTAAATTTGTTTGTAAAAATCGGCCAAAATCCAAGATTCATTTGTACAAACTTGAATCTCTATGCCGTAAAGATGCTTCCTGCCAAATATAATTGAAATAGGTCTAGTAGTTCTCGAGAAGAAAAATTTGAGATTTCCCATTGCTTTAGTATGGGAGCCTTTGGCGGGAAAATAAACCAACATGGCCACTAAACTGTTTATCGAACAGTTTCGAAAATGGTAAATTTGAGCTCAGAATACTTAAAAACATTTATGAAACCAATTTCAGCCTCAAAATCCATCAAATAAAAAAATCCAATATGGCCACCAAATACGCTACATTTTGATTGGCTCACGGTGGCCATGTTTTTTGATGGAACAATTTCCCTTGAACAAACCCTTAGTTCCTAATCATCTCTCAAATTTCGGCCTGATCCCTTCAGCAGTTCTGGAGAAGTTATTTTTGGGGAAACTAGGTCATCCAAGATAGCCCACGAACCATTTGGTCAATCAAGTCCTCTTGAACAAACTTGGCTTACCTCTATCCCTAGATGATGTTTCATGAGTTTTGAATCGATTCCCCAAGCGGCTTCGGAGATTTTTAGTTTTAGTTTCCTAAAATCGGCCGAAATCCAAGATGACCACCAGCCAAATTGGCCGATTGGCTTCATTTGAACAAACTTGGATCCTTATGCTGTATGGATGCTTCCTGCCAAATATAATTGAAATCGGCTCAGCAGTTCTTGAGCAGTTTAAAGAAAATTTTGACGGATAGATGCTGGACGGTCGCCACGGGATAAGCTCACTTGGCCATTCTGCCTAGGCGAGCTAAAAACAGGGGAAATAACTATTGGAAACTGGCAAATTCATTGATATCACCCACCTAGACCAGTATACCTTATTTTTCACTGGCCAAATCCATCAACTGGCTAAAGCTCAATTTTGATAACACGGCGAATAACGTTCTCTTGAACAAGCTTGGCTCATTCCTTGTCCTAGATAAAGTTCCTTTAAAGTTTCAAACCAAATGGCCATGCACAGAATTTCATTAGCCATTTTTTTTCAAATATCACAAAATCCCAAATGGACACCACCCTAATCAACCAATCAGCTCCGACTTAACACTCTCGGAATCTGCATACCCTGTCAATTTGTTATGCCAAATCTAATTGAAATTGACCCAGTGGTTCTTGAGAAATCGCTTAACCGTTTAAATGGCTTCTGCATTGGTCTTGAGAAATGTCCATTTGCAGACCAAGAGAAGACTATTTTTCTAAATGACTGGCTCGATAAATGAGCCAGTCATCACAGTGCAAAATTTTCAAAAATAATCTCGGTCTGCAAATGGGCATTTTCTATGAAAACATTGAAATTTTCTAAAATAAATTTGAGGGTTAACAGGTTAAGTAAAAAATTTGATGATGACAGACAAGAGAGAGAGTCTGGTGAGCTATTATAATGGTCGATTCAAAGTACTGGCATGTCAATACTGTTACAAACCATATTTGTGGTTGTCGGTTTTGATAATGATACATGTAATTCATCAATGCTAAGAATTATCAAATGTCTGTCGCTTCTTATACCGCTAAACCTGTAGAGACCGCCATCTACTGGCTCCAAAGGTACATTCTATATAGCTGTCCACCTGTATTAAGGGATCACCTGTCTATAGTGACTAATATAGCGATCCATTTCTAGCTACGCCCCGCCCATCTCTAGCTAAGCTCCGCCTATGCATTGCTTGTGTTGGGATCGATTTATGTATCTTGAATCCTGATTTACCAGAATCAGAATATTAAGCTAACTATACAGGCAACCTATTGAATATTTTGAAACTAATTTGATTGGGTGGCAGCAACAGTGCCCACTCAAATTAATTTCAAAATATTCAACAGAATGATTATTAAATAGTATACATACAATTTGTACACTTGATGAACTATTCAATGTTAATGACAGACATACATGTAGATACACCATTCACTATGCATTTTGATTGTGATGTCAGCCTATATGTGACGTAATTGCATCTGACGGTATATATTTTGACTGACAGATCGGATCTATCCATTGTTAATACTCCATTATAAAGATGGTCTCTTAAGACAGGTGGTTTCCTGTAATTCCACCTACAAAACCTAAGTGATTAGTTAGCGCACTGACAGCTTGCTATCATATCTTAGACCTGCTTGTACATACCAGACTTCTAACGAATATTGCGGAGGTGTATATGTGGTATTCTCGCTCGCTGTATTTATAGATGAATCCATTGTCTTGTTGCGCTATATTCACAGACGTGCTAATGAGATTGAAGTGAGAATAATATTTATATTTAATACATAAGGTACAGATTAAATATATTCTGGCATCTGGACATTTAAACGCACGACTTTGCGGGGTTTTTCCATTTCCCAATAGTCTTGTATATTGAAACATATTCAAGCTTGGGTTATTTGGCCACTACAGAATTTTGTTTGTAGTGTTTATATAGCTACATGCATGCACAGAAAGTCAAATCAATAGAATTGATTTAATTCATAGTATTTATATCAATTGTCTAAATGACAACACAACAAGAGACCCAAGGTCGGGTGATGCTCACCTGTACCATTAGCATTTCAACCATTTGCATTTAAATAGAAATCATGGATAATTTTCAGAAAATCCAAGATGGCTACTACAAAGATTCACGAATAAAAATTCTTGTTTGATATGTTGAAACCTACCGCCACAGGATCATTCCACCCAAGTTTCGTTGAAGTCAGAGTATTGATTCAGGAGTAGCATCTTAAATGGCTACAGAAAATTTTCAGAAAATCAAAGATGGCCGCCAAAATATTGACCAATCAAATTTTGAATACAAATCTGTCTAAAGTCTGCCAAGTGCTTTTAAAGGATTTCTGGATTTTTTTTTGGCAAAATCCAAGATGCCCACCTCAACAATTGAGCAATCAAAATTATGGTTGGATATGTTGAAGCCTATCTCAATAAGATAGTTTCACCAAAGTTCCGTTCAAATCGGGCCATTGATTAAGGAGTAGCATCTTTAATGGATTTGGAAAATTCTCAGAAAATGCAAGATGGTCGCTAAAAACAATCGACCAATCAAAATACTGAATTGAAGTTCTAAAGCATACCACCATGGGATCTTTCCATTCAAATTTGTTTAAAATCCTCCAAGCGGTTAAGTAGGATATGTTTTGACAATTTCTGGTAAATTTTTCATAAAATCTAAGATGTTTCCCCCCAAAAATGACCAATCGAAATTCTAAATAAAGTTCTGGAATGTACCACCATAGGGTCGTTCTATACAAATTTGGTTGAAATCCACAAAGCGGTTAAGGAAGCAATGTATTTTGACAATTTCCAGTACATTTTCTGTAAAATCTAGAATTTTCACCCAAAAAAATAGCATTTTCGAATACATGTTCTGGAGTATACAAGGATAGGCTATTTTACCCCAATTTGGTTGAAATCCACCAAGTGGCTAAATAGGAGATGCATTTTGACGCTGTCCATACAATTTTTCATAAAATCTAGGATTTTCACACAAAACATAGACAAATCAAATGTCTGCATAGACATTCTAGAGCCTGCTACCATATGGTCATTCTACCCAAATTTGGTTGAAATCCGTCAAGAGGCTGAGCAGGATATGCATTTTGACAATTTCTGGTAAATTTTCATAAAATCTTAGATTTTGACCCCAAAAATTGATCAATCGAAATTCTGTATAGCTTTTCTAGAGCCTAACATCATAGGATTCTTCCAGCCAAATTTGGTTAACATCTACAAAGCAGCTTACGATACGTTTCAAAGCAAAGGTTGACGAATGATGGATGGACAGACAGACAGATGACGAACAGTCACCATGGCGTAAACTGACTTGGCCATTCTGGCCAGATGAGCTAATAAGTTATTCTGACAATATAAATGCAGTGATCTTGAGGAATGTCCATTTGCAGGCCAACACAAGACTGTTTGAAAACATAGCACTGGAATGTCTGGCTCGAGTCTCGATAAACGAGCATCATCTCAGCGGTGAAGAAATACTCTTCTGTTGGTGTGCAAATGAACATTCAATAAGCAAATATTTAGATTTTATTGACCAATTTTGGACATTAAATGGATAAAGACATAGACATCATAATGTCTAGACTGCTCACGATATGTCTGTTTTCGTAGTTAAGTAACTGTTGTATGAGTGCACATGTCACATGAGACACAGATTTCGGCTTGTATTCTATTGACCGATCTCGTTTATAACAAAATATAAGAATTGTATCAAAATCTTTCTTTTTTTTTTAATAATTGTATTAGTCATTCTAATAAAATAACATTAAAATAGTGAACTGAATTTTACTAATGTCAACAAATAGGATATTCAAAGCCAATCAAAGGTGATATATGAAAACGGATAACGTTTTTCACCCTATCAATCGCAAGACATATTGTTTCTATTACACAAAGGCATTTGGAATATTCATTGACTTGCTAAAATCACAACAACTTCTACTTCAACATTGTAATATTGTGGAATGGTTACTTTCAAAAGATGAAACCACGCACACATTGCGTTGACGATTCCCATGCTAGTTTGATGTTATGTCATCGGGTGTAGACTGGTAAATACCGGTTAGAGGCATCTCTACACCAGGTCATGCACACTTGCGCTTTACTGAACTGATACCAGCGGTGGTCGCTACAACTCGTCTTTGGTTAATGCTATCCTTATGTCATCTCTAAACTAAACTCGCATTAGCGCATTAGGGAATATTTATCTCCGAGCATAAAACTACACTTTCAATAATTAGCAAATATAGTGAAACTGTCACTCAAGAGAGCCATACAGATTTTCTAACTGGAAATGACACTCACAAACCTTGTTGTCATTTCATATTCATATAAATGTATGTGCAACTAGGGCTGCGCAATATACCGATACCATATTTAAAACCGATATCCTGCACTGACGGTTTCCTAACCGATTATAAAAAATAAATATCGAAAAACCGAATATGAACATATTTTTGGTTTTTCGTATCAGGATTGTTAAAAATAAAAGATACTAACGAGCATGAAAATCGTAATGAATAATAATGGCCATACTTTCCATTAAGTTCGGGGCAACTAATAATTGAACGTGGCCCCAATTGCGCATATTGTGTAACTCCATGTAACTCGCCGTACGCCGAGAGAAATCAAGCAGCGAATTAATTAAATAAATATCCACTCGTCTTTTCTCTGGTAGTCTCAGATAAATTTGCAATATAAAACACAATACTAATGTGGGAATTTGTCATTAAAATTTGTATCAGGGAAAACATTTCTAAACAACGGCATCCATTTTATTTACGTCACCGGCTAATTAACATAATGCAAAGTCGTCCCAACACTAAATCGCCCGAATGCATCAAAATCTCGCCAATAAATATAATGCTGAATACATTTTGCTGATTAGGATATAATTTTAAATAAAATTATTACTCAAACCGTTTTTAAAACGTTATCTTCTATACACAATATCATATTAACTTATGAAATTCGCGATCGCAATATTACAGTTAATATTTTCTTCAAGGCATGATTTCGTCCTCGGGCCGAATTGGAAATGAAAGAAGAAAGGGAGATAATTACATCATAATTAATTACAATTGCGTGATTTACGTCTTTTCGCAACCTGTTTTGCTGATTTATGATTAATTTTGACAAAATAAACAATGTTTATTTAACTGTGCGTAATATTTAGGCGGTCTAATTAATAATTTCACTCCCGCGATGATGGATATTATAAGGTATGTTAAGCTTTAAAGGCGTAAAACGTTACGAATGTATCAGGGCGTGAAAATACGTTCTGTTTTCGTGCTAATTTTTATCATTTAAATTTTTTGTTTCATGTCCATAAAACCGATATTCGGTTAAAACCGATATGAAGTCATATCGAAACCGATATGGCTGTAAGCCAAACCGTGCAGCCCTATGTGCAACATGAACCCTTAATTTTTCTGTTCCTTAATTTTCCTGTTTCGTTTCAGTTCCTGATACTATGGTAATTAACCCAAAGACATATTTTATGAAGATGTTACCATGACCATAAATAGATTTGGGAACTACTCAACATTTTGCAGTAAAATTAGTTCTCAGGTGCATCATTGCTGGATACTATATTATCATATCTCAATCACCCAGCCATGTCAATGGACCTTTCCATTTTTAGCTATGCCCCGCCCATCACTAGCTAAGCTCCACCCACACCTCGCCGTGTTTGGATTGATCAATCCCCGAATGCCCTAGCTATCAATTTCCTGAAAACTATACAGGGAAGCTGTTGAATATTTTGTAACTAATTTGACTGGGTGCTGTTGCTGCCTATGGCACCAACAGCGCCTAGTCAAATTAGTTTCAAAATATTCAACAGAATATTTATTAAATAGTAAAAGCAAACAATTTGTACAACAAGGCGTAGACCGTCTTCAAATACGCTTTCCTTGATGTACTTATCGACATCATTCATGACGTCATCCATTATGATGTCATTCTACACACCGCGTAGATGATTATGACGTCATATGATGGGTACATACTCTGGAAAGGTGAATTGTTGTATATTTTTGCGATCATGCACATCTAGATATTGGTATGATCAACTATTCTATGTGGACAATGGTTCCAGTGAAAAGAACTTGGACCAATCTAAATGTTCTTTAACCCTTTAAATGCTAAAATTTGGTCAAGAAAATTTTAATAATCTCCCTATTGAATGCCCATTTACAGGCCAAGAGAACACAATGTTTGACAATTTATCACTGGAATAACTGGCTCGCTTCATTCCAGTGGTAAAATTTCAAAAATTGTATTCTCTTGGCCTGTAAATGGACACTCTACAAGACCATAACAGAGGCTGGTTTTGGCCGGTATGACCATTAAAGGGTTATCCAGTTAGCCAGCTTTAGACAAAATACTAACTGCTCAATTCACCTTTCCAGAGTACCCACCCATCATATGACGTCATAATGAACTGCGTGGTGTGTACAATGACATGATAATGAATGACATGGTGTGTACAATGACATCATAATGAATGATGTCATGAATGACGTCGATAAGTATGTCACGAATGCATATTTGATGACAGTCTATGGGCTGTTGTACAAATTGTTTGCTTTTACTATTTAATAAATATTCTGTTGAATACTTTGAAACTAATTTGACTGGGTGCTGTTGCTGCCTATGGCAGCAACAGCGCCCAGTCTAATTAGTTACAAAATATTCAACAACTTCCCTGTATAGTTTTCAGAAAATTGATAGCTAGGGCATTCGGGGATCGATCAATCCAAACACGGCGAGGTGTGGGTGGAGCTTAGCTAGAGATGGGCGGGGCATAGCTAAAAATGGAAAGGTCCATTAGCCTCATTAGCATAAAGGTACACAGGCTTTAACGCTTTAACACTCAAACCGGCCAAAATGCGTTCTGCAGTGGTCCTGACAAATGTCCATCTGCACACCAAGAGACTAGTTTTGAAAATTTATCACTACAATGAGTAGCTCGATAACCGAGCCAGTCATTCCAGTGGTACATTTTCAAAACTAATCTTCTCTTGGTCTGCAAATTGGAATGTTTTTATGAGAAGATTTTAATTTCCTTGAAAAAACTTAAGGCGCAAAGGGTTAACACAACTGCTCTAAAGTCACCTGCCATGAACGTCATCCAGACAATGTAAGAGAGACCACCAGTTGAACTGACTCAGCTGTCAAGGTGTCAAATAAATGACATCATTTATTTTTAAATTTTGAAATCAGCAGACCCGGTTTCAAAATCTAAAAATAAATGATGCCATGTATTTGACACCGTGACACCTGGTGTCAAATAAATGGCATCATTTATTTTAAAATTTTGAAACCAGATCTGCTGATTTCAAAATTTTAAATGTCGGTAATTAAAATTTTTTGGAAAGCATGATTGTTATATTTTCAAATTTCAGTATTTTCATTTTAGATGTCATTAATTTATATTCTTTTGAAAACATGATTGTCATTTTCAAAATTCTATAAATTAATGACATATAAAATGAAAATACTGAAATTTGGAAATAACAATCACGCTTTCCAAAAAATTTTAATTACCAACATTTAAAATTTTGAAATCGGCAAAATTTTAAAATAAATGAGGCCACTTATTTGACACCGTGACACAGCTATGATGCATATTATGCTGCATCTGCAAATCTGTGAAGACTCTTGACATGAACTTTGAGTTTACATATTTATCCCTTTAAAGGTGCATATTCACAGCAGAATGGTTGAAAACACAATTGTTAAAATTGTATACATTTAGAGGTTTAAATTGTGAGTAACGAAACAAAATAAATCTTATATATGATGATTTCAATTTGTGTAAATTAATCTAATTTTTAAAGTTATCTAATTGAATTAGAGGCACGAGTCCCTAGTTCAAATTCACAACTTAAAATATTTAAATTTATTTATTCGGAATGAAATCATGATATGCTAAGATTTATTTCGTTTCATTCCATCGAGGCACACAATTTACGCGTCTAAAAGAATACAATTTTAACAATTTTATTTTCAACCATTTTAATGCTCAAATGTTTTTAATGAATTTTTTCTTTTCTCATAGAAAATATCCAATTGCAGACCAAAACATTATTTTTGAAAGTTTACTACTGGAATGATTGTGCTGGTTATCGAGCCAGTCATTCCATGTGTAAAATTTCAGAAAATGTCTTCTCTTGGTATGCAAATTGACAGTTCTGAACTGTTAATTTACATACCAAGAAGACATCTCCTGATTACTGTTCTCAAGACCACTGCAGAAGACGTTTTATGCCAGATTGTCCAGTAAATGGTTAATATTTGCACCTTTTTGGAAACTGAGTTACAGTTAGGATTCAAGCTTATGGCTTTGGAACATTAAAACCTTTGTAATTTATGTAGTTGCGACTAGCAACTAGTTTAAGTCAGTCTGGCAGTCTATCCATCAGATTTTTACATTTACACAAATGTAAGTGGCAAAGCCGCCTATGTCCCAAAAAATATCATGTCACACTTGTTCCATAGAGGTGATTATGACGGTGTTCCATGGACCCATCCTTCCCCACCTCCACGTGGAGTAGACATGTATTTATCTAGGAGGTATAGAGAAGCATTCCCTCAAACAATACTGATGTGAAATATTAACATATATGACTAAAACCATTCAGAGTCAATCCTAAAAGTCATGACATAAGCTTAGACAATTTTCTTTTATTTAAGGATCAGAACTTATAACCAAATGAAGGATCCCTTTCTAGGTATGCCACACCCATTTCTAGCTAAGCGCCGCCCACTTTGTACATGCATTTGAATCGACTTATACACTTTGAACCCTGAATTCCCAGAATCGCAAATTCAAGGTAACAATACATGGAAGCCGTTGAATATTTTGAGTTTCAAAATATTCAATAGAATGTTTATTAACCCTTTAATGGTCATACCTGCCATAACAGGCCTGTTATGGTCTTGTGGAATGTCCATTTATAGGTCAAGAGAATAGAATTTTGAAGATTTACCACTGGAAGAAAGTGAGAAATTTTCAAAAATTCTATTCTATTGGTATGTAAATAGACATTCCACAAGACCATAACAGAGGTCGATTTTGGCCGGAATGACCATTAACGGGTCAATAAATAACCAGATATTTATATTTTCTTCACCAAATTTGACCCTTAAATGGCTAAATTGTAACTTCAACAAAGACATACAAGGCATACACTTTGGTGACAGACTTAGGTAATTTTGATTGTGACATCAGCTAACAAGTGACATATTTAATTATGTCAGATAATATTTAAATGACAAATTGAATCCCTCAAATATACCCTCATATACATTGAAAGTACAATACATTTCTAGAGAAGCATTCTGCGCAGAATGTTTAACAGGTTTTAGTACATGACCGTAACCCAGAATAGATATACAGATGCAATCAGGGATTATATGCATGAATATCTGAAGTTACCATATTCACCCAAGTAACCTTCTGAGCCTCAAAGTTAAGATATTCATGGATAATTTCACAAGAGCCGGTAATTCTTTCTTAATTCTGCATACCAAACTAGAGTCGGTCAGCAAACACAATGTTTATCTCATTTTTCTTGTTCTCTTGGCTTATATTTAGGTAATTGATTACCCTAGCATAATTTCACCTATATCCTCCATGACTTATATTTCAGTTCTTAATGAAAGCGCTCAGCGTCCCTCCTTAATAACAGGTGCCGATGAAAGCTTAGTGCGTAAACACTATACTAACACCGACCTCAAAGCTCTCAAGCATGAGAACAGCTTTCAATCAAGATCAATACAACTATAGAGTTACTATCAGACTAACATACAAAATCCACTGCTAGTCATCATTACAGCAATTACAATTGAGTTTGTCTTGCCGCCGCCGCATATATTGGCAGCCTATTTCTGCGTCCCTGCTCTGGAATCCTACCTACGCAGGACTACATGTTCGGTCAGTGTATTGATCACAGCTTTACGACATGGCGCTGAAGACTTTCTATCTGCCAAATGTCAGAAGGGACAATTCCAATGAATACATCAAAGAAACGCAGACCATCTAGTGTTGGATAAAACAATAGGTGGTCTTCACTGGTTGACTTTGAAAGAGCTGTTATAGAGAGACATACATAGAGGGAATATTAGAAGCAATGCGTTGACAATGTAGGTGTTCCAGGAACTTTCCTCCTCTTCCTAGCAGACAGGCAAGATAATTCACCTTTCCAGTTTTAGCTCTATGTCCCGCCCATCCCTAGTTAAGCTCTGCCCACATTTTGCTCATGTTGGGATCGATCGATCGATCCCTGAACTTCTTGACTATCAATTTCCAGAAAACTATACAGGAAAGCCTGTTGAATATTTTGAAACTAATTTGACTGGGTGCTGTTGCTGCCTTATGTTTATTAAATGGCAATTACATACAATTCATACGTGTTGGACTATTAAGCGTTAAAGACACACTATTTCAAATCATTCATGATGTCATGATTATGATGTCATTCTACACATCACTTAGTTGATTATGACGACAAATAGCGTCATATGATTGAGTGAGTAAATGGATTCATGAATTAAAAGGAACACCCGCTGATGTTCCATGACACAGTCGACTCAAACGACATTCATGTGTAAATAAAGCGCTATCATGGGAAAGCAGAAAGGCAATTTAGAAAATGGATCTTACTGATCGTCAAACATTCTCATGACACTTACGGACAGCGTAATGAGGCATGCTTATGTTGCCAAATTGTAATTCAAATAAATTTGTGCCACTCAGCCTCACTATGAATTTGCAATTAAATGTATAAACAATTACTGCTGACAAACTACCTGTAGAGCGCGTTCATGAATGCAACAGAACGCAACATATCGGTAAGGGGAAGAGATACAGTACAACTCCAAAAATAAGTGAACAGGTTTCCAAAACAAGAAAAGAAACATGTTCGTTAGAAAAATTTTGAACACGATGGAAGAAATGTTCTGTTAATTAATTTTGAAGCCATTGCAATGGGCCTTAGATCAAATTAAGTAATAAATCTTCAATAGTAGGTTTTTTGTCTTTGGAAGATTTTAACTTATTTCGGAGCTGTACTGTATTGCATTCAGAATCAGATCTGTGAGTCTGTGTATATCTGAATCTCAGGCACTGCTGATAAGATTTGGCTCAAATTTTAACTCACAAGACATTGCTACCAAAAACTAGGACTGGGGAAACAACAGTCCAACCTAACCAAAAAATCCAGAAAATCAGAATTTTACTATTACTCTTATAAAGACAGGAGGACGAGTGTTTCTAATCTCTTATTGGTCTCATTATAACCTGAATTTTTATATCAGCCATTATGCGCTGAACATTTAAAAAAGTTTGACTGAAATTTGTTGGTGGCTTTCCGTCAAATTGGTAGAGTGGAAAGGAAAGTAGATTTAATTCATGAAAATCTTACGCAACTGGCTAAGGAGAAGAATGTCAACTTACAGTGGATCCCCTCGCATTGTGGCATATTAGGAAATGACAAAGCTGATCAACTGGCTAAGGAAGGGTCAAATAAAGAACAATTCAACCGTGAGGTTGACTTTGAAGAACTGAAGCATATCATTAAAGCCACAAGAACCACCAGCAGGCAGCATAATGATGCAATACACAGCCTCAGTAGGGAGGATCAGACACGTATCTTCAGATTGAGGACTGGTCACAATCGTCTCAATGCATATCTTCACCGTCTCAAGATTACAGATTCTGCGCTTTGTGAGTGTCAGCAGTCAGATGAAACAGCAGAACATCTCTTGCAGCACTGCCAGCGATATGAACAGGCTAGGAGACGCTTCTGGCCTATTGAAGTATCTTTTGAAGAGAAGATCAGAGGAGACAGAGACAGTTTGATGACCACTTCAGCTTTCATGCACCAAATAAGGAAAACAGTCTAAGATTACTGTCATGAGAAAGATGAACGCAAGAAGTCAAATTGGTTTCAATATATTCAGCAGGTCCAGAGCTATTGGCCATTGAAACTATTGCCTGTGGTGGCTTACAGCAGTTAGACAGTTAAATGCAATCACCATATGATGGATCAAGTTGTCATCACAAATCAGTCTCACACTGATAACATATTGCAGTATTTTTCCTTATTGGTTGTTTAGCATAAAAAGAAACATGTCAGGGAGATACTGAGGTCCTTACATTCCTTAATAAATCAAGTGAATTGATTAATAATTTAATATCAAGCAGACAGAACAAATGGAGAGAAAGAGCACAATATGAATAAGTAATTCGACAAAGTAATTGACAAAACAAATTAAACTTTATCCACAAATAATGCTTCCTGAATTGAGCCAATAGCGGAGACTTAGCGCAACAATACAGTATTCCACAAATCATGTTTAACGACGTAGAAAAAACTGCATAGAAATCGAAAACCTGGCTAGATGCGATGCTAGACAGAATTGTTTTCTTCCATGAAAATGCATAGCAATTCTATCCATCCTGTCAGTGAATGATTGAAGTGCTCTCGGATTGCTCTCCGCAGTGCTGCACTATCTTTAGGCGTTTTTCTGAACGAAAAAAAAAGATCAAATTCACGGAATCACCATGCCAGTATTTACCCCACATAATATACGACTGAATAGAATACTTTAAGTGTTTGTTCATCAATTCATATATTTATCTGAAAGCATCGTTGCTATCTGAAGGTAAGCTGTTGTTGTGTAAGTCAGCAATAGCTTAGAACAACATCTTTTTCAAAAGGCCTTCATCTTCTCTCCAGCGGTTACAGTTAAAATCTTGACCATGTTGACTGTTTGCAGCCATGTTTGGAGCAATGAGGAGTGGGGTGGGTGGGGGGACTATATGTAATTGTACTAGTACTGAAATGTCAGTTCCTAAGTTGTCAGGGAGTATCCAAGTATTTATGGGCGTATGGAACGATGGACCTTTCCAAGTTAATCCATCCATCATATGACATCATAATCAACTACATGACGTGTAAGATGACGTCATAATCATGAATGACTCGATACAGTCCATCTTTAAAGCTTAATCATCTGACACGTTGTACGAATTGTATGTCTTTACCATTTAATAAATATTCTGTTAAATATTTTGAAACTAATTTGACTGGACGCTGTTGCTGCCACAGCAAGAGCGCCCAGTCAAATTAGTTTCAAAATATTTAACAGCTTACTTGTATAGTTTTCTGGAAATTGAGTCAGAAAGATCAGAGATCAATCGAGCTCAACACGGGGAAAGAGAGAAAGGCAGGCAGTAGATACATACCTGTGCTCTGTGGAATGTTGAAAGTGTGTCCCTTATTACTCTAGACCCATTGGGTGAGAGAAAATAGAATTTGGTTGCTTTTTCATGCCAAGACCACTAGACTATTTTAGAAATCTTACCACTGGAATGGTTGGCATGATAAATAAAATACATTCTAGCGGCCTGTATCGCTCAACTGGACCATAGGCATTTCAACTAGAATGATCATTAACAATAAGTAGAACATAATCAGTTGAGCAGACTTTTAACAAGAAAACTAAGGCCATCTTTCTTTATGTATCAACTTCCATTGAAGAAACTTTTATGGCCCTTAGTCATCAATATCATATCTCCCAAATTATGGCCCAATCCGTTCAACGGCTCTGGAGACAGTCGCTTTCATGAAAACCAGGCCATCCAAGATGGCCACCCAAGCATTTGGCCAATCACATTCCCTTGAACAAATTGGTTCAGCGCTTGCCATTCTGGCCAGGTGAGCTAATAAAATGAGTCTCCATGACCACCACCTTAACACGCTATATGCTCTATGACTATAGGCTATATTGATATTAATCCTGCAGAAAGAAACATGAATCCTACAAAAAATCTTTTAATATTATCACTCAAATGAGTAACAAGTCATTAATTTCAGCATGTCCAGTGGCAAGTTTTCCAAAATATTCTTATCTTGGTCTGCAGATGAGTATGTTGAGATACACCTACAGACTCAGGCCATGTCGGTAGGGTAAGTAGAATGGTCAAATGGAGCAATGTTTCTGGCAAAGATGCTGTCATCTCGAACCGGGATTTCTATGACATATAATAGCTAACATTTAAGGCATTCATAACTTCATTGACATTCACATTAAACAACAAGGACCCTAAGTAAGTCTGTCATACACACAAAAATTACTGAAATTACACATTTTCACCAAAATCTCATATTCTCATTGAAATATTCCAAGATCGGCGTGGCATTTGACTATTTTCTTTTAGGTTTTATAGAACTGGATAGAAGGGTATTTGAAAACAAGAAGCCCAAGGGGCCTGGGTCGCTAACCTGGAGCACCATCAATTTTTGTCATAATTGTTGGTGGGTGCTTTAGCAGTCTTTTAAATGAGTTTGTGGACATTTTTGCAAGTGCAATATGGCCGCCAAACACACTACATTTTTATTGGCCAATGGCGGCCATGGTTTTTTTGATGGATCAACTTCCCTTGGACAAATTTTAATGGCCCAAAAAATCCCTTCAGCGGTTCTGGAAGAGTCATTTTCGGGAAATCATTTGGTCAATCAAGTCCTCTTGAACAAACGTGGCTTACCTCTTGGCCTAGATGAAGATTCCCCAAGTGGTTTCGGAGGTTTTTAAAGACATTTCCTAAAATCGGCCGAAATCCAAAATGGCCGCCAGGCAAATTGGCCGATCGGGTTCATTTGAACAAACTTGGATCCCTATGCCCCAAGGATGCTTCCTGCCAAAACATAATTGAAATCGGCCGAGCAGTTCTCGAGAAGACATTTTAAATTTCCCATTGCTTTAGCATGGGAGCTTTTGACGAGAAAATTATCCAACATGGCCATCAAACTGTTTATCCGACAATTTCAAAAATTGCAAATTTGAGCTCAGAATGCCCAAAAACGTATATAGAGCCAATTTTGGCCTCAAGATCCATCAAATAAAAAAAAATCAAATATGGCCGCCAAACAGGCTACATTTTGATTGGTCCATGGCGGCCATGTTTTTTGACGGAGTAACTTTCCTTGAACAAACTTTAATGGCCCTTAGTCCCTGATCATATCTCCCAATTTCGGCCTGATCCCTTCAGCGGTTCTGGAGAAGTCGTTTTCGGTTAAACTAGGTTATCCAAGATGGCCGCCGAACCATTCTGTCAATCAAGTCATCTTGAGCAAATTTGGCTTACGTCTTTCCCTAGATGAGGTTTCATAAGTTTTGAATTGATTCCCCAAGCGATTTCGGAGACGATTTTTAAAGACATTTCCTAAAATCGGCCAAAATCAAAGATGGCCACCGGCCAAATTAGACGATCGGCTTCATTTGAACAATTTGGATCCCTATGCCCTAAGGATGCTTCCTGCTAAATATAATTGAAATCGGCCTAGTAGTTCTCCGGGTGCCATTGGCGGGAAAATAATCCAAGATGGCCACCAAACCGTTTATCCAACAGTTTTGAAAATGGTAAATTTGAGCTCCAAATGCCCAAAACCATATATAGAACCAATTTCGGCCTCAAAATCCATCAAATAAAAAAATCTGATATGGCCGCCAAACATGCTACATTTTGATTGGCCCACCGTGGCCATGTTTTTTGACGGATAAACATCCCTTGAACAAATTTTAATGGCCCTTAGTCCCTAATCATATCTCCAAAATTTCGGCCTGATCCTTTCAGCGGTTCTGGAGAAGTCGTTTTTGGGAAAACTAGGTCATCCAAGATGGCCACCGAACCGTTTGGTCAATCAAGTCTTCTTGAACAAACTTGGCTTAGCTCTTTCCCTAGATGATGTTTCATGAGTTTTGAATCGATTCCAAAAGTGGTTTCGGAGAAGATCTTTAAAGACGTTTCCTAAAATTGGCCGAAATCCAAGATGGCCGCTGGCCAAATTGGCCGATTAGCTCCATTTGAACAAACTTTGATCCCTATGGCCTAAGGATGCTTCCTGCCAAATATAATTTAAATCGGCCCAGTGGCTCTTGAGAAGAAGTCGTTTAAAGGAAAAGTTGACGGACGGACGACGGATGGACAATGGACGGACACACGACGGACGGTCGCCACGGCATAAGCTCACTTGGCGTTTCAGGCCAGGTGAGCTAATCGTAAACCTGGCAGACAATTATTGCTGCAG
Source organism: Chaetoderma sp. LZ-2023a (assembly GCA_034401795.1). Classification (NCBI taxonomy): domain Eukaryota; kingdom Metazoa; phylum Mollusca; class Caudofoveata; order Chaetodermatida; family Chaetodermatidae; genus Chaetoderma; species Chaetoderma sp. LZ-2023a. The sequence goes on along the minus strand of CM067370.1, from coordinate 108,675,230 downwards.
AACTATTGGCAGCAGCTGTCTGTTTAATTGTTTTCACAATTTTATGACCACTTTCAGCTATACTGCTTGAAATTCAAAATGCAAATGGATAATTACAAGAGCCAGAATTTATACACAAACTAACATAATGATAGCCAGCCAGTATATCGATCCATATATACACCTGTGCAAAAGTTAAGCACCACCCTATTTTTACGCACATGCGAGGGTATATTCATGTGCTATGAAGAAAGCAATAGCATAAACATTTATGTACCCATCCATCTTAGTGCAAGAGGTAATAATGCAACTAGAGGAATGCTGATTATGATGGTGGGGGAAACACTGTATGTTTTTGTTTGAACTTGAAAACGAGGCCTGAATATGGTTACGTTGACACAACTGACAACTATTGCCCTACAGTTGACACACGTGGCTAGATTGTCATTAATGGTGTCTGAAAACGAAGTTTAACATCTGTGGAGGAGTTTGAGACTGTCATTATTAATACCGGGTATATCCACCTTGTGCCTGGATGACGGCCTGGACACGACGTCTCATGCTGGTCACCAACCGACTGATACGCCATTGTGGTATTCGTTGACATTCAAGATGGAGTGCGTCTGTTAATTCCTGTAGGTTCTGCACAGGAGGATCCCTCCTTCTCACCATGTTTCCCAGAATGTCCCAGATATGCTCAATAGGGTTCATGTCAGGGCTCCTTGCTGGCCATGGTAGGGTTTCGATGGCATTCTGGCGGAGGTATTCATGCACAGCTCTAGCACGATGTGGTCGGGCGTTGTCATCCATGAATAAAGGGTGGGTTCCAGGTGCATGATTTACAAAATGAGGGACCACAACTCTATCCAGTATGGAATCTTGATATCTTTGTCCATTTAGTGTTCCAGGTACAGCTTACAATCAAATGAGATGCACCCCCATATCATAACGGAACCTCCACCAAATGGAACTTCTTCCATGATGTTACGTTGGTCGTACGCCGTGCGTCTGGACCTCCATACACGAGTTCGACCATCTGTGGCATGAAGCAGGAACCGACTTTCATCGGACCAGTGTACCCGTCTCCAGGATCTCATGTTCCAGTGTCTTCTTTCGTTGCACCACCTCAGACGCTCCTCTTTGTGGTGTGCAGTGAGGAGAGGATGTCTGACAGGTCTCCTAGCTTTCATGCCAGCAGCATACAGTCTCCTTTTGACGGTAGACATTGACACTCTATTGCGCGTTTCCCATTGCTGGCTGAGCACTCTGCTGTTGGTGAATGGAGATCTCCTAACAAGGCGTACTAGGGCTCGATCATCACGGGCAGTGGTCTTCTTCGGTCTTCCAGATCTAGGCCTGTCCTTCACCTCGTTAGTTTGCCCATGTTTTGCAATCAAACGACTGATTACAGTATGGTTAATGTTCAGCTGTCTGCCAATCTCTCTGCATGACATACCAGTGGTATGCATGCCTATGATTTGCCATTTCACACGATCACTTAACCTTCGTCTTGCCATAGCGGTTCACAATCAAGAGCTAATTCTCTCTGTACAAATAAACCACGGTCATGAACACAAAATTCCTAATCTTGTCGCCTAAATCTGTATGTAATGTTCTACACCTCAAACTGGACTTTTACATAACTGAACACGTGTGCTGTTTCCCGCCACACACGGACATCAAGCGGCGTGAAGTCATGCATGCATGTGCATTTCGTACTTGGAATTATGTCAGCTAACGCGGGGACAAAAAGTATGGCAGCCTAGTTGTACCATCATGTGTCTACGTTCTATTGTTTTTGCTGGTGCTTAACTTTTGCACAGGTGTATATATAGAATAGTGATTTAACAATGTTATACCTCAAATCAGAGCTTCACCATTCGCAAATTCACCGCCACCTTATAATGACAGTAAAACTTTCGGGGATATTTTGGAAATTATTTGAATCTAAGTTGTTACTACTGTTTCCTGTCAAATTACTTTACAAGGTTACCAGCATATCACTTTACTTATATATACATTATTGATTTATTATGCCTCAGTTGGGTCTTAACACCAGAAGGACGACTGCAGCTGACTTGAGAAATGTTCACTTGCAAACTTATTCACCCTTTCACCAATAAATTCCATATATGTCAATCTCAAAACAAACAAGAGGCCAAAGGGGCCTGTGTCGCTCACCTGGAGCACCATAAATTTTTGTCAAAATTGTTGGTGGCTGGTTTAGCAGTCTTTTAAATGAGTTTGTGGACATTTTTGCAAGTGCAATATGGCCGCCAAACACACATTTTGATTGGCCAACGGCGCCCATGTTTTTTTTTGATGGATCAGCTTCCCTTGAACAAATTTTAATGGCCCAAATTTCGGCCTGATCCCTTCAGCGGTTCTGGAGAAGTCATTTTCGTGAAAACCAGGTCATCCAAGATGGTCGCCGAACCATTTGGTAAATCAAGTCCTCTTGAACAAACTTGGCTTACCTCTTGGCTTAGATGAAGATTCCCCAAGTGGCTTCAGAGATTTTTAGACATTTCCTGAAATCGGCCAAAATCCAAAATGGCCACTGGGCAAATTGGCTGATCGGGTTCATTTGAACAAACTTGGATCCTTATGCCCTAAGGATGAGTCCTGCTAAATATAATTGAAATCGGTCTGGCAGTTCTCAAGAAGACAACATTTAAAATTTCCCATTGCTTTAGCATGGGAGCCTTTGACGAGAAAATTATCCAAAATGGCTGCCAAACCGATCAACCAACAGTTTCGAAAATTGAATATTTGAGCTCAGAATACCCAAAAACATATATAGAACCAATTTTGGCCTCAAAATCCATCAAATAAAAAAATCCAATATGTCCGCCAAACACGCTACATTTTGATTGGCCCATGGCGGCCATGTTTTTTGACGGAGCAACTTCCCTTGAACAAATTTAATGGCCCTTAGTCCCTAATCATATCTCCCAAATTTCGGCCTGATCCATTCAGCGGTTCTGGAACAGTCGTTTTCAGGAAAACTAGGTCGTCCAAGATGGCTGCCGAACCACTCGGTCAATCAAGTCATCTCGAACAAACTTGGCTTACGTCTTTGCCTAGATGAGGTTTCATAAGTTTTGAATCGATTCCCCAAGCCGTTTCGGAGAACGAGATTTTTAAATACATTTCCTAAAATCGGCCGAAATCCAAGATGGCCGCCTGACAAATTAGCCAATCGGCTTCATTTGAACAAACTTTGATCCCTAAGCCCCAAGGATGCCTCCTGCCAAATGAAATTGAAATCGGCCTAGCAGTTCTCCAGAAGAAGACATTTAAAATTTCCCCATTGCTTTAGTATGGGCACCTTTGGCGGGAAAATAATCCAAGATGGTCGCCAAAACATTTGTCTGACAATTTCAAAATGGCAAATTTGAGATCAGAATACCCAAAAAACACATATAACACCAATTTCGGCCTCAAAATCCATTAAGTAAAAAAATCCAATATGGCCGCCAAACATGATATATTTTGATTGGCCCACAGCGGCCATGTTTTTTTTACGGTTTAACTTCCCTTGAACAAACTTTATTGGCCCTTAATCCCTAACCATATGTGCCAAATTTCAACCCGATCCGTTCAGCAGTTCTGGAGAAATCATTTTCGCTAAAACTAGGTTAACAAAGATGGCCGCCGAACCATTTGCCTAATCAAGTTCCCTTGAATAAACCTGGTTCAGCTCTTGCCCTAGATCATATTCATGAGTTTTGCATCAATCCTCATAACGGTTTCGGAGAAGCTTTTTAAAGATGTTTTCTAAAATCGGCCGAAATCCAAGAGGGCCAAATTGGTCGATCGACTTCATTTGAACAAACTTTAACCCCTATGCCCTAAGGATACTTCCTGCCAAAGATAATTGAAATCAGCCAAGTGGTTCTTGAGAAGTCATTTAAAGGAAAAGTTGACAGATGGACGGACGGATGGACACACAACGGACGGTCACCATGGCATAAGCTCAGTTGGCCAAAAAAACACCCAAAATGGCCGCCAAACACGCTGTATTTTGATTGGCCTACTGTGGCCATGTTTTTTATGGATTAACTTCTCTTGAACAAACATTAATGGCCCTTAGTCCCTAATCATATATCACAAATTTCGGCCTGATCGCTTCAGCAGTTCTGGCGAAGACGTTATTTTTGCGAAAACTAGGTCATTCAAGATGGCCGCTGAACCATTTGGTCAATCCAGTTCCCTTGAACAAACATTGTTCAGCTCTTACTCTAGATCATATGTCGTGAGTTCTGAATCGATCCCTCAAACGGTTTTGGAGATTTTGACATTTCGAAAAATCGGCCGAAATCCAAGATGGCCGTCAAGCAAATTGGCCGATCTGGTTGGCTTGAACAAACTTGAATCTCTATGCCTTAAGGATGCTTCTTGCCATATATAATTGAAATAGGCCCAGCAGTTCTCGAAAAGAAGACATCTTAAATTTCCCATTGCTTTAGTATGGGAGCTTTTGCCGGGAAAATGATCCAAGATGGTCGCCAAACCATTTATCCGATAGTTTTGAAAATTGCAAATTCCAAATCAGAATACCCAAAAACCTATATAAAAACAATTTCAGCCTCAAAGTCCATTAAGTAAAAAATCCAATATGACTGCCAAACACGCTATATTTTGATTGGCCCACGGCGGCCATGTTTTTTGACGGATCAACACTTTCTTGGCCCTTAGTCCCTAATCATATCTGCCATATTTTGGCCTGATCCCTTTAGCGGTTCTGGAGAAGTAATTTTTGCTAAAACTAGGTCTACCAAGATGGCCGCCGAACCATTTGACCAATCAAGTTCCCCTGAACAAACTTGGTTGAGCTCTTGCCCTGGATCATATTTCATGAGGTTTCCTTCAATCCCTCAAGCGGCTTCGGAGAAGATTTTAAAAGACATTTCTAAAAATCAGCCAAAATCCGAGATGGCCACCGGCCAAATTGGCCGATTGGTTTCGTTTGAACAAACTTGGATCCTGCCAAATATAATTGAAATCGTCCCAGCGGTTCTTGAGAAGTCGTTTTAAAGGAAAAGTTGACGGATGGATGACGGATGACGGACACATGATGGACGGTCGCCACCACATAAGCTCACTTGGCCTTTCAGGCCACGTGAGCTAACAAATAGGGAATCTGTTGAATTTTGTTTAATTAATAGGACTGGAAGCTATTGCTGCCAACATATTCCACAGAATATGCTATACATCGTAAAGAATTTACTTTTTCAGGGATTGTTGCTGAAGGGTAAAAGGATATTTTTTTATTATTTACCACTCGGACGACTAGCTAATCATGTCAGTGGTGAATTAAAAAAAAATAGTTTTCCCTTTGGTCTACAAATGGACAAATGTTCTGGACCAAATATGACCATTAACCCTCAAATTTTTCTAGAAAAATTTATATTTTCTCATAGAAAATGTCCATTTGCCGACCAAGAGAAGACTATTTTTTAACGTTTACCACTGGAATGACTGGCTCAGTTATCGAACCAGTCATTCCAGTGGTACATTTTCAAAAATAGTCTTCTCTTGGTCTCGAAATGGGCATTTTTTCAAGACCACTGCTGAAGCCATCTTTGCCTGATATGATCGAGTGATAAAGGGTTAAAGTGCTACAGTAATCATTTTTTACTCATCTGCCAAGAAAATTACAATATTTCTTAAGAGGCAATGTAATTCGGAACCCTAGACAGGCTATTTTAATAAAGTTAACCGAAAGTTATTTTTATGTATACCTGGATCTGACTAATAAAAGCATTAATGATATATAATTACGGTAAATATTCTATTGACCGACTGTCTAGAGCTTGACAGGCCAAACAGGATAAGCTTGGTATAGTGGAGATCAAAGTCCTTGATGACGCGATTGACACAGAAATATGGCTTCCATTTTCCTTATCAAGCAGTGGTGAGCGAGCTTAGCGTCATAGAACATGTACAGGTGAATTGACTTCACCTATATTATTCGATGACACGCTTAACACTCATATCAGCCAAAAACAGCTTCTGCAATGATCTTGAGAAATGTTGATTTGCAGACCAAGAGAGGACTATTTTAGAAAATGTACAACTGGAATGACTGGCTCGATAACCGAGCCAGTCATTCCAGTGGTAAATTTTCAAAAATAGTCTTCTCTTGGTCTGCAAATTGACATTCTGTTTGAGAAGATTTAAATTTTCTTCTTCAAATTTAAGGCTTAGTGTTAATGTGGTATTAACAGATGTTTGCTTGGAAACTGCTCATGTACATGTAAGCTGTTGCTTATATACTGGACAACAACAGCTTTCGTGGCACACCATTTTCAAACTTAACACAAATCTCCCAACCAGCTGTTCATGAATATAGGAATCCTCTATCTAAGAGCATCTAGAAGCATCATTATAGATGCCATCTTAGATTTTTGCAAAGCAGTAAATATAGGTATATAGGCTGACAACGCTGCTATTTTCTTTGGATGGTTAAGATTTTAAGGGTCACGCTGGCAAAAACAGCTTAATATGCAGTGGTATTGAGCTATGCCTTTTAGAAGCAATATCATTCCTTGTTTCAGGACTAATCTCAAATTCTGAACGGAGGAATCCAGTTTCTCAGTCAACCATATGATGTCATAATCAACTATGTGATGTGTAGGCTGACATCATAATCAATTGTGTCATGAATGACTCGATTTAGTCTGTCTTAAACGCTTAATAGTCTGTCAGGTTGTACGAATTGTATGTCTTTACCATTTAATAAACATACTGTTAAATATTTTAAAACTAATTTGACTGGGAACCATTGCTGCTACTCAAATTAGTTTCAAAATATTCAACAGCTTACATACATAGTTTTCTAGAAATCGATATTCAGAGTGCAGGGATAGCACGATCACAACACGGGTGCAGCATGGGTGCAGCATAGCTAGAGATGGGCAGGGCATAGCTAGAGATGGGTGGGGCATAGCTAGAGACGAGCATACGGTTATCCATAGCATACATCTGCACATCCATAGAACAGGAATAACATAACATGGTTTCAAAACAAAATAAAACCTACATGTAATGTTGAACATTTTGCTTTTTGCTTAGGAAATGTCCATTTGCACGTTATGAGAAGTATTTTGGAAAATCTATTATTGAAATGAGTGGTTGAGTTATCGAGCCAGTCATTTCAGTGATACATTTTCTAAAATACTCTTCTTCACTTGGCCTGCAAATGGACATTCCAAAATACATTGCAGTTGGCTGGTTTTGGCCAGCATGAGAACTGATTAGGATTATGATCCTAGATTGTTGCTATGTTTTTTTAATAGTAGGGAAGACCACACACCTACAATTCTAAAATTCCAAAGTTCAAAATATGCTAGCTTCCAATTGGAAAATTAACCGTTGGCATATATTTTTCAGAAACCACAAAAGTGCCCAGGCAAAGTTACCATAGAAGTCAAGTTAAAAGCTAATAACACTAAAAATATGATAAAACACGACATCAAAACCTTCACTAATATTTTAGAATTAATTCAAGGGCCATAACATATTTGCAAATACCAGTAACTACATACTGTTTAAAACAATATCGGTAGTTTAACATTTAAAGAAATGGTCTCAAAACAGTAATTAAGATTTACAATGAGCTTTTTTTTATTTACTTGATCAAATCTTATTATTATAAACATGTTAGAAAGGTTTAACCAAATATTCTGATTTAATATATATGATTATAAAGTTGTCCTAAGATAACTGATAATGAAGGAGCAAGAATCAGACTTGGCTCAGCTATGTAGGTTAAATGACTTCCTATATAATTACGGAAAAGAGAAAATGGCCAATCTTTTGTGATACGTCTGATGACAAGAGCTCGCCCTCTATTATTCAAGATGACCTTTCTTAATGGTCACAAACTTCTATTTCAAGGAGTGGTGGAGGGTTATTTCGGTGTGCAACCACGAACAATAGACATCGATGAGTGATTAGCTTTCACGTTTGAATCGCATATACACGGCTAGGAAATTGGCAAGCGCATTCTGTTTTATCCACTGCTACATTTAGGCCATGCATACATGTGCAGAGGTTTTGTGTCCACACACTCACATTAGCGACTGTAATCCAATAACACCTAACGCCATCCACTACAACTGGAAATAGACAAATCGAGCCAGTCAGCTCATGGCAGTGCGCATCTATCGAGCTAGATGTAATTTGATTTATCAAAAGGGCTGTAGTGAGTTTACGACTGCTCAGCGCCGATATTTCATGACAAACATCACCCAAGCCAATGCTGTTATTTTCTCGCCGTTACTGAGACTTATACTGACCCAATGGAAATGTTTTTAACAATCGCATTAGCTACAAAAACCACAGATGTTGTAATAAGTTACCATATTTTACGTGCGTGATATGTACGTTATAACCTTAACATAGGACCGGCTCTGGTCACATGTTCATAGACCTCACGCTATTAGACATCCTATCATAGCACTGAATTTGAAGTGAAGATTTCAGCCTTTCTAACTGTTCTAGATATATGTTCCGGAAAACAGATTTAAAAATTAATTATATTTTAGGAGGATAAATTACTCTGGCAAAAATTGACATATGTTGTTTACAGCAATTTCAAGCTCTTCTTAGTGACATTTTTGCTGTATATATAATTTGAAACAAATATAAACATGCATTCTAGAGTTATGCTTCGGAAACAAAATTTCGCAATAACTTTTAAGTCTTTAAAGGAGAGAACTTTGACAAATCTTTCACTGAAATACAATCCCAACAAATCTTTTGTCACAAGGTAAGCACATAAATGATTTCCGTTGAATCTTGACAGAAGTTTTATTAAAGTGATGCTCCGGAAATGGATCCACAGAGATGCACACATGATGACGTTCAGATGGCTCTTATTCCTAATGACATTCCCTCCACCCCACCCCTCACCACCACTCCCAACCCAACCCGGCCAATTGACATGGGAGAAATAATCAAATATTTGAAATCAAGTCTAATAAAAAGTAGTAGTATTTTTAAACCGCTAATACTTTGCTCAAAAAATAATTTCACGCCCTTCGTCTGATTATTGTGATCACCAAATTGCAGCACTAATTATTTACAGAATTTGACCTTGAGGATCAAAGACATTACAAAATATATTAATTCAGAAAAGATGCCTTTTTATCAAACATTTTAAAAAATCATCTGAAATCAGACATTACAAGCAAAGGCAAAGGGAGAGACATTTGACATATACTACACAATTTGTAGAAATTAACCATTTGGCTGCAGAATTTAAAGCATTCAAATTTATAATTTTAAACTGTCTGACTGCTGCAAGCCACCGGACTATTATTTTCTTGGGGTTTAACTCTGGATATGCTGAATGGTTTGAAAACAAGTTGACTAAAAATTGTTGGTGCCTCAGCCACGAACAACTCTCAGTCAAATTGTTTTCAAAATATTCAGCAGGTTCAGTGACTGCCCATTTGAATTTTTGTCTGGTGGCTGCAAGCCATCAGACAGGTAAGTGAGAATGATTACAGTCAATAGTCTAATAATTTTTTCCTTGATCACTGCATTAACACATGTATTTATCCGCAATTATTCTTCTCACCTGAGAGACTAGTGTAAGAGCCATGACTGTCTGCATGGCTGCATACGTGCATGCCTGTGCACTATGCGTCTAGCTCAATCACTTATGTACTGTTGCCATTGTTTGGGGTCTCGAAGAGGTTTATCGCTTTTGGGATCAAAAGGTAACGGTTATCGAAAAGATAAAAAGATGTCAGGCACACTAACTCAAGTTCTCCTGAAGGCATCTTTACTAAATTTTGAAGGACAATTGTCCTCATTACTGCTCCCAAATTGAGTCAAAATGTCAAAGGCTATGGCCAAATAAAAGGGCGTGGCAGCAAAACTCGGAATTCTCCCATTTGTTACACAAGCATTCAAATTCATAATTCTTAAATTTCATTCTCTTTTATATGACAACTGGCATTCATTTTAGAAGCAATGACAATGTCGCTATAATACGCTGTTGCTGTCTATCCGGAAACACAATATTAAATCATTAATTGGGTCACCGTGACCTTTGATCGTTTGACCCCAAAATCGATAGGGTTCATCAGACCACCAAGGACAAGCTCCCATGCCAGATTGGCAACGATCCCTTCAGTAGAATTTGAGTAATCATCCAGACCTGCAATACATCTTTAATTAGGTCACCATGACCGTGACCCGAAAATCGCTAAGGTTCTTCGGACCACCAAGGGCAAGCTCCCACGCAGGATTCGTAACATTCCCTACAAGACAACTTGAATTATCATCCAGAAACACAATATTACATCATTAATTATGTCACTGTGACCTCTGACCGTTTGACCAGAAAATTTATAGCGTTCTTCAGACCACCAGGGACAAACTCCAATGCCAGATTGGTACGATCCCTTTAATAGAACTCAGTTATCGTCCGGAAACACAATATTATATCATTAATTAGGTCTCTGTGACCTTGACCTATGACAGCTTGACTTCAAAATTGAGTGTTCTTCGGACACCAAAAACGTGCCTCCAAACCAAGTTTGGTGACGCTTGCTACAGTACAGCTAGAATTATCCCACTGGATGGACGAACGAAAGGGCGGACAAAGCAAATGCTATATACCACAATATAACCATAGGGGGGGGGGGGGGGGGGGGGGCATAATTATCCTTTTGACATCACTGTATTAAATAAGGCTTATAAATGCCTAGATATGTCACATGGGCTGTTACCAACTGTAACTGTTATTTTGTCAGTTGTTACTATTTGATTGCTGCTGAATGCTGTTTAACTGTCAAAGACACCATTCTCAAAGTGCGTACCAGTTAAATAACATCCATTCCATCACTTATGGCCCATATTGATTTTTTAGTAAAGTGGCATAGAAACGCTTAAACTAATGTGTATTCTGAGTCTGCTTTGGCCATTTTAGCCCTTTCATGAGGACACCAGCCAAAACGGGCCTCTGCAGTGATCTCTGGCTGGATGACAGAAACAGTCACTCAAGTTGTAATTTTCAAAAGTGTTCTCTTGGCCTGTACATGGCCATTTCATCTCATTTAAGCAAATATTTAGATTTTCCTAGCCAAATTTAGTCATTAACGGGTGAAGTTATGTCTTTAAAACAAAATGAAATTTAAATCAACTAAAATTTATCTATTTTAACCCTTTAACTGATACAGACGAGAAACTGCAAATTCTATATGATGTACACATAAAGAATATTCTATTCTATTGAATATTTTGAAAATAATTTAACAGGGAACTGTTGCAGCAAAAATTCAACAGCTTTCCTTTATATTTTTCTAGAAACTGAGACACTGGTATTCAAGGGCTAAGTTGCTTAAGAACAGAAGTCAGTGTGTGGAGAACTTCAATAGATTCTAAATAAATTTTCTTTCTACTTACTGCTCAGGGGTGTAGGAATGTACTTTGACCTGGGGGGGGGGGCTAAACCATGGGTGGGGCCAAACCCTAGGGGGCGCAATGGGGATACACTATGGGAGAAGAAATACTACAGGCCCAAAGTGGCCCAAGGGGCCTGTATCGCTCACCTGGAATCATTGGCCACTGTGAAAACCAAACAATAGAATATGTTTGAACGAAATCACCACTAGAACAAGATGGCCATCAGGCAATCAAGTTCTCTTGAAGAAACTCTGATCAACTACTGCCTTAGATGATGTGTTATGAGTTTTGAATCAATTTCTCCAGCGGTTTCTGAGAAGATTTTTTTAAGTGTTTCGAAAAATCAGCCATATTGGATTTTTACCGATCTGCTTCGTTTGAACAAACTTACATCTCTATGCCCTAGTGATGCTTCCTGCCAGATGTAGTTCAAATTGGCCCAGTGGTTTTTCAGAAGTCGCTTAAAGAATTCCTCATTGCTTTACCATGGGCCCATTGCTTTACTATGGGAGCCTATGGCGGGAAAACAAACCAAGATGGCAACTCACCACACTGGTAAACATATATAAAGCAATTTTCGCCATTAAAATACATCAAATACAAAAAAGCCAATATGACCAACAAACGCTAAATTTTGATTGGTTGATGGTGGCCATGTTTTTTAACGTACAAACTTCCCTTGAAGAAACTTGATCCCTAAGCATATTTACCAAATTTCAGGACTATCCATTCAGCGTTTCGGGAGAAGTCGTTTTCGCAAAAACTAGGTCATCCAAAATGGCCGCCAGGCAAATCGGCCAATCAGGTTGCCTTGAACAAACTTGGGTCTACCGTTGCAATGGATGATGTGACCATTTTTCGTCTCAGAACTGGACACAACAGACTGAACCAACACATGTACAGGCGGTTCCACCTTACGACATCGCCCGCTTGTCCTTGTGGAGAAGCAGAACAGACCACAGAGCACATACTTCAGTGTTACAGTACGTATCAGCTGCTGAGAGAAGAGATCTGGCCTTTGTCAACCTCTTTTCTTGAAAAGCTGTATGGGCCTGTGGAAGAACTGCAGAAAACCACAAATTTCATCTTGAGAACGGCTCTCCAAGTGTGATACCAGCGATCGAAAAGAAGAAGAAAGAATGTGTTATGAGTTTTGAATCAATTCCTCCAGCGGTTTCAGAGAAGATTTTTTAGTGTTTCTAAAAATCGGACATTTTGGCCGGTGGCCATCTTGGATATTGGCCGATCGGCTTCGTTTCAACAAACTTGAATCTCTATGCCCTAGGGATGCTTCCTGCCACATATAATTGAAATCGGCCCAGTGGTTCTTGAGAAGTCGTTTAAAGAAAAAGTTGGACGACAGACAACAGGCGACACGCAGATGACGGGCGGTCGCCATCGCATAAGTTCACTTGGCCATGCTGGCCAGGTGAGCTAAAAATGAGGGTACTGCCACCCCACCCCGTTGGCCCCTGTTCCTATGCCACCTCTCAACTTATCAAGACCCCGCGACAAATTTTCAAAAGTACATTGTACTTGATAAAAATCTGTTGACAGTTGTGAATCTCAGATCTAGTGAAATTTTGTTTGATATTTTTGACAAAAGTGCTGTCATAATACTACATTACAGCACAAGAAATAAATTTAAATGTTTCCAAAACAAAACATACAGTTGAATATTTTGAACATAATTGGATTGGAAGACATTGCTGCCTAGGGCAGCAATGTTTTCCAATCCAATTATGTTCAAAATATTTAACAGAACATTTCTTTCTAACTAACATGTTTCTGTTTTTGTTTTGGAAATATTTTAACTCATTTCTTGCGCTGCACTTTAGTGCCAACCAGGTGAACTTGACACTACTCTACCTGGTGAAGGAACCAATCAACGTTTAGATCTTGGATCGAATAACTTCCTCAATTCACCCCACCCCGATATGGTCATCATCATCATCATCATCACATTTATTCATCATTAACAACATGGCCATGGAAAAGATGAAGCGTAAGTAATAGAAAACATAAAGCGGCTTGAGAATGTACAAGAAAATATATAATCCCATACCTTCAGGAAATAAGAGCTAGGATTATTATAATGAGATTTTACAGATCTTCTGCAGGTTTTGGGGACAAAATCCTGACAGTGCACTAAATGTTGAGCAAGCCCCTTAACCATAATCCTCTTATAATTTTACTGTGAGTCCAGATGCATCTTAGATACTCTGACATTATGTATGGACACGAGTGTGCATGACAGGATAAAATGTGTTCAAACAATGTCATAGTAGACAAGTGGTCACCTGGATTGTTGACATGCACAGCTTTACGTTATAATTCAGATTTTTTTTTTTAATTATCACATAGACCAGCTTATGTGTATATTCCATTTATATAGTTATTTCTGAAAGTGATACTACTAATAATCTCATCTCAAATGTTGTACAGGACAGATCATAAATAAGTTAACATGTTTCCTTGAAAGAAAAAACAAAAACATGTTAGTTAGTACCAATTTTGAACAGGACACAAGAAAAGCTTTGCTGAAGATTTGGGAACATATTTGGATTGGAAGACATTGCTGCCTATGGCAGCCATGTAGCTCAACAATGTAGCTGTCTAAGGCATCCATGTAGCTCAGCAATGTAGCTGCCTAAGGCATCCATGTAGCTCAGCAATGTAGCTGCCTAAGGCATCCATGTAGCTCAGCAATGTAGCTGCCTAAGGCATCCATGTAGCTCAGCAATGTAGCTGCCTAAGACATCCATGTAGCTCAGCAATGTAGCTGCCTAAGGCAGCCATGTATCTCAGCAATGTAGCTGCCTAAAGCAATGTCTTCCAATCCAATTATGTTCAAAATATTCAAGAGGACAGGACATTTATTTTTGTTTTGGAAATGTGTTATTTCTGAACTATTCTGTAGTAGATTAATAGATTATCTCTTACCACTCAGATGTCAAAATTTTTAATTTTCTAATTAAATTAAAAGATTTTTTTAAAAAGATTTTAAAAGATTTTTTTTAAAAGATTAAAAAGTAGTGTTCATTTTTCAACAAACATCGTCCACCAAAATTGCGGGAAAATGTACACCAGTTTCTTTACTCTTGATACAGTAAAAGATAGAATAATGACAGCATGGTAAGGGGTAAATGGTACATGTATATATAGATTCCATATTATTCACTTTCTGAAGTCCTCTTTTTAAAATATGTGTATTACAATGGATGAATACTGTTTTAGCTATGCCCCACTCATCGCTATAGCTATACACCGCTATGGCTTTGTCTATGTTGGTATCGATCGAACCTCAAACTCTCTGAATGTTGATTTCCAGAAAACTATACAAGTAAGCTGTTGAATATTTTGAAACTAATTTGACTGGGTGCTGTTGCTGTCCAGTCAAATTAGTTTCAAAATATTCAACAGAATGTTTATTAAATAGTAAAGGCATACAATTAGTACAACTTGACGGGCTATTAGGCGTTTATGATGAATTTAGATATGTCAGTCATGACATATTTGATTGTGACATCAGCCTACCTGTGACATAACAGATTATGATGTCATATACTTGACTGACAGACTGGATTTCTCTATTAGTACCCTCGCCCCTAAAGGCAAGAAGGTATTGCAATAAAATTAAATCAGATCTTGTATAGAACTAAGATGAACAGAGATTGAAAGAAACATTGTCTCAGTTAACCCTTTAATGGCTTCGGCAGTGGTCTCGAGAAATGTCCATTTGCAGACCAAAAGAAGACTGGTTTTTTTAATTTATGACTGGAATGAATGTCTCGATAACCGAGCCAGTCATTCCAGTGGTAAATTTTCAAAATTTGTCTTCTGCTCTGCAAATGGATATTTTCTAGAAAATAAAAATTTTATGGAATAAGTTTGAGCATTAAAGGGTTAACACAGAGCACATGGCAAAGATATTGCAACAGACTGCAGAAATTCTGCTGTAACTAACACATCATAGAGATGTGAGAAATGAGAAGAGCTGTGCACAGGTATAGATTTCACACAAATATATGCCAAGCAAATCATAAAATGCTAATGAATGAAACACAACATTAAACAGCTTGCCAGGCCTGCTCTGTTAATGAGATCAAACATGTCAGACAGTAATGAGCTGGCACTTACTGAGCTAGCATTGCACTGGCTGATACGAGGTGGGTGTATATGGTTCAGATGATCCCCGCTCTTCTATTGCATCCACACAAAATAAGAAGTGATGCACTATTAGTGAGTTTATAAGCCGCTTTGTCAGAAGTTTCACAAATTTGACAAAGAGATACAGATCGATTGAAGTGGAATCGCAACTAAAATGTCATATTTTAAGAGCTTCATAAACTAAGCCGAAAATAACAGTGGTCATATTCACGAAGAGTGCCTAAGTTACGCAACCACCTAACTGCTTGCATCTATTTAGAAGACACAGCTACGTCGTATTCACGAAGAGGTGTGTTTTTGTGATTAAGTGCACTTCGTTAATACGGCCGCTGATTGATATCTCCACCATACTCAAATTAAAATATTTATAATTTGCAGACAGAGTAAGATGATCTTTTATCAGACAATATGTACGAAATCGCTTCTGAAAGTATAGTATCTAATTTTCAAAACAAAATCAGAAGGGGAAATTATCATAAAGCATGCTAACCCCCTCCTCCATGGAACACCCCTATTTCTATCCAGCACTCCACTAGTCCTGTCTCTACCACTGTAACAGCCGCAAAACACAATGACATAATTAGATTGAAATTACTAATCAAAGAATTTTAACAAGCGTCACGAGGACTTAACACTCAGCTGCCAAAAACTCGAACTCTTCAGCCAACATGCTTCATTATGGTACATGAGATTTATGCACCAAAACTACAAAGGTTGACATACTGTCTGCCTAGCATTGGTACAATGGATAATGGAATATGGAGCATAGTGTTTGACTCGTACATGAACGGGATCACTTAAAACAATACTCGAACAAGCCTAGATGACACACATATCAAAGGAGCTAGTAGCGCAATTATGTTATCCACAACATTTTGATTTACAATATATACTGTACTCATATTGCATTAATATGAATTGTTTAAATTTTCCATGAACCTCACATTATTAAATCCGGTATCTGAGAATCTGTAATAACCCAGTCTGAATTGCATTAATATGAATTGTTTAAATTGTCCACGAACCTCACATTATTAAATCCTGTATCTGAGAATCTGTAATAACCCAGTCTGAATTAAGAAAACATAAAATCAGGAGTAAATTTTGCAAGTTAGTAAGGAAAATGCAATTAAGGTTTCACTGCCTATTGCTCGTTATGTTAATCTAGTCCCCCATAAAATAGCATGGCTCCTACGGTATTATGGGAAATTTGACTGTGATGACATCATCGCAAAATTATGAATACACCTTGATGATAGAGCTCAAACTAAATACTTACTCATTCTTGTGGATTAATTTAATTTAAGGTTGCACGATTATTCAGTTTTCATAATTGTGATCATTTAAAAAAAAATCATGATTTTCGATTATATCGTACATGTCATTGTGCATTAGGGTGGGGGAACTTGAACAAAGTTTTATTCAACACAAACAACTATGTAACAGGGAATAGTTTAACTAGTTTGCCCGCTAATATTGATATCTGAAAAGACACCGCAAACTTTACTTCAAACGAGACTTGCTAACATAACGTTAATGGAACAAAAATTGTTATCACTGATCACTAAAAACGCCTCCAGTCTAATTGTCAGATAGTAATAGGCGTTCAGAAATGCTTTTATAAACAATTAGAGTACTAATTCCGAACACAATATTGATACAATCTGGCAAGACCCAGACAGCCAAATGTAAGCGACCAACATAAAATGATCCAGAGTGGAATCAAACGTGGCAGAAAATTCGCTTGAACGACCTTGAATTAAAATGTGGGAGATCGCTTCTTATGTTGGCAACAAAATAACTCATGCGATTTGAGGAGCATGACATGTTCTCGCAAGATTTTATATGCTAACGGGAGTTTGAGAGTGGGAAGTTAGATCGCATTGATCATAAACCTTCCTGTTATCAAACGGGTACCTATTTTACCACATTATTCGGATCTAAGTTAGGCTTGCGCGATTTTTCGATTTAATCGTGAAGTTCGATTTATTTTTTAAATCACGATTTTTATGATGTAATTGAGGAAAGATCGGAAAATCGTCCAAAATTTCATGTTTTTACAAAATCTGAAGTGTGTACTTTTCCGTCACATTATATCAGTACATGAGTACACTTATAATTGATTCACGCCTGTGTTCATTGTGTGTATATCCCGCCGTCCCTTGCATGTGTCGAATAATTACGAATCACAACACAAAGCGCTACAATAAACAAGCTAACAATAGCGAGGTAACACCTTTGTCATTGAGAAAACTAGCTAGTTACTCCGGCGAATCGCCATATAATTTTCTTTCTTTCGCTGCAGACCCTGAGTCTGTTGTGAAATGTCAAGTATATACAGTTTCAGTGTTAGACAATCAGTGAACATAATTCTGTTTAATTCTAGAGTTAGAAATTTCAGACGGTCGAATAATTTTTCCTTTTTGATTCGGTTGTCATGTCAAATTAAAGAAAATAAAGCAACAGCATTCCAGATTGTTTGGTTTTGAACTGTGCATTCTGTTGATTACTCTTAAATGTAAATCGTACATTCTGAATGTAACTATAAACCGCACTATAGGACGAGTTTACGCCATTACACGAGTATCTACTCAAAGCTACCGTCCTATGTATGTGAATTGCGCAGTATCTCCCGCGCAACTAATATTAGTGTCTTCGCGTTACTCCGGTAATTATCTAAACTCGTCCTACAAAGGGAGGCTATAAGCATCACGAAATTTATATTTTTTCTCGGCAACATTTTATCTCAAATTTTGATGAATTAAATAATGTTTATTAAACTATACGCAATATTTAGGCGGTCCCAATTAATAATTTCACGCCCGCGATGATGGATATAAGATATACATTAAGCATAGATGTAGGATGGTAAGAATTCGTAGCATGAACATCAATCATCACGTGTTCTAATTTCGTGCTATTTTTGTATCATTTATTTAAACTTTCTAGAAACGAGTCACGTTAACCAGGTTTATACTTTTGGGAATTTGGACCTATGATTTAATCGAAAATCGCGATTTTTCTCTCATAAAATTGATCGCGATGTTTCAAATCAAAAATCGTGCAAGCTTAATCTAAGTACAATACTTCAAATACTTGCTCTAAAAATTGTTGATACTCTTAATTTGATTTAATCTGAACGGATTACTCATATCACGACTCATTTTTTTCATGACAGCATCTTATATCAAATTTAGGATTACTCTTGATGTATTAAACACCCTTTATTAAAGGATACATAATATTTAAGCGCACCCCCCCCCCCCACCCCCTTTTAATAATTTCACTTCCACGATGATATTTTTAGGTGTATATTTAACAGTCGTATTGCGCCAAGATTTTCTACCAGGAAACTGATCAATTTTCGTGTTAGTGTCTATCAGTTTTAACCATTTCAAAGAATTTATTTCAACTTTTTCTTGAAATATACCTAAAATAAGCCCACCCCCTTTCTCTGAGATGTTTGTTTGGAAATTGAACACCTCTTGTCCTAATAGAATCCTAGGCCTTAGATGATGCTTTGGATTTTGAAAAACAACTATTTGTTATTAGATGCTTTATTGAATATTTTAAAATTAATTTGACTGAGTACTTTTGTCTCCTATGGCTGCAACAGTTTCTATTAAAATTAATCTTAACAACTTAGTTATATGTTTGGTTTGAAAACTAGAATTTGAGATACTGATAAGTCAGTGATGAGCAAGTTACCCCTTAGCCCTTAAACACCTAAGCCGGCCAAAACACCTTCTGCAATGAGTTTGAGAAATGTCCATTGGAAGGCCAATAAGACTATTTTTTTGGAGTGGCTATCTGGATAACTGAGCCAGTAATTCCAGTGGTAAATTTTCAAAAATTATCTGTCACTGAATTGACAAAATAAAGATCTGATAAATGCTATAAACTTTAATACATTATTGAATTAACTCAATTCTCCATGACCAGTGAACAATTAAGCCTTTTATCCTATGAGCTTTGTACCTCCTTTATTTAATCAAAGCCACTGATCTTGAACTTATTTCATTCTGCATTCACTGGAAACAGGTTATCATCTCTATGAAATCATGCCATCTTTAAAATCATACAAATTAGTTTAACTGATTTCAAATGTATAAGCTAGAACCAAGATAACCAAATTGTGCTAAATTTATTCATCAAGTGTTAGTGCTAGTGTTCAGTAAAGTAATAACTATCATCTGCATTTAATGAAATGGGTGAAGAAAGCAGTACATTACAAGATAATTGCCCTGTAATTATACCCTCCTACATAACAAAGGAATCATTGAACAAGCCCCTCTGTGAAATGCCTCAGCTTTTAAAACACATACACCTGGACTAGAGGTGTCATTCAAACTCTACATACATGTGCTCAGTACTCTCACTCAGTACTGTACTATATACATTGTATTCTAATGCTTCTTAATGCAAACATTTATATAGCGAGGTTTACACTTATATATAATAATTAGACATGGCATTAACCGTTAGCCTTATTCATCAGGAAACACTCGGCATTAAGCTATAATTAAGTCAAATGAACAAAAAATAAGATCTGCTGAATGTTGACTTTTTGGACAATAATTTGACTGAAAGATATAACTACCTATTGGCAACAACAATTTTTATTATAATTGTTTTAAATATTAACGGAGAAGCCAGCCAAAATTGCCTTCTGCACTGGTCTTAAGGAAGGGTCATATGTATGCCTAGAGACCTTTTTTTTTTAATTTACCAGTGGAATGACTGATTCCATAACTGAGCCAGTCATTGCATTGTTAAATTTTTAAAAATTAGTCTTCTCTTATCCTGCAAATGGACATTTGCTAATGATAAATCTAGTTTTTCTTGGCCAATCTTGGGCATTAAAGGGTTAAAATATAACAATGTTGATCTCAAGTAACTATTGGTATGGAATTGGAATTGGACTTGGAATTGATAAAAATGGAATTGGAATTAGAATTGGAATTGAACATGTCTGGGTGGAATTGGAATTGATAAAATGAATTGATGCAGAAACGGAATTGGAATTGATAAAATGAATTGAGGTGGAATTGGAATTGATAAAATGGAATTGACCCCATCCCTGCTCAGGTATTGTCATTAACGAAAATCAATTGTTGTTTCTAATCTGATAACAGCTAATACACATGATGCAAATCAATTCAGCCAAGCATGACAATTATTGTACAAGAAAAACATTAACTCTTTAACACTTAAACTGGACCAAAACTGCTATTTTTGGAAATTTGCTACTGGAAAGACTTGATCGATAACCAAGTCAGTCACGAGCCAGTCATTCAAGTGGTAAATTTTCAAAAATATTCTCTTGGTCTACAACTGGAAATATTTCTATCAGAAAACTGAAATTTTCTTGAACAAACATGAGGGTTAAAGGATTAACTCAATTAATCTTGTGACATATGACTAAAACATATGCAAATAGAGAACACCCTATTTTAAATATTATACATACTGTCTGAAAATGATTTAAAAAGTTAATATTTTCAATTAACCCTTACCTCACTGATGTCAATAGGTTAACTGTTATAGCGTCAGTAGAATGATAGTCTGGCATCTGATATACATTTTGGAAAAAGTATTGCTGAAAACTGTTGTCATGGTATACATGTATGTAGATAGCAACAACCTACACTAGCTAACATGATTTCCAGCATTAACACCAGCTGTCATATGAAAAGGACTAGGACTGGAAATTAGGAATCTGAAATATCACCTCAAATTTGTTTTAAAAAACTTCAATTTTAAGATCCTATGGCAGCAACATCCACCGGTCAAATTAGTTATATATATTCAATAAAATGGTTATTACACGTAAAGCTTGATACACATGACACAACAAGTTGCATACAACATGTTAGTTCCAACAGTACACCTGAGCCAACAAGTTGTACACAACATTTGTGCAAAATCCAAGATCGGCGCAGAGATCATGTGGCATCTCCTCATTCATCGCGATTGAAGTACGCCTGTATTTTCACATTAAATAAACACTTGCACTCCTCATAAAGCTCAACTAAATTGTCGAGTTCTTCGATCATCCATGTACCTTTGCAGTGGACAGCCATTGTTGTTGCCATATGACGTGTAAATGATGTACATGGTGACGAAAATGATGTGATGTGTAAATGATGTACATGGTAACGTAAATGACGCATAGTGGCATAAATGATGTGTGTTAAATTGGGACAATTCATGAATCCATTTCCTCACTCAATTATATAACGTCATAATCAACCACGTGACGTCTAAGATGATGTCATAATCATGACATCATGAATGACTCGATATAGTCCGTCTTTAATGCTTAATAGTCTGACACGCTGTACAAATTGTATGTCTTTATTATTTAATAAACAAAATATTTAACAGCTAACATGTATAAGTTTCTGAAAAATAATTGTCAGGGCGCTCGGGGATTGATCGATCCCAACACGATCAAGTGTGGGTGGAGCTTAGCTAGAGATGGGCGGGGTATCGCTAAACTGGAAAAGGTCCATTGATTGGTCGCATAAGATGTTGGATGAAACAGTTGTACGAAACCAATACACACAGGCCAACTTGTTGTCCATGTATTCAACTTGTTGACAGAAAAAGTTGGATGAAAACTTGAATGAAAATAGGACACTGCTCTATTTTTTTAGCCAACTTTTTGTTGCATACAACATGTTGCTGTAGGTGTGTACAACTTTTGCAATACAACTTATTGCATCGTATGTACACACTTACAACTTGTTGTATCAAGTGTATCAAGCTTTAGTAGTAAAGACATACAATTTGTACAACTTGACAGACTATTAAGCGTTCACGGCCGACTTGGATATGCCAGTCATTATAGTTAGATTGTGACATTAGCCCACCAATGACATAATTTATAATGACATCATATACTAACAGACTGGATTCCTCTATCATGATTTGTTGACTCAGAGTATACGCCTTATAAATGATATTTTGTGGCTATGTTTGAAGCTGATTTCTTTGAAGTGTCCCTGTAATTTCTTGTGGTTTGGATCCTCCATGCGGAGTCTTTTGAGTGACAAGGATTGTAGAACTTGTGGCGTTTTAAATTCTCAAACTGTTTAGACATATTTAAGCTTGTTTTTAGTTCTTACCACCATGAATGTTCGTATTTAAAATAATTCCTCACACAAAGAAACTGCAGTGCGCACAAATGTTTATATAAAAATAGGAAATAATAACAAATATGGGTGACAGCGCCGGAATATCTGTATAGAAAACGGTATGCAGTGACCACCATTACATCACCAAAAACAATAGAATTTTCCAAAATTTATTAATATCCACCAGCAAATGTCGCTTTAAGCGGTTGGCTTTGAATGCTACTGTAAATTATTGAGAGCACTATTATGATCCTCCAGCAACAACATACGTGTACTGAAAATCATCTTTCCACATGCGTCTTCATTTGAATGATTGCTGGAACGGAAAGCGTCAGAATTCACAATCTACATGTAGGTATTGATAAAATATGGTCATATAACTAACTAACTTTGGATGGTCAATGATGCGTCATGAAAATCCCCATATTCACCGCTTTTGACCGTTGAATCCACCTGAGGGCATAGTGACATGTAAATGTGTTCTTGCACTCTGTAATCATATGAGCAACGCACCTATCAAATTTGTTTGAATTCCGTCCTACGAGGAGTTGTGCACACAAACACGCGCAAGTGTGCGTGCTCACACTCACATGTGTTCACACACACACCTGTACACAAGCATACATTTACGCACGCACACACATACACAGATACATAGGCGGGACGGTATAATAACCTGTTTTCTTGAAAAAATGTAGAGATAACCTGTGAAAAATTGCATTGCTTTGATCCATATATATTACTGATATTCTGAAGGCAAGTCCTGACAATAACACCTCTCAGCAGCAAGCGTTAACTTGGACTTATTCTTGCCACTAATCTGCTACTGAATGTCAGACATGCCATGAAATATTCATACTGAAGATAGGTCCCCAGAGATCTCGTGACAAAATAATTTACAGCTGTGTCTTAGCAGATGTTATCACAATAATATCAGTAGTCAAATATAGCACATTCGGAATGCATTTCTTTACTTGCATCATGCAACTAGTACATGTATATATCTGTCTGTCTGTTGGTCTGTCTGTCTGTCTCTGTTGATCTGTCTGCTAAATTTTTTACATTTCTGACAAAGCAGCCTACATACAGGTTACAACAACATGTGGTTGCAAGCCTGGAAATAAGGTGCCTGTCAAGGACATTGTCAGGCACCAAACTATCAAATGTCTGACACAGTCCTGCCGGTTCCTGACACTTTGTCAGGTACAGATTTAAACAGTCCCAGTAGTTTCAGTGTGCAACAAAAGAGTGTGCATATAGGTGTTGATAAAGCCATAAAATATTTATCTACCTAAGGTGTATCATGATCATTATGACACATGTTTAGTTGGACACTGTTGAAAAAGTTATTTCCAGGCCTGTGGTTGCACTTATTGTTTAGAAAAGTTGAATTATGAGATATATTGTTAACCGAGAACAATGACCTCTAAGCGATGACAAACAAGAAATTGATTCATGACCTAAAGGCAGTGAGGATGACTATCATTAACTGTCTGCCTGCTGAATTTCTGCAGACTACATTTTCCATGGGATTTACCTCTGGATATGCTAAATATTTTGAAAACATTTTGACTGAAAAGTGTTGGTGGCACAGCCACCATCAACTCTCAGTCAAATTATTTTCAAAATATTAAGCAGGTCCAGAGTTATTGGCCATTGAAATTATTGTCCGGTGACTTGCAGTGGTATGTTAATAATTTTTCATTATATCATGGCAATGCTGACCAGGATAACAGCAAATTGTGAATATGAAGTGGTTACTAAAGGATCAATATAGGGTGCATTTTTTTTGCGAAAGACAGTTCATAATTCGTGCGTGTTGGCGTTCCAGAAGTGGAAGATTTACTGATGTGGTTCCTCGAACTTTGAAAGGTTTGATCTTGGTTCATTGTTACCAATTGTTACCGATTCAAAAATTTCAAGATGGCGGTACCTAGTCTTACAACTTACCTGAATGATGAAATCTCATCAATATTTGAGTTGATGCGGTCGTCCTCGATTTATTTAGACTAAATTAACACTTTAACACTCATATCAGCCAAAAATGGTTTCTGCAGTGGCCTTGAGACATGTCCATTTGCAGACCAAGAGAAAATAATTTCTGAAAATTTACCACTGGAATGACTGGCTCGGTAACTGAGCCAGTCATTCCAGTGGTAAATTTTCAAAAATAATCTTTTCTTGGTCAGCAAATTGACAATTTCTTTTCAGAAAATTGAAATTTTCTTAAACAAATTTAAGGCTTAAAGGGTTAAAGTATAAATAGATATACAATTATATTAATTACTAAAGTTAACTCAATTTAGAATGCTTGTGTGGTCAGAACATTGTCAGGAAATTACGATCATCTAAACTCGCCAATTCGCATAAATCCCATTTTGACGTTTCACGTTCGAACCAAGCCAAGTTAGCAAATTCACGATGCAAGTCAGTCGCGAAAAGGCACCCATTAGCAGAGGGAGAGGGAAGACAGAGAAATAGAGTACATGTAGGAGAACAGGATAGCTAGAGAGAAGACTCTGTATATCTGATCATTAAATAACCCTTTAATCCCCAAATTTCTTCAAGAAAATTTCAATGTTTTCATAACAAATCTCCATTCGCAGACCAAGAAGCCAACCTTTGAAAATCTTCCACTGGAATGACTGGCTCGGTTTCCGAGTCAGTCCTTCCAATGAAAAATCTTCCAAAATAGTCTTACCAAGGTCTACAAATGGACATCAAATCGAGACCAATGCAAAAGACATTTTGGCCTACTTCAGCATCAAATGGTTAGAAGTTCAAAGGAAAGCTGGTTGCCATGAATACAGGTAGACAAGCCATTATATAACACATACCTCTTCAAAGAACTTGAGCTGTGGCACGGGTTCATCACATGTCAATATACAGAAGTCTTTAAAGAGCAAGTATCCTGCAACACAATAATCATTTCAGAATTATCTAATGTTCCCTATGAACACATATTTATTTAAGTAAAATAAAGGTTCTATATTTCAGAATCCAAATGATAAATCTTTACAAAAACCAAACTTGTTCTTCTTCATCCACAGTACAAATATTAATCCTTTAATGACTGGTCAAAAATAGTAAAGAAAATATAAATTTTTGTTTAATGAATGTCCATTTGAAGACAACTATTGAAAATTCAGGACTGGAATAAATGAGTCGTTTATGATATCGAGTCAGTTATTCAAATTTTCAAAAACAATCTTCTTTTGGCCTGTAAATGGACATTCTTTACGGCTGGATTTGGCGAGCTGGACCAACAAAGTGATTATTATGACTGAATCTGACCAATGGCTGTGGATGTAAGACAATGCTTGTCAACTTTTCAACCAAACTGAAACTAGTAAACTCATAAACTTAGCTTCTATTGTCAATCAGCAATAGTTTCAGCATTCAACTGACATTGATTGATGATTACAACTAACGTCAGAATCAGCTGTCACAATCAATTTTAAGATGTGTCTTGTCCGAGTCGTTGATGTTCACTCACATTGCCTTTGACATTAAGTATGGGATAAACCTACTTTTGATATGTGACAAATCTTAAGTATATATATATATATATATATATATTGTTTTAGCCATTAACACTCATATCAACCAAAAATGGCCTCTTCAGTGGTCTTGGGAAATGTCCATTTGCAGACCAAGAGAAGACTATTTTTGAAGATTTACCACTGGAATGACTGGCTCGATAACAGAGCCAGTCATTTCAATGGTAAATGTTCAGAAATAGTCTTCTCTTGGTCTGCAAATGGTCATTTTCCGAGAAAATTTACATTTTCTTGAACAAATTTGAGGGTTAAAGGGTTAAGCAGCATCCTTACACAAAGCTTGGTTACTGTGAGAACTACTTTTCATACAGTGCACACATTCTCCATAAGATGTATCCTCATGATACCATGTTTGGTAAATATATGTGAAAGAAAGTCTTGAAAGTTGAATCTATGGTCCAGACAAACTTGTAAGAGACAAATGGATGGATGAACGAAAAAAGCTGCAATTATACACTTCCCTGAATTTGGGTGCACGGGCTGTGTCGAGGGGGTGGTATAAAAACGATCTTTGATGTCAGTTACATTTCCCTTGATGGTCAATGAACGGGGAAACTTGATAAGTAGGTTTTGGTAAGCAGTGAAATTGCAACCCATACAATGATGTTCAATGTACACTGTGACACTGACCATCAAGAATTAGCAAGTGCCAAGAACAATGCAGCCAAACACCTGAAGGCCAAGATACCTGTACCCGCTAGCTTTTACATGTAGGTCCACTGGAGTTTAAGCATTTAGCACTCTTACCATCCAAACAAGAATTCCGCGGAATTAAATGTCTCGCCTGTCTCCTGTTTGTCAGAGTTACCTTTACCTTTAACCTTCTGCCCTCAATGTTATTATGCTGCTTCCTAACATTATAGGTATTCAGGTATCCAAGTTTAGTTGCAATAGGCTTAACCAGTCCTGAAATATAAGCTGAAAGGTTTTGCTAAACATAAAAACTTAATGTTGAAAAAGCAGAGTTATGTATCAAGCTTTGCAGTACAGCTGGCATTGTTGCACGCTGCGTCATGGGGAACATAGCTTTCATGTCCTTCTGGAAGCTATGGAATCGTAGATCAAAGATGCCCTTGATAAAAATGCTATGTTTATACAATGCAACCTGTCTATCCTTGATGCAGTATAAATGTAACAGCTGGGCAACTCCAAAGGCGGCACTAGACAAACTCGATGCCTGCCACCGCCAACACCTACGCACCATCACTTGACAATGGCCAAACAGTACAATTTCCAACGATGCACTATACAAGATGTGTGATACGTCGCCGCTGTCTGTAAAAGTCGCCCAGCAAAGATGGTCCATGTTTGGTCATGTGCTAAGTATGCCAGAAGAGACACCAGCACAGTCTTGGAATTCACCCTACTCGGAGCCAGCAAACACAAAGCCAGGAGAGGACATCATTGCATAAATGTGCTAAGCGTGCTACGAGGTGACATCAAGAAAGCAGGACTCTGTACACTCAAGTCAAGAATGGACCTGAGGAAGCTAAGGATTTCGGCTGAAGCCAAGACACAGCGGCCAAAAGCGAAGAAGGACTGATTGCAGCTGTATGTTTCTACTACTATAGTTGCAGAATACAGTAATCATGCATACATTGATGAAAAACAATTTAGATTTACGTGCCTTTTGCAAACAGAACTGTGCACAAATAAGAGTGGTTATTTCTCTGGAAAAATATGTGTATATTTTGAACCATAAAATGCGTGCGTGCGTGTGTGTGGGGTGTTTGTGTGGGTGTTTGTGTGGCACTGTGGTCTGTGGGTGTGTCAGTGTATCGGTGTGTGGGTAAGTTGGTGGGTGGGTGCAAGCACTGCAGGGCTGTCTGATTGTTTGTTTGACAGACTGCCTGCTAATTTTTACCAATTTAAGTCTAAGAAAAAATGGGTATTTTTAAACAAATTATTTTTATATTAGTCCTGTTGAATATTTTGAACACAATTTGCTAGGAAGCCATTGCTGCCAAGCCATTACTGCCTATAGCAGCAATAGCTTTTTTCAAGCCAATTGGGTTCAAGATATTTAACAGTATCATTTGGAAATTTGTTATTTCTGAACTATAGTGATAGCGTAACCTGATGTAAGCCATTTCAGCCATGGGCATAACCTGATGCAAGCCATTTCAGCCATGCCAATAGATGACACAAATCTAAATTTATTAACTTATATTAGTAGCAAAAGCATCGGTATTAATGCAATAGGGAAATAGAAATTTGCAATTGCATCCTTAGGTGACCGGAAAATTTTCTGGAAAAATACTTTGGTAAATTTTCTGAAAAATTTTCTTTTTGGAAACTTTTCCACGGAAAACTTTCCGACACAACGCAGCACAATATATAGTACATATAAGATACATAAATGTTACGACACGCTTCGTCGCATATTTGTACGAGTATTTTACTCTATTATTGATATCAGTTTCATTATGTGCCCTAGCTCAAAGCACAAGGGCCAATACAATAGAAACTAATATAGAATACCAGGTGAAAAAATGTGTTATATTCTTTGTTCAAGAAAATTTAAATTTTCTCATAGAAAATTTCCATTTGCAGACCAAGAGAAGAGTATTCTTGAAAATCGACAAATGGAAAGACTAAATTTTCAAAAATACTCTTCTCTTGGTCTGCACATGGACATTTCCCAAGATGACTGAAGATGCTGTTTTTGGCTGATATGAGTGTTAAAGCATCATGGTAAAGCAAAGCAGTAGTACATGTATCTACCATAACGAAGTCAGTAGAAACGGCCTTGATCGTTTTTAAGTAGGTACTACATAGGGTTCGTGTTGCTCATCATGTCATGGTAGTGGTGCAAGTTTGTGAACATGTACAATAGTTAACCCTTTAATGGCCATTTAGCCGGCCACAAAATGGCTTCCATAGTCATCTTGAAAAATGTCCATTTGCAGGTGAAGAGAAGAATCATTTAGGAAACTTAGCATTCAAATGAATGGCTCGATAACAAGCCTGTAATGGCTCGATAACGAGACAGCCATTCCCGTCGTAAGTTTTCTAAAATATCCTTCTCTTGGCCTACAAATGGACATTTCTTTTTGAGAATATCCTTATTTTTTTGCCATTAAAGGGTTAAACATCATTTTCCAGATTTTTTAGCAGAATCAAACTGTTCATCTATCCCGTAATATCACTCCATAATATCATTGAAGTCAAATAATAAATTTTATATGAGTGTCTGCGCCATTTTAATGTTATTATATGGAAATCCAGGTGTGCGGACATCAGAGACAGCCAAGCCATGGCATTATAGTGGTAACACATTTTGATAGATGAGGAACAAATTCCCATAGGCCAGAGATAGAAAATATAAGAATGGTCAAAATTCCAAATTTGGGGCGAGCTGTGAATATCCCTTTTTTAAATCCTATCACTGAAATGAGTGGCTCACTGTCCATTTGCAGAGCGAAAGAGAAGACTATTTTGGAAAATTTAACATTGGAATGACTGGCTCAAAAACCGAGCCAGTCATTTCAGTAGCAGATTTAAAAAAAAAACCCATCTTTTCTAGAAAAGATTTGAGGGTGGGTTAATGCAAACATTCATCAAATTACTGGGTACTTAATAAATGTTTGTACAGGTGCCCATAATACTGCAGCTTCAAGACAGTTCCCAAGCCTAACACTGGCTCATAATAATAATAATAATAATAATAATAATAATAATAATAATAATAATAATAATATTGGATGCAAATCAATAGTCTCTCACGCCGCTATCATTAGAAAGTGTTCATTATTAATCTACATACATGTAGCTACTACATTTCATACGATAATGATCAGTAGCCTAGATGCTATCTTTCAAAAGTTCCTATACCCTTCATTATTACAGTATCCCATCAAATCACTCAAGAAACCACCTGTGTTTTGGAACCAAAAGATGGTGGTTCTTTAAAACAGATGGTTGAAAGATCACCTGTTCTTAACCCTTACAACTCTGATGTCAATATTCTATCCTTTACTATATCAATAGCAAAGAAACTGCTGTATATCTTTCAACAATTTAGGTGGACGATGTTGCTGTCTACAACAGCACCATCTTCCACCAAATTTGTTGAAAAATGAACACCAATTTGAAAATTAAAAACTTTAACATCAGAGTGGTAAAGGTTAACCCTTAACGCTCTGATGTCAATATTCTATCTTTTATTGGGTCAATACCAAAGAAACTGGTATACATTTTTAAACAATTTTGGTGGAAGATGTTGCTCTCTACGACAGCACCATCTTCCACCAAATTTGTTGAAAAGAGTTAAAGAACCACATCATCTTTTTGCTCAATAGGTCATATGCTGTAGCATATCACTAACATGAGGTCACCTGTACATATAGTGACTTATGGCTTATGCTCCAAATAGGTGGTTGCTTATGACAATTTTTACCTGCGCTGCCACTGTGAATATTCCAAGCTGTACATGGCCAGGTAGCTATACACATTGTAGCTGCATTATTTATTATTAATTACTTGCCACAATAATTGTCACTAGAAGTTGCGCATAGGACTTTCAAATGTGAATGGTATTTATAGATAGAATGCGATCATTTGTATGTCTTGTCTGAGGTAAGAAATAGGAGATATATTATAGATGTACTCTATTGATTGATTTGAATTATAAGAGAATTGAGGTTTACTTTGTGTCGCTCACACGCAATGCGAGTGTTTGATTAAAGACTGCTATGTGCGAAAGCTTCAGACATCAATGAATTGCAGTCGACACCTGGATTATGAGCAAGGAATGTCCATAAACCATGATTTATGGAGTCCTCTGGATGTATGAGAAATCGTTGATATAGTTGATCAGAGGATATCCTTAAATAACAGTTTGGTTGTGGTCTACCAAACGACCGTAAAATAAAAACCGACTCAAAATTGTGTACAGTTTCCAATGAAGAATTATTTTTATTTAGTAACATAAGCACCATTTGGAAATAGAACTGACTCCTTTCATCAAAATGGGCTCAAATAACCTTTAGAAGCCTTAATTTGCTTTATAGTTTCTGTTTCAAGTCCAAACAAAAAACTACAAGCTTTGTTCTTTAAATTCAATTATAATTCAGCAGGCAAGAGGTCAAAAGGTCTTGACATTCAGCTACCTAATACTGAGACTGCATGCATAGGTTGTTTTAACGGGAGTACCCAGCGGTCTCCGTGAAATAGCTGATAATGCAAGATATATATGCTCCATTCACAAATTAAAAACGTGGCAACATTGTTCAATTTAAATAATTAACCTAAACACTAAAAAAAGTGATGAAACAGCTATTTCTGCTTGTAAAATAATTATGGTGACATCATGTACAAGGCGGTTTACTTTCGCATAGCGAGCGACTTTAGGAAGTAGGCTAACGTATTATTGTGCTTTTCCATGAATGCGGTCTTAGCCATGCAGCTAAAGCCTACCACCATAGAATGCATCTGGCCAAGTTTGATTGAAATACGTCAAGCAGATATGGAGGAGTAGCATTTTGACCATTTCCGGTAGATCTTTCATAAAATCTAAGATTTTCACCCAAAAAATTGATCAATCAAAATTCTGAAAAAATTGTCTGGAGGGTACCAGCTTAGGATCATTCCAACCGAATTTGGCGAAACCGTTAAGGAGACGACACGATTTGACGGACGGACGGACGGACTGACTGACTGACTGACTGACTGACTGACTGACTGACTGACTGACTGACTGACTGACTGACTGACTGACTGACTGACTGACTGACTGACTGACTGACTGACTGACAGACAGACAGACAGACAGACAGACAGACGGCCGCCATGGCATAAGCTCACTTGGCCTTTAAGGCCAGGTGAGCTAAAAACAATACAGCAATAATATGAAGCTTACTTTATTGTGTAGAACTCGACATCTAATGGCAGACAAAAGGAGATGGATTTTGGATGAATGTTATATTTAGGTTACGGTAGGGATATCCCACAAAGAAAAATTGAGCAGTGTTAGACTTTATTTGACGCGTGGGTCTGGCCGTGCGGCAAACCCCTTACATGGAAACGGTTACATTGTAAACAAATTTTTCGTTAACCAGCTAGCCGCGCGGCTAAAACCGCACTCATAGAAAAGCGCCCTAATATCGCCTATTGTTGTCCACGTGTCAGAATTGGCGCTTTTAAAATTTTGTAAAAATTTTCAGCCAATATATCGATGGATTCCATTACGCCATCTGTCTGTCTGTTTATCAGCATCCAATCTCAGTTGAGCTAATATCTCAGCGTGGCTTCACCCTATTGGGACTAAACTTGGACACATGCTTCCTTCTATCAAAGGGACGGAGCCCAATGATATCGAGGTCATGAGGTCAAAGTGACCGTAATATAAAACTCTATTAATATAAAACTATTATTTTTGTTTAAATATCTGGTTTAGCTCAACATATTGTCTTATATCTGAGGATTGGTTCAGCCTACTTGAATTTAACTTGGTCACATGTTTACTTAAATATGAAGTACAATAATATTACAGTTAGAGGTCAAGGTCATTGTAACATTTATATAAAATGCAGACTTGTTTGGTTCTGGTTAGCACGTCTGGCCTTTATTTCAGAATTGGCCAAATTATTGGAACTAAGCATGGTCATATATTAGTTATCTCAACCAGGAGGAGCAGCAGACGTTCAGATTTCTTAGGTCACGGTCATTGTGATATTGATACAAAGTTAGATTTGCATTTGGAAGTGCAAAATGCCAAGATTATCGCCAATATCCCGTCAGTGTAACTGATGTCTTTTTTCCCCCACTCAGTGCACGGCTAAGAGAGTGGGTTTGTAGGTGTTTCTGGGTGGGTGAGTGAATGGTGCCACTGACTGTGCGAGTTGGATGGGTAAATGAACAGTAGGCCGCTAGTGTGAGGCTAGGAGAAATTGACAAGGGATAATAATAAGTGGTGGTGGTGTTTTAGGTTTAACTTGCTAATAATCAGCCAAGCTATTCACGCGTGCATTACATAATCTTTACGTGATAATAGAGTTTGGCAAACAGTTTGATACATCTAGTAAAGAATAATAAGTATCTTGCAGTCTGTGCCTATACTATAAACATAAAACAAATTGGTTTGAAGTCACCCAATGCGATTCGGTGGAGACTACATAAAGGATGGTATTTTTATAACATTTTGACTCCGTTTCCCTCCCCCCCCCCTCTTCCCCCACCCCCCCCCCCCCCCACCCCCACTGGCCCCAGTCAGGTGGAGCAAAATACAAATGTTGACGGGTAATCCGCAATTCTATAATCTGCAATTTTTATTGCTAACTCGCATAACAAATTTGATTGCACTTTGACAACACTTTCAGATGAGACAGACAGGTGTACAGACACATGGCTGGAGGTGATTACACCATAACAACTTGCAATTAGCATAAATCAGTCAGTCTGTCTGTCAAATTTATGACATTTCTGAAAAAGCTGCCAAGTCATATTACTACAGCAGATTACACTTGTTTCAAAAGATGTGCAGGGGAGATGGACACAATTCCATTCCATCACATGTGCTAAACATGCTAATTGGACAAATGGTATTCCTTTTGCACAATATTTCTGCAAGCTATTGCTATTTATGACAGCAACAGATTTCAGCAACATTGCTGAAGACAAGTATTCCACACTATACTTGCGAGTTGTGACCTGGTCACCTGTGTCAGAAGTGTAAAAAAAAATTTGACAGACTGATAGACAGACTAACTGAGACTGAGTAAAGTATCAAGTAGAAACTGTATGTGTACAGCAGCCCTGCTTCTAAGGATTATCATATCATGATGATACATGTTGATGTGAAACAGATGATTGCTTTAACCCTTTCACTGACAAATCCCTGAAAAATTATATTATTTACTATATAAAACTTATTCTGCTGAACATTTTAAAATTAATTTGACTGGAAGCTGTTGTTGCAACGGCTTCCATTAAAATTAATTTCAAAATATTCATCAGTTTTCCTGGCAGGTAAGGTTGCCTTGAGAGTGAGATATGGGTAATTCATCTGTGAAAGGGTTAAGCGAATGTCAATTACTTCCACACCCATCATCAAAAGAACTCAAGCGCATATATGCTATTCACCTGATTCAGATGTTGCAAGAACCAGGCCTGTGCTGTTACGCAGAAAGGTTGAACATGTCCTTCACAAGACTGAACTTAACCCTTTAACTCTCAAATTTATTCATAAAAATTTCAATTTCCTAATAGAAAATGTTTTTCAGACCAGGAGACTATTTTTTGAAAATTTACCACTGAATGACTGGCTCGGCTATCGAGCCAGTCATTCCAGTGATAAATTTTTTAAAATAGTCTTCTCTTGGTTTGCAAATGGACATTTTGCAAGACCACTGCAGAAGCCATCTTTGGCTGATATGAGTGTTAAAGGGATAAATCGTTCGTTACTGGTCACAAATTGGTCACGGAAATTAAAAATTGTGCTTATTAAATGTCCATTTACAGACCAAGGAGAATATTTTTAACATTTGCCACAGGAAAATCAAGCCAGGTATTCACCATGGTTAATTTTCAAAAATTGTTGTTTGTTGGCCTGCAATTCATGGACATTCCTCATGACCAGTCTGCAGAAGCCAGATTTGGTCAGCTGGATCATTAAACCAACCAATGAAGTGGTCTTAAGGAACGTCCATTTTCACGCTTTTTTTTTAAATTTACCACTGGAATGACTCGGTTATCGAGCCAGTTATTTCAGTGGTAAATTTTCAAAAATAGTCTTCTCTTAGTCTGAAAATTTACATTTCTCAAGACCACTGCAGAACACGTTTTTGACCATCTTGTGTTGTAAAGAGTTAAGCTTCTGACATCAGTGATATAAAGGTTAACTAACCGTCTAACACTCAAAATTTCTCTGTCTCAATTGCAAAACAGCTACACAGGATTCAAGCTGTTGAATATTTTGAATATTTTGAAAGTACCTTTGAAAATATTGTCTGGTGGCTTGCAGTAGTCAGGAAGTTAACACTCAAGCTGGCAAAATTTTCAATTAAAATGGTCTATTCATGATGCTCTGCAAATGGATATTTCTGAAAAATTACCAATGGAATGACTGGCCCTATAACCAAACCAGTCATTCAGCGGTAAATTTTCAAAAATAATATACTGTTGGTCCGCAGGTCTTTATTTTCTTATGGAAACTGTCCATTTGCAGATCAAGAGAAAACTATTTTTGAAAATTTGCCACTGGAATGACTGGCTCGGTTATCGAGCCAGGCATTCCAATGGTAAAATTTCAAAAATAGCCTTCTCTTGGTCTGCAAATGGCCATTTCTCAAGACCACTGCAGAAGCCGTTTTTGGCTGATATGAAGGTTAATGAGCCTGACTAAAATACTGTATTCATATTATCCCCACACAGACACCCAAGATGTGGCTACTCAGCATAGTTAATATTCTCAGTAAGAGTGAGGTAACTTTTCATCCTTCATTAATAACATACACTTTAATGTTTGGATACTAATGCTCTGCTTATGTCATGGTATATATTTATAGCAAGCCATAAAATCTGGCAATAGTAAATATTTACCATTATTATGTCTACTTTTTACTTAAGTGTAATATAGGTAATAAATCACTCACCATTTAACACTCAAATTTGTTCATAAAAATTTCGATTTTCTCAGAGAATGCGTCTATTTGCAGACTAAGAGAAGATCATTTATGAAAGTCTACCACTGGAATGACTGGCTCATTTTCCGAGCCAGTCATTCCAGTGGTAAATTTTCAAAAATAATCTTCTCTTGGCCTACAAATGGACATTTCTCAAAACCACTACTGAAGCCATTATTGATCGGCTTAAGTGTACCAGGGTTAACCGCATCCAGCCTGAATTTTCAGCTTTAAACTAGTTGTAATATATGCAATATTATATCTATATATTGAGATCTACAGCGCTAAGTACTGACATTCAGTCAAATTGATTTCAAAATAGTCAGCACCGCTTTAACTGAACAAGAGGCCCATGGGCCTGTATTGCTCACCTGGAACATGAAGGCACATAGGTATTTCAACTAAAGGTCCTCGCCTTTATGCAGATCACTAAATTTTGGTCAGAAGTACAATAAGGACAAGGATATGTCCTACCAAATTTGGTTAAAATCAGTCCAGCATTTCTCAAGGCAATATTTGCAATTTCCTATTGCTTTACTATTGGAGTTTTTTACGGTAAGCGATCCAAGATAGTCACAATCCGTTATTTCCAACAGTTTCGAAAGTGACAAGCTTGAAATCAGCATATCCAAAAATATACCCGGTATATGAAACTAAATTTGGCTTCAAAATCCATCAACTAAAAAATCCAATATTGCTGTCAAACATGCTACACAGTGGCCATCCTTTGAACAAGACTTACTGGCCCTTAATGCCTAATCATATTTCCCAAATATTATGCCAATCCATGAAGCGGTTCTGGAGAAGTCGTTTTCGCAAAAAAAATAGGTCATCCCAGATAGCCGCTGAAGAATTTGGCCAATCAAGTTCCTTTGGACAAACTTGAATATCTTGAAATACTTCGAAAAAGTGTGGAAAACTAATATTTTTTGTATTTCATAAGTTGAAACGGGGCATAACTCCATGAAAAATTGACGAAAATGTCTGAACTTGAACTTGCTCTGTAACTCCTTATACTAAAGCGATGTACCGATTTTCTCTTAAATATCTGGAAGGAGTTCGAAAAAAGTACGGAAAGCTGATATTTTTCATATTTCATAAGTCAAAAGGGGGTCATAACTTCATCAAAAATTGAAACTCAAACTTGGTCTGTAACTTTTCATAACAAAGCAATGTACCAGTTCTCAATTGAATGCATTGAAGGACTGCGAAAAAGTGTGGGAAAACCAGTGAAAAGTACAAACCTATAGTACCCCGGGTTTTACCGGTAAGGTACTGATAACCGACAAAGTTCAGACTAAGAACAGTAAAATATTTCCATTTGTCGGCCTAGTGAAGACTATTTTTTTAAAGATCTAATTAACACTGAAATCACTTCATCTGTTATTGAGCCAAGCATTAGACTGGTAAATTTTCAAAAATCATCTCTCGGCCTGTAAATATAAAGGGTTAATGTTATAGTGCAGCCATGACAACCTGGGAAAATATATTGCAATAAAATAACAGTTATAGAGGTTCTTGGACCACCATATGTTTCTGCGTAATATCATAATTATCCCACACTGGTCTGTTATTAGTATTGGGTAATTATTTTGTTAAAACATTACAAACTGTGGCTAATATGAGAAAGAGAGTGCTTGTGAGTACAGTATAACTTGTCTATAAAGGACAGCGTGGGAACCACCTGAAACTGCCCATTATAAACAGGTGACTCTTAGAGCATGTTTGAATGTAGTTATCTGGCCTGTGTGTGCTGAGAGTCATGACCTCGCTGCAGCAGCAGGAGGAATGAGGGAGTGAGTGAGCTGGCCAGCCAGCTGACCAGTCAGTCATGAATGCATACAATTCACTGCTGATGCTCTTTGGGGACAATTTGTTAGGAATTGTCATATTACAGCGGTCACCACTGAGTTTCAGAGCTCTACACAGTGTTTGAGCTCGCAGAGTTTGAGCTCACAGAGTTTGAGTTTAGGAAGATCGAGTTTGAGCTCAAAACTAATTAAACTCTAGCTCGAGCTCAAGAAACACACTCAAAACTCATAAAACTCTGTGGATGCCCGCATCCCTCACAATTGACCCAGGCATACATAAGGCCCAAAGAATGAGAGAGAGAGAGAGAGAGAGAGAGAGAGAGAGAGAGAGAGAGAGAGAGAGAGAGGAGTTGAGTTTTTTATTTTGAATGGAGACGTGAGAAGTCAACTGTCTGACTTACATTGTATTCATGTATATAGCTGTATAAAGTAAACACCACCAAATTTAGTTTAGTAAAAGAAATAGAATTAGTGAATTCTACGTTTTTGTTCTCCATTGGGTAATCTTGAGAGACAGAGAAACAACGAGAAGGAAAATCCAACATTATTATTGCAAACAGTAATGATGTCTTGTAATCAACCCAGTCAGGTATTGCCAAACCATTTCATTGGCCAATAATACCGTACTAGTCAGACAGTCAATCAGGTACACCATGCACAGGTGGTTACTATTTGTAATTCCTTGTGACAGATCTTGAATAACAACCTACAAAACATGATCAATTAGCTACTCCCATTTCCTATAAATTTATAACAAGCATTTCGAAGACACCAAATCATCTGGAGTCTGTGCGAAAATACCAGTATATAACATGAGTTCCAGCTGAGTCTTAAATTACATTGTACAAACCATAGCTTCCACCCACGCCAGCCAAACATACGTATACACCTTACAGATCAAGTGCAGACATACACCTCCCACACACAGATATCAATGATGCAATTCTTTAAAAGTTGAATTCACTTTAACCCTTTAAGCCTCATATCAGCCAAAAACGGCTTATGCAGTGGCCTTGAGTATTGTCCATTTGCAGACCAATAGAAGACTGTTTTTGAAAATTTGCCACTGGAATGACTGGCTCGATAACTGAGCCAATCATCCCAGCGGAAAATTTTCAAAAACAGTCTTCCCTTGGTCTGAAAATGGACATTTTCTACGAGATTTAAATTTTCTTGTACAAATTTGAGTGTTAAAGGGTTAAGAGTTGAACTAACTTTAAGCTTGTTAAATACTATAGATGAGATATCATAAATTCTTTACAATATAGTTTAAGGTTATAGTTTCAATGCACAAAATGCAAGGGGTCGAAATTCGACCTTTTTACATGCACAATGCAGGTAAACAGGAAAATTTGTCCAATACTAACGTAGTTATATATTTTTCAATCAGGACGCTATGAGGTCAAAATTTACTATTTTGGAAACAATGATGCTGAAAACTGTTGCTGTTGCATTTTATCTTTTGACACCAAGATTTGTGCACGTCTTCGGGACCCCACAAGCAAGCGTCCAGCAAAGTTTGGAGGAGATTCCTCCAGTAAAAACAGTTAAATGCGGCAAAAATGTCAATTTTGAAAACAATATTGCTGAAAGCTGTTGCATTTGATCTTTTGACCCCAAAATTGGCAAACATCTTTGGGACCCAAAAGGCGAAAGTGTCCACCCAGGCTAGGAGAGGATCCCTCCAGTTAAACCAACGTTATTTTAAAATGTCTTAAGAGCAACACGAAGTACCCCATGCTCGCATTAACCCTTGCGTCTAGTGAGGCGGGTACTAATCGCGGGTGCATGTACATTTCTAATGATTGGTGCACAGAGTGCATGTGCATTTCTGGCTGATACTGGTACGTCAATTTATGTGCTATAGATTTTTTGCATTGCTGGTTATATCCCAATGTTAGATTGGTTTCAAAATATTCAACAGCTTATCTGTAAGATTGCTTTTATACTGCATTGCCAAACTATAGCTATGACTGAGCATATACACCTAGGCAGAACCACTAGGGTTTTTCTGATGGTTGAAAGGTAAATCATGACAGCCATCATAGGGTGTAGAAATGTACCAACATTTAACTACTAAATCCTGAATATCTTTCCTTAGCGGAGTGATAAAAAGCTTAATATTACCTGGATGGTTTATGATCAGCTTGTTAGATCACCTGAATAGCTATCAAGAGATTGGATTAGTTATCCTTTAACCAATATTAGAGCAAGCAGACTCAACTCAGGCCTGACATGCCTGAAAAGATTTGGAATTCCACCAGACAATAATTTCAATGGACAATAATTCTGTACCTGCTCAATAGTTTGAAAACAACTTGACTAAAAGTTGATGGTGGCTTAGCCACCAACATCTTTCAGTCAAATTATTTTCAAAATATTCAGCAGGTCCAGAGTTAAACCCAATGGAAAATCTAGTCTGCAGAAATTCAGCAGGTAGACAGTTGACTGCCGAGTTTTTGCAGACAACCTATTCCAAGGGTTATATCTCTGGACCTTGTAAATACTTTGAACAGTTTGACTGAAAGTTGTTCGTGGCTAAGCCACCAACAACTTTAGTCAAATTGTTTTCAAAATATTTAGCAGGCCAAGAATTTTTGCTCATTCAAATTCTTGTCTGCTGGCTTACAGCAGCGAGACAGTTAAAGCCAGATTATGTTTCCTATAACACTCAGCATGACTAAATTCTGTGCCGTTTCATATGACAATTGTAATGAGTTTATTTTGAAAACAAAAACTGCAGTTCAGTTTTCAACAACACTTTAAACTGAAAATATTAACCC
The DNA here is from genome assembly GCA_034401795.1 of Chaetoderma sp. LZ-2023a. NCBI lineage: Eukaryota > Metazoa > Mollusca > Caudofoveata > Chaetodermatida > Chaetodermatidae > Chaetoderma > Chaetoderma sp. LZ-2023a. The sequence continues at coordinate 108,634,738 of CM067370.1, read as the reverse complement.
ATTTAGATGAATTCCCCATATCTCATTTTCAAGGCAACCACACAGGAAAACTGTTGAATAGTTTGAAATCAATTGAACTGCAAGCCATTGCTGATTTAAGTAACAATGGCCTCTAGTCAAATTAATTTCAAGAGTCAACGGAATAAATTTTATATCGTAAATAATATACTTTTTCTGCGATTTGTAGGTGAAAGGGCTAACTCTTTTACAATAAGGGGCAACATATGTACCATGAAAATAGGTCAAGACAACGTTAGTTAGGCTATCCATGAGTTTTCATCAACATACTCATTTTGAAATTATCAAAACAAAACCCCAAATTTTGCACACACGGACACACATTGTCAGCAAGGCGGATGGGTGGATGGATGGCTTGATCTCCTTCCCAGCTCCATATAATATATGTGAATGATAGAGCTTTGATCTAGTGAGATTACTTTTTCCAAGATCAATGATCAACATAGCCAGGAAGTTTTGTCAACATACTCAAAGCAAAGGCTCTTTTATTGGCCAAAATACAACATCTGAATACATGCAGAAGCAGGCATGTCAGGAGGATCACAGAAACGCCTCGCAAAACGGGAGGATTTATTACTAGATTGGATGGTTGATGGCGCACCATCGCAAATCCTCACAGTCACTGCTATGATGCCAGCCCAGGACATTTAGCCAACCCCTCCCCCCAAGCAGACCCCACCCCCAACCCCCTGAGAGCCGAGACAAATGTAAATCGATGTTCTGACCTTTTGCACTCCGCAATCATTATTAGGTAACTCATATAACAAATTTTGTTGAATTCTGTCCAATGGTCTCTGAAGTTGGCATTACAATCAGTTTCGGCAGGTTCACGGCTTTCAACCCTTGGCCCCTTCAATGTGAATGTCCTTGTGCACTCCCCAATCATATGGGTTACCCACATATTAAATCTGATTGAATTCCGTCCAATGGTTTTCAAGGATTTAGCACTAAATCAATTTCACCCATCGATCCTGTCAGCCATTTCTTCAGATATCCCGATGAAAAGACCGATAGTGTCATAATGCCAATGGTGGAATACAGTTTTAGCTATCTCTTTAGCTAAGCTCTGACAACATTTTGCTCACATTGGGATCAATCGCTCCCTGGACTCTCTGTAGGCAGCAACAGCGCCCAGTCAAATTAGTTTCAAAATATTCAACAGAATGTTTATTAAATAATAGACATCTAATTTGATGTACTATTAATCCGTACCACTCTGATGTCAAAATTCAATTTTTTACTGTGTCAATAGCAAAGAAACTGGTGTACATTTTTCAACAATTTTGGTGGACGTCGCTGTCGCACAGCAACATCGTCCACCAAATTTGTTGAAAAATATACACCAGTTCATCTTTTAATTTAATCTGAAATTTAAAATCTTTACATTCGGGTGATACGGGTTAAGCGTTTATGACAGACTAAATAGCGTCATTCATGACATAATTGATTATGACATCAGCCTACGTGTGACGTACACATGATTAACTGAGAAAGTGGATTCATCAATTGCTGGTCTTTTCAGTATAACAATAAAATATGAAATAGCTCACCAATGACCCTTAAAAGGGAACACAAACAGAAAGGGTAAAAGTATTCCAAATGATGCTTTTGCATAATTTAAATAAAATAAAATACATTATTTGCATATTTTCCAAATACATGGAGTCATTTTCTTAAATTTTCCCTGACATTCCTGAGTGATGACATAGCGTGAATAATTGTGGTATGACGTCATCTCACGAATAATATGTTGTTGTTATTATTGATAGCTCACAATAGCTCATTCATAAACCATCATATTAATGAAATATTATAGTAGTTAAGAGAAACACTAGAGTTTGTTAAACTAGAATTTGATATGAGCTGGTGGCTAATTTCATATGACTAACAGATGTGGTAAAGTTGTGTTTGATGATTCACACGATGACGTGATACACCAAATTTTATGGGGTGAAAAAAATCATGACTTTAACCAAATTTTTGTGTTAGAGTTTGCAAATATTTTTCAAATTCTTTTTAATTCATAAAATGTGATAAAATGAAGGAAATTTCAATTTCCCTTTCTCCGGGATCTAACAATACTCACCATTCTATTACTTCTGATACAAGCTACCCTGGATAGCTGGGCCCTAGGACTATAGACTTAGTAAGCTTTACCGACTCCTGGAACCGGGTACTCGGCTCCCAACTGCCGAGTACCCGTTTGCCATGAAACTCATATTGTTTGCATAGCCACCAAACAAGAGATAACCATGGCTTGCCTCTGTGGGGTTGGGAGGCTGGGTCCGTAATAGAATGGTGAGTATTGTTAGATCTCGGAGAAATTGAAATTGAAATTTCCTTCATTCTCCTTTGATCAATACTCACCATTCTATTACTTCTGATATACACCAGATTTAGACAGTAACCTGGTGGGAAGGGGCAAGCCATCAATTGCTAGTTTTGCCCCTTGGAGAGAGCTAGACTTAAACTTGATTAATGGAGACTTAAAAGGACCATCAAGTTAACGGAACCGAATCACATTCGCATCACTGCCCCCCCCCTTTTTCTCCTAAGAAAAGGGAGAGAACTCACGAACATGCATCTCGCCTGAAACACAAATCTTCCAAGAGGGCTAACTGCTCTTTGCATATATTATCCTGGGAATGAGCATGTATGTATATACAAGATGAATGAACATGATACATAAACATAATACAAAAAACTCTCAATCTTGAATTACCTCATGATATATGGATTTCAGACGTGGAGCCTCCAACCATTCACTTGTCCAGCCATCAGTGACACAATCTGGTTGACATCCTCTCGCTCGACCATGTCTGCTTCTTAATTATTTCTTACAAATGCCAAAAAAGGGAGAAGAGCAGTGTGGTCGTATAACTATCGTTTCAAAACAGCTAAAGCGAGTGGATTGGCGGGCGGAGTCTGACACATCCCTCATATAGTAATCCAGGAAAGAGGACTCACAGTGCCATGGTGCAACAGCCATGATGTCCTCTAATGGAACACCATTGTAAAGGGCGGTCGAGGCGGCTATTCCTCTAACATTGTGTGCCCTTGCGCATTGCACCTGGTGCCAAGTCGCAATCTAATGGGTAGTCTGAATGCATTCGACTACCCAACGAGATAGAATCCATGGATGCGGTGCCATATGGCTTCTTATGGCAGATCCACAGATGTCTATCATTCGACCGTAATGAGTCTCTCCGTTTTTTGTACTTAGTCAAAGCACGGACTGGGCACCAGACACTGGCATCACGATCAAACCTAGTTAGCTTTGGTATAATGATCGGTTTGCCGGGATATTTCAAAGATTGATTCTTTGACATAAACTCTGCTCTTGGCAGTAGACGCAGACCCTATCCGGAGACAATAAATCGGTCCCTCTCTGCTGAAAGTGCATGGATCTCACTGCACCTTCTAGCTGAGGAAGCTGCCAATAGAAAAACTGCCTTTAGAGTCAAATGCTTTAGACTAACCGAACGCAACGGTTCGAAAGGGTGCTTGGCCAGTACATTAAGCACTAAACATAGACTCCAGGTTGGAATGACTACCGGTTGTCTCGGTCGGAGATTGCTCATTCCCTTTACCATTACATTCAACTGGGCCACCTCTGGACTATCCCTGTTGGCTAGACAAGGGATAACTGATGCCAAAGCTGACTTGTATCCACCAATTGTGACAGGAGCTAGTCCTGCAAAGAACAGCTCACAGAGAAAGTCTGCTATTTGCTGAATAGTGGATTGAAAAGTATCAATACCCTTTCCTTCACACCAGTCTGCAAATCTGTTAACCGTGTTGTTATATGACTTGAAGGTTGACCTCCTTCTCGCAGCTGCGATGAAATTCGCAGCTTGTCGAGAAAAGCCTTCCGATGTGGCACGTTGTTTGATAACATCCACACAGTCAATTTGAACCTTTCGGGATGCTCGTGTAGGAAGCGTCCCTTGGCCTGGGAGATTATGTTCGGAATCTCGGGTAACCGCACTGGATTGTCCACCAGCAGATCTAGAAGATCCGTGAACATGCCCTGCTGGGCCAAAATGGCACTATTAGCAGGACCAGGCACGGTTCCTCCCTGATCTTCACCAATATCTTCGGCAGAAGAATGGTGGGTGGGTACGCATAAGCGTGCATCCCTCTCCAGCTTATCGCCAGAGCGTCTGTATCGACGGCATTTGGATCAGGAATCGGCGAGACATAAGTCATGATTTGAGCATTTTCCTTTGTGGCGAACAAGTCCACGTTGGGTTTGCCCCAATGCTCGAAGATCCTGTGAAGAACTGGAGGGTTGAGAGACCATTCTGTTGGCAGAATTCTCTGTCTCCGAGACAAAGCATCCACCACAATGGTCAATCGCCCAGGAATGTGAGCTGCTTTCAAAACAACTGAGTAATTCCTGCACCATTGAATCAAGTGCCACACTTTCATACATAGTGTGGGTGACTTGGTCCCGCCTTGGCGATTTATGTATGATACTACTGTCGAGTTGTCCGACCGTATCAATATCGCCTTGCCCCCTGACTTTTGGAAGAAACTTTTCCAATGCCAGTTCCACTGCCATCATTTCCAACAGATTGATATGCAGCTGGCTCTCTTGGAGAGTCCATGTTCCCGAGACCTAGTGTTCTCCCAGGCAGGAACACCCCCACCCCACCCCCCACCCCCCACCACCACCCATGTACACGGACAGCTGGGGGTGGGGTAGGTGCAGTGAAACCCCTACTAGGAGATTCTGACGCTTTTTCCACCATACAAGATGCAACATTATTGGCTCCAAAACTCTAGGTCTTCGCATCAGAGCAGCGTACGGGATTACCTGCTCCATGGAGACCATCATGCCCAGCATCTGAAGAACCTGCTTCACCTGATTGTGGTTTCCCAATCGAAAACTCTTGAGGATGGCTAACAGAGACACCACTCTGGGCTCTGACGGGTAAACCCTGTCCTCCTCGAGATCGAATCGCATCCCTAAATAACCAAACTATTGAGTGGGTGTCAACTCGGATTTCTCCTTGTTGACTAACTAGCCTAGATCTGAAAGTAACTTCAGAGTCAGAGCAGTATCCACCTCTAACCTGGCTGATGTGTCTGCTTTGATCAGCCAGTCGTCTATGTAGGTGTGAAGCGCCACGTTCTCTTTTCTGAGAAACGCTGTCACCGCAAGGACCACTCCGGTGAAAACCTGTGGAGCTGTCGACAGGCCAAATGAGAGGACTACAAACTCCCACACTTGATTTTGAAACGCAAATCTCAGAAACCTGTGACAACCCCCAACAGACCCCCCCTTTAGTGGGTTGGTCTGTAGTTTTATTAACCACTATAAAAACATACTTACCGTTCAATCACTACTTGCTAAATCAAATATCTGCATTTAGCCATCAGAATAAGACTTCTATGCTCGCTTACATACTCCCCAATGCCTATACCATCACCATGTAGACCCTCAACCAGGCTTCTGGTAGAGGGACGCCCTGCATTAGCCTTACAACAGACTGGCACCAGTCTGTACTCACTCCTTGGTGACGCTTGTCACTAAGCACGCTCACGCATGCGCAGTAGGTCCCAAATGTGAAAACTGATTCACTTTTCTAAATTTAAGTGCCATATATCCAGCCTAGATTCTCAAATCAATACCCGAGGCCGGGTCGTAGTGATTGAATGGTAAGTATGTTTTTATAGTGGTTAATAAAACTACAGACCAACCCACTAAAGGGGGGTCTGTTGGGGGTTGTTATTACACTACAAAAACATCCATTACCGTTCAATCACTACTTGCTAAACCCGTAGATTTGGTCAGTGTCCCACTATGAAACTTTGGTGGGAGGTGATTTGAGAATCCATAAGCAAGGATAAAAATCAAACAAACCTAACCAAATGTTAATAACATAACATAATGGTGCATCCTAATCAATCACATAGTGATTAACAACCAAATAAACATAAAGAAATAAATAAAAACCAAAGAACAACTCTCACCATTACACGCAGATGCACGGTCCTAACGAAAATGGTGGGATGTGCTTGGTAAATGGTCTTCAGCCGTTTTGGTTAAAATAGTAATGTTCATAAAGAAAGAAGCCGCTGCGCTCTGGTCTTTCAAATAAAGAGGTAAAAGTACTGGGATTTCCATCCTGCAACTTGCATAACTTCGTCTACAGAAGAGCCAGCGAATAGAGCGAAAGAGGTAGCCATCCCTCTAACATCATGAGCCTTAATGTGAGAGAGATTGATTTGCTCAGGAGAAGCAATCCCGTAGCAGAGTTGAATGGTGTCACAAATCCATCTAGCAATAGATGCTTTAGAGACAGGTCTGGCTACCCCTTCCGCATACGGAACCCGTAAGTGAGACGGATCGGATCTTTTAAAATCAGTACAACGCTTATAACCTTTAAGAGCTCTGACTGGACACCAAAATCTGTCAGACGGAGAAAAAGAAGATAAAGATTTTAAAATAATCGGCTTAGCTGGATAACGGTTTGATTGCGTTTTTGATCAAAAAATCCCTTCTAGGGTATAATACCAAACCGTCCCCAGCTTCAATAAATCGATCCTTTTCAGCGGAAAAAGCATGGATCTCAGATCGTCTTCTAGCAGAAGCAGAAGCCACTAGAAAAACAGTCTTAACCGTTAAAAGCTTTAAGCTAATCGAAGAGATGGGTTAGAAATGATGACCTGCCAAAACCTGAAGAACCAAAGCCAAGTTCCAGGAAGGCAAAGGTTTAGCAATAGGAGGACGAATATTACCTAAACCTCTGATGAAACCATTAAGAACCTTAGTATCTTTAACATCAGTGTTTAACAAACAAGGAAGAGAAGATGCTAAAGAAAATCTATATCCTCTAACAGTGTTAGCCATCAGATGAAGAGAATCGAACAGATAGGATAAAAAATCTAACACTTGGGAACTAGAAACAGAATCGGGCACGAGATCATGATTTGAACACCATTCTCCAAAAATCTTAAGTCGACCCTTGTAAACTCTTCGGGTCGACTCCCTCCTGGCCGAATTAATGATTTCCTGAGATCTTGCAGAAAATTTATTCTCAGGAACCGAACACTCGATATTCTCCAAACACACAGACTGAAGATTCCTGGGTTTGGATGAAGGCAAGTTCCCCTTACTTGGGATAACAGATCTGGGGACATTGGAAGCAGACAAGGGAAGTCTACTAGAAGATCGAGAAGGTCTACAAACTAGATCCTTTTTGGCCAAAAGGGAGCTATCAACAAAATCTCGCAGAACTGGTCCCTGACTTTCTTCAGAACCAAGGGAACCAGGATAGTTGGAGGGAATGCATATGCGAAGATTCCTGTCCAGGACTGTGACAGGCCGTCCACAGCCAACGCCCAATTGTCCGGAAAAGGAGACATGAAAGAGGTGATCTGGGCATTCAGAGAGGTCGCGAACAGGTCTACATGGGAATGATCCAGGAGGTTGAAGATCGCTTTGACAACCGACCTCTTTAACTGCCACTCTGTGCGGGCGAATCAATTGATCTGCCATAAAATTCAGACATCCTGGGACATGGGAGGACACCAGGAAAACCTGGTTCATGCGACACCACATGAGAAGATTCCACACCTCCAAACAAAGGAAAGACGACTTTGTGCCTCCCTGCTTGTTGATATAAGAGACTACTGTTGAATTGTCTGATCGAATCGAGATCTTGAGGCCCTGCACCCGATCCGACCAAGAAAGGAGAGCCTTCTTGACAGCCCACAACTCCAGAATGTTGATGTTGGCTGACGACTCCTCCAGGGACCACAGGCATGAGACCGAAAGGGAACCCCTGACCGCTCCCCATCCCTCCTGGGAAGCATCTGTAAAGATGATCGCTTGAGGAGAAGACTTGACCACAGGAACACCCATCAGAAGCAGAGAGCGATCCTTCCAGAAATCTAGGTGGGGACTTAAATGCTCGCTGAAAGGGATCTGATGGTAAACTGAATGGATCGACTGTTTCCACAGGGACATTAGATACATTTGGAAAGGTCTCCTCATCAGCGCCGCCCACGGTATGATGTTCTCGACGCTGACCATCAAGCCTATCATCCGGAGAAAGAAGATTGCTCTGACCACGGCAGAGGATGCCAGAATTTCCATGGCTACTAGGATGGCTTCTACTCTTATATCTGAAGGGAAGACTAAGCCTCGACCCAGGTCGAAAGAAACACCTAGGTGGGTGAAAACCTGAGACGGAGCCAAAGATGATTTTTCTAGATTTATTACCCATCCTAGACTGGAAGCCAGACTGCAGACCTCTGGAACGATGCTCGACAGAATTGAGGAAGATTCTGCTTTTAGTAACCAATTGTCTATATAAACGTGAAGGGGAATAGAACGACGGTGCAGAATACCTGCAACTGCTGACACGAGGCGGGTGAAGAAGAAAGGAGCCGTGGTCAGGCCGAAAGGCATGACTCTGAATTGCCATACCCGGCCCTTGAAAGCGAATCTCATGAACTTTCTGAAAGGGTGGATGAGAATATGAAAATAGGTGTCCTTGAGATCTATGGACGACGTCCACATGCCTGGACTCAGACTGGTGATAATCTGAGATACAGTCTCCATCTTGAATTTTGGGGTGGATATTAGAAGATTTAATCTCTTTAGATTGATGATTGGACGCCATCCACCTGTTTTCTTGGGGACTAGAAATTGTTGAGTAGAAGCCCGGGTCTACTCTCCAACAAGGAACCTCTTCTATAGCCTTCTTTAAACGCATTGACTCCAATTCGTCTTCTAGGGCTCCCAACTTCTCCAGATTGGATGGAACTGGAGTCCATTTGGGCTGGCAAGACAGAGGAGGAGGCAGATCTATCCAAGAAGGTGCATACCCCCAGCGGATTTGATCTAAAAGCCAGGAGTCCTGAACGAGGGCTTGCCAAGTCTCCCAAAACAGAGACAGGCGCCCTCCTACTGGCACGCTGGGAAGAATGGGCTGCACCGATAGATCCAAAGGTGGTAGAAGAGGAGGAGGGACTGGGAAAGGAGAAAGGGAAAGGCCTACCCGGGCTGAGGCCACCCCTTCAAACCCGTCTAGGTTGAAAACCTCTAGAGGAGCGGCCTCTAGAACTAGATCTAGAACCTCTAGAGAAAAACTGACCCCTTCTCGCCTGAGAAGGGGCTTGACGAACCTGGGCTCTAGGTCTATGTGAAGAAATGGATTTGAAATTTTCATCCTCCACGGATCTGGATTGGGAAGGAGAGGACTGATTAGAGTTCGTGAAAACCCTTGACGGATAAGCCCCATACTCGTCCGGCCTGAGACTCTTCCTCCTGGGAGAGGAAGACGGACTCTTGACCGAGGAAGAGTCTCTTTTTGCTGAAGGCCTCAAAATAGATATCTGATCACGCAGATCCTTAGCTGATCGAAGACGATCAGACTCCGCTCTAAGAATTGAGGTAGAATTTTGACCGAAGATATCTAATCCGAAAGGAGGAGCAGAAATCAGGTTACTCCTGAGGGAATCCGAAATGTTCACCACTGCAAGTTTCCTTGACCTTCTTTTAGAGGTGATGAAGCCCAAAGAACGGCAAACTGAATTCAAGGAACCTCTTGAAAGATCAGCTAAAGAACGAAATATTTCTGGAGGAATCTGACAACCATTCTCCTGAGTCTTGAGAATAGCGTCAGAAAGGAGGGCCAAAAAATTAGCTGATTTTGACTGAGCCCGACAGACAGACTCCCATTTAAAAAGGTCTGAAGACGATTCTACCGTAGAGGATTCCTTCAGATGCGAAGAAAGAACATCCCATGTCGGACCATTAAGAGATTGAGTAGAAGCCAATCTAATATAATCATCTTTCGGAACCTGCACCGGAGCATCTACCTTGGGAGTAAGAGAAAAATCTTTCGATTGGACATCATTAATGTAAAAATCTAACATATCTACGACCAAGTTATCCACCGGAAGAACAGAAGGAACATTAGATGAAGAGTCTGAAGATGAAAGAGCAGAACCAAACGAAGGAGGATCAATCGAAAATTCATCCTGAAGAGGAAGAGATAGAGAAGAAGCTATCCATTGATGAGACTTAGACCAGTCATCCGGAGAGGCCCTCTCATGATAGAACCTCTTCAGATCTCTGGCCCTGACTGATCTCTGAGTAGCCTTGACAGAAAGGTGAGATGGAGAAGGAGGACAGAGGTCCAAGTCTAGAGAAGAAGAAGAATCAACGATCCTCAGAGAGGAAGGAGAAGATAAAGCTCTAGAGGGAGCGTCCGAGAGAGAGTCCAAAGTCAAAGGAGACTGATAAGGACTAACACCACGAGCCTCTGGCTGACTAGAAGTGAAAGAGTAAGAATCCAAAGCACTAGCTGAAAATCTGGAAAGAATTGAAAATCTAGCTGAAATAATAGATCGATGAAGAGAGGAATCGCGGCTTACTGAAAACAAGGAAAAATCTAAGCCTGAATCAACTATCTGGAATTCTAATTCTGGAGAAAGAACGACAGAAATAATAGGATCCAAATGATCAAACGCAGGAGAAGATGAAGAATAAGAAGGCAGAGTAGGGACAGACCGAGAAGAAGAAGAAGGGATATGAGAAGAATAATTCTGATGAAGGGAAGCCGGAATATGAAGTAAACCTGGAGGAGGAGAGATAGATGATGGATGAAAGAGAGAAGAAGCATTAGAAACATGGGAAGACGAAACATGGGAAGACGAAAAATCCCTAGCCGATAATACAGAGGCAGACAAAGAAGAGGAAGGATGACTACTACTCTTCTGAGAATCTGCTTGAGAGAAAAAGGAAGGAGAGGAAGAAGAATGAGTGATACTACATCACGAAAGGAAGGATGAACAAAATCTGAAGAAGGAACAGATGATCAGGATAATGCCTATCAAAAACGGGATGAGCGGCGCGAAAATAATTAGAATCGGAAGTAATAGACCTATTACTAAACTCGGAATCTGAGTTAGTCGGCAGCTCATAACTTGATGCGCAAAAAGTTGTTCCAGCAGGAACTGAAACACCGAGACCGGAAATAGAATGCTTCACATCTCTTAAGCCGGAAGCAGAAAGACTGTCACCAGAAGCGGAAACGGAAAAACCGGAACCGGAAGTCGATTGCAAGGACGGGTCAAAACGACCCGGACATGCATAAGTTGAACCGGAAGTGTCTACACTACCCCCGGAAACGGAAGTAAACAAAACGGGACCGGAAAAAGAGGATGTATGCAGACGGATCCACCTGACCCGGATAAGCATTCTTCCTACCGGAAGTAGCAACACTACTACCGGAAGAGGAAACTGGCAAACCGGAAACGGAATGATGCATAGAAGGGTCCAACAGACCCGTATGTACATTCTTCCTACCGGAAGTAGCAACACTACTACCGGAAGAGGAAGCGGAAGAAGACAAATGATGCAATGCCGGGTCCAACAGACCCGGAACCACATTCTTCCTACCGGAATCGGAAACTATAGCCGGAAATGGATGAACCGGAAACGGAAGATGACGAAAAAGCCAGATTATCATGAGTCACCGGATGTTCAGCCAAGCCAGAAACAATCACGGTGCTCATTTTCGGATGCCCGGTAAAACCAGAACACAATCCGGACGGCAAACCCGCTTGCCCGGACAAGCCAGGAGCAGAGACGGGAGCAGTGGCGATCGGCGATCTTAAAACATTCCTGGCAATCGGTATCACTGAGAAACGGACCTTAGCTTGTGATGACAAGTCGGAAGCTTTCGCCACCGATGCCAACGCTTGAGAATTAAGCTGATCCTCAAGGCTAACATGGTCTTTGGCCTGGCTCCTACCAGAGGATGTCTTACCAGGTTTCTTTCTCGAGTCGCCGGATTTACCCTTTGGAGACTTGATTTGTTGCCTAGATGTCAAGGAAACCGGCTTACCCCACTTGCGTGAATGAGACTGGGGGCTAAATTTGGAGTCTGACGACTCCTCTTTAGCAGCCTTAATAACGGATGTAATTCGCTCGTCTAAAGATTTAGTTAATACGTTGGCAAAGGATTCGAGCCTGGCGAAAAATGCCATAACAGGATCTGTGATAGAGGAGCTGCCCCCACTCCGTTGTTGAAACCGACGTATTAACAGAGGTAGAAGCAGATGATACTGCCTTAGTACACTCAACAACGGAGGGAGAGCGACCTGAGGGCAATGCAGGCTTAACGACAAGGTCTTTGAAGAACGATTTAGATATGACCAATGGCCAACCCTTGCAAATTCCACACATTTTTTTAGGGGTGCAGGAGGTACACCTCAGGCAAACGTGGCCCGCATAGTCCTTAGCGTGAAAACGATCACACTTAATTGACGTACATCTTACTTTCTCAGAAGATAATGACACTTCCTATAAAAAAATAAGAAATGATAAGAAATAAAGCAGGTAGCTTTGAGAAAACTAATGAGAAATCAACAGAGGCTACGTCTTAGGCGTTTTAAGAAAGTGACTGAAGAAAAGAATCATTAATGATTCCTGAATAATGATGTTTGAGAGCACTAGGAACTACGTTAATAGGAGTGGTACTGGCTATTTTATAACATGGTACTCTTGATGGTATATAATAGGCATGGTTACTCTAACCTCGAAAACGGGAGTAGTGACACGAAAACTGGTAACTAAAAAAAAATAGTTACAAACACCTCTAAAACACCATGATATAAAAGTTAAACATAACGTAGGAAGAATTGATTTCATGGTAGGCATGATTCGATGTCAAATATAGTAATAACTGAAAACTTTCAGTAGCAAGCTAAAACTTTTATATCAGATTGATAGCAGGCAAACTGTACTGCTAGCAGAATATTTGAAAAGTGAATCAGTTTTCACATTTGGAACCTACTGCGCATGCGTGAGCGTGCTTAGTGACAAGCGTCACCAAGGAGTGAGTACAGACTGGTGCCAGTCTGTTGTAAGGCTAATGCAGGGGGTCCCTCTACCAGAAGCCTGGTTGAGGGTCTACATGGTGATTGTATAGGCATTGGGGAGTATGTAAGCGAGCATAGAAGTCTTATTCTGATGGCTAAATGCAGATATTTGATTTAGCAAGTAGTGATTGAACGGTAATGGATGTTTTTGTGGTGTAATAACAACTCCTGTTCACTGGAATGTGGAAACATGCATCTTTCAGATCGATCGATACACACCACATTGCCTTCCTCAATCCTGCCATTACCGACCTCGGAGTTTCCATCTGAAACCGAGGCGTATAGATAAACCAATTTAATGGCCTGAGATTGAGTACGGGTCTCCATCCCCCTGTGCTCTTGGGGACAAGGAAGATGTTTCAATAGAAGCCTGGAGTGTTCCGGTTTGCTGGTTTTATTGCTCCCTTCAGAAGCAAACCTGACACTTCGTTTTGAATGGCGTCCAACTTGTCTGGTTCCCTTGGTACGGGTGTCCAGACAGGTGCCAAAGACAGATTCTGTGGTGAAAAATCCCACCACTCCGGCATGTACCCCTGGGATAACCATCCCAGGACCAGACTGTCTGACGTCACACCTCGCCAAGCCTCGACGAAATACATGAGCCTTCCACCTACTATAGACGCATCGACGTCTAATGAGGGTGTCTGGCTCATGATCCGCTCTCCACCCTCTCTTGACGAGAGAGAGTGAGAACCATTTTGGTCTTGGCTTAGCCGGTCTAACTGGCACCGCTGTTCCTGTCGCACAGGTGCGGTCCAGGCAGATACGAAGGGAGCCCTCGTACCCTCAGGTACGATACACTCCTTTCTTTCCGCCCTTAGAGGACTTACCCTTAACCCTTCCCGCCTCTTGGGCGATCAGGAGCAACATTGTTGAGGGTAGGGGCCTCCACAACCCTCCTGGCCTTCTTCACCGGAGGCGGCTGAGAAGACCCAGTAGAAGCAGAAGCAGCACTAGGCTTAGCTTTCGCCTTGCTTTTGTGCTTCTTCTGCTTCTTAGGTTGCCCGGTTAGCGGCTTGGCTCCAGCCCCTAGTGCGTGCGCCTGACGCACTAGGTCCGGCTGTAGATTAACCGCCAACGGATTCTGCGCGATGTTGGCAGTGTCTCCTAAGATGGCCCGCACTTGGCCACCAAAGATGCTAGGGCCAGTAAGGAGCGTCCCAAGAAGACGCTCCCGAACGGCAGTAGCTGGACGCATATGGTCAAGGACCATCTGCCTCCTAAACTTCGTCACTCGCGCTTGCACCCTTGCCAATGCGTCCATAGACAGCACCAGGCCGTCATTGACACATGAAAGCGCCACAGGTGGCACAGGGTGGCCTGCACCCCCTTCAGCCCACACCGACTGAAGAAGTCGATAAGAATTATTTACAGCACTCATTGTTGCCCTCACCCCTATAGATATGACTATTTCATCGCATAGGGACAGGACTTCGTCATGGTGTACCTGAGACTTGTCCACCAGCGCTGGGCCGGGGCCACCCGCTCCATCGCTGGGGTGGGGCCACCCGCTCCAGCACTCTGGACACCCAGCATCCAGCGCTCATCCTCGGTGACCGTCGGGACAACACCATATCTGTCATATTCCCCCCGTGGGTTACGACACCGCGCTCGCACCCCCCCCTGGAGGCTGCAGGAAGCTGGCCCTTGGTCAGGAGTTGTTTGCTATAAATAGCATCCAATAACTCCATAAACCTTGGATCCAGTCCAATGGGGTGCATCCTCCTCGGCCTTGGTTGAAACCACCGACAGGTCTACCCTGGCTAGCCAAGCCAGAGCCTCTGACCAGTCTGTTTCCGAGGAGGACACTCCCGTGAACATGTCACCCGTTGACATGTTCACGGCCCTACCAGCAACGGCCTCCCGCCTAGGAGCCATTGCTGATATGCCAGGAACTCCGGTACCGTACAGTTCCGCTGCCACCCCATGAAAAACACCAGCCAATGGAGTAGGCCCACACTGAAAACCATGCGGACCCGTAATGGTTGAAGAACCATGGCCAAACACGGGCACCAACGGCACCCCATGCCTGACCGCCGGACCAGGCGAGATATGTGAGTACCAGGCCTGGCCAGCCACACCCGTCACCGTGTCGGTTGGTGGGAAACCAACCATCACGGGACCGGTGCCCGGTACCGGAGTGGCCTCAACGACGGGCGGAGCCGCTGCTCTGGCTTGCGCCAAGCCAGACAGATGGAGGACGGTTCCGTCCAGGACGGAATCGACCTCCATGCTTTCCACCCGCGGCATCTCAGGCCGCAGCAATCTCTCCTCCTCGGCCTCCTCGTCTTCAGACCCTGAAGAGTCGTCACTAGATGAGGAAACCGTGGAGTCATCCAGGCGGACGGCTCCCATGCCTGACGGACCGGCCACGTGCAGGCAGAATGCTATGCACGAAGCCTTGCATAGCAGGACCAGACCATGCCGGCGGTGCCGTCTCCGTAACCTCCAGTTGCAGACGTGGAACGCCCCCAAGGGCCGAAACGGGCGCTCCACGATTTGCTTTCGGACCGCCTGACCCCGCGTCAGACCCTGCCAAGTCCCTCTGGGCAAGGAACTTGACCATAATGTTGGATGACCACACTGCACAAACGTTACACCTACTGTCAAGATTACATTTGGTACAACGGAAACAGACATGGTCCTTGAATAGAACCCTCACGAACTTATGGCACTCGTTACATGATGGCGGGGCTGGCTTGGCCTATAAAAAAGCACAAACCTACAATAAGCAAGCGGAACGAAACAGGAATGGAAGGCAGACACTTAATTTTCAAATAATTTGATCATAAATTAAATGTTAACCCTCCCGCACCCCACCCCGCAACGTTACAGCAAAGATCGCATTGATTATGACGACAAGAACAAAGCGGGCAATAATACACCAATGAACTGATCCTCAAGGATGTATAACGGAACCAGGAATCATATCACATAGCATTCGGGGTATATTTACTAATCAATATAAATTATACTCCTAACGAATGCCAAAACGATATGTGAAGAAACAACAAAATGTAAACAAACTGCTGGAGCACACGGTAAAACCGCAGACCACACATCTAAATCAAGAATTTTGAAACCACCAATCATTGCAAACAGATCGTGATAACACACAAAACTTGAAAATTCCAAAGTTTTTCGGGTACCAATAAAGTATGCAGCACCCAGAATTAGATGCGCGAATTAATGAAACATTTTCTTCACATAAAAACCTGAGACAACACGGGTGTGATGTCACCCGCTCGGATCTTACGGAGAACGACGTTAGCCGATTTTCGTGTTAAAACATCGTAAAGCCAACACCTTATTTCATATCTGCCCATGGCCTTTGGGGTTAAAGGAAGGTGATCAATCTGGCATATTTCGTTGTTAACACACGTCCCAGATTCGGGGCAGAAATTGGAACATGTGACACAGACGAAATTTTGAAGACCTAAGTCTTTTAACTATGGAATAACATGGAAGTATACAACCTGGTTATCATCGGCTCCATCCATGGTAACCAAATATAACCCTTAGAGAGCGCACAAAGCTATCACAATACACAGAAAGACTAAGAAACTTAAGACTCCAATTGCACAAAAAAGCATGTAGCTCTTGTTGCTATGCAAACAAGAATGAGCTTCATGGCAAATGGGTACTCGGCAGTTGGGAGCCGAGTACCGGGTTCCAGGAGTCGGTAAAGCTTACTAAGTCTATAGTCCTAGGGCCAGCTATCCAGGATAGCTTGTATCAGAAGTAATAGAATGGTGAGTATTGATCGAAGGAGAAACTTATTTTTGTCAATTTTTCTTGAAATCTAATTCTCGTTTCAGGTCTCCTTTAACCCTTTAATGGTCATGTCGGCCAAAATCGGCCTCTGTTATAGTCTTGTGGAATGTCCATTTACCGGCCAAGAGAATACAATTTTTGAAAATTTACCACTGTAATAACTGGCTCGATAACCGAGCCAGTCATTCCAGTGATAAATTTTCAAAAATGATATCCTCTTGGCCTGTAAATGGACATTCACTAGGCAGATATTTAAGTTTTCTTCACCAAATTTGACCATTAATGGTTTAAGTAATAAACAAATATTCAAGAAGTCCATGTTTCGAACAGCCGCCTGTTGAATGATATTGACGTGTCCCGACCACAAAAGTGGGGCTTTCGGGACACAACTGGACATGTGAAATCTTGAACCCAAATTTGTTGAGGATCACACCACGCACGCACGCACACACACACACACACACAAGTGATTACATTTAATACATTAGTCTCGGGACAATTTGTAGTAAGATTAATGACAACAGGATTTTCCACTTTCCACAAAGCATGCCGAGCAACTGCAATATATTGATCATCAATCGATTATCCATTCCGCAAAGCACTACTTAGAGGCAGCGGTGTGTCTGGAATCTTGAGCATGAGCAAAAGTAATCTGACCTGGAGTTCTAAGCAGTTTCACAACACTATCTAACCCTTTAACCCTTAGTTACCAGAAATGGCAAACTATTTATGTACGGAATATTTGGTTGAATATTTTGAAACCAATTTGACTGGGAGCTGTTGGTTTAAACAGAATTTATTTTTCATCAAATGGAAGCGCGATAAGACTTATGATGTGTCTTATGACCGTGTCTCCCATACAAGTAAACATATATGCAATGAATATGTCAAGATGACGGAACTTATTATAAAAATACATCCACATACAAATTTAAAATGCAGATATATGTGCAATATGTTACAATGTTGACATAAAGTATATTTTTATAAATTTACTATCTGTCGGGTATGTCCTTATCAAAAACTTACTGCCCTGTAGGTGGGGCTTAGAATACACCTTCCGTATCCTCTGCGTGTCGTACGAGGCGACTAAAGGAGGTACGGGTGAGGTAACCCTGACAGAATGAAGGAAATGTCAATTTCCCTTTCTCCGAGATCTAACAATACTCAACATTCTGTTACTTCTGATATACAGCTGGCCCTGACACCTGGCTCTAGGACTTAGAAAGCTTTACCGACTCCTTGGAACCGGGTACTCTGCTCCCAACTGCCGAGTACCCGTCTACCATAGAGCTCATATTGTTTGCATAGCCACCAAACAAGAGAAATCCATGGCGTGCCTCCATGGGGCTGGGAGGCTGGGTCCGTAACAGAATGGTGAGTATTGTTAGATCTCGGAGAAAGGGAAATTGACATTTCGTTCATTCTCCTTCGATCAATACTCACCATTCTGTTACTTCGGATATACACCAGATTTGATCAGTAACCTGGTGGGAAGGGGCAAGCCATCAATGCTACTTTTGCCCCTTGGAGAAAGATTTAGACTTAAAACTTGACTAACGGAGACCTAAAAGGACCGTCAAGTTAACGGAACCGAATCACATTCGCATCACTGGCACCCCCCCCCCCCCCCCCCCCCGTTTTTTCTCCTAAGAAAAGGGAGAGAACTAACGAACATGTATCTCGCCTGAAACACAAATATGCCAAGAGGGTTAACTGCTCCTTGCATATCCACATGTATTAGCCTGGGAATGAGCATGAATATATAAGATGAATGAACATGATACACATCCATAATACAAAAAACTCTCAATCTTGAATTACCTTATGATAATTGGACTTCAGACGTACCGCCTCCAACCATTCACTGGTCCGGCCATCAGTGACACAATCTGGTTGTCATCCTCTCGCTCGACCATGCCTACTTTAGATTCTTTTCTTACCAAAGTGAAAAAAGGGTGAAGAGAAGTGTGGTCACTTAACTATCGTCTCAAAACAGCTAAAGCGAGTGGATTGGCTGAGTCTGACACATCCCTCATATAGTAATCCATAAATGAGGACTCACAGTGCCATTGTGCAACGGCCATGATGTCCTCTAACGGAATACCACTGTAAAGGGCGGTCGAGGCGGCTATTCCTCTAACATCGTGTGCCCTTGCGCCTTGCACCTGGTCCCCAGTCGCCATCTCATGAGTAGTCTGAATGCATTCGACAACCCAACAATAGTATGCATGGATGCGGCGCCATAAGGCTTCTTATGGCAGATCCACAGATGTCTATCGTTCGACCGTAACGAGTCAGTCCGTTTCCTGTACTTAGTCAAAGCACGGACCGGGCACCAGACACTGGCATCATGATCAAACCTTGTTAACTTCGGTATTATGATCGGTTTGCCGGGATACCTCAGATTGATTCTTTGACATAAACTCTGCTCTTGGCAGAAGACGCAGACCCTCTCCGGAGACAATAAATCGGTCCCTCTCTGCCGAAAGCGCATGGATCTCACTGCGCCTTCTTGCTGAGGAGGCTGGCAATAGAAAAACTGCCTTTAGAGTCAAATGCTTTAGACTAGCCGAACGCAACGGTTCGAAAGGGTGCTTGGCCAGTACATTAAGCACTAAAGATAGACTCCAGGCTGGAATGACCACCAGTTGTCTCGGTCGGAGATTGCTCATTCCCTTCACCATCACATTTAACTGGGCCACCTCCGGACTATCCTTGTTGGCTAGACAAGGGATAACTGATGCCAAAGCTGACTTGTATCCAGCAATTGTGACGAGAGCTAGTCCTGAAAAGAACAGCTCACAGAAAAAGTCTGCTATTTGCTGAATAGTGGATTGAAAGGTATCTATACCCTTTTCTTCACACCAGTCTGCAAATCTGTTAACCTTGTTGTTATATGACTTGAAGGTTGACCTCCTTCTCGCAGCCGCGATGAAATCAGCAGCTTGTCGAGAAAAGCCTTCCGACGTGGAACGTTGTTTGATAACATCCACGCAGTCAATTTGAACATTTCGGGACACTCGTGTAGGAAGCGTCCCTTGGCCTGGGAGATAATGTTCGGAATCTCGGGCAACTGCACTGGGTTTTCCACCAGCGGATCTAGTAGATCTGTGAACCACGCCCTGCTGGGCCAATACAGCGCTATTAGCAGGACCAGACATGGTTCCTCCCTGATCTTCACCAATACCTTCGGCAGAAGAATGGTGGGTGGGTACGCGTAAGCGTGCATCCCTCTCCAGCTTATCGCCAGAGCGTCTGTATCGACGGCATTTGGATCTGGAATCGGCGAGACATAAGTCATGATTTGAGCATTTTCCCTTGTGGCGAACAACTCCACGTTGGGTTTGCCCCAATGCTCGAAGATCCTTCGTAGAACTGGAGGGTTGAGGTACCATTCTGTTGGCAGAATTCTCTGTCTGCGAGACAAAGCATCCGCCAGAATGTTCAATCGCCCAGGAATGTGAGCTGCTTTCAAAACAACCGAGTAATTCCTGCACCATTGAATCAAGTGCCACACTTTGATACACAGTGTGGGTGACCTGGTCCCGCCTTGGCGATTTATGTATGATACTACCGTCGAATTGTCCGACCGTATCAATATCACCTTGCCCCTGATCATCGGAAGAAACTCTTCCAATGCCAGTTCCACTGCCATCATTTCCAACAGATTGATATGCAGCTGGCTCTCCTGGAGAGTCCATGTGCCCGAGACTGCAGGAAATGTCAATTTCCCTTTCTCCGAGATCTAACAATACTCACCATTCTGTTACTTCTGATATACAGCTGGCCCTGACAGCGGCTCTAGGATTATAGACTTAGAAAGCTTTACCGACTCCTGGGAACCGGGTACCCGGCTCCCCACTGCCGAGTACCCGTTTACCATAGAGCTCATATTGTTTGCATAGCCACCAAACAAGAGAAAACTATGGCTTGCCTCCGTGGGGCTGGGAGGCTGGGTCCGTAACAGAATGGTGAGTATTGTTAGATCTCGGAGAAAGGGAAATTGACATTTCCTGCATTCTCCTTCGATCAATACTCACCATTCTGTTACTTCTGATATACACCAGATTTGATCAGTAACCTGGTGGGAAGGGGCAAGCCATACATGCTAATTTTGCCCCTTGGAGAAAGATTTTAGACTTCAAACTTGACTAACGGAGACCTAAAAGGACCGTCAAGTTCACGGAACCGAATCACATTCGCGTCACAGCCCCCCCCCCCTTTTTCCTCCTAAGAAAAGGGAGAGAACTAACGAACATGTATCTCGCCTGAAACACCAATATGCCAAGAGGGTTAACTACTCCCTGCATATCGCTTGTATTAGCCTGGGAATGAGCATGAATATATAAGATGAATGAACATGATACATATACATAATACAAAAAACTCTCACTTGTTGAATTACCTTATGATAACAGGACTTCAGACGTACCGCCTACAACCATACACCGGTTCGGCCATCAGTGACACAATCTGGTTGACATCCTCTCGCTTGACCATGCCTGCTTTAGGTTCTTTTCTTACCAAAGTGAAAAAAGGGGAAAAGCAGTGTGGTCACTAACTATCGTTTCAAAACAGCTAAAGCGAGTGGATTGGCTGAGTCTGACACATCCCTCATATAGTAATCCGTAAATGAGGACTCACAGTGCCATTGTGCAACGGCCATGATGTCCTCTAACGGAACACCATTGTAAAGGGCGGTCGAGGCGGCTATTCCTCTAACATCGTGTGCCCTTACGCCCTGCACCTGGTGCCCAGTCGCCATCTCATGAGTAGTCTGAATGCATTCGACCACCCAACGAGAGATAGTATCCATGGATGCGGCGCCATAAGGCTTTTTATGGCAGATCCACAGATGTCTATCGTTCGACCGTAACGAGTCAGTCCGTTTCTTGTACTTAGTCAAAGCACGGACCGGGCACCAGACACTGGCATCACGATCAAACCTGGTTAACTTCGGTATAATGATCGGTTTGCCGGGATATCTCAAAGATTGGTTCTTTGACATAAATTCTGCTCTTGGCAGAAGACGCAGACCTTCTCCAGAAACAATAAATCGGTTCCTCTCTGCCGAAAGCGCATGGATCTCACTGCGCCTTCTAGCTGAGGAAGCTGCCAATAGAAAGACCGCCTTTAGAGTCAAATGCTTTAGACTAGCCGAACGCAACGGTTCGAATGGGTGCTTGGCCAGTACATTAAGCACTAAAGATAGACTCCAGGCTGGAATGACTACCGGTTGTCTCGGGCGGAGATTGCTCATTCCCTTCAACATCACGTTTAACTGGGCCACCTCTGGACTATCCTTGTTGGCTAGACAAGGGATAACTGATGCCAAAGCTGACTTGTATCCAGCAATTGTGACGGGAGCTAGTCCTGTAAAGAACAGCTCACAGAGAAAGTCTGCTATTTGCTGAATAGTGGATTGAAAGGTATCAATACCCTTTTCTTCACACCAGTCTGCAAATCTGTTAACCTTGTTGTTATATGACTTGAAGGTTGACCTCCTTCTCGCAGCCGCGATGAAATCAGCAGCCTGTCGAGAAAAGCCTTCCGACGTGGAACGTTGTTTGACAACATCCACGCAGTCAATTTGAACATTTCGGGACGCTCGTGTAGGAAGCATCCCTTGGCCTGGGAGATTATGTTCGGAATCTCGGGCAACTGCACAGGATTTTCCACCAGCAGATCTAGAAGATCCGTGAACCACGCCCTGCTCGGCCAATACGGCGCTATTAGCAGGACCAGACACGGTTCCTCCCTGACCTTCACCAATACCTTCGGTAGAAGAATGGTGGGTGGATACGCGTAAGCGTGCATCCCTCTCCAGCTTATCGCCAGAGTGTCTGTATCGACGGCATTTGGATCTGGAATCGGCGAGACATATGTCATGATTTGAGCATTTTCCTTTGTGGCGAACAAGTCCACGTTGGGTTTGCCCCAATGCTCGAAGATCCGTCGTAGAACTGGAGGGTTGAGGGACCATTCTGTTGGCAGGATTCTCTGTCTGCGAGACAAAGCATCCGCCAGAATGTTCAATCGGCCAGGAATATGAGCTGCTTTCAAAACAACCGAGTAATTCCTGCACCATTGAATCAAGTGCCACACCCTGATGCACAGGGTGGGCGACCTGGTCCCTCCTTGGCGATTTATATATGATACTACTGTCGAATTGTCCGACCGTATCAATATCACCTTGCCCCTGATCATCGGAAGGAACTCTTCCAACGCCAGTTCCACTGCCATCATTTCCAACAGATTGATATGCAGCTGACTCTCCGGGAGAGTCCATGTGCCCGAGACCTGGTGTTCTCCCAGGCAGGCACCCCACCCTTCCAGCGATGCATCCGTGTAAACGGACAGCTGGGGGTGGGGTAGGTGCAGCGAAACCCCTATTAGGAGATTCTGACGCTGTTTCCACCATAGAAGATGCGATATTATCGGCTCCAAAACTGGCACCAGTTTTGACAGGGGTTCTGTTCTCTGTTTCCACAGAGACATCAGATACAACTGGATAGGTCTTCGCATTAGAGCAGCGTACGGGATAACCTGCTCCATGGAGACCATCATGCCCAGCATCTGAAGGAACCGCCTCGCCTGAATGTGGTTTCCCACTCGAAAACTCCCGAGGATGGCTAACAGAGACACCACTCTGGGCTCTGACGGGTAAACCCTGCCTTCCTCGAGGTCGAATCGCATCCCCAAATAAACGAAATGTTGAGTGGGTGTCAACTCGGATTTCTCCTCGTTGACTATCCAGCCTAGATCTGAAAGTAACTTCAGAGTCAGAGCAGTATCCACGTTCAACCTGGCTGCCGAGTCTGCCTTGAGCAGCCAGTCGTCTATGTAGGTGTGTAGCGCCACGTTCTCTTTTCTGAGAAACGCTGTCACCGCAAGGACCACTCTTGTGAAAACCCTCGGAGCTGTCGACAGGCCAAACGGGAGAACTGTAAACTCCCATACTTGATTCTGAAACGCAAATCTCAGAAACCTGTGCCAACTCCGATTGATCGGAATGTGGAAATATGCATCTTTCAGATCGATCGATACACACCACATTCCTTTCCTCAATCCCGCCATTACCGACCTCGGTGTTTCCATCTGGAACCGAGGCGTATGGATAAACCAATTTAATGGCCTGAGATTGAGTATGGGTCTCCATCCCCCCGTGCTCTTGGGGACAAGGAACATGTTTGAATAGAAGCCTGGAGTGTTCCCGTTTGCTGGTTTTATTGCTCCCTTCATAAGCAAACCCGACACTTCCTTTTGAACGGCTTCTAACTTGTCTGGCTCCCTTGGTACGGGTGTCCAGACTGGTGCCAAAGACAGATTTTGTGGCGGAAAGTCCCACCACTCCGGCATGTAACCCTGGGATAACCATCCCAGGACCAGACTGTCTGACGTCACACCTCGCCAAACCTCGACGAAACGCATGAGCCTTCCACCCACCATAGACGCCTCGACGTCTAACGGGGTTGTCCGGCTCGCAGTCCGCCCCCCCCCCCCCCCCCCATTTCTTAACGAGAGAGAGTGAGAACCATTTCGTTCTAGGTACGACGGGTATAACTGGCACCGCTGTTCCTGTCGCACAGGTGCGGTCCAGGCGGATATGAAGGGAGCTTGCGTACCCTCAGGTACGCTTCGGCCCCTTCTGTCCGCCCTTTGAGGCCTTACCCTTACCCTTCCCCTTGCCCTTACCACCTCTAGGGCGGTCAGGAGCAACATTGGGGAGGGTAGGCGCCTCTACAGCCTTCCTGGGTTTCTTCGCCGGCGGCGGCTCCGAGAACCCAGCCGAAACAGACGTCGCAATAGGCCTGGCTTTCGCCTTGCCCTTATGCTTTTTCTGTTTCTTTAAAGGCTGTCCGGTTAGCGGCTTGCACACAGCCCCTAGTGCGTGCGCTTGCCGCACCAGCTCTAGCTGGAGATTTACCGCTAACCGATTCTGCGCAATACTGGCGGTGTCCTCTAAGATGGCCCGCGCTTGGCCACCAAAGATGCTAGGCCCTGTCAGGGGCGTCCCAAGAAGACGCTCCCTGACTGCCGTAGCCGGACGCATATGGTCAATGACCATTTGCCTCCTGGACTTCGTCACACGCGCTTGCACCCTTGCCAATGCGTCCATTGACAGCACCAAGCCGTCATTAACGCACGATAGCGCCACAGGTGGCACAGGGTGGCCTGCCCCCGCTTCAGCCCACACCGACTGAAGTAGACGATAGGAGTGATTGACAGCGCTCATGGCTGCCCTCACACCCTCATCGCATAGGGCCAGGACTTCTTCCTGGTGTACCTGGGCCTTATCCACTAGTGCCGGACCGGGACCACCCGACCCGGCACTCTGGACGCCCAGTACCCATCGGTCATCCTCCGTGACCGACGGGACTACACCATACCTGTCGTATTCACCCCGCGGAATACGGCACCTTGCCCGCACCTCCCTGGAGGCCGCAGGGAGCTGACCCTTGGTCATTAGTTGTTTACTATAAATAGCATCCAACAAATCAATGAACCGTGGATCCAGTCCCACTGACTGGATCCGGGCCGCGGGCAAAATCCCCGTCCTAATCGACGCAACCGACGGACGGGGCGCATCTTCATCGGCCGTGGCCGAAACCACAGACGGGTCAACTCTGGCTAGCCACGCCAGAGCATCAGACCAGTCTAACTCCGAAGAAGATACCCCCGCAAACACGTCACCCGTTGACATGTTTACGGGTCTGCCAGCCATGGCCTCCCGGCCAGGAGCCACGGCTGACACGCCAGGCACTCCGCTACCACATGGTTCCGCCGCCACCCCATGAAACACTCCGGTCCATGGGGTAGGTCCGCACGGAAAACCGTACGGACCCGTAACCGTCGCGGAACCATAGCCGGCCACGGGCGCCAACGGCACCCCATGTCCGGCTGCCGGACCAGGCGAGATAGGTGAGTACCACGCCTGGCCCGGCACACCGGTTCCCCTGACGGCTGGTGACAAACCAAGCCGCGCGGAACCGGTGCACGGTAACGGATTGGCCTCAGCCGCAGGCGGAGCCGCTGACCTGGCTTGCGCCAAACCAGACAAATGGAGGCCGGTTCCGTCCAGGACGGAATCAACCTCCATATTCTCCACCTGCGGCTTCACGGGCCGCAGCAACCTCTCCTCCTCGGCCTCATCGTCTTCAGACTCCGAAGAGCCGTCACTAGACGAATAAACCGTGGAGCCGTCCTGGCGGACGGCTCCCACACCTGACGGACCGGCCACCGCTACTGGACCACCCGGAGGTGGCCGCAGAGAGACAGAACCCGTCTGGCCGAAGCCAGACGGACCCGCCAGGGGGCCGTACGAGACGGCCCCCTCGGTAACCAGTCCAGAATCCTGTCCGAAGACAGGATCCGTACCAGGCATGGGGAGAAACTGCCCCCCAACCTTTGGTAGCAGGGACGACACCAGCGTGGGCAGAACGCTATGCAGAAAACCCTGCATAGCCGGACCAAACCACGCCGGCGGTGCCATCTCCGCCACCTCCAGCTGGGGACGTGGAGCACCCCCACCGGCCGAACCGGGCGCTCCACGATTTCCTCTCGGACCGCCTGACCCCGCGTCAGACCCAGCCAAGTCCTTCTGGGCAAGGAACTTAACCATCGTTTCGACGGACCACACTGCACAAACATTACACCTATGATCTATATTACACAGGGCACACCTAAAACAGACATGGTCCTTGAACATTACACGGACAAACTTATGGCAGTCGTCACATGATGGCGGGGCTGGCTTGGCCTATAAAATAAGCACAAACCTACAATAAACAAGCGGAACGAGACACGGATGGAAGGCAGACAATTAATTTTCAAATATTTTGACTCATAAATTAACCGTAACCTCCCGCACCCCACCCCGCCACGTTACAACAACGATCGCATTGATTATGACGACAAGAACGCGGCGGGCACAACACACCCATAATAGATCCTACAGGATGTGTAACGGCTCCAGGAATCATATCGCATAGCATTCAGGGTATATTTACTAATCAATATAAATTATACTCCTAACGAACGCAGCACGATATGTGAAGAAAACAACAAAATGTATAACAACTGCTGTCTCACACGGTAAAACCGCAGACCACGCATCTACTCAAGAATTTTGAAACCACCGATCATTGCAAACCGATCGTGATCGCACGTAAACTTGATCATTCTAAAGTTTCCGGTACCATTTTTTAGTACGCAGCACCCAGAACAAGATGCGCGAATTAATGAAAAAATTTTTCTTCACATAAACATCCGAGCGACCGGGTGTGACGTCACCCGCTCGGATTCTACGGAGAACGACGTCAGCCGATATTCGTGTTAGAAATACCGTAGCAAACACCTATTTTCATATCTGCCGATCGCCTGTTGGGGTTTAAAGAAGGCGATCGTCTGGCATATATCGTTGCTAGCACACGTCCCAGATTCTATGGGGTTAGAAATTGGAACATGCGACACAACGAAATTTAGAGACCTAAGTCTTTTAACTATGGATATAAAGAACAATACAACCTGGTTATCTTGGGCGGTATTCTCCATAGTCCTTAGTTATCCTTTCAGAACACACAAACTATCACTGATTAAAGACTTAGATTCTTTTAAAAAACACTAAAATCCTTAATGCGAAAAGCATGTATTGCACTTGTTGCTATGCAAACAAGAATGAGCTCTATGGTAAACGGGTACTCGGCAGTGGGGAGCCGGGTACCCGGTTCCCAGGAGTCGGTAAAGCTTTCTAAGTCTATAATCCTAGAGCCGCTGTCAGGGCCAGCTGTATATCAGAAGTAACAGAATGGTGAGTATTGATCGAAGGAGAATGCAGGAAATGTCAATTTCCCTTTCTCCGAGATCTAACAATACTCACCATTCTGTTACTTCTGATATACAGCTGGCTCTGACAGCGGCTCTAGGACTATAGACTTAGAAAGCTTTACCGACTCCTGGGAACCGGGTACTCGGCTCCCAACTGCCGAGTACCCGTTTACCATAGAGCTCATATTGTTTGCATAGCCACCAAACAAGAGAAAACTATGGCTTGCCTCCGTGGGGCTGGGAGGCTGGGTCCGTAACAGAATGGTGAGTATTGTTAGATCTCGGAGAAAGGGAAATTGACATTTCCTGCATTCTCCTTCGATCAATACTCACCATTCTGTTACTTCTGATATACACCAGATTTGATCAGTAACCTGGTGGGAAGGGGCAAGCCATACATGCTAATTTTGCCCTTTGGAGAAAGATTTTAGACTTCAAACTTGACTAACGGAGACCTAAAAAGGACCGTCAAGTTTACGGAACCGAATCACATTCGCGTCACAGCTCCCCCCCCCTTTTTCCTCCTAAGAAAAGGGAGAGAACTAACGAACATGTATCTCGCCTGAAAACACCAATATGCCAAGAGGGTTAACTACTCCCTGCATATCGCTTGTATTAGCCTGGGAATGAGCATGAATATATACGATGAATGAACATGATACATATACATAATACAAAAAACTCTCACTTGTTGAATTACCTTATGATAACAGGACTTCAGACGTACCGCCTACAACCATTCACCGGTTCGGCCATCAGTGACACAATCTGGTTGACATCCTCTCGCCTGACCATGCCTGCTTTAGGTTCTTTTCTTACCGAAGTGAGAAAAGGGGAAAAGCAGTGTGGTCACTAACTATCGTTTCAAAACAGCTAAAGCGAGTGGATTGGCTGAGTCTGACACATCCCTCATATAGTAATCCGTGAATGAGGACTCACAGTGCCATTGTGCAACGGCCATGATGTCCTATAACGGAACACCATTGTAAAGGGCGGTCGAGGCGGCTATTCCTCTGACATTGTCTGCCCTTACGCCTTGCACCTGGTGCCCAGTCGCCATCTCGTGAGTAGTCTGAATGCATTCGACCACCCAACGAGAGATAGTATCCATGGATGCGGCGCCATAAGACTTTTTATGGCAGATCCACAGATGTCTATCGTTCGACCGTAACGAGTCAGTCCGTTTCTTGTACTTAGTCAAAGCACGGACCGGGCACCAGACACTGGCATCACGATCAAACCTAGTTAACTTCGGTATAATGATCGGTTTGCCGGGATATCTCAAAGATTGGTTCTTTGACATAACCTCTGCTCTTGGCAGAAGACGCAGACCTTCTCCAGAAACAATAAATCGGTTCCTCTCTGCCGAAAGCGCATGGATCTCACTGCGCCTTCTAGCTGAGGAAGCTGCCAATAGAAAACCCGCCTTTAGAGTCAAATGCTTTAGACTAGCCGAACGCAACGGTTCGAAAGGGTGCTTGGCCAGTACATTAAGCACTAAAGATAGACTCCAGGCTGGAATGACTACCGGTTGTCTCGGTCGGAGATTGCTCATTCCCTCAACATCACATTTAACTGGGCCACCTCTGGACTATCCCTGTTGGCTAGACAAGGGATAAATGATGCCAAAGCTGACTTGTATCCAGCAACTGTGACGGGAGCTAGTCCTCAAAAGAACAGCTCACAGAGAAAGTCTGCTATTTGCTGATAGTGGATTGAAAGGTATCAATACCCTTTTCTTCACACCAGTCTGCAAATCTGTTAACCTTGTTGTTATATGACTTGAAGGTTGACCTACTTCTCGCAGCCGCAATGAAATCAGCAGCCTGTCGAGAAAAGCCTTCCGACGTGGAACGTTGTTTGATAACATCCACGCAGTCATTGAACATCTCGGGACGCTCGTGTAGGAAGCGTCCCTTGGCCTGGGAGATTATGTTCGGAATCTCGGGCAACTGCACAGGATTTTCCACCAGCAGATCTAGAAGATCCGTGAACCACGCCCTGCTCGGCCAATACGGCGCTATTAGCAGGACCAGACACGGTTCCTCCCTGACCTTCACCAAAACCTTCGGTAGAAGAATGGTGGGTGGGTACGCGTAAGCGTGCATCCCTCTCCAGCTTATCGCCAGAGCGTCTGTATCGACGGCATTTGGATCTGTAATCGGCGAGACATATGTCATGATTTGAGCATTTTCCTTTGTGGCGAACAAGTCCACGTTGGGTTTGCCCCAATGCTCGAAGATCCGTCGCAGAACTGGAGGGTTGAGGGACCATTCTGTTGGCAGGATTCTCTGTCTGCGAGACAAAGCATCCGCCAGAATGTTCAATCGGCCAGGAATACGAGCTGCTTTCAAAACAACCGAGTAATTCCTGCACCATTGAATCAAGTGCCACACCCTGATACACAGAGTGGGCGACCTGGTCCCGCCTTGGCGATTTATATATGATACTACTGTCGAATTGACCGACCGTATCAATATCACCTTGCCCCTGATCATCGGAAGGAACTCTTCCAACGCCAGTTCCACTGCCATCATTTCCAACAGATTGATATGCAGCTGACTCTCCGGGAGAGTCCATGTGCCCGAGACCTGGTTCTCCCAGGCAGGCACCCCCACCCTTCCAGCGATGCATCCGTGTAAACGGACAGCTGGGGTTGGGGTAGGTGCAGCGAAACCCCTATTAGGAGATTCTGACGCTGTTTCCACCATAGCAGATGCGATATTATCGGCTCCAAAACTGGCACCAGTTTTGACAGGGGTTCTGTTCTCTGTTTCCACAGAGACATCAGATACAACTGGATAGGTCTTCGCATTAGAGCATCGTACGGGATAACCTGCTCCATGGAGACCATTATGCCCAGCATCTGAAGGAACCGCCTCGCCTTGAATGTGGTTTCCCACTCGAAAACTCTTGAGGATGGCTAACAGAGACACCACTCTGGGCTCTGATGGGTAAACCCTGCCCTCCTCAAGGTCGAATCGCATCCCCAAATAAACGAAACGTTGAGTGGGCGTCAACTCGGATTTCTCCTCGTTGACTATGCAGCTTAGATCTGAAAGTAACTTCAGAGTCAGAGCAGTATCCACGTTCAACCTGGCTGCCGAGTCTGCCTTAAGCAGCCAGTCGTCTATGTAGGTGTGTAGCGCCACGTTCTCTTTTCTGAGAAACGCTGTCACCGCAAGGACCACTCTTGTGAAAACCCTCGGAGCTGTCGACAGGCCAAACGGGAGACTGTAAACTCCCATACTTGACTCTGAAACGCAAATCTCAGAAACCTGTGCCAACTCCGATTCATAGGAATGTGGAAATATGCATTTTTCAGATCGATCGATACACACCACATTCCTTTCCTCAATCCCGCATTACCGACCTCGGCATTTCCATCTGGAACCGAGGCGTATGGCTAAACCAATTTAATGGCCTGAGATTGAGTATGGGTCTCCATCCCCCTGTGCTCTTGGGGACAAGGAACATGTTTGAATAGAAGCCTGGAGTGTTTCGATTTGCTGGATTTATTGCTCCCTTCAGAAGCAAACCCGACACTTCCTTTTGAACGGCTTCTAACTTGTCTGGCTCCCTTGGTACGGGTGTCCAGACAGGTGCCAAAGACAGATTTTGTGGTGGAAAGTCCCACCACTCCGGCATGTAACCCTGGAATAAACCATCCCAGGACCAGACTGTCTGACGTCACACCTTGCCAGGCCTCGACGAAACGCATGAGCCTTCCACCCACCATAGACGCCTCGACGTCTAACGGGGTTGTCCGGCTCGCAGTCCGCCCCCCCCCACTCTTTCTTAACGAGAGAGAGAGATAACCATTTCGTTCTAGGCACGACGGGTATAACTGGCACCGCTGTTCCTGTCACACAGGCGCGGTCCAGGCGGATATGAAGGGAGCTTTCGTACCCTCAGGTACGCTTCGGCCCCTTCTGTCCGCCCTTTGAGGCCTTACCCTTACCCTTCCCCTTGCCCTTCCCACCTCTAGGGCGGTCAGGAGCAACATTGGGGAGGGTAGGCGCCTCTACAACCTTCCTGGGCTTCTTCGCCGGCGGCGGCTCTGAAATCCCAGCTGAAGCAGAAGTCGCAACAGGCCTAGCTTTCGCCTTGCCCTTATGCTTCTTCTGCTCCTTTGAAGGTTGTCCCGTTAGCGGTTTCCCCACAGGCCCTAGTGCATGCGCTTGTCGCACTAGCTCTAGCTGTAGGTTTACCGCTAACCGATTCTGCGCGATACTGGCGGTATCCTCTAAGATGGCCCACGCTTGGCCACCGAAGATGCTAGGCCCTGTCAGGGGTGTCCCAAGGAGACGCTCCCTGACTGCCGTAGCCGGACGCATATGGTCAATGACCATTTGCCTCCTGGATTTCGTCACACGCGCTTGCACCCTTGCCAATGCGTCCATCGACAGCACCAGGCCGTCATTGACACATGAAAGCGCCACAGGTGGCACAGGGTGGCCTGCCCCGCTTCAGCCCACACCGACTGAAGGAGACGATAAGAGTGGTTGACAGCGCTCATCGCTGCCCTCACACCCTCATCGCATAGGGACAGGACTTCTTCCTGGTGTACCTGAGACTTGTCCACAAGTGCCGGACCGGGGTGACCCGGCACGGCACTCTGGACGCCCAGTACCCATCGGTCATCCTCCGTGACCGACGGGACTACACCATACCTGTCGTATTCCCCCCGCGGAATACGACATCTTGCCCGCACCTCCCTGGAGGCCGCAGGGAGCTGACCCTTGGTCATCAGTTGTTTGCTATAAATAGCATCCAACCATTCTATGAACCGTGGATCCAGTCCCACTGACTGGATCCGGGCCGCGGGCAAAATCCCCGTCCTGATCGACGCAACCGACGGACGGGGCGCATCTTCATCGGCCGTGGCCGAAACCACAGACGGGTCAACCCTGGCTAGCCACGCCAGAGCATCTGACCAATCTACCTCCGATGAAGACACCCCCGCAAACACGTCACCCGTTGACGTGCTCACGGGTCTGCCAGCCACGGCCTCCCAGCAAGGAGCCACGGCTGACACGCCAGGCACTCCGGTACCACACGGTTCCGCCGCCACCCCATGAAACACTCCGGTCCATGGGGTAGGTCCACACGGAAAACCGTAACGGACCCGTAGCAGTCGCGGAACCATAGCCGGACACGGGCGCCCACGGCACCCCACGTCCGACTGCCGGACCAGGCGAGATAGGTGAGTACCACGCCCGGCCCGGCACACCCGTTCCCGTGACGGCTGGTGCCAAACCAAGCCGCACGGAACCGGTGCACGGTAACGGATTTGCCTCAGCCACAGGCGGAGCCGCTGACCTGGCTTGCGCCAAACCAGACAAATGGAGGCCGGTTCCGTCTAGGACGGAATCAACCTCCATATTCTCCACCTGCGGCTTCACGGGCCGCAGCAACCTCTCCTCCTCGGCCTCCTCGTCTTCAGACTCCGAAGAGTCGTCACTAGACGAGTCAACCGTGGAACCGTCCTGGCGGACGGCTCCCACACCTGACGGACCGGCCACCGCTACTGGACCACCCGGAGGTGGCCGCAGAGAAACAGAAACCCGTCTGGCCGAAGCCAGACGGGACTGCCAGGGGGCCGTACGAGACGGCCCCCTCGGTAACCAGTCCAGAATCCTGTCCGAGGACAGGATCCGTACCAGGCATGGGGAGAAACTGCCCCCCAACCTTTGGTAGCAGGGACGACACCAGCGTGGTCAGAACGCTATGCAGAAAAAACCCCTGCAGAGCCGGACCAAACCACGCCGGCGGTGCCATCTCCGCCACCTCCAGCTGGGGACGTGGAGCACCCGCACCGGCCGAACCGGGCGCTCCACGATTTACTCTCGGACCGCCTGACCCCGCGTCAGACCCAGCCAAGTCCTTCTGGGCAAGGAACTTAACCATCGTTTCGACGGACCACACTGCACAAACATTACACCTATGATCTATATTACACAGGGCACACATAAAACAGACATGGTCCTTGAACATTACACGGACAAACTTATGGCAGTCGTCACATGATGGCGGGGCTGGCTTGGCCTATAAAATAAGCACAAACCTACAATAAACAAGCGGAACGAGACCCGGATGGAAGGCAGACAATTAATTTTCAAATAATTTGACTCATAAATTAACCGTAACCTCCCCGCACCCCACCCCCGCCACGTTACAACAACGATCGCATTGATTATGACGACAAGTACGCGGCGGGCACAACACACCCATAATAGATCCTCCAGGATGTGTAACGGCTCCAGGAATCATATTGCATAGCATTCAGGGTATATTTACTAATCAATATAAATTATACTCCTAACGAACGCAGCACGATATGTGAAGAAAACAACAAAATGTATAACAAAACTGCTGTCTCACACGGTAAAACCGCAGACCACACATCTACTCAAGAATTTTGAAACCACCGATCATTGCAAACCGATCGTGATCACACGTAAACTTGATCATTCTAAAGTTTCCGGTACCATTTTTAGTACGCAGCACCCAGAATAAGATGCGCGAATTAATGAAAAACACACGTGTCATGCG